>CAWUFW010002187.1:1735000-2362232 GCA_963921515.1 Calotriton arnoldi
ACTCCACATAACAGAGGTAAATTGTCATCTTTTTTTGGCATGTATGAATTCCATTCAAAAATTCATACAGAACTATGCCGTTATGGTGGAATGGATATGCAAGTTAACAAAGAAAGACGTTGAATTTGTGTGGAATGATGATTGTGAAGTCAGTATGAAAGAGAAGAAAAACAAATAGAATTTGCACCATTGTTGCAATCATTTCGTGAAAGATTAGATTGCATGGTCATAACTGATGAGTCAGTGTTTGGTGATGTGCTCAGTCAGAAATCTGGAAAGGGTGAAAATACTATTGCTTTCGCCTCACACAAATTAAGAGGGGGCTAAAAGCAAATATTTAATGATTGAACAAGAGTTGTTACCCTTTGTTTGGGCAGTAAACAAGTTGAAGAGTTTTCTTTGGAGTAAGGAATTTGTGGGAAGAACAGACGATAAACCCCCATCTTAGAAGGTGGTGGGTCAGGTAAGACATCACTTAAAATTGCCAAGCTGACGTGCACTTTACAAGAATACCAAATCAAAATGGAACATATTTCTGGGAGGATAAATGTCTCAGCAGACTAATTGTTATCAGCCCCGTATGATGATGAACCAAACTGTGATAGTACTGATGAAGACGATGATTTGTTGGTTGCGCGTTTGTATGATTGTGATGACTTTAATGGTGCCATTGTGAAGAAAGAATAGGTGACAGTGGTCAACACCGACAATACTCGACTAGATGTGAAAAGAAACATTATATAAAAATATTAGATAAAAACAACGGTATTTCGGAAAGTAAGGGATGACCTCACCGTAAGAGATTAAGTCATCCAACATGGAGATACCCTCAGTGAGCCCTCATCTTTGAGGGGAAAACTGACCACTTTGGCCCATGATGGCCATGTAGGAATGACTAGAATAAAAAAAGAAACTTAGGGCAAGGAACTGGTGACCTTCGATGGACAGCGACGTAGATTTATATGTCAGTCATTACTCCATTTGTAATAATGCTGACAAAACCATGACGGCCCAGAATGTCTCATGACCTCTGTTGAGTTACCTGAAGGAATCGACTTTATTGTCCCCTTGAATACCTTGCCACTTGACATGCATCATGCCATCGTTCTAATTATTTTAGCAAACGGATCAAATCAAATATGTGCCTCAACCCACTACATCCAAAGAAATTTAATTCCTGAAGGAATTATTTGTCAAGAAGGATTTCTGCTTCAGTTGGTGATTGACAACAGAGTACAATTTGTAACGCAAGAAAAGGTGAATTTCTTGAAAGTTCATGGGGTAGAACATACAAAGTCGTCTTTATACCATCCCCAGAGCAACGGCCAGATTAAACTATGTGCTTGTTCAATCAAAGAGACCATTCAAATGGCATTAAAGTTACGCATCCAGACCTTTCAAGCTTACCCGCGGTACTAGGCAGGGATGCCCGCTCTCTCCCCTGCTCTTCATTATAGCACTCGACCCATTGGTCCAAAGATTGCAAGAGCAGCATCTCCACAGGGGGCTTCAGTTTAAGACGGGCCTGCTCTTAATATCACTTTATGCTGATTATATTATTCTTTATGTTTGACATCCCCAAAAGAATCTTGCTCCGCTAATCAGAGAGATCATTCGATTTGGAGGATTCTCTGGTCTGGGCATAAATTGGAGGAAATCAGAAATTTTCCCCTTAAAGTCTTGTACCACCAAACCAGATTGTGAATTCCCCCTGTCCTGGTGTGACACGTCAGTTAAGTACTTGGGGGTTCACATTCATATGGAGGCGGAACAGATTGTTTGACTGAACTATGGCCCCGCGCTACATACATTAGAGTCGCAGGTGGAGCAGTGGTTGAAGACCCCCCCTCTCGCTGGCTGGTCGTGTCACGATCATTAAAATGGTGGTATTTCCCAAGTTTTTATATTTATTTCACAATATCCCTATTCCGCTTCCCAATAGATTTTTTCATACTCTTTGGTCGCATCTCATTAGGCTTGCTTGGGGAGGTGGCAGAGCCAGGGTCAGTTGGGACACGTTGACCTTACCATATGAGAGGGGTGGGTTTGGTGTCCCCAACTTGCAAATTTATTATTTGGTCGCACAGTGCAGCTTTGCACATTCTTGGTATCATCCTGATGCTCGGCTCCCTTATATATGACCTGAGGCTGATCTAGTGTTTGCAGCCTCGCTAAAGACGATACTACCAAAAGATTTTCCTAGGGACCCCCGAGATATTAAGACAGTATCCACCACTAGCTGGGCATGGCAGAAATTGGCGCGTGTGACTAGCAGGCACGCTCTTTATTCCCCTGCGCTCCTGATTGCAAATAATCCATGGCTGCCTATTACTGCGGAAAAAAGTGTTCAACACACTCTCACTACATACTCTCTTGAAACAATCGGAGACTTCTTTCCGGGGGGACATATTTTCTCGAGTACAGAGTAAGTGCGGTATAGTGAGGCTTCAATCATGGACCAATTTATTGTTAGCAGGCTCCGTAGAGCACTGCGAGCACAAATTACTGAATTTCCAATGGAACCTGTGCATTTCCTGCCGCTAACACTATTGATCTCGAACAAAAGGGGGGGACCATATTATATCCAAGTTATATAGAGCCAGTATGGCCCTGGTCCCGTGCAGGGACACTAAGATCTGTGAGGCCTGGTAGCGAGACCTGGGGCACCCGATTCAGGATACACATTGGGATTTCTGTTGTACCCAGACCAAAGAGGTTTCCCTTAAACAGCAGGCATAAATTGATTCATTTCCAATTCCTATGGAGAGCGTATATGTCTCCTGCGAAAATACACAGTATCGACCCTAGTCGTCCACACACGTGCCCCAAGTGTGGAGCACAATACGCTGACTTTGCCCACATGACCTGCAATTGTGTGAAGATAGGGAGTTATTGGAGGGCAATATTCACACTTTTATCGAGCATGGTTCTTCTTACAATAGCCCCTACACCCGGGATGGCATTGATGGGAAATGTACGAGAGATTCCCAAGCAACTACGTAAATTTGCAGCTATTGCTCTGTTATTGGCAAAAGGGGAGATAGCGCTACATTAGGGGAGCAGAACCACACAAGGCAGGCAGGCTCCTAGCCTGGCTGATCAGACAAAACGACACTACTTCACCCGTCACTTCACTCCGCTCTGCACAGAACACTATGATATATTCCCAACAGGGCATACACCGAGAATTTATATCCCACTATAATACTTTATACAAGTCACATAGTATAGCCACACCTGATGACATATACAGATATCTGGGAGATATCACCCTACCGCAGATTACACCCGAGCAAAGAACTGAATTAGATGATCCCATTCAGCTGGAAGAGATCTGGGCAGGCATACGTTCGCTAGCGTCAGGAAAAACTCCTGGCCCGGACGGTCGGCGGAATTCTATAAAGCTTATGCGGACACCCTGGCGCCCCAATTGCTAAAGGTATATGATGCCGCAATCGCTGATTCCACTCTCTCTGACTCACAAAATGAGGCACTGCTGGTCTCCCTCCCTAAACCCGGCAGGAACCCGGAAATGCTGGGCTCTTATAGGCCACTGGCACTACTTAATATGGACTATAAGGTCCTGGCATCCATTATAGCAGCCCGGCTGGCTCCATTGGTTCGGACCTTGGTACATGTTGACCAAAATGGTTTTGTCCCCACCAGAAGCACTGCCTTAAATATCCGTAGGTTCTTCAGAGTGCAACGCTACGCAACTGATGTATGGCCCCGCCCCTGCTGCTTAGTCTTAGATCTCGAAAAGGCCTTCGACTCTCTCGAATGGCCATACCTATTTGAGGTGCTGCGGGGATACGGCCTGGGCGACCCCTTTCTATGCATGGTCCAATTGCTCTACATGCAACCGTCTGTCAGAGTGCGGACTGGCCGACTGATATCGGAGAGTATCCGGATACACAGAGGCACCAGACAGGGCTGCCCTTTATCGCCCCTCCTTTTCTCACTTGCTATGGAGCCGCTGGCAGCGCGCCTACGCGGGGAGGGTGTGGATTGGTGCATTCAATTGGGGGACAATCTGCACGCAGTTTCATTGTATGCAGATGATCTGCTATTATACCTGAGGGACTTACATGATATCCCCGCTACTATTGCGGACACCCTCCGTACTTTTGCAGATATCTCGGGTCTCTGAGTGAATTGGGCCAAGTCGGGACTGTACCCTTTCCGAGATGGAATCTCTAATCCCAATGTTCGTATGAACGGCTCTCCTCAACGCTGGCACCCGTCCACATTTCGCTACCTTGGCATCTTTATCTACAGAGACCCTAACGACATCCTGGAGGGTAACCCGATTAGAGCAATATCTGCCAGCATGGCGCAGATCCAGTTTTGGAAGACTCTCCCACTGAACGTGATGGGTAGAGTAGCGCTCTCTAAAATGGTAGTGCTGCCGAAGCTATTGTATTATTTTGCCAACCTCCCGGTTTATGTCCCGGCCGCTATCTTTCGCGATTTGGAGCGACTGCTCCGCGATCTCATCTGGAACAAAGGCCGGCCCCGGATGGCGCTCTGGAAACTCTATGCCCCTACCGACAGAGGCGGCCTAGCGGTTCCTAACCTGGAGCTGTAGTACCTGGCGGCACAGTTGCAGTGGGTGACGAAGTGGCTGGCGGGTCTTAACCTAGCTGACACGGCTACTACACAACCACCATGGTCCCAATCCCAGGTATATCAATTATTTCATCCTGTTGCTCGGCCCCTACGCCCGTCGCAGACATGCCTTGCTCTGGCACATCGTTGTTATAGAAGGAGTTTGTATCTCACTAGGAATACAGTCCCTTATGCCCAGTCATTACCACTTCTAGGAATGCCTAGGGGCAGGACGAGCTTCACCAACGGGGCGCTGGTGTCCTGGCATGAGGCGGACCTATATACACTAGGTGACCTTTACACCGAGGGTGCCCTGATATCTTTTGTAAGTCTAGCTGAAGAATATAATTTACCCACAGGTCAATTCTTATTATATACCTCCATCTTGCGATCACTCACTGCAGCGTGGGGCGACATTAGCGCCGAACCGGAGACGCACCTACTATTGCAATATTTACATGTTATGGGTAATGGGTCCCACATCATCCACTGGCTGGCGGAAGCATTGCTTACACACATTATACAAACGTCACTCCGTGTTAAATGGGAAACAGACAGAGGCACCCCATGGACGCACAGTGCATGGGCCTTGATATTAGCTACCCCGAGTATACCACGCAACTCCAGATTTAGGCTCATACAGACATATTGTACATAGGGCACATCTTTCTCCAGATAAAATAAATGCATACTTTCATATGACTACATCAGCGTGTCCCCGCTGTCTGCAGGTGAACGCAGACTTTCTGCATATGCTGTGGTCTTGTACTTCCCTGCACGCATACTGGCGGGAGGTTTGCGTGGCACTTGCGGCATGCACTGAAAGGACACTACCACAGACATGGGAGGTGTGCATACTGGGTTTGTATCCTAGACCAAAGAAACACAGAGTCACATCCAGGTTTATTGATCTGGGCCTTATTGTAGCTAAAAGGCTAATCACTAAACGTTGGAAACATGCCGACCCCCCCGCAGTGGCCGGTTGGAGGAACTCTCTTCTAGTATGGGCACAGGCAGAGAGTACATCATTACACAGGGAGGAAATAGCAGGACTGCGTAGCCCAGCTATGGGACGCCATACTGTCGGATCCGACGCGCATGGGTGGAGGGAGAGCGCAGCCCTTCCCAGGAGGTTGGGGGATCAGACGGGGATGCTGACGTGGAGGCGGGCACGCCTGAACTTTCCATGAGCCAAGGTAGTGACGATATAATCACTAACTCCCTTAATCATCAGGAGGATGGGGGATCTATCTAAATTCAGCAAGGCTACATAGATGACACATTTCCTACACATACACTAACCAGGGCGTGACGATGTGACGACGATTTTATTTGTTTGTTTTTATGTTTAATTGAAGAGTTACAAAAATAATAAATTGTATCTGATTTTGCTACAATTTGGCACGGAGCCGTATAGTCAGGTACAGCTATGGATGTGTAAAGCTGAGATAGGATGAATAATTTCCTATGATTTGTATGAATACTAAAGATGGTCCTTCTGATAGTCGGTACACTGGATATACAATTTGTGGTCAGTCACTAACCACATGGACTTAATGTACACCACAGTTTGTGACTGTACTGCAAATGACTGCTGGCCTTTTTCTGCATTTATGCTGATTGCTTGTCCGTTATCTCATCCGAGCTTGGTTAATTACCTGTCCCCCTCTTTCCCCTCTTCCCCTCCCCCTTCCATTTATGTCCACTGTAATCTGTTTGTTTGACGAAATGCAAATAAAGATATTTAAAAAAATTAGGGGAGCAGAACCACCCCTACAACTAAAGCTTGGCTTAATAGCCTAATATTGTGTAACACTAATTGTGAACTGTTCGCAACGTCTCAGCCTTTGGCATCCAGGCCAAGGGACCTCTGGAGTCCCCTCAAGAGCTACTTACTGGACATTGGTTCTGCCCCTCACTCACAGCAGCCTGCAGGGATAGAACGGGATAGAACCGACCGGGGTGGGTTAGACCTTTGCTGCAGAGATAGACACAGGTATACGCCTCTTGGTGGAATGAAAGGGACAACGAGCATTGGCATATGGAGTCGTTTACAGGATGACTGATTGTTGTTCATGCAGCAAATAATGTGTATGTTGCCCCGGACTACATTGTGCATTATGTATTGGACTGCTTCTCAAACCACTAATCTTTGTACTGTTGCAATGAGTAATCAAAAAAACGCTTTGTTGTGTATTGATATGAAAATGGTAAATAAAGTTTTTTTTTTTTTTATAGTTACGCATCCAGCCCTCAGAACTAAGTTGTGGTCATACCGCACCACTTGTCATAATACCAGAAGCAGGACCCCCTTTGAATTACTTAGGGGCAGCCTTATATTACACAGCTACAGCCTTACTGGTCATTTGAATAGAAAACATGTGGAACCGAGCATACAGCAGAAAAGGAGGTTCAAATGCAGAACATGGTTTTTCCAATCAGCAACCCCATATGCGAGCAACTATGCTGCTAGAAATGTGGTGAAGAGAATGTTTGTACATATTGGTGACAGAGTGCCAGTACTTTACCCCAAAAAACTATTCAATATGAGCAAGTACAGTGAGCCCAGACAAGTAATCAAGACTAAAGGCACAGCAATCTTGTTACACAATGGTCAATGGGTCAAATGTGGTCATCATTAAACCCACTGAGCCCTGATACTAAAAAGGGGAAGGCCCTAAACCGAAGATGGAGATGAATGTGATCTGCGAGGTGGAATTGAATTGCTAGAAAGAACGGCGAATGTTCCATAAATGCTTCCTCGTCCAATAATAGAACCAATGTTCGAGCAAAAGAATTGTTGCGCCACATATTCAATTTAACGACTATGTAATTTAATAAACTATTGATAAGAGGGAGAAGATGTAATATATTGATCATGCCACATAAATGTACATAACCTATAACCCGTTATATTCCTCATTTTCTCACCATCCCACCTTTGCCCTTCCTTTCTTTTGTATGTGTGTGCGGGGATTGCAGAACGCTGGGGAATGTTAAGGAGCGTTGGGGGAGTTAACAATATTCTGTGAAGAGCTGACGAGCAATAAACATCTAAAGTGTTACCCTGTCTCATCATTACAACACCCTCTAACGTGTGACACAGGCCAGGGCAGTTGCAGAATGCATGTTGTATTCCTGAGGAAAAGAAGGCATTGGCAATGGGCATGTTGCTGTGCGACCCATCAGCGCTAGCCATGATGAACAGCCTAGCACCTTTACAACACAAGCCTCCCTGGTAGAACAGAAAACTGAACTGTGCAGGGAGGAGACTGCTGGGCTGCCCCGCTTCACAGCCGG
Source organism: Calotriton arnoldi (assembly GCA_963921515.1). Classification (NCBI taxonomy): domain Eukaryota; kingdom Metazoa; phylum Chordata; class Amphibia; order Caudata; family Salamandridae; genus Calotriton; species Calotriton arnoldi. The sequence goes on from CAWUFW010002187.1 coordinate 1,742,909, forward strand.
GTCCTTTTCGCCGGTGAAGTGGAGACGCAATGACAGGTAAGTAAGAGTGGTCTTCTTTATTTGTCTTCTAGAACTCTAATGTGGTGACAGTAGCACATCACATACAACATTCTAAAGAGAAGGACTTTACAATGGAGACGAATGAGAAGAAACCGCACATAGATGTTGCAATGAGTGTCGATCTGGGAGCTGTTAAATTAGATAGTTTGTTGCCCTCTACAAACTAGAAAGGCCATGGTAGAGTAAGGGATGCCTTTCTGGTGATTCTAAAATGAAAGCAGGTTTGTGGAAAAGTCAGTCACGCATGGTGTGGAACTAACTTACATCCTAAAATGTAAGATCTACATTTTATAATCCCTCCTTATAATCTATTAAGAATGCAACAATTTAAATCTTAACTGCAATATTGTTATCTATTTGACAAATGAAACACCTGTAAGGAATTCATTAGAGAAAGTTATAACAAAACCAGAAAAACCAAGAGCAAGTGATAACGCAAACTGGAAAACTTGAGAGATCATTTTCCAATTGAACACCAAGTGACATAAAAGGCATTTGGGTTCTAATGATAAAGAATAGATGCCAAGTCTGATCTATCAGCATCACCACTGCCTCTGATGGAGCAGGGGAAACAAAATATTTTTTTGTACCCCTTTGAAATTAATGATCTCATAACGATTAATGATACTAACCGTTTGAAACGCATGAACTAATCAACAAATACACCTTTTAGTAGACATTACACGTGGGCAAACTGCTAAATGTTGCAAAATCTAATTTATTTACAAAATATGAAGCAAATAACATTAGTATTGTGATTTGCGTAGTAAATAGAGGGAATTGCATGATTTGTGTTGCATAATAGAATTGTATTGTGGCAAAGAATGCAGATGGTAAGTAAAATGGCTTTAAATGTCGCTTCTGCTAGGTAATATCTAACACGGGTCTTTAGAATGGCGGGTGGTAAACAGAAAGACTTATTTTCCATATTTTAATTTCTATTGTGTTTGTTCTTATATTAGTTCCGTTCGGGCCTGCTAGGCCATGCTTATAAAATGGCCGCTGGAAAGGACGAGATTGTGTGCGCTGAATAAGATGGCCCCCACGCAGCCTCAGTACGAATGCTCCAGTCACGTGCATGCTGCCTGTGCTCGGAGTGAGGGATGTCAAGGCCAATCTGACCTGCAATGAGGAGCGTGCCAAGTATTCAGTATATATGCCTGGGAATGGATGGGAAAAACCGAGCGACAAGGGATGAACTAATGTGTGACCATCAAAGATTGTTACAAAATGGATGAACAAATTGGACGACTTTTTGAATACCGTGGTCATGAAACTTATTGTGTGCTTTATTGTCCCCAAACCGGTTCAAACAAGGAGGGCGATGAGGTGACCATCACCACCCCTCCAATGGACCAATTAGCGCGATTCTTGTCCCTAAAGATTGCAACTTTTGAGTGTAGAGAGCCAGAAAGTAGAGTATAAGAGGGTCTGCTCTGACGTTGTGAAAAAACTTTTTTTCATTTTTCGACCTTGATGCTACGAGAGACTCTGTCATTTTGGACTTTGAACTTTGAATGGGGAAGGAACGAGATTGTTGCGGGAATTTGCCTGGGAGGTGATTGCGTCCGAGGAGGTTAGCGGGACAGTCAGTCAGTTTGGAAGTCCTATCCTGTGATCTGCGGTTCATCTTCCTTTGGTGAACTATTCTGGTCATCGCCCCATGGCCGAGGGTAATGAGTAATTTTATCTTTTCCTAAAAATCTTTCCTAAAATGTTTATTGATATTTCTAACTGTTTTACTTAATAAAGAATTTTACTTATTTGCTCGAAGAATTTTAGATAAAAATATATTCTAACTTTAAAATGAGTCTGTGGTTCTTTAAAACAAAGTTTATGATTTAATAAATGTTGAAGGTTTTAATTGTGATTGAGCTGGTCTTAATCACCATCAACTGATTCTACTAGTTGGTCCATCGACCGAATAGCGGAGTACCTTGATGTTTAGAACCGACAGGATCCTAAGTTAATGTATATAATGTATAGGTTATTACTCTGTCAAGTTTAACAAGGTATCCCGCTTGTCCAGCAGCTCATTTTCCTTGATGTTTAATCCAGAAATTGAATGAATGGATGTATGCGGTGTCATGGGCCCCACCGACATAAGTTTTGTGTAGGTGTTTTTTTCTGGATTAGTGTCATAAGGAGAAATTTATATTAGCTGCGCTGGATCAGATTTCTTGGTAGCAGAGTTATGGTTACTATAGATTAGTTTGGTGATTATTGAGTTTTCATGTCTAACACTATGTTGAGTTTGTATTACGTTATGTGTAAGTCAAAATTTTGAAGCTTCCAGGAAGTAGGAGGTGGACACGTGTGGCAAGAGAAGTCACACGGAATTGTGCATTGTCTGATTTCAAATTTGGTGATAACACAGGACTGTGTTATGTTAGGAAATTTCCGGTATGAATTGCGTTTGAGTGAAATAGCAACAGGTTTTCTTGTGAAACTCTGGCCTTAATTCTCAGGAGCAGTGTAGTCTCCACATGTGTTTTATCCCCAGAGAAACGGGTTTACCTCTTGCTTGAAAGAAGGGTAAGGTAGAGAGAAGTGCTACACTTATCAAACGAAACAGTATTCTTGTAAGTGGGAATAAACTATCTCTTTTGTTTAGAGAAACAGACAATGGAAATGTGTTTTACGTTGTAACTAATCGATTTTTGTCGAAAAGAAAAGCTAAGAAAACTGCCGATAATTTTGTAAAGGAGGGGTCAGTAGAAGCAGGAGTAGAACTGACGTCAACAAGAACCGTGCTGGTATTGGCCAGTTGTGGAAGAACGAAGAGTTTCCTGATTGGTGCGTTGGTGTGAGACGCGCTGGGATAGGTCCGAATAGCCGAACAGCGGAAAGAACCGATTGAGAAAGGATTGTGTAGATTGTTTAGGTAAAAGAACAGTGAAAATGCTTTATTATAATGAATATGAGAGAGAGAAACCGTCATGGTTTGCGAAGCTTAAAAACTTTAAGAAAGATAAGAAGGTTGTGACTAGGGAAGGAGAAGTACTTCCTCCGCCAAAGACGCCAGCATCTCATATGATGTTAAAATATGGCTATCATACTTGCATTTGGTTGGAAAATTGGGCGAAGTATACCAAAGACCATGGAATATTGGCATTTCCAGAAAATGGTTCGTTTAGCACAGCGGTACTTCGAAATTTGAGAGAAAAGATGTTGAAACTTGAACCGAGACCTAGACCGACACAGTTTGAAGCCTTAGGTGAATGGGAAGATGAGATGTATGAAAGGGAAAGACACAGAGGTGCAAAGAATTATAGTTTAGTTCATGGAAGAGTATGGGGTTTAGAATCATGAAGACAGGATGAGACGATGGCGGTATGCTAACATGACGGATGGCTTGTTTCCTGTCAGAACAGTTGAAGAATTTACAGGGAGAAAGTGTACGGAGAAAAAGAAGCATGCAGTAACAGAGAGATATGGGTATGGAGTTAGCGACACAGAGGATGAGTTGCTGGAGGACATATTAAATATAAGACCCCCTCCATATCAACAGGATTCTGCGGTGGTGACACCAAATGCACCGCCAATGAGAACTGTAATAAATCAAAGCCCTGAACAAGTGTCTGAAAGAAATAGTCCATTTAATAAACTAGAAATACCACAGACTGTGAAACATGATAATGATAATACAGCTGAACTAGCTAGAACCACAAGAGAGCTGACTGAAAAGATAAGAGAACTGACAAAGAATATGGAAGCTGTGACTGTGCCAGTAACTATAGGGCCAGTAATCCCAGTATTTGAAAATCAAAAGATAGATGAACACTCCTTAACAATTCCAGAAAATAGAGAGAAAGAAGATTCTGTTGGTCCATTTAGGTCAAGTCCACCTGTAAATTTGACGATTAATGCGAGTCAGATAAATAGGATTCCTATGGGAACCGAGTCAGCAACTGAAACCCCAGAGAGAAGTACAAATTGGACATAATTAAACAAAACCCCTGTGGGTCCGACTGCAGAGGAATTAAATGATTGGGTGAGAAGCTTGCAGAAAAAAGATGCAGAACCACAACTTCTGGATGTGGTCAGATTAAAGATAGACATGGAGGAATTGATTCTAGGAACTATTGGTGCAGATCGATTGAAGTCCTATCAAGATGATGAATTAATGTTTATGTGTAAAAGCGTCACTTGGAGAGCTAGAAACTTGCATGAAAAATTGGAAGAAACAGCGAACGAACTAGGAGTAGAATTTGGAAAAATTAGAGGATTGCAGAAACCATACAGAGTAGATTTTAGTGAAAAGGACATAGAAAATCTGAACACTTCAGGACGACTAACGCAGATAAGGAACTGATTGTTTTACTGAGAAAATGGGGTGATGTGGACAAGTGGAGAAGTAGATGGATAAGGAGAAAGGAGGGAACAACTGATAAAGCATCAGTGGCTTTCCCAGTAAAAGAGAAAGAACCAACGGTAATGGGATATCCAATGAGAGAAACTCCAGGAGGAAGTTATGTACATGTCCCATGGTCCAGACAAGATATATTGTCATTTACCAATGATTTTCCAAGATTGAGAGAAAAACCTGTAGAATGGTACAGACAGGTAGAAAGGTTTGTAAAAGTTTCAAAAGTGTTGTGGGAAGATTTGGACGGATTGTTTGAGATTGTTGTTCCTGCAGATTTATGGACAGAATGTAAAATTACAATTGACTGGCCGAAGGAAGAATATCCTAGAGATGCCAAAACAGGAGCCCCAGGTTCAGAAGTAATGAGAAAATATGAACAGGCAATCACATTTTTGAAAAATAAAATCCCACCAAAAGAAATGGACTGGGTAAAGATTGATAGACCAACTCAGGAGAGTAAATAATCTGTACATGCCTATTACGAGAGACTACTTTTGGTCTTTAAACAGTATAGTGGATACGAGAATTTGAGTGAAAAAGACACGAGTCATTTTGTATATAGATTTGTGTATGGCTTGAGACCTGAAATAAGTGAAATGATTAAGCAGCATATGTTATGTTGGCAGAATAGCACAGTGGATGAGGTACTACGGTATGCAAAATATTGCAGTGATGATATTGAATGTAGACAGCGTAAACTCAAGGAAAAGGCAATGTGGGCACAAGTAAAGGTTGCAGAAAAGCAAGATGCTCAGATGAATAGTCAGTCTAGTGATGAAGGACAGACCAAGTCCAAACCGAATATTGGCAAGGGAAAGGGTCAGATGAGTATAGAAGAAGCTAAAAAGAAATGGCCATGTCATAATTGCGGAAAATTAGGGCACTGGAGAAACGAGTGTAAATCTCCTCCGAAAGTTAATACAGAAAATCAATCATTGAATCCACAGGTGCAGAATGAGATGAGTTACCAACAGCTGCAACAGCCGCAGGTAGTTACTCAGTGTCAGGTGCCGCAACCACCTCTTCCAAAGAGTGTAAATCCTCAAAGATACAGTACAGAGGCAGGATTAAACGGAGGAGAGCAGGTAACAAAATTGCCGCGCGCAGCTGCAGTTTCGTAGTATTGGTTACGGCAGGATGGAGATGAATCGGATGAAAGTTTATGACGGTGCCTAGGAGAGGAAGAAGAGTGCGTGCTTGGCGCAACTCTAGAGGTAGATCAGTCAGGTCCATTTGTGGATGGAAAAGTGAATGGTGTAAATGTTACATTCCTTGTGGACACTGGTGCTACCCGTTCTACTGTTAGATCAGTGGAAATTCCAAAACTTCCTCTCTCAGGAGAATATATCCAAGTTGTAGGTGTTTCAAACAGGCAGATTAAAACCCCTCTTACAAAACCTATAGAGGTGGAAATTGGACCATTCAAAGAGATGCATCGCTTTGTGGTGTGTGATTGTAGTCCTGTAAATTTATTGGGACGCGATCTGCTTTGCAAAATGAATTGTACCATCTACTGTACCCCAGATGGTATTGCTTTTCAGACACCAGATGAGGATGTTCTGTATAAAATGACAATGGCAGAACTAGAACCAGGAGTGAATGATATGTTTCCTGTGTTTGATGCGGAGAAAATCCCTATTGAGTTGAAAGGAATAGTCAGGTCTGATGTATGGGATTTCACAGGTGAAGATATTGGACTAATGAGAGAAGTTGATCCTGTAAAAATTACTGTAAAAGAAGGAACGAATTACCCAAACACCCCGCAGTACAAACTGACGCCAGAAATTATTGAAGGAATAACACCTGTAATTAATAAAATGATTGAACAAGGGATTTTGAGAGAAATAATGAGCAGCCCATGTAATTCTCCTATAATGGGACTGAAAAAGCCAAATGGAACATATAGAATAGTGCAAGATTTAAATAAAGTTAACAAAATTGTTATTCCTTGCTGCCCAATTGTGCCAAACCCTGCTGTAATACTGTATCAAATCCCACATGATGCAGAATGATACACAGTCATTGATTTGTGCCATGCATTCTTTTCTATTCCATTGCACCCTGACAGCCAGCCAGCCAGCCAGCCATTATTTGCGTTCCGGTTGGGAGAGCGTATTTTGGCATGGTGCCGAATTCCTCAAGGGTATACTGAAAGTCCTTCAATTTTTAATCAGATTCTAAAGAAATCCTTAGAAGATTTAAAAATGCCTGAAAAATCTGTGATGGTCCAATATATTGATGACCTATTAGTGGCATCAAAGACCAGAGAAGCATGTGTTACAGACACCATTGCTTTACTGAATCATTTGGCAGAAGGAGGACACAAGGTGTGCCCATCAAAACAGCAATTTTGTCAACAGGAAGTACAGTACTTAGGTCATAAGATTGAGAAAGGGATGCGAAAAGTGACAACAGAAAGAATAAGGATTATCAAAGGAATGAGAGCCCCAATGACACAAAGAGAGGTGAGAATGTTCCTTGGAATGGTTGGATATTGCCGACAGTGGATAAGTGGGTTTTCATTAATTGCAAAACCTTTACAGCGATTGACAAAGAAGGATGTCAAAGATCCGATTGCATTGGATGAGGAGGAAATTAAGGCTTTCGAGGAACTGCGAACAAGTTTGTGTGAGGCACCAGCATTGGGAATGCCGTATTATGAGAAAGAATTTGAGCTGTATTGTAGCGAGAGAGACGGATGTGCACTTTCAGTATTAGTGCACAGGCATGGAAAAATGAAACGACCAATAGCCTATTTTTCAGCAGTTTTAGACCCGGTAGCAAAGGCGTTGCCTGGATGTCTGAAAGCAGTAGCTGCTACTTGTGTGAGTCTGGAACAGAGTGAAGGCATTGTGATGGGATATCCTTTGAGAGTATATGTCCCATACTCGGTTGAAATCCTTCTGACCAGAACAAAAACCCAATTCATGACACAGTCGGCTGACTAGGTATGAAAAAGTGATCTTGGGTGCAGACAATGTAACCATTGTAAGATGCACGAGTGTGAATCCTTCCACTTCACTGCCAGATGAAGTAAATACAGAAGTCAAAGATGAAGTTGATCATAAATGTTTGGATGTGCTTGAATTTTGCACAAAGCCTCGCCCTGATATCAGGGATGAACCTCTAAAAGAGTCAGATTATGTGATGTTTGTGGACGGGTCATGCCTGAGGACAGATGAGGGAGTTTTAAGTGCTGCGTATGCTGTATGTACGGTGGCAACCATAATGGAAGCATCTTATTTGAGAGGAATATGTTCAGCCCAAGTTGCTGAGCTGATTGCTCTGATTCGAGCGTGCAAACTGGGAAAGAATTTCCGAATCACTGTGATCACGGATAGCCAGTACGGCTTCGGAGTGGTCCATGATTTTGGACAGATCTGGTCCCAGAGGGGATTCCTGACTTCCAGAGGGTCTCCTATTAGGAATGGTGAGTTTGTGAAGAAGCTGCTTGAGGCGATAAAGCTGCCTAAACAAATTGCGGTGGTAAAATGCTCTGCTCACAAAAATGGAGCTGATGATATTGCAGCGGGTAACAAATTTGCTGACGAATTAGCTCAATATTGTGCCAGAAACATGACCTCAATGAATCGGAGAAGGGAAAAAGAAAATGTTTCAAGTCCCTTGCTGTTTACTAACCAAGTTGAAACATGGGATGAGGTAAGACAATTGCAGGAAGAGGCAAGTGATGGGGAAAAAGACGTTTGGATAAAATCAGGTTGCAGACGGAGAGAAGAAGATGAAGTTTGGGTTTACAGAGATGAAAGACCAGTTATGCCTGATAGCATGATCTCTAACATGGCACGGATGTACCATGGACAGGCACACATAGGTAGAGATGCCATGATCAGACTTTTCAAACAGACCTGGTATAACCCAAAATTTAGGGCTATAGCTGAAAGCCTTTGTCAAAGATGCCTTATATGCCAACAGATAAATCCTGAAAGGAAGACAGTAGTGAGTTTGGGAGTAATAGGACGTGAAGGAGGTCCTTTTACCAGAATGCAATTAGATTTCATTGAAATGCCCCCGAGTAACAGACTGAGGTATGTCCTGGTGGTCGTCTGTTTGTTTTCTCGTTGGGTGGAAGCCTATCCGACAAGAAGGAATGATGGAGTTACTGTAGCTAAACTCCTGCTGAGAGAATTCATTCCTAGATATGGTTTTCCAGTAACGATAGAAACAGATAGAGGAACGCATTTTCAGAACAAACTTATCCAACTGATATGCGAAGCACTAGACATTCGACAAAAGCTGCACTGTGACTACAGACCAGAGGCTTCTGGAGTGGTAGAGCAAGTAAATGGCACCATAAAGAATAGGTTGGGTAAAATGTGTCAAGCCACCAGACTCAAATGGCCCGATGCCTTACCATTGGTGCTAATGAGCATAAGAAGCATACCTGACAGAAAAACAGGTCTGAGTCCTCATGAAATAATCATGGGACGAGCAATGAGACAAGCATATGTACCTGTTAACAAACTGCTGACTATAACTGATGATCTCATACTGGACTATTGCAAGGGATTGGCTGATGTGGTGCATTCTGTGTTTCATCAGGTTGGACCGGATGCGACCACTCTTGAAAGAAAACCAGCTCATGATCTGAGTCCAGGAGACTGGGTCCGCATAAAAGTCCACAGAAGAAGAAATTGCTTGGTTCCACGCTGGGACAAGCCACATCAAGTGATTCTGGTGACAACGACTGCAGTAAAATGTGCAGGTGTGAAAAATTGGATTCATGCCAGCCATACAATCAGAGTTCCAGATCCTGAAGCTCGACCTGTAAGTCGACATCTGGAAATATCAGATACCAGCTCGGCATCTGAAGCAGAGACTGAAACCATCAGAGTTCCAGATCCTGAAGCTCGACCTGTAAGTCGACATCTGGAAGAATCAGGTACCAGTTCGGCATCTGAAGCAGAACCTGAAACGATTAGAGTTCCAGATCCTGAAGATCGACATGTAAGTCGACATCTGGAAATATCAGATACTAGTTCAGCATCTGAAACAGACCAACCTGAATGCAGTAAAAGACGAACAAAAGAATCAGAAAACAAAAGAACTGATATTGAAACAGGAGAAACTGAACCAATAGACAGTGACGGTGAACAGCCAAGTACAAGTTTTGGGAAAATTCCTCCGGAAATTGTAGAGGTAACTCAAGAAAATTTAGATTTAGATAGAGAGATTGGGGAAATTACGGAAGAAACACGAGGAGGATTAGACTCAGAATTTCAAGCAGAAGAAACACAAGAAGGTTCAGATTCAGACAAAGAGACTGAGATCATAAAGTTCAAGGTTAGAGAAAGTGAAGTGAGATCTGAGACAGAATCTGAAGAAAGTGAAGACGAAAGAAGGCAAAGAATAGGTCCAAGAAAGAGAACTTGGAGAGTGGAACGAGGAGAAAAGGAAAGTGAACTGAAAAGGCCAAGAAAAGGAGACAATTGGCCCAACGAAATTAAAAGACTGAGATATAAGATAATAAATTTGAACAAAGACAATGTAGAACAAGTGAATGAAATAAGTCAAGAAAGACAAAGAAAAACAGATAAAAGACAATTGCCGAGACCCAAAAGAGTGAAAAGACCTAACTTGAAATACAAGTCACCTGAATGGGTATACATAGCACTGTCTGACATTAAAGAAGTGGATAGCAGTCACGAGAACCCAGACAAAGACTGTGAACAAGTGGGTGAGAGTGAACTGCGCCAACCCTGAAAAGTCAAAGAAAGAAAACCGGACTAGACACACAAACTGATAGACAAAAAAAATTCTGAGAAACCGAAAAGTGCGCTAAAAGCAGTTGATCCCAGTCAACACTAAGTCATTTGAGGTGTGGAAACACATTTCTGTACATAATTAGATAATTTTCGAACATGGTAGACACTGAGAATAGAAGATCTAGATGTGGGTTTTTCCATAGATGGTGTAAGATGGGTTTCTATTGTACAGGCTTTCTAATGCTTATTTGGTTCATTTTAACAATAATAATTCCACTTAGATTAATTGGAGAAAATACATCTGTAATCATGAATGACACGAATAGTGACAAGAAAGGGGACGCTACCGCAGACGCCAGCAGCACCGGGGTGAGAGCCACGCGCAGCGGGGCCACAGGACTCCAATTCCCAGGCTCCCCTGCACCGCCTTGTTACGCCAGCAGCGCCCGGAGGCGCACTTAAGCACCGGCGGGCTCCCGCAGCGCGGGTCGCTACCGCAGACGCCAGCAGCACCGGGGTGAGAGCCACGCGCAGCGGGTCCACAGGACTCCAATTCCCAGGCTCCCCTGCACCGCCTTGTTACGCCAGCAGCGCCCGGAGGCGCACTTAAGCACCGGCGGGCTACCGCAGCGCGGTACGCGCGCGGGCCAAGGGCGGGCCCGACATTGCCAGGAAGAGGCAGGGCAGGGCCACCCCCCTTTCATCTGCGGACGTGGGTTCTTGTGCAGTGTTTGGAGTCTGACTGCAGGTACTGTTGTTCCCTGATGCTACCGCCTTTCAAGCTCACCAGCAGTTTGGGTGTTACTTTATCACCAGTATAACCCCAATGTACTATGTTCTATTGGACCAGGTGTGACTAAAACCCCCTATATTGAACTTGGCTCTAGAATTTGTTTTTTGACTCTGGGTCATGTACCGCACTTTGCACTTTATTGCTATCATATTGTTCTAATGTTTTTTAATTTCATTGCTGTTAAACAATGTATACGCACTTTGCACTTTTAGGGTAAAAATAAGGTCCTGTTGAGTTTTTGGTATCTTTGATGTATGTCTTAGTACTGTTTTGCATTTTCCACACTGTATATTGCACTAGTCACTTTGTCTTAAAATGGTTTTAGCTTTTAACAGGGATTTGCGTAAACATTTTAGTGTGTTCAGAGGTAACTAACATGAATATGCGGAGGCCAAATCAGGGGAAAAGTGTGGTGGGAACTTTAGATGCCTTTATATTGAGGGCAGAGTCAGCCCTCATTAACGAGATAAAACTCACTGAACGCAGAATATCTCGAGCCCCACCCCTCGCAAGATAGACTTTCTCTAACCCCCACAATTTCTGACTCTATGGTGGTTTCCAACCAGGATGTATCTCCATCCCGGCTGAGTCAGTCCCCATTTGTTGTTCCAGTCACAGTGACAAATTCTGTTTCCTGCTCATCTATGGAGCATGAACCCAGCCCTGTTAAATTTAAAGCCACAACTAGAGGGCAGAAAGCAAAGATGAAGTCAACTTGTACCAATGAATCGCCCTCCATAAAAAGGAAGACCCGAGGCCTACCGAAATCAATCAAATCTGCTCATGGCACATCAGGAAGGAAATCATTAGTTGTCCCTATTACAAATGTTTGCAAAGAGGGTCCCCCTATTCCCACGAATCAGACAATGCTAGGGCAGTTCTCTGACAGTATACAGGAGGGGAACTTCTGGGGTAGGCTCGAAACTATGATGTCTACCCTACTGGATCCTATCCTTCAAAAAATAAGCTTAGTAGAAGTTAGGTTATTAAAACTAGAGGGGCTGGCTAGCTCCAATTCGTTGGTTACACCGATAGCTAGCATAACCACTAGTAAAGTCTATCCAATCACTGGGGGCAAAGGAGCAGGGGTAGGCTCCTCTGTGAGGCCTGCAGTAAATAGCGTGGTGCTAGATAAGAGCAGCTCCAACAGCACCAGGCTCAGTAACGCAGATGCACCAGTAACCATATGCCAGTCTCCTATAAGAGCGGGCCTTCTGTGTCTCACAGGGCTTGTAGGCCAGAAGGAAGGGTCTTACAATCAATGAGTCTCCCAACTATTGACCTTCCACCCGAATCCACCCCATATGTAGTAGTTTTGGGGAGTATTCCTTCCCTCCCCAAAGGGGCTAACGAAGACTATGGGCAGCTGTTAAATAAATTAACTCACTGGTTTACACACAATACTACCTTGGGTGACCGCGTGGCTAGTAACATCCTTATGGCACGCAGGGTTAGCTGGATTGGGAGCTCACCCAAAACGGGTTCTGGGTTGTAAATTTTGACAATCCTTACACTGCGGGCCGTATTTTATCCAGGGATATTAGCCTTACACCCTTATTGGGATCTGTTATTAGGGCTTTACCTCTGGGCTACTTTTACAAGCCAGCCCTTTACAGGGATAGGTCTGAAAATGTCCCCAGGGCAGCTCCTAGAGGTGGGTGGTCAAATAGTCTAGCATCTAGGCATCAGCCTACCTCTATGACCTACTTACCTTCAGAATCAGTCAGGCAGTTTGACACCGACACCTCATTGGCGTTAAACAATAGATTTGCTGCTTTATCAGGCCTGGAGGATTGTGACTGACTGAGGGACCTCACACCCCCTGAGCCGGAGCCTGCTGCTTTTCTCCAGTCCCCAGTGGAGGTAGTTGAAAGGCCTCCAGATGTGAGGCCAAATAATTTCCTATCCTGGAATATTGCAGGGTTGGCCAACAAGCTCCAAGATCCACTATGGGTGAAATATGTGAAGCAATTCACTGTAATTAGCCTCCAAGAAACATGGACAGTGGATTGTGATCTATTTTTGGAAGGATACAAGGCATTTTTGTCCCGGCCACTCCATCGGTGAGTGGAAGACCAAAGGGTGGTCTAGTTGTATACATCTCTGTGGCTGTTGATTGTAAGTTCCAAATGATGCCAACTACATACCCGGGAATTTTGGCGTTGTCAGCCAAAAGGGGGGATACCAGATGGGGAATTGTTAACTTTTATAATTCGGTGGCTTACCCACACGAGGCCTGTAGTATTACTACCTTGGGAGCGACTAGAAGACAATTTTTGGGCCACAGTCTACATAATCTTTTGGTTTCCGGGGATTTTAATATACACCCCTGTGGTAATCCCAGAACATCTTGTATTTTTGAGTTGGGTTATCCGCGCATGAGGGGTTTTCATTTTGAGCATCATGTTCAGGGGAAACTCTTGAACAACATGATAAATGAACTGGATATGGTCACCCTGATGTCTCTAGCTGACCCGTACATTAAGTTTCCTGTGCCAACTTTTAAAGGGCATGGTAGGGGGACATTTATTGACTTCATTTTAATTTCTTCTTCCTTGCAATCTTCCTTTCATGGTTTTAAGATTGAGGAGAGTGAATATAGTGACCATAATCCATTAACAGCTTATATGACGGGCCCACTAACAGTAAAGATTGGTGATGTTTCAACTAGGGGTGTTCTGAGAACGACAGACGGAAAGCGCAGATTAAAATGGTCCCAGGTGTCTCCGGAAAAATTCTATAATAAAGTAAAAACATCTTGTGCTCATGAATTAATATATACAACCAAGGGGTCCCCCTCTAATGAGATCCTTGGCGCATACGAGTTAATAGCGAGAAAAGTGGGTGAAATTTTAAGTGTTCCAGCCAGAAGAAATGCCTCAAATGGTCCCAGATGGTTTGATTCCTACTGCTCTAAAGCAGCTAAGAGGCTGAGGGTAGCGTTGTCTGCCAAACCAAGAATTCACTCAGAGGTATGTGCTTGTCGAAAGGAATATAAGTCAGCTCTTGCCAAACGGAAGGGTGCCCTGAAGGAAGAAGCTTGGAGGGAGCTGATCGACTCAAGCATTCAGGAACAGCTCAAGGTTCTGGAGTGTTGTGAATCGGCCCCTTTTTGATCAGGAAGGGAGGGGGGCCTTAGATTCACACATTACAGAGGAGGAATGGGTTCTCCACTTTAAATCTATGTTTGATTGCCCTCTTGAGTTTAATTACAGAGAAAGCCGGGACACGAAGGACCCTGTAATAACTTTTCATAGGGGTGAGATTCTGGATGGCATTATAGGACTATCTGTTAACAAAGAACCAGGCCCAGATGGGATCCCCCCAGATTTATTTAAAATCGGACCCCCCGTTCTGGGCCCAGATACTGGAGACAGTATTTAATGCAGCTGCAAAGAATGGCTGTCCCCAGTATTGGGCCTCTTTTACCATAGTCCCTGTTTTCAAGAAGGGAACAGGAATAGCACCCACTGTTACAGATCGATTTCACTTATTGATTCAGTGGTTAAAGTGGTAGGACGCATCCTTTTACAGAGATTAACAACATGGGCAGAGGAGCACAAGATTATGTCGGACGTCCAGTATGGATTCCGGCTGGGACGCTCTACTGTTGCTCAGTGTCTTAACTTATCTATGATACTGAGCAAATACACTGTTGCTCGCCCCGGAACTATCCATCTTGCCTTCATGGACTTGTCATCTGCGTTCGACTGAGTAAACAGGGTCAAACTATGGCAGTCCATGAGGGCAATGGGGGTGGAGAACAGCATTGTTAATTTTCTTGAGGACCTGCATATGTCAACTAAAGCTAATGTTAGGTTCTCATAGGATTTGCAGGTAACCAAGGATTTTGAGATTAAGAGGGGAGTCCGGCAGGGATGCATTTTGGCACCCTTTTTATTTAATTTTTATATAAATGAACTGGATAGTGCACTAAGGGCAACTGGAGTTGATTACCCTTATGTGGGACGGCGTGGTATCCCCGTCCTGCTATATGCGGACGACGCCGTCCTCATATCCAGGACCGAAATGGGTTTGCAATCCCTTTTATCCACATTCTCCAGATTCATGACGGATCGGGACTTGGCAATTAATAACTCCAAGTTCTACGTCATGAAAGTGGGGCATCATTCAAAAAAAGGTTTCCATTTTAGCGTTGGCCCCGCCAAGATCCCCTGCACAACTGTATTTTCCTACTTAGGGGTTCTCTTTGACGACCAACTTAAATGGGGTCCCCTAATTTTGAGGAAAAAAGGGGATCTGGCTCGGGTAAATAAGCAATTTTTAACTTTGCCTCTAAAATAGGGAAGAAACCAACAGGAGCTATGTTGCAAGTTTACCAAGCCAAAAGCTTGGCCATAGCCACCTATGGTAGTGAAATTTGGGGATATATTGCCGCAGATTCCCTCCAGGTAGTGGAAAATGATTTTCTGAAACGCTTACTATGTATTCCGCGTGGAACCTCTAATTTTGCGGTCCACGAGGAACATGGGGTCCCCTATTTAAGTGATGCTCTTGCTCTGCGACCCCTGACCTTCTGGCTAAAGTGTTGGCTGAACAAAGATCTAACTCTCAACCACTTGATTTTAAGAGCGTGTATGTCCCTTGATAATTCGGATCGTATTCCCTGGCTAAGGTATATCAAAAGAAGTTTTGAGGGGATAGGGCAGGGTGACCTATTTTCCAAACCTGATACTATCGTCAAGAAGGATGTGGAATTAACTAAGATAGCCTTCCTTAACCTAAGAAAAGCAGATAGGGAAGCTGAAGAGGTGCTGAAACCTAGTGTTCGGATGTATTTAACACTCAAGACGACTCCGTCGACGGAACCTTATCTTATGGGGTCTCTGTCAACACATGAGAAATTTTTGTTAACTAGGTTTCGGTTGAACCTCTTCCACCTTTTCCTAGCCAGACCAAAGGGTTCTCATAGAGGTCAAGTGCTAGCTCCCTGCGGCTGCGACAGACAGTCTCCGCAGGATTTACTGCACTTTTTGTTTTTATGCAAAATGTATGAAATCCCCCGTAGGCATTTTTTGGCTCCTATTTTAAAAAGATTGAATTTTAGACAGGTTCGACCGGCCCTTGTGTATCTTCAATTGTTGAAAGAGGATTGTATCTTTTTTATAGTAGGGTTTTTAAAAGCCTCCATGAAATCTAGGACCTGTATGGATGTGTAAAATTCGTCTATTTAGGCATGTTTTTTTTTTAATTGAGCTGTTTTATATTGCGGTACAGGATATCTTTTAAATTATGTAATATATAATTGTTTTTATGTATTTTTATCTGTGTAACTTTTATGGTTTTGTGAACAAAAACCGAATAAAGTTTTTTTGATTTGACAAGAAATCTAACATAAAGAACACTGCAATACTGGTAGATAGTACTGATTTTCATAGGGACAAGTCAATAACTGATTTCTCCAAGAATGTTTTCACGAAACTTTTGTACGAATATGTGGAGACAATGGATGTGAGAGATTGTTACGTATGTATGCAGTTACCTGCGTCTGTAACAGAAGGTGTGAAGTACCATCCCCTTCCTTTGACGTATGGAATAACTTGTAGTGTTTTAGCTAGCTTATTTTACAAAACTGGTAAATTAGAGTATTACTACACTGACACAGATGCTGTTTTTGCTAAAGTTCCCGTAATCCCTGAACTAAATAAGGTGACGTTTGCAAAGATTTTTGGAGAATTTTTCTTAGAAACAAAAGAATTAACATTAGAATATGCATTTAGACATAATCTTACTTGTGGGTTAAGAAAGGAAGAAAAGGTTTTCTTGGACATGGTAGAAGACAGAAGGGTTAAGTTTCAAAGAAAGGAGGAGAAAGACAAAAACCCCACCTTGGGCGTTTGAAGAGGGGAAGTTATGACAAAGGCGAAACAAATGCAGCTATGGTTCTAGATTGGCCCCAACAGGGAAAATTGTGTATTAGTAGAGATAACACTTTGTATGATAACTATTTTGTGGGTTCTAGTGAGTGCCGAGATACATACAAAATTCTAGGGGGATGGGGATTTAAAGGAGGAAAAGATCCAGTATTTCCATGGATCTATTATATTTGCAAAAATAGAGCTTATTATAGGTTGCCGGACCATTGGTACGGAACATGCTATCTAGGCCTGGTCTTTCCAAAGATTTTTCACGTGGAAAGAGGAACGAAAGGAATTCACGAGATAGGTAAACCATTATCACGTAGGAGGAGGGAAAGCTTCTCAGAAATAATAGGTGACATTTTTGGAGCATTGATACCAGCAGTGGGTAGATCTTTGAATGCATACAAAATTCGAAATTGTCTACAGTAGTAGATCGTTTATCAACGAATACTGCTGGAGGGTTCTTGATGGTAAATACCGAAATGGTTGCCATGAGAGCTATGGTAATGCAAAATCGACTTGCCCTTGACATTCTTTTGGCAAAAGAGGGTGGAGTCTGTGGAATGCTGAAAGTACAACATTGTTGCACTTACATTCCAGACAAAAGTCAGAATATACAGAAGTATATAAAGAACATTACTGATTTGCATAAAGAAATTGCCCCACTGGAGGTTGAAGGTGCTTGGGAGAGACTTGGCAAAAGTTTTTCCTCAATGAAGAAATGGTTCACCGAAATAGGTAGTTCTCTTATTGGGAAAATACTAATTCCAGTGACCTTAGTAATAGTGATAATATCAATATTGAGATTAGCATATATGTGTATTAAAAGAAGAAAAAGACAAAATAAAGTAAAAAGAGAAAAAGAGAAAAATAAAGAAAGAGAACGGGAGATGGGAGAGATCGAATTGGAAGAGTTAAAAGAGAACATGTATAAAAGGTCTAAAAGAACAGATGAAAAGAACACGATTGTCTAAATTAACAAATGCAAGTGGACAAGAAACATTTATCTGATAAAGTTTGTAGGGATAGGTTTTAGTGGTGATGTTAAAAATCACCAAAGGGGGGAATTGATGGAGCAGGGGAAACGAAATATTTTTTTGTACCCCTTTGAAATTAATGACCTCATAACGATTAATGATACTAACCGTTTGAAACGCATGAACTAATCAACAAATACACCTTTTAGTAGACATTACACGTGGGCAAACTGCTAAATGTTGCAAAATCTAATTTATTTACAAAATATGAAGCAAATAACATTAGTATTGTGATTTGCGTAGTAAATAGAGTGAATTGCATGATTTGTGTTGCATAATAGAATTGTATTGTGGCAAAGAATGCAGATGGTAAGTAAAATGGCTTTAAATGTCGCTTCTGCTAGGTAATATCTAACACGGGTCTTTAGAATGGCGGTTGGTAAATAGAAAGGCTTATTTTCCATATTTTAATTTCTATTGTGTTTGTTCTTATATTAGTTCCGTTCAGGCCTGCTAGGCCATGCTTCTAAAATGGCCGC
Organism: Calotriton arnoldi; assembly: GCA_963921515.1. NCBI lineage: Eukaryota > Metazoa > Chordata > Amphibia > Caudata > Salamandridae > Calotriton > Calotriton arnoldi. The sequence continues at coordinate 1,761,252 of CAWUFW010002187.1, forward strand.
TGGAAAGGGCGAGATTGTGTGCGCTGAATAAGATGGCCCCCACGCAGCCTCAGTACGAATGCTCCAGTCACGTGTATGCGGCCTGTGCTCGGAGTGAGGGATGTCAAGGCCAATCTGACCTGCAATGAGGAGCGTGCCAAGTGTTCAGCATATATGCCTGGGAATGGATGGGAAAAACCGAGCTACAAGGGATGAACTAATGTGTGACCATCAAAGATTGTTACAAAATGGATGAACAAATTGGACTACTTTTTGGATACCGTGGTCATGAAACTTATTGTGTGCTTTATAGTCCCCAAACCGGTTCGAACAAGGAGGGCGATGAGGTGACCATCACCACCCCTCCAATGGACCAATTAGCGTGATTCTTGCCCCTAAAGATTGCAACTTTTGAGTTTAGAGAGCCAGAAAGTAGAGTATAAGAGGGTCTGCTCTGACGTTGTGAAAAAACTTTTTTTCATTTTTCCACCTTGATGCTACGAGAGACTCTGTCATTTTGGACTTTGAACTTTGACTGGGGAAGGAACGAGATTGTTGCGGGAATTTGCCTGGGAGGTGATTGCGTCCGAGGAGGTTAGCGGGACAGTCAGTCAGTTTGGGAGTCCTATCCTGTGATCTGCGGTTCATCTTCCTTTGGTGAACTATTCTTGTCATCGCCCCATGGCCGAGGGTAATGAGTAATTTTATCTTTTCCTAAAAATCTTTCCTAAAATGTTTATTGGTATTTCTAACTGTTTTACTTAATAAAGAATTTTACTTATTTGCTCGAAGAATTTTAGATAAAAATATATTCTAACTTTAAAATGAGTCTGTGGTTCTTTAAAACAAAGTTTATGATTTAATAAATGTTGAAGGTTTTAATTGTGATTGAGCTGGTCTTAATCACCATCAACTGATTCTACTAATTGGTCCATCGACCGAATAGCGGAGTACCTTCATGTTTAGAACCGACAGGATCCTAAGTTAATGTATATAATGTATAGGTTATTACTCTGTCAAGTTTAACAAGGTATCCCGCTTGTCCAGCAGCTCATTTTCCTTGATGTTTAATCCAGAAATTGAATGAATAGATGTATGCAGTGTCATGGGCCCCACCGACATAAGTTTTGTGTAGGTGTTTTTTCTGGATTAGTGTCATAAGGAGAAATTTTTATTAGCCACGCTGGATCACCTCTAAAAGTCATATCCAACTACTGAGCCCTTATAGCGGAATAAGACTTGAGTGGACGACTGAGTGCAGCACGAAGACTAAAGGTAAGGCCAATGACTCCGCTGCTTTTAACCTAGGTCGACGTCCGATTAGAAAATTAAGTAATACTGTAAAAATTTTAAAAACACTTTGTAAATGTGAAACAATTTGAAACTAGTGGCTAGAAAAAAGTTGTTATCCTTGGCTTGAATTGAGGGAACAGCACAAACACAGCAAACAGAATCTCGTATGGACGACTGGTGGCCTCAAGTAGTGTACAGGTATGCACCAACAAAGAGCACGCAGATGGAGGATATTGCATATGATATGCTAGAGTACAGCATATCACTTAACATTTTAGCAATGAAAATACATTTCGAAATGCTCCAGCCTACTCATTAATTACCACTGATTTTAGGATGTTTTATTTCTGAATTTAACAAAATATTTCATATGTTGTTTGATGTATATTAATTGATTTACTTGTGGGCATTGTTTTGAGGTTCAAAAAGTAGAAATTTCTTAAGCTGAGGTCCCTCGCCTGCTTCTGTGATTCAGTGGGGTGCACGGTTATCAAAAAGTTACAAAGCTGTACATTGCCTAAAAAGATGAAATAACTAGTTTCTTAGGTCCATTCCTAGTTTTGCCCGCCTTTGGTTATGTTGTAAATCGTCTCTCCTACTTTCCACGGGTAAAAAAGCAATTCCTCCAAGGGCCCATCCTTAAAGGTGTCCCCTTCTCGAGTCCAGATCGTGATGTTCACAACACTGGGCGAGTCAAAACCGATCCAAAATACATTGTACAGAATTAGATGCAAAAAAAGTTTACTGTGATGAACATGTTTTTACATTTTGAGACACTTCAGTGGCCTCCAAAGACAAGCAGGTTCTTCCATCTTCATGCTACAAAGCAAATCCTGAATGTGTTCCTCTTTAATACACAAGATTTACTGTGCCGTTTTTTAATCTTGCCTCGATTATTGCGCAGTGGTATATTCTTGTCTGTTTAAGGACTCACTATATAAAATATAGGAAATTAAAAACGTGATCCCAGACTGATGTTGATCCTGAAAAAAATCTGATTAGGTTTCTCCTGCACCTGTAATCGCTGTATCGGTTACATAGCGAAGAGCACATTCAATTTCAAGCATTGTGTCTTATAAATAAACCTTTTCAGGTATAAGCATTGTTCCATGCCTACACAATCAAAGTCTGAGATCATCTAATTCGCTCAGACTGCTAGTTCCTTAATGTAAGCTATTTACCTGATAGGTGGATTTTTGCAGCTGCAGGAGTACTCAGTAACTTACATACTTGTTAACGAAAATTAATTGATCTGCACGTTACTGATGGAGCAAGGACTCACAAATGAGACTTGCTCGGATGCAATCTTCTCACAGTATTAAATTTATAAAACTTTGTATTGTTCATACTAACTCTTGCATACACAAACATAAGTAGCAAGGAAGCTTGCCTACGTGTTTAAACTAACAAATAACGCTTGTCTATTCTAAAATGGCCGCTAAAGCGCGGGAACTTTACTGCGCATGTCTCAACCATATCACGTGGTGTGACGTCTTTCTTTGCTTGGTGGGAAACTCTTGCTTCTGCGCAGTGTACATTAAAATGGCTGCTTTATGTTTTCACATGCTACAGCTTGCTCTCGTGTTATAATTAAATTGTCGTTTTCTTAACGCTATTAATGCGGGACAGAATTTATAAGTAAATGGGAATAGAGTAGAAAGAGTGGGTATACAGTGAAACATTTTATTTGTGATTTTAATATTTTCTTCTTTGACTTTTATTAGTTCGTAAATTTGGGCCTGGGGTTGGTGAACTGAAAACTCGTGTGACAATGATCCTGCGCATGCGTCCTGCATGGCTGCCCAGAGAGAAAAGGATGAAGTCAACCTGGACGTCGTCCAAGGCTGTGACCTGATGGCCAATACTGCTGTACCCATGAATGTCCCTACTAATATGCAACAATGTACATGAAGAATGTATAAACTTTGTCGTGAGACGGGTGGGAAATAAAGCAAATGTATTAAATGTGATGAGCGGTATTTTAAAACAATGGGCTTTAGGAAATTGAACTAAATCAATATGGTGTGAGGATCAACCCCCTGTCCCCGTCCAATCAGAAATAGTGGTCCCATATTTTGGCAACATTAATGGGAGGTACATGGGCGTAGAGGGTATAATAGATATAGAATTAGCTAATTAGTTTAGACTAGACGCTGACAGGCAGAAGCTCCAGACCGACAAGCAGATCGATTGCAGACTGAACCGCTGTCCAGAGAGGTCCTGAGGAGGGGGGCGCGGAGTCCATTAGAAGGAAGGCACGGGAGAATCGAGGAGAAGTCGAGTATCAGAGAGGGAACGACGCAGGCGTCGTTAGTAGAGAGGTCACCGGTCCTGTCCTGAACCTGGAGGAGGTCTTTGCTCTTCATCCTTCCTGGGTCCTATCTTTTCCAACTCCTTGGCCAAGGGGTTTGGTTCTCGCACTATAGGTAAATATACCTGCAACCTTTAGTTGCACTGCTGTCTCTATCTTCTCCTTTCTGAGGGACCGTCATTGAATGCTAATTGATTATTATGCTTCATCCTTGATATACGATTAAGTATCATGTGGTTCTGTACTTTACTCTGCAAAATCTTTAGATAAACATTTTGAAACTTCCTGACTCAGTGATTATTTCAGGATTATGAATTGTGATGAATGTCACTCATTTTAAACTTCCCAATTAGCAAAGGATTCATTGGCAAGTCATTACTCTTCAATCAGAAAAGTAATTGGTAGCAGGGATTTTGATAAAGAGTACAACTGACTCACCAGCGAAAATACTAGCGTAGTATGAATGAATGGGCCCAAGCGAGTATCTGGTGTATGAATGCTCGTTGCTGGTATCGCGCTGGATCAGTTTTCTGGTTATCAGAGGATGGTTGTACTTTGTTAATTGGGTAATGAGAGTTTTATTTTTTTGAACTAACATCCGGGTGTTTAAAAGTTTGTTTTATGTTGTCCAGAATTCCCTGGGAAAAGTTGAATAGCGGATGGTGAGTGGAAGCCATACTGCAGTGAGGTTATCTGTCAGGCAGAAATAGTACTGAAAAGTTAAGCAGGGCTATCAGTACTTGTTAGGGACTCTATGCGTGTGAATAATAGCAAAGGAATACGCTGGTAAAATTTGATGTTATATCACCTAGAAAGGGTAACATTGAAGAAGTAACAGGTATTTCTGAAGCTTGTGTGAAGAGTAAACGGAAGGGTTTTACTCGTAGTGTGTGTTTAGTAAACTGAAAGGTTTTAATAAGTGTGAGAGAAACTATCTTTTCCAATTTAGAGAAACTAGCACGATAGCGAATGTTTTGTGTTGTTACTGAATTTTAATAAGAAACGTAGAGAAAATAAAGTTTTGCGTACGATTTTGTAAAGGGAGGGTCAGTTGCCGGAGAGGGAGCTGACGTCACAGGTGCCGCGCTGGCATTGGTTGAAACAGCGAGGGACAGAGAAGCGCAGATTGTAAAGGAGGGGTTGGCAGACAAACGTCACAAAAAGGCCGCGCTAGGATTGGTTCAGAGACAAAAGTTAGCTGGCATTTGATTGGATGTTACCATAGAAGCTGAAATCCTAGTGGATAGGAGATTGCATGTTAAAACGCGATCCAACTTTAACAGGAACTCGTCCGGATAGGAGATATCTAGGCTTTGCAGAATATAATTTTATACATCGAGATTTACCCAAAATGTACGGAGAGAAGAGAAAAATGTCATTTCTACAAAAGATTAAGAATTATTTTAAAAAGGATAAACCAATCAAAACTAGGGAAGGAATTATCATTCCACCAGCTAAAACGCCCGCTTCATTCATGATGATGGAGAGAGGTTATCATACTTGTGTATGGATAGAGAATTGGATAGAATATACCAAAAATGATGGAATATTAGCATTTCCCGAGAATGGCACTTTCAATGGGAGAATTCTTCAAAATTTGAGATTGGAGGATGAATGACTTAGAACCCAGACCTAGATTAACCCAATACGAAGCCTTAGAGGAGTGGGAAACTGATGCATTTGAACGTGACCGATCCAGAAGTAATGGGGGTTAGCGAGGATTTTTCCCTAGGAACCAAAATGAGTCAAGGGACGGTCAGATGAAACAGTGGAGAAGAGCAATGCTTACAGAGGGTCTGTATCCAATATTAATGGCAGATGAGCCATTAGGGAGCAAATGCACAGAAAAGACAAAACACTTGACTGGATTTGGAGATTCCGAAGATGAATTTATGGAGGATATATTAAAGAATCTGTCACCATATCAGGAAGGGACAAGTGGATGCATCCCAAGTGCACCACTGTTAAGGACACCATTGGTACCACAAGTATTGCATGATTCCCCAGCTAGTAGGGTGCTTCACGATAAAGAAAAGGAAGCCATAGATAAAAACAGAGCAGAATTAATACAGAGAGTAACACAATTAAGTGTTCATCCTGATTCACTAACCATACCTGTAACCATTGGTCCAGTGGTTCCCTTATATGGTGACAAAGGAAATTACCCAAAACCTCTAGTTATGCCTACACCTATGAATGTTCCTAAACCTGAAGCAGTAGTAATGGTTGAGGATCACTTTAGTGATTGCGAATCTATGATTTCATTAATGGACTTGCCCATTCGAGAATCTGTAAATAGTACCCCCAGAAGAGCTACACCTGGTTGCTCAAGAGATGTAAACATAGTAACCTCATCAGGAACCAAAAGTGCCACAGTAGTTACACCAGAAGACTTAGAAAGGTGGGCACAAGGATCAGACAAACAGAGTTCACCCCCAAAGATCATGGACATTTATAAATTAAAGGTCGAATTAGAAGAAATAATAGCAGGAAATGTAGGGGTAGATTGCCTAAATACTTACGATGAAGAAGAGCTATTGTTCGTGTGCAGGAGTATCACAAGAAACGTAAAGATATTCCATGAAAAATTATCAGATTTAGCTCTGCAGATGGGAATTGAAATAGGAGATCAAAAGTGTTACAGAAACCCTATAGAGCAGATTTTTCTGACAAAGACTTAGAAAACATGAATGCCTCTGGAAGGAAATTACAAGTAAAGGAATTAATTACAGTTTTACAGAAATGGGGAGACCTAGATAAATGGAAAGTTAGATGGACCAAGAAAAAGGAAGAGGCACGATGCAGAACAACTTCTGAATATTTAATGAAGGAAACAGGGAAAGCAGATCAAATGTACCCGATGCGAGAAGTTCCAGGAGGGGGATATGTACGTGTCCCGTGGAGCAGACAGGATATTTTGTCATTTACGAATGATTTTCCAAAATTGAGAGAAAAGCCAATTGAATGGTACAAGCAGGTTGAGAGGTTTGTGAAGGTGTCAAAGGTATTGTTGAAGGATTTGGATGGTTTGTTCGATATAGTGGTACCTGCCGATTTGTGGACAGATTGTAAAATTACAGTTGATTGGCCAAGTGAAGAGTATCCTAGAGATCCAAAGACAGGTGCCCCGTCAAATGATGTAATGAAAAAGTATCAGCAGGTAATAACTTACCTGAAAGGGAAAATACCACCAAAAGAAACAGACTGGGTGAAAATAGACAGAACTACCCAAGAAGCCAGTGAATCGGTACACGCCTACTATGAACGTTTATTGCAGGTATTCAAGCAGTATAGTGGATTTGAGAATATTGGAGATAAAAACATGAGTCAGTTTGTCTACAGATTTGTCTATGTTCTGAAGCCAGAGATTTGTCAGATGATTAAGCAGCACATGTTGTGTTGGCAAGGGAAGCCAATTGATGAAATCTTGAAATATGCAAAATATTGTGGAGATGACATAGAGGACAGGCACAAGAAATTGCAGGAGAAAGTAATGTGGGCTCAGGTAAAAATGGCCGAGAAACAGGGAATTAATTTGGATAATCCGAGTGAAAATCAGGGAAAGGATTCTGGAACGAATGGTGACACTGGGAATGGTGGAAAATTGAGAGGACGAATGAGCAGAGAAGAGGCTAAAAAGAAATTTCCTTGTCATGGATGCGGAAAATTGGGGCATTGGAAGGATGAATGTAAAAAGATTCGGAATAATAATTGCCCAAATCAAAATTTAAATCCACAGACGCAGAATGACTCACAGCAGGGTGTAAATCCTCAGAGTCAGTTGCCACCTGCACCTATACAGGGTAATGTAAGCAGAGCAAAACACGGTACAGACGTCGGATATCAGGGAGGAAGTGGTAAGAATGATTATGTAACTTCACAATTTCTTTTACAGGACGACTTCTGTTCCTATAGTCAATGACGGTGCCTAGGAGAGGGGGAGAAGGAGTGCTTACTTGGCGCATCCTTACCGGTAGATCAGTCAGGTCCATATGTTGAAGGGAATGTGAAAGGTAATGATATTACTTTCCTTTTGGACACTGGTGCTACCAGGTCTACTGTGAGAACAGCAGACATCCCAGACCTTCCTCTCTCTGGAGAAGCTATCCAAGTTGTGGGGGTGGCTAATCGAAAGATTAGAACACCTCTTACTGAACCAATGGAAGTAAAAATCGGAAACTTTAGAGAAATGCATCAATTTGTAGTGTGTGATTCCAGTCCAGTAAATTTATTGGGCCGAGATTTGTTATGCAAAATGAATTGCACAATTTTCTGCACACCGGATGGTGTGGCAGTTCAGACCCCAGATGAAGACCATGTATATAAGTTTATGATCGCAAAGCAAGGTACAGAAGTAGATGAAATGTTCTCTTTGATAACAAAAGACGAGTTGCCAGAAGAATTAAAAACTACAGTAAATCCCATAGTATGGGATTTCACGGGAAAAGAAGTAGGACTTATGGCCAAAATAGACCCAGTTAAAATTACTGTAAAGGAAGGTGCAATTTTCCCAAATACCAGACAATACAAAATGAGTGCAGAAGTAAAAGCAGGAGTCATTGAAGAAATAAACAGAATGGTAAAACAGGGAATATTAAAAGAGGTGATGAGTAGCCCTTGTAACTCACCAATCATGGGTCTGAAGAAACCTAGTGGAAAGTATAGGATTGTCCAAGACCTGCGCAAAATAAATAAGATTGTGGAACCATGTTGTCCTATAGTGCCAAATCCTGCAGTAATTCTATATCAGATTCCTTGGAGTGCAGGATGGTTTACTGTGATTGATTTATGCCAAGCATTCTTTTCAATACCATTGCACCCAGATAGCCAATATCTTTTTTCATTTAAATTTGAGAACAAAGTCTATGTGTGGAATCGGGTTCCTCAGGGGTACACAGAGAGTCCTTCCATCTTCAATCAGATATTGAAAAAGTGCTTAGAGAAACTAGTGATGCCAGGAAGCTCAGTCCTAGTGCAGTATATAGACGACTTACTGGTGGCATCTAACACCAGAGAGGACTGTGTTGTTGACTCTATTGCATTATTAAATCATTTAGCTGAAGAAGGGCATAAAGTCTCACCTGAAAAATTGCAGTTTTGTACAACAGCAGTTAAATATCTGGGACACCAAATTGAGAGGGGAAAAAGAAGAATAACCTCTGAGAGAGTAAAATTAATCAAGAAAATGCAAATGCCTGTAACCCAAAGGGAAGTGAGAATGTTCCTTGGAATAGTAGGTTATTGTCGACAATGGATACTAGGATTTTCTCTGTTAGCAAAGCCCTTAATTCAAATGACGAAAAAGAAGGCAAGGGACCCAGTTGAGTGGGATGATGAAAGTGTAGGAGCTTTTGTAAAATTGAGAAATGCTCTGTGTGCAGCACCTGCCCTAGGCATGCCTGATTATAAAAGAAAGTTTGCATTATTCTGTCATGAGAGAGAAAATTGTGCACTTTCAGTCCTAACCCAGAGACATGGTTTAGACAGACGTCCTATAGCATATTTTTCTGCTACATTGGACCCAGTGGCAGCCGCGTTGCCAGGCTGCTTAAAAGCAGTGGCGGCTACCTGTTTGAGCATTGAACAAAGTGAGTCAATTGTAATGGGACACCCTGTAAAGGTGTTTGTTCCACATGCGGTTGTGATTCTGTTGACAAGAACCCGAACTCAGCATCTTACTCCTAGTCGGCTGACTAAATATGAAAGAATAGTACTGGGTGCTGAAAATGTGACCATTGTAAGGTGCACAATAGTAAATCCCGCTACCTTACTACCAGACCCATATCATGAAGAAGTTAAAGATGACGAAGAAGAACATGATTGTTTACAAGTCACAGAGTTATGCACGAAACCACGTCCTGATATTCAGGAACTACCACTCAGGAAGCCAGACATGGAGCCGTTTGTTGATGGTTCATGCCAAAGGCATGAAGATGGTAAACTAACTGCTGCCTATGCAGTGTGTGAATTAACTGGAATAGTCGAAGCATCCCATTTACCAGGAGTCAAATCTGCACAAATAGCTGAATTGATTGCATTAATAAAGGCTTGCAAAATTGGGAGGAATCAAAAAGTAACTATATTTACAGATAGCCAATATGGTTACGGGGTTGTGCATGATTTTGGCCAACTATGGATGCAGAGGGATTTCATGACTTCTTCAGGATCCCCCATTAAAAATGGACAGTTGGTAAAGGAACTGCTGGAGGCAATACAATCACCAAAAGAATTGGCTGTGGTGAAGTGTGCCGCACACCAGTCAGGAGATGACTGGGTGGTAGTCGGCAACAGATACGCAGATCTTGTGGCTCAACATTGCGCCAAAAATAGATTGTCAGTAAATAAAAGGGTGGAAAGAATGGGGATCAGCTGCCAACTTATGCTATATGCACCTCCTGAAACATGGAATGATGTAAAACGATTACAAGATGATGCTGATGAGAGTGAGAGGAATACATGGATTAAAATGGGATGTTCCCAAAGGGCAGACGACGATGTATGGATTTATGCCGATGGCAGACCAGTCATGCCCGACTGTCTGCTTTCACAAATGGCCAGGATGTATCATGGAGACACACATGTAGGGAGAGATGCAATGATTAGACTCTTCAGACAAAATTGGTACAATCCAAGGTTCAGGGCTGTAGCAGAGAGTCTTTGCCAGAGATGTTTAACTTGCCAAATGCATAATCCAGGAAGAAAAACCATAATTGGGTTTGGAAAAATTGGAAAGGCGGAGGGTCCATTTATAAGATTGCAATTTGATTTCATTCAGTTACCACCATGCAGAGGGCTGAAATATGTACTTGTCATAGTGTGTCTGTTTTCAAAGTGGGTGGAGGCTTACCCTACCAGGAGGAATGACAGTATTACAGTCGCAAAGTTGTTGCTACGAGAACTCATTCCTAGATTTGGTTTCCCAGTAACTTTGGAATCAGATAGAGGAAAGCACTTTAACAGTGAAGTGATTAAAATAATCTGTGAAGCATTCCAAATTGAGCAAAAATTGCACTGTGCATATCGTCCAGAGGCTTCTGGAGTGGTTGAACAATTGAATGGCACAATAAAATCCAGACTGGGAAAAATGTGTGCATCAACATCATTAGATTGGCCGGATGCATTGCCTCTTGTTTTAATGGGACTCAGAAGCATTCCTGATAGAAATACCGGATTGAGTCCGCACGAGATAATGATGGGAAGAGCAATGAGACAAGCACATGTTCCTACAAATAAACTGCTGAATATATCTGATGATATGGTTCTGGATTATTGCAAAGGATTGGCTGACCTAGTGCGTTCTGTCTCTCACCAGGTTGGAGAAGACGCAGTTACCAGGCAGCCTGAACAAGAACATGATCTGAATCCCGGTGACTGGGTGGTAGTGAAGAATCACACGAGAGAAACGTGTCTATCACCTAGGTGGGGCGAACCTTGTCAGGTCATACTGATTACAAACACAGCAGTGAAGTGTGCAGGATTTCCTAATTGGATTCATGTAAGCCACACCAAAAGAGTACCAGACCCTGAAGAAGAAACTCCTCAGTCAGCATCAATAACTGAGGAAGCTGAAGGTTGCCCAGCTGAAGAATCTCAGGTTCGAGATTCAAGGGAAGCTGAAGAAGAACAACCGAGCACAAGTCAGGATTGGATACCAGTGGTGGAAATTCCTGAAGTTTACCACAGAACAAGAAGTCAAGCAAATTTGGAAGAATTGAAGAAGATCAGATAGGTGAAGAAGAAGCAGCTCAGGAAGAAGAAGAAGACACAATAAGAGAACCTGAGCAGGACCAGATAGGGAGAGGAAACTGGGCTCAAATTAACGACGAACCAACAAATTTTGAGCAGGGACAGACAGGTTTAGAAGAACCCGGTCAGGCTGCAGAAGTACAAAGTGCAATAAGCCCTGATCAGAACCAGTTAGATCCAGAAAAATACACAGAAGAAGAAGAAGAAGATCTCGAGAAACACGAACATGAAGACATAAATCAAGAACAAGGTCAGTTATTAGAAACTCACAGTGGAGCTGCTGAAGAAAACCCAATCAGACCTGAAAAAGAACAAATCAAAGAGACTGTAATTGTTGAAAACAAGATTGTGAGACAACCTGAAAATAGAAGAATTTCTGAAAAAGAAAGTAAAGAGACAGTGCAAACAAAGAAAACAAGAAAAGGTGATCATTGGCCTAGTGTCATTAAAAGAGTAAAATACCACATAACAACCAGAAGTGAAGATCCAGATCAAGTAAATGAAGTAACAAGCCAAACAGGACAAGAAAGTAGAACTGAGAAAAGAAGAAGTAAAAGACTGAAACTTGTGAATAACAAATTCAAGGGTCCTGATTGGACTTATATCATCCTTGAAGATTACGAGAGCTCAGAGTCAAGTGAAAGTGGTGACGAAGGAACAAGTGCTGAACTGACTTATGAGAAAGAAACAAGACCACCTTGATAACGTAAAGAGAATCGAAAAATAGATAAGAAGAGCAATCTTCCTTGTCAAAATGTCCGACGATAGAGTTACTGGGAGATCAAAACAGAAATGTTGTAAAAGATGCTGTGCAGTATGCATATGTAGTCTAGTAATGGTGCTTATAGTATGGTTAGTTCTGATCGTAGCAGTTCCTTACCTTATGATAATGGATAAAAAGATTAATAACGAAACTAAGGAAAGGACAGCAAACTTGAAAAGTAATAGAGTAGAACTGATGGCAGAAAATGAACCAGAATTTCATCATGAAATAACTGATAACGATACTAGTTTAAATGTTTTCACAAAGTTATTGTTTCAATATGTAGATACCATGGAAGTTAGTAATTGTTATGTTTGTATGAAGTTACCAGAATCAGTAGCAGAAGGGTTAACGTATCATCACTTGCCATTAACCTATGGCATATCATGTAGTGTATTGGCTAGTTTATTTTATAGAACAGGAAGACTTCAGTATTATTATTCAAACATAGATGTGATATTTTCTGAGGTTCCGATTCGAAAGAGTATGAACCCAGTGCTTAGTAGTCAAGATGCACAGTTTATGGGAGAATTTTTCTTAACAATGAAATCGATAGATATAACACATCCACATAGAAGCAATCTAACATGTTCGTTACATGAAGAAGAAAAGATATTTTTGAACTTAGTAGAAGATAGAAGACAAGATTTTCAAAAGAAAGCTTCTGAGCATAAGGCTCATTTGCCACCTTGGGCTGAGAAAGAAGGGAGTTACACACCTGGCAAGGCTCAAGCTGCTATGGCTCTAGATTTTGTAAAGACAGGGAAAATTTGTCTACATAGGTTAAAAACTGAGTATAACAATGTTTTCATCGGTACCAGTGAATGTGAACATAATTTCTTAATTCTTGGAGGTTGGGGACTCAAAGGAGGAACAGATTCAGTTTTTCCTGGAATCTATTATGTGTGTGGGAATAAGGCTTACTTTAGGCTTCCTGCACGGTGGTATGGAAGTTGTTATTTTGGAATAGTATTTCCAAAGATATACCACGTAAAAAGAAACACTGGGAGCAATGAAAACAATGGTGAATTAACACGTAGTAAAAGAGCTAGTTTTTCAGAAATTGTAGGTGATATATTTGGTGCATTGATACCTTCAGTGGGAATAATTCTGAACTCGAGGAAAATATGTAAATTATCTACAGTGGTTGATCGTTTATCAACGGATACTGCTGGAGGATTTTTAATGATTAATGCGGAGATGGTTGCGATTAGGTCTATGGTTATGCAAAATTGACTTGCTCTTGATATTATATTGGCAAAAGAGGGCGGAGTCTGTAAATTATTGAAGACGAAACACTGTTACACTTACATACCTGATAAAAGTGCAGAAATTGGAACATATATACAGAATATAACAAAACTTGAGAAGGAATTAAAACCACTGGAAGTTGATAGTGTATGGGAAAGATTGACAAATAGTATTACGTCAATTGGTACCTGGTTTGCTAATGTAGGGAAAGGACTTATAGGTCAAATATTAGTACCCTTAGCAGGGATAGCAATAATAGTACTGTCAATAATAATATGGTGCAAATGTTGTAGAAAGAATGAATCGTATAATGTGACAGGAAAAGGAAAGAAGCGAAAGTTTGATGAAATTGAACTTGAAGATTTGAGAAGTGAATTATACAAGAAACTGAAAGGGGATGTGAAAAATAGAAAGTGTAAAAATGAAAATGAAACTATTTTATGTTAAAAGTTGGCATCTGATTGTGGGTAGTATTTGATGGCTCAGAAACGCCATCAGAGAGGGGATTGATGGAGCAAGGACTCACAAATGAGACTTGCTCGGATGCAATCTTCTCACAGTATTAATTTATTAAACTTTGTATTGTTCATACTAACTCTTGCATACACAAACATAAGTAGCAAGGAAGCTTGCCTACGTGTTTAAACTAACAAATAACGCTTGTCTATTCTAAAATGGCCGCTAAAGCGCGGGAACTTTACTGCGCATGTCTCAACCATATCACGTGGTGTGACGTCTTTCTTTGCTTGGTGGGAAACTCTTGCTTCTGCGCAGTGTGCATTAAAATGGCTGCTTTATGTTTTCACGTGCTACAGCTTGCTCTCGTGTTATAATTAAATTGTCGTTTTCTTAACGCTATTAATGCGGGACAGAATTTATAAGTAAATGGGAATAGAGTAGAAAGAGTGGGTATACAGTGAAACATTTTATTTGTGATTTTAATATTTTCTTCTTTGACTTTTATTAGTTCGTAAATTTGGGCCTGGGGTTGGTGAACTGAAAACTCGTGTGACAATGATCCTGCGCATGCGTCCTGCATGGCTGCCCAGAGAGAAAAGGATGAAGTCAACCTGGACGTCGTCCAAGGCCGTGACCTGATGGCCAATACTGCTGTACCCATGAATGTCCCTACTAATATGCAACAATGTACATGAAGAATGTATAAACTTTGTCGTGAGACGGGTGGGAAATAAAGCAAATGTATTAAATGTGATGGGCGGTATTTTAAAACAATGGGCTTTAGGAAATTGAACTAAATCAATATGGTGTGAGGATCAACCCCCTGTCCCCGTCCAATCAGAAATAGTGGTCCCATATTTTGGCAACATTAATGGGAGGTACATGGGCGTAGAGGGGTATAATAGATATAGAATTAGCTAATTAGTTTAGACTAGACGCTGACAGGCAGAAGCTCCAGACCGACAAGCTGATCGATTGCAGACTGAACCGCTGTCCAGAGAGGTCCTGAGGAGGGGGGCGGCGGAGTCCATTAGAAGGAAGGCACGGGAGAATCGAGGAGAAGTCGAGTATCAGAGAGGGGAACGACGCAGGCGTCGTTAGTAGAGAGGTCACCGGTCCTGTCCTGAACCTGGAGGAGGTCTTTGCTCTTCATCCTTCCTGGGTCCTATCTTTTCCAACTCCTTGGCCAAGGGGTTTGGTTCTCGCACTTTAGGTAAATATACCTGCAAACTTTAGTTGCACTGCTGTCTCTATCTTCTCCTTTCTGAGGGACCGTCATTGAATGCTAATTGATTATTATGCTTCATCCTTGATATACGATTAAGTATCATGTGGTTCTGTACTTTACTCTGCTAAATCTTTAGATAAACATTTTGAAACTTCCTGACTCAGTAATTATTTCAGGATATGAATTGTGATGAATGTCACTTATTTTAAACTTCCCAATTAGCAAAGGATTCATTGGTAAGTCATTACTCTTCAATCAGAAAAGTAATTGGTAGCAGGGATTTTGATAAAGAGTACAACTGACTCACCAGCGAAAATACTAGCGTAGTATGACTGAATGGGCCCAAGTGAGTATCTGGTGTATGAATGCTCGTTGCTAGTATCGCGTTGGATCATTACAAATACAAATACCAGCAAGGCTTACTCAGCCATCAGTCCTTTATAGGTCAGTAAACTAAGCACCATTGAATTCGGTGATATTAACACTCTCTGTTGCCAAGTCTAGTGCCATGAAGCCCTTATGTATAAGCTGCGCTTTACCAAAACCCAAACAAGACAACTCTTATAGCCTACTATCCATTACAAAGTGCGTTCCATTGTTGTTAATATCTCTACAATTAAATGCACAAGTGCTCTCCACAGATTATTTTTTAGCAAATGCTACATGTTAGCCGGCCTCCCAATACAGTGCCTCAATGAGAAAGGTTTCCCAGAGTCAACTCATAAAGAATCGAGAATGAACGCAAATTACTCAGCCTGAGAACAATACAGTAACACAGTTTGCGGTTTTCCGCTAATAATCACATCCGAATGAAGTACACTACGCATCTCGGGACTCGCATAAACACACACACACACACACCCAAAGGCGGTGTCAAATTTTCGCGTCACCTGCAAAGCAAAAACATCCACGTGAATATGTTCTCAGCTGGCGAAGCAGGTAAGGAGGCAGCGCAGTATAAACAAGTCAGTCGTAGAATCAATCAGCATAGGTTATGATGACAAGTGACAACACAACCCACCCGCCCTCTCACCTTTGAGCTCCTCGTCGATGCGCAGACCCTGCGAGATGCATTCGAAGGCCTGTCGGTGAGCCGCCCGTACGCGCTCCCCCTGTTGCTCCTGCTCGGGCCCTTGAGAGCCGCGAGCCGCCATGCCCGGGGCGATTCTTTGCCAGCACCAGGCGCACAACAATCCCACTTGCAGAGCGAGGAATCGCAGTAACGCGAAGACAGCCAGCAGTGGGTACGAGAGGTGCCGCAGGCCGCGCTTGTGCAGCGGGGCTTCCCGGGGCACTGGTGACGACAACTGTTTTGGGGTGACAGGACGGGCCGCAACTCTGCCGGGGCTGCCGCCAGACACCGGGCCGCGCTCCTGCTTGCCTCTCGAGCCTGGGGAATGCATTCACAGGGTAGTGCAGCCAGGGTGCCCGGCACGCACACAACTGACAGCCTTCCCTGGCCCCACCCCCTCCCTCCCCCCCAGCTGAGCCCTCCGCCGCGAGCCACGCCTCTCCACGCTCTTCTCGAGGAGCGCCACCGCTGCTGTCTGTCGCACGCAGCCCCGCCCACTTGCGCGTGAACCGTCTGTCCTCTGTGCGATAACGGGGAGTTGTGTGAACAAAACTAAGGGGGGAACTTGATTGTTTAACTAGTTATACGTGTACAATGACGAAAAGCGATTGCGCGAGTGACGTTATTGGCCGAGGTGGGCGAGCCGTGTGATATGATGGTCTATTTGGGGAGATTAAACGGCTATTGACCAAGTTTACTCACATACGATTCTGATTCTGGACCACTTCCTTAATCTTTCTTTGTCCCAAAAAATAAAAGGAAAAATTAATGTGACCTTGCGTAATATAAGTAATACTCATGTAAAGCGCTCAACGTCGGGTCGAGTTCGCGCTATATAAAACTAAAAACAGCAGTGCGCACGGGCTGTAGTTTGATGTTTTACGAGTTATTTGTAATTTGGTAAATATCTAAGCTTTCGCAGCAAGTGTACATTAAAGCAGCTTTGGTTTGTATTGGCTTGTGTTATGGAATTTGTACTATGGAAACAGGCTTCAAGAACTTCCCAGACAAAGAAGCTGCAAAGTGCGTCGCCTGACACTAAGATGGCCGCCACGGAGTGTAAAGATTCTTTATACAGGGAGCGTTCACTCGTTCGAGTAATGTGTGTCTAGAATCTTTCAAAGTGAAAGTTACAGCGGCAAAGAAGAAAACAGCTGTGCTTAAACGGTTGGTTCATTAAATTGGTATGGCTTATTTATTACACTAGGTATAAACAGTATAAACACAACACTAGGATATCCCAGAGGATGCGACGCTATTTGAACATAACAGCTGCCGACTTTGGAAGTGGCGTACTAGGATTGGCTCAAAATCCAGTGGTTCTGAGAAAATCGCCTGAAAAGGAATGTGACCATGAGTCATGTAAAACAGCAAAAAAAATAGACGTGGCAATTTTAGGTACGAGAATGCGGCAATACTGAACGATTTACCTTGCACATAGTTTATGCTTTGAAAGGCATACTTAAGCACGTGTCTGTACTGTGTTAAAGTTAACCGGACTTTAGTAGACTGGCTAACCATTGAGTTCAGAATGTGGGAAAACGTGGAAGCTCTGTGCTTGTTAGTTGGACGAGGTCCCTCTCAAACATGGCCGCCATGTAAAGGAGGCTTCCTTAGTCCTCTCTCCATTAGGAACATCCCGCCCTCGCTCTGCGTTCTCGGCAGCAGCAACGATCCTCCAACACTGGTTGTTGCTGTGGCGTTTGCAGGTGAGAGAAGAGGGTTGTAGGTTATGGCAAACAGGGGATGCATGTAACGTCGGCCTGCTATTCATTTGAGATCATGTTGCTGACAGAGTTGTTCTGTTTGTGTCCAAAGAGCTGCTCAGCTCCTTGGCAGCTGAATGCAAGAGACCCTACTGTTGGACACTCGGAGTTCTTTGAGGGTCCACGACAATAATAACATTTTTGAAGACTCCACACCTCCCCCGTTTAATATAAGAGAACTCCACTGCTGGTTAACACCACCCGCGTTATGGACGGCCGAGGATGCGGGTTTATTTACTTCACTCCAGAAGTTAAAGCGCTGCGAGCAAATGTATTTATTTATGCGTTTTTATATAGCGCGAACTTTACCCGAAGGTGTCAGAGCGCTTTACAATAGAATATTACATAAGGACTTCAGAGTACATGAATTACATAAAAAATGAGTTCGTTGTGAGCAGATTAAACTCATTGTTATCCTCTACCTCCGTTTCTAGTCCCAAAAACCTTACATGAGAAGTGTGTGCATGCATATTGAAAACTAAGGTTTGACATTATATTTACATATATAGAGATATATCCCAAATGTACTTTGCAGCAACTCGGAGAGGGGGAGGTCACTGCTTATTGTATACAGCTAATCTTCTGTTACAATGGATAGAGTTCTGCAGTTTGAGATCCTGTGCGTGAATGGGTAAGGTAGCCAGTTTTGAGGTCTCACCTGACAGCGCACATGCACTGTTGCTGCAAGGGATATTGCTTACAGTAAAGGGCTTGGAGCCCGCCCATTGCTTACCATTTGTTGCCTTTCTTTGTCACTCTTATTTGCTGATTCCTAATTGCTCAGCGCGGGTCTGGCGTCATTTCCTGTTCCCTGTGTGGAGCACGGACCAAGCACAGATTGATTCATTTTAATTAGTGTCCGACCACTGCTTGGATTCAGGTACTATTTCCCACCCACCACTCTCTCATTGTCCATGTTTCTTTCCCGCTTCCACCCTACGTGGCCTGTGCCCCCCACATATCCCCTTCTTTAAGAAAAAAAATCTGGATGCATCTTAGCGCTTTTTCTTTTACTCTACCTCCCTCCCTCCAGTTGTGCGTTCAGTCCCAGCCTCCCTCCTGTATTGTCCACCCCCATCTGCCATAAGAAAAAAAAGAGATATGACATGGCCAGTGCCGGCGGCATCATAGCATTTTTTTCCTTTACTTTTAACTCCACTTCTCTGTCAATCTGACCACAGTTCTTCATAGCAGAACCCAAAAGGAAACCAGCGTCCTCTGAGAATGATATTAAGGGAAAGTGGTGTTTAGACTTTGAATAATTTGTTCATTGACACAAGTCAGCTAGGGCCGGCAGATTTAATGCCCAGACCACATACACTTTAAAGACACTGGCCATGGTAATTCCTTCTTCCATCCTAAGGGAAGTCTTATTGTATGAGGCAGTCTCTTTTGGTGAGATGTTTAGACAGGTTTACCACCCTACCTTTTGTTTCCACTGAGTTGCCGAGCACGAGGTACAGTTTCCTCTTGTGCTTTTCCTGAAACGCTCTCCTTTGAAGACCAACAGAACCTTATAAAAAGGGTCCATAACAATTCCATAAAACTGCAGTGTCCATGTGGTAAGCAGTTTACCACAATTTTCCACACCTGCGTGAATCTAAACTGCATAGCAATCTATGTTCTCTATAGTGCACGCGCTCGCTCTGCATTCTCTAGGTGCCCAATGTCTTTTGCAGAGCGCGCAGGCCAGTCCAGAGACATTAAAGAACATTTGGTATCTTAAAACTTTAAATGCCCATCTTTTTTAAAAAGCGCACGTGAAAAGGCAGTATGCCGGTTGCTGGATGGCACACCAAGGAAGATAAAGGAACCCAGCTGGGAAGGGGGCCAGGCATTTCCTACACTCTGTGAGCAAGCTGTGCGATTGACGAACATGCAGGGGGCAAGGAAGGTCTTCTGAAATATTTGAAAGGCTACTCTGCTGTTTGTTTCACAATTAGAGATACAAGAGCCATACGTTTAGAAGTAGAGTCAAGACAAGTTTATAGTCTCACTTGGGTGCCTAGAAAATGTTAGGAGTGAATGTAAATCATGCAATAAACACCATGTAGAAATATGAAAAAGCCTTTTCAAAATTCAAGAAAGTGTATTTTTTAACGTTTCACCTTACTGCATCAGGGTACGTAATTGAGAGACATTAATTAAATGTGATAGTTTTTAAAATGAGCTTGGACACATTCATGGCTCTCACTCTGAGAACAAATCAAGAGGCAAGTCAGTTGTTTTGTGCACCCAGTATGTAGCCTAGATTCTTATTATACCTGGAGCAACATTATAGTCTATTAAATTAACACAGAAAAGGATTTTGGGCAGCTCACTTACTGAACAAATGTATTTGAAGGTGCTTTTATATGTGATCATGCAGAAAAAGGAGGCGCCATGAAATGAAATATTTGCATAGAATCCAGTGCTGAGATTGGGGGGGGGTGGGGAATTTGCACACCCATAAATTAGTAGTCAAGATGTGGCAGAGGAAGGGAGTCGAGTCACGTAAGGCAGATTTTGAAAACAGTCTGATGGTTGGCTTATACATTTATTTAAAAAATATATCCTGCAAAGAAATTGGCAACAAGAACACATGTGACAATACACCTGTTGTAGCTTACTTAATTGGTCACAAAGAGGTTGCATTTTAAAATATGTTACAGAGTTAAGACGCCTGCTGCAGAGATGTGTGCCCAGCAATTCGGAAGGGATTGTAATAGCGGTAAGATATATCTTGAATACCCATGGGGTAGGGCCAAGTCGGTGGTTAATACTTATGCTTTCTATTTGTGTCTGGAGGTCTAAGACACTATTTCATTCTAACTAAATAAGATATTCTTTTCTTAAACATATGTATTCATTTGGGTCATAACGCAGAATGATAATCACTTAATGGCTGATGAAGTTGGACCATGTCTCAAAAGCATGTGGAGCCATCCACTGTCTCCCAGTTTAGGATTTCATCCATGTTTATTGTCTAAAGCTTTGTCTCCTTATGTTATGCAGTCATGAATGTTGCATTCCTGAACCCCACTATTATCCTTGCAAATGCACCTTAATTTCAAGTAATCTCACTAAATTGAGAGGATTTAATGGCCACACCAATGCCTCCAGTATAGCAAAGGGTTTGAAATTAACAGAGTAGGGCATAAGTATTGTGTTTTATATAGTCTTGAGGGGTTCACTCTGCCAGAACCTGTCCTCGCTAACTGCCGCTTATTTTGCTGCTCATTTTGCTATTTGCACAGCTTGCACAGTCTTTTTTTTAACCGCATTTTATCTGTGTTTTTACTGTATTGTTTGATTGAATTTGATGCTGTTCGGGAAGGGGCTGGGGTCCGTATTTCCGGGTTTCCTCATATTGCCACATTGAGCTGCCATCTTGGGGTAGGGCGCGCTCTAGTCTACCAGACCCCGGATCAGTTAAAAACGCGCGTTGCGCGGATGCAGGCGCCTTGAGGGGTTCACTCTGCCAGAACCTGTCCTCGCTAACTGCCGCTTATTTTGCTGCTCATTTTGCTATTTGCACAGCTTGCACAGTCTTTTTTAACCGCATTTTATCTATGTGTTTTTATTGTATTGTTTGATTGAATTTGATGCTGTTCGGGAAGGTGCTGGGGTCCGTATTTCCGGGTTTCCTCATATTGCCACATTGAGCTGCCATCTTGGGGTAGGGCGCGCTCTAGTCTACCAGACCTCGGATCTGGATAAAAGAATGCACGCTACACGGACGCGCAGCGGACGCGCGCAGCGGGCGCGCCTAAGGCAAGCCCGTCTGCGCCCGTCAGCGTCTCGGTGGCGGCCAAGGCCAGTCATGCTGCCCGTTTGGCCTCCGATACATCGCATAAGCTTCTTTATACCAGGGACGCTTTACTTACACTTCGCCCACCGACATGCCCCCATCAAGAGTTTGGTGAGTTATCCCCACTAAATGTGTTGCATTGTGGCACCTGTAGCTTCTGGTGTAATTTAGGATGTTCCAATGTAAGCGCTCTTAACACCTTCTCAGGAAAGCACACGAGGGCACTAACAATATCGGCTGCCCTGATTAATGTCCGCTCCCTCAGGAAGCACCATGTGGATGTGTTTGATCTGTTGTGCGACAGGCCAGTGGACTTTTTGTTCATGACAGAAACCTGGTTAGACGCCACAGCAGCCCCTGTTGTTCCTTTGGCCCCCCCCCCCCCCCGGGCTATAAAATCTCTAGAGCTGATAGACCAGACGGGAGAGGGGGGGGGGGGGGGGTGGCGATTCTCTATAAACATAAATGGGACTTTCGCAGAGGGGATGCTGTTCCCTGGGGACACTGCGAATCACTTGATTTTAGCATACGGTTCTCAGCCCATGTGTCCTTTGGGGGTACGCTAATTTACAGGACCTACAGGACCCTTTCTTCAATCTTTTAGTGAGGAGATCGTCCCGCTGGCTCTCCGCTATTCTAAGTATGTGGTGCTAGGAGATCTTAATATCCATCTTGACCAGGCAGAGGCCAGGGATTCTATTGACCTCCTGGATTCCCTTCAACTGGCTCAATTATCCCAGTGGATAGCTGGCCCCACCCATCAAGAAGGTCACACCTTGGACACCATCTGCTCCAACTTTGCGATGGAGGTGGAAGCCCCTTGCCCGGTCCACTGGTCCGATCACCATCTAATTTACTTTTCTTGGGCTATCGACCACATAGACTCCCAGGCCAGCTGCCATAGTAGACCAGCCTTTTCCAAAATTGACTCTACTGCCCTCTCCCTCACCCTGATTGCTTCCAGGCCGACCCTTCTGACTAACTCCGAGATTAATCCTACAGATCTTGAAGTCAACCTTGCGGGCTTTACCAACTGGCTGTCGATGGCAGTCACTCGACTAGCGCCATCATGCCCTCCTAGGTTTGCAAGGGAGTCTCCTTCTAAACCCTGGTTCACGCCGGCTTTGAAAGACCTCCAACACGAGTGCAAAGTGCTGGACCAAAGGTGGCGCCGCAACAATTTCGGTGCTGATGATAAACAACAGCTTAGGCAAAAACAAAAAATGTACTATGAAGCGATAACACAGGCAAAAAACTTTTATTATGCCGCCCGCATTCATGCAGCCGACAACAATGCTAAGGAAATCTTTGCCATTGTCCAGAGCTTCATGTCTCCCACCGCCCAAGTTAATACCTCCCCTGCCACCGATGCTTGGTGCAATCAACTGGCTTGTTTCTTCCACGATAAGATTCGTGACATACAAGCGTCATTTCCAACTAGCGCCGATCCAGTAAAAGAAGTTCCATCGGGGTCATCTGCGCACTCCCTGCAGGCCTTCAACCGGGTGGGTCTCGGTGACTCTCTTAAAATTCTTAAAGGTCTGAAATCGGGTTCACCTACTGACCCTTGTTCAGCTAGGCTATTGGCCTCAGTCGCGGACTCAATTAACACTGAAGTTAATGGGATTATCAACTGGTCTCTTCAGTCGGCCTATGTGCCGGCTGCCTGGAAACAGGCCAAGATTCTCCCAGTCCTAAAAAAGCCTTCCTTAGGACGATAGTTCCCTGGAACAAGTGGGTCTATCTCCCTCCTGCCTGCCTTAGCCAAAGTCTGCGAGAAGGTTGTTACGAAGCAACTCACTGATTTTGTAGAAAGTGCTGAACTCCTACACCCGGCCCAGTCAGGGTTTAGAGCCGCCCACAGTACGGAGTCCGCTTTGATTGAAATTTCTGAGGCAATTCGGGAGTGTTTGGATGCCGGAGGTAGGGCAGCCCTGATCCTCCTGGACCTGTCGGCAGCGTTCGACACAGTCCCTCACTCAGGACTTCTTAATCGTCTTGCTGAGATCGGGGTCTCTGGCTCAGCCTGGTCCTGGGTGAGTTCTTTTTTGGAGAGTCGTACCCAGCAGGTCTGGCTGCCCCCGTCTGCATCTAAGCCCTTAACAGTTACTACAGGGGTTCCTCAGGGATCTTCCCTTAGCCCCCTGCTATTCAATGTGTACGTGACTCCTCTGATATATTTAGCAGAAAAATTGGGGGCTAAAATTAAAGCTTATGCGGACGATACGCAGCTGCTGTTCACTTGGGAGAGAAATGCCAGCTCAGTATCGGCGGCTAAGTTCTGTTTGTCTTCCATTTTTAAATGGCTTGCTTCCGCCCAGCTTAAGTGCAATGAGGAGAAGTCAGAGATTCTCCTTTTTGGAAAATTTCCCCCGCTGTTCAGGGAGTCTCTCTGGCCTTCTGACTCTCCCTTGCCTGTCTCGATTGGGAAGCCAGCGAAGAACTTAGGGGTTTGGTTCGAGGAGAATTTCTCCTTTAATACACAAATTAAGAAACTTGCTGGCACGTGCTTTGCCCTCTTAAAAACCCTTAGAAAATTTCTCCCGCTGCTCCCTAGGGCCGCAAAAGAGACTGTAGTCCGGGCCCTTATCTTATCACGGCTGGACTACGCCAACGGTCTATATGCAGGCATATCGGGCCTCTTACTGAATAGGCTTCAGGTTGTCCAAAACGCTGCAGCTAGACTTTTGTTGGACCTGCCGATTAGAAGCAGCATGAGGAACCACTTGCGTGGGCTACACTGGCTGCCAGTGACGGCAAGGATAAAATTTAAAATATTAACAATTACTCACCGGGCTCTTCACGACCAGGGACCGTCTTACCTAAAAAAACGGTTCTCCTTCTACGAGCCTAAGAGACAGCTGCGCTCCTCTTCTCAACTTCTGGCTTCTGTTCCTCACTTTAAATGCCAGAGGCTGGGCGGCAGCTCTCTCGCAAGGAAAGCAGCATTGGCTTGGAATACTCTTCCATTTGGTCTACGGAATACCAAGGACCATCTGGCTTTCAGGAAATTACTAAAAACCTACCTTTTTGCCTGAACATTACTTTACTACCCCTCTCTAGGTTCCGTGCCGGGACACTCTCGAGTATCTGTGCGCGTTATAAAATAACATAACATAGTATTGTATTGTAGTATTTGTAAAACACCTCATACCCCTCATGAGGCCCCTAAATCCCTCCTGGGTTGATGAATAACT
Source organism: Calotriton arnoldi (assembly GCA_963921515.1). Lineage (NCBI taxonomy): Eukaryota > Metazoa > Chordata > Amphibia > Caudata > Salamandridae > Calotriton > Calotriton arnoldi. Next base: position 1,786,107 of record CAWUFW010002187.1, read on the forward strand.
TATTAATGATGCAAATTTGGTAGAGTGTTCGTTTATAGTGTAGCCTATGTGTAGTGTGTTTAGTGATGCGCATGAGATTTGAAGGTGTGACCCAATCATGTTGCAGCTACCTTTTAGTAGTGCTTATGTATGGAAGTGAATGTGAAAGAAATACAGGATCTCAGTTTGCATATATGTCCCTTTACATCTTATTACCTGCACTTGACGGATCACGTTAGGTTGCAGCCAGGTTTTACGCTTGTAGTTTTAGATGGTTGTTGATTATATTTTTTATGATGGCGACTAGGTGGGATTGTCAGTAGTCCCAACATGATACTTTCAACCCCACAGTTCTCCTGATCTTATTGCTGTAGGTGGACACAGCAACCATAAGTTAGAGTTGGCTGCATAAGCTCGACAAACTGAACAGCTACCTAGGAGCAGCTCATTTGTGTCAGGAGGATGTAGCCAAGCTTTAATTTCAGGACAGAGAAAATTTACACCAATGTGGAAGTTACTGAAATTAGGCAACTAATGTGGTTAGAACCTTTCTACCATGGTATTTACACTGCTGGACCCTAAATATTCCACTGTTCGAGTGTAGAGACCTCTAGAGGTGACAGAGCGGCTGTCAAGTGAATGTAAAGATGTTTGTCTTTTTTATGGACATTAAGATGCCAATGTGAATCAAAAAATCTTATTTTAGCATTTGATAGCTTATGCAGTGCACTCACTTGCAAAGTGATTTGACGCATGTCTTTGGTGCACAAAACTTTAGCTGTGGTTCACAGAGATCATTCATTGCCGCACACGGAGGAACAAAATTAGAGGGAACATGCTGAATTTCCACATAAAGACAGAAGTAGCTCTAATATGCTCTCTATCAATAGTCAAAAACAATACATTCAGACGGGGTACTGCAGTAACGCATCACACATTGTGGCATTTCTACTGGGTTTATAGCAGCATGCTAAATGTACGTTGGAATGCTTTTCTGCTAGAAAGATGTGTAAAAGTACACACGTATGCTTCAGGGCTGATGGGTTTGGTGAGCCCAGAATAAGGTGCAGATTAACTCTGCAAATCGCCCCCTTTAAAGAGAAGCCAGATAGTCACAAGCTCCATTAGTGCCCTTCAGCTTCTAAGCAGTTATCTGCAACCTTCATTCAGAGTTTCCCCTTACCCAGGCCCACTGTTGCCGGGCCCATAAATAAAGGCCTGCTGTGTGCAGATGGAGTGGTCCTTGTCACAAACTTAGAAAGTGTCTGAGACTTGTGCTGAAGAATAACAAAGTTTAGTAATCCAAAGGCAGAAAATATATAAGTTAACATTTTCAATCAGTGTACATGCTAATAGACGCAATTCAGACGGGAGACTCTCGATTTGTGAAGCCAAGAAGGACTTTATTTTAGGTGTCTCCCACCAGAAATTGCCTGTGCTTCAATGTGTCAGTGGGGGAAATTATTTTTTTATTAAATCTCCCACTTTCCTTTTCTAAAATGTTGACCTGTATGAATCGGTGATGCAAGACCTGAACACGTAAACAATACATACTCCACCATAAGGATGGTGGTTATGGTAGCATTAGAATGGCTGTCAAATTGATGCGCAGCAGCTAGATTGCAGGTGTTGCAGAGCACACAGCTTTTACTTGTTTGTCAGTGAAAGCCTCTTGTGGAGCATTCCAAAAACATACAGTGGGGTTAGAGCCCACCCATTGCTTACCACTGGGTGGCTGATTCACTATCATAGGCTTGTTTCTTCTTTGAAGGGTTGCCTTTATCTTGTGCTTGACCCTCGGCAAATAAAAAGGAAAAAAACCAAACACTTTCTTTTATAGGCATATGAATGCCAGGTGCACAAGTCTACAAAATGACGCAGTTCTGTATTAGCTGTTTTTCCAGCCTCATGTTGTCAAAAAACACAATAGTTATGCGTACCTGGATTTTTATATTAATATGCTTTTGGTTCGCCCTCTTCATTTATTAGTTGAAATGTCATTCAGATTATGCTTCCTTTCACTACGGAATGCAGCCTGCACCATGGGTCAATAGGTAAGTCACCTAAGCCATTTGCTCTTTTCACTGTGAGTGATGGCATTTTACTTGTGCACATCTGCCCAGAAGGAAGTCCACTACATTGCCAGGGCTGCTAGGACAATCTGCTTTAATTTATTTCATTTACTTTTTACTTGCTATTTTGTTTTTGTTGCGAACATATGCATGCCACCTTTAGGTTTGAGCCTTTTTGAAAAATACTTTTTTATTACCTTTATACTTTGAATATCTATTGCATGTTAGTAAAAGGAAACGAGCATTGCAATGCAATGGGTCTCGCATATTTGAGAGTTAGAGCTATTGGCATTGTAAATGACTATCTTTTACCTATGTGTTTTGATTTGGAGTGTGGTGGATGTATGACCAGAGACGCAGCTGCAGCACTGTCTAGAGGACTAAGGATGGGGAATTACCATGGGAACAGAGACGCATCTGCAGCACTGAGTAGAGGACTTAAAATGTCACCAAGGCAATGGTTTCCAAGGTTCCAGTCTAGGCCACTGGATACATGGACGCCTATGCAGCAGGTGCATAACCTACGTAGCTGACTTACCAGTTAATATTGGCCTGAACTGTGTCTGCACATGAAGAAGGGGCGCATGGAGGCCTCACCTTTTGATCGTGGGAGCACTGAGGTTTCAGCTGATGGCTACTATGTGAACAGTGCTACCAACTCCAGGTGTCCGATTATAACTGTCCTCTAACTGGATAATCTCCGAAAAGCCGAGCGCTTAGACAAATAACTAGGTGCTACGCTGTACAGCACCACTAGGGCCTATGCCAAGTTCCCTGCTCTAGATGTTTTAGAAAAACTCGTGGTGGTATAGCATAGGTGTACGCTTGGTACCATGTGTCTAGGAGCTGTACTCTACGATGACTAGGCACTGTACGATGAACCTAGGCACTCAACCATATCACTAAGTGCTGTTGCAAATCTCTAGGCACTAAACCTGATCTCTAGGAGGGACTGTAGATTAACAAGTAATTACGGCTTATAACTAGACACTGTACACAACGCTAGGTGCTGTTTTCTACTGTGTGAACTCCATCCGCTTGGGTTTCAGCCCGCTGTACAACCTGTTGAAATAACAAAAGGGTGTATTTGATGAAATAATTCCAGGAAGTTGTCCCAAAGGTTTTGTAAAAACAGGAATGAACGAAGCATTTAGCAAAGCAATTGGAGAACTCAGTACAAAGTAGTGCAATAACAACAGAAGAAGTGTATGAAGAGAAACAATTAGAAGAGGATTATTAGCGCACACGGAGTTATTAGGTGCTATACCATAACTTTAGGCACTAGAAGAGTAACATTAGCAGAGCTCAAAAAATCCACTTGCATTGTCGAGCAAGATTTATTCAGGACAGAGATATATTTAGAGACTAAGGGCGTGTTGAAAATCCTCTAACTTCAGTCACAGAACAAAAAGTAAATTTTAGGAAGACATACTGACTTTTGACCTCTGTCTCTGAAAGCAGAGCAAATGTGACAAGATAACAAGATTTAAAGGCATCTTTATCACTCACAAAGTGAAAAGGCAAAAAAATGCCTTTAAATCTTGTTATCTTGTCACATTTGCTGGCTTTCAGAGACATAGGTCAAAAGTCAATTTGTCTTTCTACATTTATTTTTCTTTCTGTGCTTAAGTTAGAGGATTTTGTAAAGTGAACTGTGTGACAATTGAACTGTGCCTGTAAGATGTCAGGCTTTTTCCTAACACAACACTGAAATAGCTAAGTGAACTGTTAAAACCTTTCAAATATATTTCACTAGTTGTGAAGACCCATTTTCCTAATTCTGTGGTGAGAAAAATAATTTTATAGGATCAAAACAAATTAGAACACTTTACTTGGTGATGTGCAAATTTTAAATATTACTGCTGAAACCCAATTTCCAAACATTGTTTATGCGCTATTATCAGTGAAAATACATGTTAGTGGGAAACTTTTGTGGCCATTTAAATGCAAAATATGCAGTCTGTAAATGACAGTGCACTACCACACCATGCTTTGGTAATATATTTATGAAAAGTGAGTTTTTAAACATGAACTGGGAATTATTACTGCTCCTGCCCAGATGACAATGCTATTGGAGAACTAAGGCAAGCCAGGGATCATGTGTACCCTATATATGGACTCTATTCTTGTTATACATGGAGCAAACATTTAGTCTAGTAAATAAAGAGTTTTTTTGTACAGCAGAAATAGTAAACTTGCATATTTGAAGATGCTCTCTTGTGTGATAAAGAAAAAGGTGGCTTCAAAAGACAAAATATTTGCCTGGGATCACACAATTTGAGACCAGTTCACGGGTCAAGTACATTACAGTTAAGTTGAGTAGATTATTAAAGTTACTAGACCTGCTGGTCTAGTAACATTTTAATGATTTTTCGAGCCCTGATTGGCAGACACAGAGTTATTCGACCCTATACCATAACTGTAGGCATTAAAAATGTAACCGCGTATAGGCGCTGTGCAATAACTATAGGCACAAAAAGGGTAACATTAGAATACCGGAGTCATTAGGCGCTATACCATAACTTTAGGCACTAGAAGGGTAACATTAGCGTACAGGAAGTTGTTAGGCACTAAACCATTTTTGTAAACTTAACATGCTCATAGGCACCACAGTTAAGTGCAGGTATAATGCTGCTGCATCGCCAACGGGCCTTCCAGCAAGATGACAGATTTGGATTTTATCAAATATCAAAGGAGATTTCATATCATTGCACTGCAGGAGACTTAGCTGATTGATCCACCACACTTTCAAGGATACCTATGTTTTTTCGCACCAGCGGTCAAGGGGGCAAGATATGGTCATCTGCAGGGAGGCCTCGTAACTTACGTGAACAACATGAGTACAACCTCAGCCCGCTTAGTTGGCCCGACAGCATCAGAATCTATTGCAATAAAAATATCTACTCCGAGGGGACTACCAGGGAATGGGTGCAAGGACATTGTAATAATAAATACTTATATACACCCGAACAGGAAAATCAAAGCTGCGAAACAACTGACTGACTTCCTAGAGCCATGTATAAGTGAGGTCAACACACCACACCAGACATAATACTCACAGGGGACTTCAATTTACATCTAATCGGCTCATCGACAGGAGAGGAAGTGTTTATGCAAAACCGGTTATGGAATATTCCACCACAAGGGAAGAGTTTATCAGAACTGCCAACAAAAACCAGCCAGCGCCTTTAAGAGGACCTCGAGCACCTCAATCTTAAAGCATTAAATGGCAGGAGTACAGGTGACAACCCTCCGGCAATCACTCATTACTCATCAACCAAAAACTCAACACTAGATTATACCTTTGTGTCCTTAACCCTGTTCAATGAAATTGTCACATTTAGCATGGGCGACAAAGCGGACAGCGACCATCGGCCCCTGGAACTCACTCTCCACCCAAATATGCCGAAGTTCTCAAAATCGAACGGCCCACAAGGAACGAATTTCACAATCAATCATAGGAAAATAAAATTCGCCCAAGCATCGCAAGGGAGCTTCTTGCAAACTGCAACACTTTTATTTGAAGCACGGAAAGGGGGCAACGAAAAAGAGAAATGGGTGAACTTTACAACGTCAATGGCGGAGTCTTTTGCTGCTCCAATCAAACCAAGAGTACAGCCGAGCTACAGCAGCACAACTAACTTTGCAAAACTGCAATAAATCAAGATCAGATCCATAAAAAAAACAATCAATCGTACGTTGCGGCAACTTCAACAAAGTCCAACTGACACCACAAACCTAGCCGCATTACGATTGCAGAAAGCCCAGCTAAAGCAAGCAACATGGGTGGCTAAGAGAGCCTCTGAGGACACGCTATGGGCGAAACTGCACGCCGACATCAAATAGAGCAACAGCGCAAGATTCTGGGGGACAATAAACCGTTTATTCGCCCTGCAAATGAGGGATTATCATCCAACATAGCAGAAGAGGACTGGGCAACCTACCTTGGGAATCATTTCCGTCAAGACGAGACCTCACTGCCTACAGGAGCTAGGTCGGCCGCAACTCAGAGAAAAACCACACTTGTGCACCAACCCAACGTGGGAAGAATAACGTTACCAGAAGGGGAAGAAGGCACAATGCCGGGAGTTACACCTCCAATCGACCATCCAAAAGCAATCCAACAACAAACAGGAAGGGAAGAAGAGAAGGGGCACCGGGCCCCAATGGAATCCCGCCGGTGCTATACAAACAAGACGCAGACTACTGGGCAAAAGCACTCAGCCCTCTCTTCACTGAAATAAGGCAGACAGGCCTACTACCCCCGTCCTGGAGGGCCTCGATAATCTCGCCAATCTTCAAGTCAGGAGACAAAGCCCTGCCAAAGAATTACCGCTTAGTTGCTCTTTTGGATAATGAGGGAAAAAAAATTGCGGGAACTCTTCTGGACGAACTCCAGCAATGGGGCGAGGATAACTCGATTATTCCTCTTAATCAGACCGGCTTCACAAAGTCTGTTGGAACTGTAACAAATATTGCGATGATGGCTCTGCTTATTGATAATGCAGATTATACAAAAATGCCATTACACTTATGGTACATTGACTACAGGGCTGCCTTCGACAATGTAAACCGCAACAAATTATGGGCAAAACTGGCCAACTGGGGCTTACCACAACCATTGCTTAACCTGCTTATCAACTTGCACACTGACACCTGGATCCAAATAAAACTGGGCGACGGGTCAACCCTTTCGAGACGGATACCAACAACGAAAGGACTCAAGCAAGGCTGTGTGCTGGCACCAACCCTATTCAATCTGTTCCTTGCAGACCTTGTCCCACTACTACTAAACGCTAGCAATTCACACGCCCCAATGTTAGGGAACCTAGCGTTACCATGTCTACTCTATGCAGACGACTTAGTCTTAATTAGCCAGACGAAGGTGGGTCTGCAGCTTCTTCTTACTACCACATTTGAATACTCCGAAGCTAACAGTCTGAACATCAACTCGGAGAAAACTAAGACCATGACAATTAAAAAGAACTCAAAGAAAACACCGGCCTGGTTCTGCGGGCACCCCCCATAGATTCTGCACCAGATTATAAATATCTTGGAGTGGTCATCGACAAATGCGGCCACTTTAAAGCTCTAAGGGACTCCATCAGGAGGAAGGGAACAGCCCTGGCAGTTTCAATAAGAACCCTCCACTCAAAACTGAGTGGCCCATCACTCCTCCCACTAGCCGAAGTAATTTGGGCAAAATTCTTACCTACAATAGCTTACGGGAGTGAGGCACAGAGGGGCAGGGATTCCAAGCTACTAGACAGGACGGTTGCAACAGTGTACAGAATAAGCTTTGGTTTGCCAAAATATGTCTACTGCACAGATCAGGCTTGAGTTTGCTGTCCAAAAGCAGACTCTGGCAAGACAAGGATCATACGTCATCTTTTGGGACAAGGTACGAAAATCTGGACCAGGAACTCTCAATTGGTGCCTGTGGTTAGAGTTACAGCACAAAACATCACTACCGGCTGCAAAATATCTACAAACAAGTCTAATCACCCTGGGGCTAACCAACCTTTGGGAAACACCCACCAACCGCTGTCTTTTCAAAAAATTAGTATGGAAAACAGTAAAACGCCTATCATGGATCGAGGATAAAGCAGCCTTATCTAAAAGGACACACGGCTGGATGACTGAGCACCTACTCCACCCCCGCTGCTCAAAAATATTTAGCCTTGGGGTACCGTAGATCAACCAAAATCCAATTTTTAAAGTACCGGCTTGGCCTACTACCATGCACAAAGCACTTTCCGCACTGGCTGAAGGCCCAATTCGACTCTACCTGCTGTTTGTGCGGCACAGTACAGGAGGACATGCTGCACCTACTCTGTACCTGCAAAGAACTGACACTTTAGCGAAAACAACTTTTAAAACCATTTTACAATCAGGCATTCGCACGCGAAGACAAGCTGTGCTGGCCTGTTTTGCTCCAGAGGACCCGCAGCTGAATTGTCGGCTGGTGAAGTTCATGAGGCAGGTGGGGAAGAAAATGCCATAATTGCTGAAGGAATGCTCGGGCACTGACATTGCATTGGGCAGAGTGATATCTCCACCCAAACGCATGGCAGCTAAAAGTTATCCAGCAAACGAACTTCTACTATAAATTGCATTGGTAATGGACGATTATCTGTTTTAAACTAAACTTCTTTTTAAAATCTTTTTTGTAACGTAATTTAGAACGAAACTTTTTATTGATATATTTTGTAGCAATGATTTTAAGTAACTACGCTAATAAAAATAAACTTTAACTCATCAAACCGAACCGTCTATGGGCAGTTTTGATGCAGCTTCGATACGGTTTCCAATGGAGCGCATGCGGATGGCTCTCAGCTGACAGATACCATTCCTAGCGCTATCATGCTGCCATTACTCCGTAGGAGAAAAACAAAGGACTGAGTTTTTTTGGCAAACATGCAACTGACTTCGTGCTGTGTGACGTGACCAGTGGATAACGTCGCCTCATAAAGAAGGCAAACAGTGTTACCTGGTGGAGGGTATGGCATGAAATGGATTTAACATTGTGTGTGTGATCCTGGGGAGTGTTTACCCACCTCTCGATTAATATGGTCTTTATTGTGAAGCAGCCAGATGCACCAATGTCAGAGCTAAGGCATTGATTGCCACGGCAAAAGTCACATGTTAAATGTGTGACTAAAGGCACCGGAAAGAAACTGCATCAATGCACAGATCACAAGTCAAGTTTGTTTTATGCGTCAGAAGGGGCAGAGAGGCAGCACACGCAGGTACACCAGAGACAGTGAGCAGGAGCAGCTGGGAGCTGCGCCGTCGGGATGACCAGGAGGAACCATGAAGCGGAGGGGGAGTGGCGAGGAGTGACGACAGAGAAAGCACCAAAAACAAAAGAAACAGGAGCGCCGAAGAGTGAAGCTCGGCCACTGCACGGCCCCACCCGCCAGGCACTTCCTCTTTCTGCTGGACAACCAAAAGGAACAATTAGTGAATTCGCAATGGGAGGAACGAGCCACACAAAGGAGGGACAATTGCAGAAATAGACCAATAAGAAGCCAGCATTTCTGAATGCCCTATATAACAACCTACGGGAATTGGTGGGTGTGCTAAAAGCCCACAGAAGAGAGACACCAGGTCTTGCAGACAGCGCAAGTGCTGTCGAGGCTCGACCTAAGAAGGAATAAGCATTGAATGTTTGTCAAGGCCAAGTTCACTTTGCCAATACCGGTTTATAAAATGTTTCTTGAGTTCCTGTTTAAAATGCGCTATGTTCATTGTGACAGTTGTGGTAAAAAACAAGTTCAAGGCTGCCTGAAGGTAAAGAGGGACCTAATTCAAGTAAACAGTGGCTTTTTTAAAGCGTCTAAATTCCTGTGAAAGACATGGGCTATTCAGTTACTAAAACCAAAAAGTAGCATACAGTAAGAACACAGGATACAAATCCTTTATTACAAACACAGTGTGAATACTTGTGGCTGTATTACATACAGTGCACCGCTGTAACTTCTGTCACCAGTTTTCAGAAGTTAATATTTCTACGGCAGTAGGGTTTACTGACAAAGAATTGGCCATGCACAACTCCTACCCATGTTATCAGCTATCTTCTTGGTGATTGTATTGACAAAGTTACAATGGATAGTACAACATAATGCTTCAGATTATAACAATTTATCAAATAATTCTTCAACAGTTACAAGAATTAAAAACAAAACTTTTTTGCATTTAAAATAAATCAGTATTGTATTTAAAAAAAAATACACTTAAAAGTTGAGTTCAATTTCTCAGTCTTTCCATCTCCTCGTAAACAATAACTTCATTTCACTGTTAGTTCAAGTTCTGTGGCTTTCTTAGGTCAATATTAAATAATGCTATTCAGCCGTTCTCATTTATAGCAAACATGTTTCACGGTTTTGTACCTCTTCTACTGGGCTGTAACACAACTATACAACACAAATTTCAGCATACACAATTTATTTCTAATACTTATTCTCGTAACAGTCAATACTTTATGTAAAAAAATTAGATTATTATTTGTGGTGGGTGGCTAGCCACCTCAAGGAATAATCTTAATCCTTGTCTGGGTGAACCCTCAAAGTCACTGTTAACCTGAGCTTATGCCCCTGGTAGCTATGGCCGGGCCACTGGAATTATGCGGCAGGGGAGGGCCAAATTATGCAGGAAAGTTGAGTAAATTGCACAACAAGAAAAGGTAAAATATGCGGCATAATTCAGCACATTTTGTGATAGTATTATGTCATTATTTTGTCATTTTTACACTGGACATGGCTTGCACCTCATTTTAACATCCACATTATACAATAAGCAACCAGTTAACCTTTCCAAACAGCCTCCACTGCGTGGCAACACATGTTGCTGCATTTTTAGTAATTTATGAACGGTTTGAGCTAGAAACTGTTAAAATCTGCAGATTATGCAGCAGATGATGCATTATGTGGCAAATACAGCTAATCTATAACTATGCGAAAATCGTCACTGCTGCATAATCTCATAATTCCAGTGGCCCTGGCTATGGCACAGAGCATTCAGGCCTAAGCTAGGGCAATACATACATTCTTTTTCAGTATCAAAACAGTAATCAAGTCAAAATGGAAAACAATAAATTATTAGGGCAGAGTGGCGGACGGGGGGTGGGGTGGGGGGGTAAGGAGACAGACAACAGCAATACAAAACCAAAAAACAGAACTTACCTGCTCTACTGCCAGCCGCATCACCGCTCTTCTGCTCCTCACTGCAGCACAGACTCCTAGTCTCCCCTGCTGCCAATCCTGACGAAGCTTTCATACTTGAGAGCAGCGTCAGGATTAGCCTGAGCACCCTTGATTTGCGCTCCAGGGGAGACTGGGAGCCTGTGCTTTTCTGTCTCCAACCCAGCAACGCAGCTGGGTTGAAGACGGCTCACTGCACATGTTGGTTTGGCCCTCCAGAGACGGCTGGCCAAACCGACATGTACACTGATAGCAGTGCATCCACCACCCCTCCTGGTGACTGCCTCAGTGCTGGCCCTGCCCCCAAGACTCGGCTCAGCATAGAACTTGAAAAATAAAACGATAATAAACCTGTTTCATTATAGTTTTATTTTTCAAGTTTGAGGCTGCGGGGGGGGGGATGACGCTCCTGGAGCCGCTGTTGCTGGGGGTATCTGGGTACTGGAGTGCAAGGTCTCAGTCGAAAAGCCAGGTCTTGAGGAAACGGCAGGAAGAGGGAAGAAACTAGCAAAAAGAGGCAAAACAGCGGGCAGGAAAAGCATAACTGGGCAGAAAAGGCAAAACCGGGCAGAAAAACGAGCACAAAAAAAAGGCAAAACAGAGAACAGAAAAAGACAAAACAGAGCAAGAAACGAGCAGAGGAGGCACAAACAGAGGGTAGCAGCCTGCAGGCAAGCTGGACAGGAGAACGGTCGCAGGGGGAGCTGACACAAGCACCTTAAAAAACATTTTAATAAACAAAAGTACACTAAACTAAACTTTTAAAAGTTTTAAGAACAAACGGCACAAAGCACCGATGAGCCAATGGTCGCTGTAGACCAGGATCTAGGCGCAATTTGAGGCTGACTGTGATGGAGCGCTGTTATGATATACCAACCAGGTTTGTCCTGGACAAAAATTGTACCATCTGACTTAGTCCTTCAAGTCGAAATCCACCACAGGAGTACAGTTCGAAAGCCCATCAGGGGAGGCACTTCGAGACTCGCAGTGCATCAGGCAGAGGCCAATGCCAGTAGCCGATTGTGGTCCAGTGGCCACTGCTCAGCTGGGTACTTCCAGGAAAAGGCATCTTGCTGCTTGTTGTATCTCTGAAAGGTCAGCCTTATGACCCTTGGAGTCCACTTCTTTGTCATGGGTAAAAGAGGGAGCAGGTCCAGTCCTTCAGGCCTCTGATCATGGACAGCCGATTCAGTCCATGATCTTCTGCAGGTCCAGGAAGTGTTCTGGAGGGGGTAAACGAAGGTGTCCTGTTTATGCCTGGCACTAGCTAGTGGGTAGGAACGGCCTCTGGCCATGCCCTAACCAATGGAGTAAAGGTTTCTGGGTCCAACTGTACCCACGTTTTTGACATTTTTAAGATAGAAGTATTTGGCCAAACTAAAATCGAGTTTTGAGGGCTAAGGTGGTGTTTGTGGAAGTGTACTATAGAAATCTTAGTGTCCCCCCACATCTAACCCAAAAATCGAGTTTACGGCGCCCACTGTACACATAAACCTAGAGACAAAACTCTGGTAGGACAAAAACAGTGTCCTTCAGCAACAAGACTGTGGATCCACAAGAATTGTCTTTGCATCATGTTAGTTCCCCTTTCAAGCATGCCCCAACTGTTATATGTGGCTCAACAGATCTGTCCAGCAGGATTTGACATTGGGGTATCAATAGGATGGGCACGTCCCCCACCTTTCTGCTGAGATCAAAGGAGTCATCCCAGCCTTTTCAGGTCAACCAGTAAATCACAGTGATGTATTATATAATTCCTGGGAGGAAGTTCACACCTTATTCACCCCAAGTACAGCCTGGAAGAAGCTGGAGAATTAATGAAAATTAGCGCCCAGAAACGTCAGGCAGGGAAAAGCGAACTGTCAGAAAGTCGCTTTTCTTTATTTATTAAAAACCTCATAACGTCAATGAATTGCATTTTTAATAACTATTGATAATTTTTCTAGCTCATCGCTTACGGATATACAGTATTTAATATGTACTTTGTTTTCTACATAGTACAACTAGGCCTGCCACAGTGAAAATAGTTTTTGGGTGTTATTCATTGTAAGGTCATGTCAACATTAAATTTACTCATCTTTTTTAAATGCCATGCACCCTGCCTTCTGGGCTACGAAGCCTACATAGGAATGAATTAATATTTGAAAGGGAGGTTTTTACCTGCAATGAAGGGTTTGACAGGTCGAATATCAGTTTTTACACTGCTACAGTCAGGCTACAATGGTAGGCCTTAAGCTGTATCTGCAGTGCCATTGTAGTGGATGACACAATAGGTGCTGCAGTCCACTAGTGACATTTAACTTCCAGGCCATGGGAATGCCTGGTACCATAAACTAGGGACTTATAGGCAAGTTAAATATGCCAGTTAGTAATATGTCAATAGGAACATGTTTTAAAAGGGACGCGCAGGCACTTTACTACTGCATAGCGGGTAAAGAACACCGTTCTAAAGCCAGAAAAAATAAAGGGTTCAGCAAAGGCCAAAAATTCAGGGTGACTATGCAGCAAAGCCGAATTTCCTACAGTGTAAAACGTCATGACACTTAAATAGGTGAAATACCTATATTATTACTGTAGTAATTGTAAAAAATGAATTACATTTATTTAAAAACTTGAATGTTCTATTTTGATATTGACTATTTCTGTAAATACTTTAGAGTTGACAGAAAGTCAGAAATATAAATATCATGTGTTTGTACAATGTGTTTTAGTTATAGATTAGCACCTTCACCTGGCAATTCGTATAACTGATTATCCTTTCAAACCATACCTGCCACTTAACTTCTGGGACCGGTTTGTTATGAAAAGAATGTATATTTCTTTTATATGCATGTGGATTTTATTTTCATTAACAGTATAGGAAGAAGACCTCACCTGGTTTCTTTCCCAATCTTAAACGTTTCTCTGAAACATCAAGGCGGAGGTCCTTGTATTTGCAATCCTTCCATTAGGTCCTCCTTTTGGTGGCCTGATTCTTTTGGCAGTCCCATCCCCTCTTCCACCACTAGCAATCTTCGGGTAACATTCAATAAGCTTTCTTTTGAGGGATTATACCAATAAGCTTTCTTCTACCTGGTCCGTTATTCTTACGGTTATTAGGAAAATACTTCCACTACTTATGAATTTTGCCATGAAAACCTTGGTTCAAGCCCCGTTCACCCCTAAGCTGGACTTTGACAATGCTTTGCTCATAGGTCTTCCCATAGGCCTTTACAAGCTTCAGCTTACTCCAAATGCGGCAGCCCACATTATCTTGGATTAAGCAGGAAAATATCACTTCTCATCATCTTTCTGCCCTTCACTGACTTACCACATGTAAGTGTTTTTGTTTTCAAGGCCCATTATTTATTATAAGGCACTACACAGTCTGCCTCCTGAGTACTACCTAGCCTCTCTTTTATCATTCTTTATTCCTGGAAGATGTATTCGTTTTAGTACTCCATATTTTGTCAGTATTCCCAAATTCTAGAAGCCTCACATTGGCGGCTGCTCTGTTTTTAGTGGTCACCTCGCAAGCATTAAATGCTCTCCCACTGGCCGTCCGTGCTGAAAAACAATTTCTCACATTCCGCTACTCCTCAAAACTCCCTTATTCTCTATATAACGATGCTGCATCTCATGTCTTTAGCATCAGGACACCCCATGTTTGTTGTATTTGCGCACTTTAAAAATTCGAATCATTCAGCTGCACCTGGAAACCACTTATGTTCTTAAATTGTTAGAATTGGGTTCTATCCCTTTAATCCGCGATATTTATAACTTTTTGACTACCTGGTTTATGAACTTCTTCTGTGAGTCTCACTAACTGAGACTCACTAACTGTAAATTCAGTTTTAATGGATTCGGGGTACTAACAACCATTGCACATCTTTTAGGATCAGGTCCACTGCTGCGCAGATGGACAAGGTTCACTGGAGATGCATGTGCAGTCCTCGCCCTGGCTTCCCAAAGGTGCCCAGGAAAGAGAAGAAACCATTGCCCAGTGTGGAGGGGCATGTGTGGGCCACCTTCCTGAATTCCTTTATTTTCCCTGGCGCCACTGCACTCCTGGATTATTCACTGCCAGACATGCCAGAGCCCAGGTAGCATCGCTGCCTCCCTTGCCCGTGTGTAGAGGAGGAAGCGGGGAGTCATAGCCCATAAGAAACCTGCCAGCCATAAATAGGGGCAGGAGAGAATGCTCACTCCCATTCCACCACAAGAGGGTGTGGGCCAGACTGGCCACCAGCTGGGCTCACACTGGCTTTGGCTCCTGTGCAGCCCCCAGAGGAGACCATCTAGTGTGTCCCAATTAGGGGTAGGAGCATCTATCTGCATCTTAAGGGCATTGTGAAGTCACAGGAAAAAGATTAAATTCCCACAGCCAGAGCAAAGAGAAATCCAGATTAGCTGGAACAAAGAAGCACCCCAGAAGCCTCTGGGTGCGCTCAAAAACTTTCATATTTGTCTTCAATGGTGCCCTGTGAAGGGCAGGGGCACAACCATTGTCAAGCAAAGGGTTGTGGGGGCGGCAGAGGAGTGCGGCAACCTCCAAAAGACCCCTCCACATTAATTTTCTGAAATTCACTCAGTCTCCCAGGGGTCTATATTTATGCCCGGGGAGTAGATTGTTAGATTTTCAATCACTCCTGGTTCTTGAGTTTCAGCTATATGGATCTAGAATATGGGGACTCATGTTGTTGGATCCTAAGGTTGGGCTACTCTGTGGTAGCAAGTGGAAAAAAAACCTCGCAGGTTATTGATATTGAAATGCTTTATTGAGGATGATAACGTTGTGTCAATTATTACATGTTTGTAAATAACCTTGAAATTCTTTATTGACAGACACAAAGTTGAAAGCGAGTCTGTTCATGTTCTGAGTCATTGTAAGAAGGTACCATTCTTGGTGAGTTTAATGGTATTGCATTAGTCTATAATGGCATTTCTGCTTGTATTAATGTGGTAAACCCTGATCATGCCAAAAGGCCTGCCTTTTAAAAGCTACACCCCATTATATTGTGGTTACTGTATGTGAGGACTACTTTGTTTATAGGGTTCACTGCTCGCTAGAGATGTGAACTGTTAGGCTGTCACTTTAGGTATTTCCCCCTGCTATCGTATATGTATATTTGTAAATTAATGTGTGGTATTTAGTGTATGTTTAATAAAGTAACTTTTTTGTTTGTAAGTGAAATCACTGGACAGTGATTTATTGGATGTTTGTTGCATGCCTACAGACTGGGTTACTAGCCAACATCATGCCTACAAATAAGCCTTGAACTGATCTGCCTCACTATCCTAAGAGTCAAGAGTTATAATGGGGGTATTTGGTTCCCAATAGACGGAAGGTTGCGGACTTCTTATTAGTGAAGAATCCTCATCGTTCACAACTATCAACCCACTTTTTGTTTTTTTACAAGTCAGTTCTTTGTCATCTTCATACATTTATGAAATACAACATTGTTTATATTAGGGGAAAAAAGGAAAATGGAGAGTTAAACTAATTGGAGAAATCCTACATGAAATTGGCTAATAAGCAGCAAGGGGAGTTCAACACTTACCCAAGTCCTAGCTAGTTTTCAATCTGTAATTTACTTAGTACAAATAGCACAGGTTAAAACTACATTAAGTCATTTGTCTAACTGTAGGAACCTGATTGAACTCACATAGTGTATAGAAAGGGAAACGGTCGAAACCACGCCAGCTCAGGCACGCGTGTCCCAACAATGCAAGCGCAACTACGCTTGCCTTAACCACGTATATGCCGTAACCACGTGTATGTGTGGTTAAGGCAGTGCGCGGTCTAGCTGCTGGAATGGGTGGGCTAAAGAAGGAAGAGGAAGGATCGGGAGAAGCACGGTGAGGTAAGTGGGGCTGGGTTTTCAAGGGTTGGGGTACTTTTCAGGCCTGGGGGGTCGGGGAAGCTTCTTTTTGGGGTCAGGGGGATCGGGGTAGTTTTGCGGGGGTCGGGTAGTTTTTAGGGCTTGGGGGTCGGGTAGTTTTTAGGGGGAGGAGGTTGGTTTTCAGGAGGGAGAGGGTAGTTTTAGGTCTCAGGGCAGGGTTTTGGGGAGCCGTTTTTGGGTTCAGGGCGAGGGGCAGCGATCGTGGTACCTTTTAAGGCTTGGGGGGGCGGGGCAGCGACGTTTTTAGTGCTCGGGGGTAGGGGTTGGTTTTCAGGAGGGGTTGGTTTTCAGGAGAGAGGGGGATGGTTTTAGAGCTCAGGGCGGGGGCAGGTGTTCAGGGGTTCCCCTTACCTGATAAGTCTTAGCCACGCATATGTTTTTGCCATACATGCCTTAACTACGCATACTTCGTTGTTAAGGCATGCTGTGTAAAGGCATATGCGTGGTTAAGACTTGCGTGGTAAAGACCGCATTAAACTGGCATGCATGGTTATTACATGTGTGGTTTCATCTCACAGCCATATAGAAATAGTATATTTAATCAGCTTTGCCCATAAAAAAGAGGATGCAGAACTTGTGGCGAAGCAAGAAGTTCAGCCTGCTGAGCTTTCCAACCAACACTCGCTAATCTTCCATAAATCCTCTTAAAATTACGACCTGATCTGGAGTAAGACAGAAACTTTATTTCAAGCAGTTCTGGCACTTTAAATAAGATTTGCCCGAGAACTCTGCCTGGTATAATAAAACTTGGAACTGCTTTGGGAGACCTGGTGTCTGAGACTGTGAAGAAGTGAGCAGCTTGGCGATGGTGCCGCCATGGAGTGTACAGGAAGGGCAATGGCTCTAACAGGTGACTTCATGTGCATGTGAAGCCAGTGAATGATGAATTGTGTGGACACAGGGCCGTGGTTGACAGCTTGTAGTGAAAGCAAAGGTTGCAGTGGTTGCGTCTGGCAGTTTGTAGGAGGAACCCAACCTTATGGGGCCTATGGATGCTGCAGAATTTGGCCACCTCCTACAGTGTATAAGAGTCTGGTGCTCTTAGAAGGTGTCCTTTGGCAGAGGTGTCTCCAACCTAGGTAAATTGGACTGAGAATATGGACTTTGAGCCCTGGTATGCTATTTGGTCACTGACTGTTCCAAATTAGTTTGCTGCCCCTTCAACTATTGCTGCTCTCCTTTCTTTGTTGCTACTCAATTACCTGTCTAATGGAATTTGAGTATCAGGATGTTCAAGAGGGTTAAATACTCTGTGACATGAGATGTGATGGTATGACACGTTGTTGGTGTGATAAGTAATGCATGGTCTCCTTATTTAGGACACAAATTCCAAAATGAATTGATATTTTCTCACACTCTCCTTTCAGCGCTTATGTCCTGGCAATAAATGGTGTACCACATAGGAAGACTTTGAAGTGGTTGATAGCTTACATGCCTCTGGCTTAATCAGAGTGCTTTTTTTAAGCACCCAGCAGTGAGCGATAAACAAATGCTACTATCTTTTCTTCCCCATTATCCACTTCGTTAAGGACTGCACCTATGCTGCTCACACTAGCAGCAGTTGTCAGCACCTTACTTTTGTGCTCCTCAAAATGTTCCAATGGGACACTTCCATTTTCATTAACAATGACAGAAGCATGCTGACATTCCTCCGATCATTGATATCTCACCCCTTTTCCCACCATTACTCAAATTCCCAGTACTAGCACATACTGAAAAAAATTGGCCAATATTCTGGCAAGAAAATCTTTTGAAACTTGTTCTATCTCCTAAAATACTATGTCCTAGATAAGGCAGGATGCCCACACAATACAGACATTTCCCCCTCTCAACTGTAAGTCCACTTTACTCCAATCACCCCAGAACATCAGTTCACATTGTCATACTTCTAGTCCTTGCCATGCGCCACTATATCATCTTTGAAAAACCTAATCTTTATTATACCATCTGGTACTATTCTCATCTCTCTCTGGAAACACTTCGCAGCAGAGCCTAAAGAAAAAGACATTCCGTGGGGGGCGCTAGAGGGCGCACGGCAAGATGGCAGCACCTTAAGGTCGCTCTGCCCGGCTGAGCCACTATCCGCCTATAATCCGCCTGGAAAAGCAGAATCTGCGCTACAGAAACCGCGCGACCCTAGCTGGCTAGGACCCCTGCATACTTTGTTGGCATTGTGGAGCGGCGGATCGCTCTGTGGCTGCGCATCACCGGAGGACCGAGACCCGCGGCGGGCGCACAAGATGGCGGCCCCCTGCACACTCTATTGACGGGTCCGGGCTGTGGCGTTCCTGCTAGCCGCGGACCCGAGGCGCCGATTGGAGTTGGCCGAGAGCTGCTGCCGGCGACATACCTGCCTGCTGCCAACGAGGGGTGCTGGTTGAGGGCGGCCGAGTGTGGCTGCGCGAGCCCTACGGGAACGAGGCCGAGCACTGAGCTGCTGGGCGCTGCTGTCGTGATCCCGACAACTGAGTGGGAGAGGCGAGAGGCGGCGGCCCGGTACGTGATTTGGGGACCCGCGCCGAGGTGCGGAGACACACTTGCGGACTGCCGGTGGAGCCGACTCCTGGGTGCTGGTCACGGTGAGTGGGGCGCGGCCCGGCCGGGGTTCGCACCAGTAGAGGCGGGCGGGGGCCCTGGTCGGTGCTGCGGCCTGCGAGCTTGGGCGGGCGCCTGGGGGGGAGTTATAGGCCAGATTGTGGGACCGCGCTTCCGTTGCTGACCGTCTGCTGGCTGGCATTGCCGCGGCTGCTGCTGGGCGGCTTGTCCGTGAGGAGCTGGGCCCGTGCTGGTGGGCCCCACTGGAATGATGGAGCGCTAGGCCTCTGTGGTAGTCTGGGAGAGGAGGGCCTGGCGTACTCACCCCTGCGTTGCCACTTGTAATCCTCAAGGCTGTTGTGGCGGATCCCGGACGGAGAGTGCAGCTGGGACCCTGGCTTGGTCTGAATACACCCGCTTGCCTTGCGCTGCTGTGGATCCTTCGCTGGGTGCGGCTCCTGAGTGCGCACCTCCTCGCATTTTGGTGGCCGGGGCCTATACAGACTTCCCTTGATTGCTCAAGCTGCTGGCTCACTGGCTAGTGGACACGAGAACTCTCACTGGCGGGGGCCTTCATGTTCTGACCCCGAGTCCACTTCATGCAGTCGGGCGACCTCCTGTGCTGGTGCGGGCCTGCATATCTCAGGCGGGCAGTTGCGCTCGCCGGGAGGACCGGGGTGAGGGGTGGGTTCACTTGCCGACCTGCCTGGAATCTGCGGGGGATTGGGTTTACTCCCTTGCAGAGGACCTGACTAGCTATATAGCGCCATGGGCAGAACAGACAAAACCCAGCCTCGCCTTACGTTTGAGGCCCGAAAATCCACTAAAACTCCGCAGAAAGCTGCCTCGGACTCGGAGGCTGACGCCCAGGAGGGAGGGCCCACTGGCCTCGAGACCACGCTTTTGGCCATGCAGCGCAGCCTCCAATCCATCGAGGGAACAATGGCGGCTGTCAACAACCGGCTGGACCACATGTCCTCGCAGCTGGAAAAACAGAGTACCCGTATGGGGGAAGTCGAGCAGCGGGTGTCTACAGCGGAGGATGGTTTAAGTGAAGTCGCCGGGAAAACGCTAAACATGGAAAAAGTCCTGTCAGTCATCCAAGCTAAGAATGAAGATTTAGAGGCTCGCTCCAGGCGCAATAACCTCCGCATTACAGGGCTGCCGGAATCCACAAATGTGGGCAAAATGGAGACCTTCATTGAAACATTGATCACAGACCTATTCGGTACGGAGCAGCTATCACACATGTTCATTGTGGAACGGGCTCACCGCTCATTAGCGGCTCGACCGGCCCCGGGCGCTCCTCCCCGCCCCATTATTGCACGAGTACTGAATTACAGGGACCGAGACACTATTCTACGTCTGGCGAGAGAGAAAGGGGCCATAGAACATCAAGGCAATAAACTTTCCTTTTTCCCGACTTTACTGTCACTGTCCAAGCTGCGAGAGGAGTTTGGGGGTGTTAAAAATTTCTACAGGCGGAGGGGGTCCCGTATGCCATGCTATACCCTGCTCGCCTGAAGATAGGCCCAGATGGGGACTCTCATATTTTCAATAACCCCAAGGCAGCCTTAGAACATGCCAAACGCCTCAAGAGGAGGCGACGCGACTCCCGATCGCCATCGGAGACTGAGGAGCAATAGACCCATAGGGTGCATCGGCTGAACTACTCTGCTGCCACGGTTGCCTATTTGACTTTCCAGGTTTCTCCTGACTCATGCTGTATCATTTATTAGTATGACCTGCTCTTTCTTCCACCCACAGGTGTTTTTAGCCGGGGCTGAATGGGATATGCCTGCTCGCATACCAAGGGCGCGCTCCATGCTGTTGTACTTTCCAGGCATAGTTACTGACCCCTGCTTAGCCTCCTCCTACTAGATAGGAGGATAGTAGCACTCTAACGCCCTCACATGGGAATACCCCATCTAAGTTTTGCATTGCTGGTTGTTTGTTGGGGTGGGTGTGGGGTGGGTAGGGATGGCTTTGGCGAGTTGGGGATGCTGAAGTGGGAGGGGGATGGGGGATTGCGATGGGGGGAGGCTCTCTGGCACTGTCTTTTTAGGGTTTTATGCTTTTTACTATTTTCATTGTAATAGAACAGACATGTCTCTGAAATATTCGATAGTCACATCATTTCATAGCCTGCTGATAGATGAGTGGTAAAATACGCCTTTTAACATGGAATGTTCGTGGCCTCAATACTCCCAAAAAGATCAGGTCGGTGTTCGCCTATTTAGACAGGATGGCGGTCCACATTGCCTTCCTGCAGGAGACACATCTTACCAAGACTTCCGAAGGGAAGGTGGGGGCTCGATGGGCTGGCTTTCGCGCCGCTTCCTCTTATTCTAGCTATGCAAGGGGAGTGATTATTCTGATCAAGAAAGGGATACCGTTTCAAGTCACGCGCACAGAGACTGATGATCAGGGCCGAGTGGTGCTGGTGCATGGTCAACTAGGTCGGTCGAGTGTCCTTTTTGTGAATGTGTATGGACCGAATGTGGATGACCCGGCCTTTTTCGCTGATGTATGGCGCCGCATCTCTGGGTTCCCAGACGCGGAGATTATATGGGGAGGTGATTTCAATGTCTGTCTGGATATGGAGGCTGACCGGAGGGGTAGTGAAAATGCACGACCTAAACAGGCGGCGGAGGTGTTGCGTGGCCTGATGGATGCGGGACGATTGAGGGATGTATGGCGTATGCAACATTTGGGGGAGAGAGAGAGCACGTTTGTTTCATCTGTGCATGGGACTTGGTCTCGCTTGGACTTTTGGCTGGCTACGGAGGCTGCGTGTGCGTGGGCGACTGGAGTGCGCCACTTAGCCAGGACGCTCTCGGACCACTCCCCGGTGCTCCTGGATCTACAGGTCCCAGCATGTGATCGACCACCTTTCCAGTGGCGCTTACAACCATCCTCCCTGACGGACCCGGTCTTCCGGGCCTCGGTTGGAGAGGCTATTCGACATTTTTTCCGGGAAAATGCTGGTACAGTTGATAGCGCAGGCACCATGTGGGAAGCGTTCAAAGCCACTATCAGAGGGGTCTGTATGGGGGCGCAGGCTGGAGTACTGCGTGATTTACGGCGCAGAATTCATAAATTGGCCGCCGATATTTCCACTCTAGAGCGAGCCTACGAGACGGACCCGCTGCCTGAAACTCTGTCCAAAATCCGTGCATTGGTGACAGAACATAACGACACGGCAGATCAGGAACTGGTACATAGGTCCAGGCGTAGCAAGGCCCGATACTATGGTGAGGGGGACGGCCTAGCCGTTCTCTTGCGCACAAACTGGCTGCGCCGCGCAGTCAAGAGTATATCACGGAAATCCTAGACGAGGCAGGGACAGCTTGTTACGGCACAACTGCCATTAGCGAGACCATACTTGACTATTACACGGCACTCTACAGTAATAGAGATGTAGTGCAGCCGGCCGAGATCCATACATATTTGGATGATGTCGCACTGGGCTGGCTATCTCCCGGCCACAGGGAATATCTTACTCAACCTTTTGATGAGGAAGATGTAAAACTCGCTATTATGTCCCTCCCTACTTGCAAGGCTGCGGGATTAGACGGGTTCCCGAGCGAGTTCTATAAGATATTTGTGGAGGACCTGGCCCCTCGCCTTCTTGAAGTATATGCGGAGGCGTATGACACTGGACATCTCCCACCCTCGTTGCGGGAGGCTCTACTGGTGATGCTACTGAAACCTGATAAGGAGCCCAGCCACTGCGATTCCTACAGACCACTCTCAATGATTAATATCGACACCAAGATATTGGCGAAAATGATTGCACTCCGCCTTCAGCCTCTGGTTCCTTTGCTGGTACTCCCTGACCAGTCTGGATTCGTGCCCGCTCGGTCTACCGTGCATAACCTGCGAACTCTCTTCGCCACTCTTCACTACTTTGACGCAGACTTCCAGGCCGTGGCGGTGCTTCTAGACGCCGCCAAGGCTTTTGATTCCCTCTCCTGGGAGTATATGTTTACCGTTCTCACGCGAATGGGTGTTCCCCCGTTCTTTTGCAATGGATTAGGGTCCTGTATACCAAACCTGCGGCTAGAGTTCGCGTGAATGGCTGGGTATCCTCGGCGTTTCCCATTAGCAGAGGCACACGGCAGGGATGCCCTCTGTCACCAATGCTATTTGCGCTGGCGCTGGAGCCACTGGCATATAAGTTGCGCCAATTGCACGCCTCCGCTGCGCTTCGCTTTAGACAGCGGCCACTTGTTGTTTCGCTTTATGCGGATGACATGCTTTTATATGTCCGTGAGCCTGCAACCCACCTCCCTGAACTGCTGAGGGAATATGTTAAATTTGAAGGATTCTCTGGCTTAGGTATAAACTGGGCCAAATCGACGGTATTTCCCTTAACAGCGGGTACTGACGAGTTCGAGATGGACTTTCCTCTGTCTTGGGCCCGGGATCCGGTGAAATACTTAGGGATCTGGCTGCACAGGGACCCTGCCCAGGTCATATCCATGAATTACGGACGCACCATCACACAACTCACGGAAAAACGGAGCGGTGGGCCCGCCTGCCCTCTCGTTAGCGGACCGCATCGCTGTGCTTAAAATGGCCATTTTGCCCAAACTATTATATTTATTTATGAATATCCCTCTCCGCCTGAATATCTCGACCTTCAAGGCATTACAGACGGCCCTACTATCATTTGTGTGGGGGCAAAAACCGCGTTGTAGCTGGGATACCCTAGTCCAACCCTTTGAACGCGGCGGCTTCGAGGCCCCAGATATGCGCCTCTATTACCTATGCGCTCAGGCGCATTTTGCACATTACTGGTTCTTCCCACACCGCTATCTCCCCCATACGGCGATTGAGGCGGACGCAATACTCCCCTTGCCACTGGTGGCAGCTGCTCTCTCGGGTGGGAGTGGAGGCCCCGAACGGAAATCAATCCGGTGCAGTGCACCGCCTGGGCCTGGCAGACATTGGCTAGACGAGCGAAACTACCCTACCTTTATGCCCCCAGGTTGCCGATTGCGGCACATCCTGGCATATCCGCGGCGCAAGAGCGTTCTGCGCTGAGCGCATTGCAGGCGGTCGGGATTACGCAGCTAGGGGACTTATACAAACAAAGCCAGTTCCGCTCATTGCAGGATGTGCAGGCGGGTCGGCCACATGGAGCTATGCTATGCTTCACGTACGTGAGGGTTCGGCAAGCAATCAGGGATATATATCCTACCTACCCCAATGAGCCTCAGCCACTGCGGGCGCTGCAGGCGGTGCTCGCGAGCGGGGATCGTAAGGGACTGATCACTAAACTATACGCTGCATCACTTCGCGAGCGTGAGGAGGAGGTGCATCCCTCATACGCTAAATGGAACGAAGCTCTGCGTGGCGCGATGTCTGTAGACCACTGGCATGCTTGTTGTAAACTGACTGGGCGCCTTACAGCTAACTGTAATCTACGTATCATACATTTTAACTTTTTACACCAGCTCTATTACACCCCTGTGCAGTTGAGGAAATTTGGACTGAGGGATACGGCTAATTGTGTGCGGTGTGGGCATGCGGACGCCGATTTTCTACACCTCTCCTGGCTCTGTGCGGGGTTAATTACATTTTGGTCTAGGGTGGTGGATGTGTTAACGGAGGTCGTGCTGGAACGAGTGGGATGCACACCTGAGCTATGCTTGTTGGGCAATGTGACACCCTTAAAGCCCTGTAACAGGAGGTTGGTAGCTGTGGCGACGTTAATGGCCAAGCGGGCCGTGGCGCAGCACTGGGGCGCAAGGGGGTTGCCCACGGTTCGTAAGTGGATCCGGGACTTGACCTACTGTAGGGAACAACTAGAGACCTATGCTGAAGAACTCCCTGAATCATCAAGGCCCAAGGATTTCTGGGCCCCACTTACCATATATTTATCAAGCCACCCTGATTTGTAAGATGTCACACATTCTCATTTCTATGCTACTGACACTTAATGCAATTGATCCCAGGCTACTGTGCTATTTCAACTTGTGTACGCATCAGAAGTCAAAATGTTGCCGCTTTGTAGGTCATATCGCTGCAGTGCCAGAGAGTGCGGGAGGGGGGCGGGGGGTTTTGTTTCTTGCCTTTATGGCATTTTCATTGGGTATATGTTTCCTATATTTGCTTGATATGTATATGCACTTAAAAAAATTGCTTGTCCTAATTTCCTGGGCGCGATGCTCCTGGCACGCGCGTGATATTGTTGTATGCTATGACAAGCTGTTAATAAACAAATAATAAAAAAAAGAATATAAAAAAAAAAAAAAAAAAAGAAAAAGACATTCCGTTACATCACTAAATCCCCCAACCACCATAGTGTCCGACAATATTTAAGTGATCTGGAATTTTCCTGTAGTTGGCGTTTGACGCAACACTTTATTCTGGGCAAATCACATAATCACCCGGTGCCTAAAAATGGGAAATGTAATGTGTAAAATATATTTTTGTGATTCCCCCCTTTATGTACAGTATCTTGTAAATCTTCCCCCAAACCCTCATGTAATATACTGCACTCTGTTGCTACAGTGCTAGGGTCACGTTATATAAAATATCAATACATGCGCAGATACATGGAGCAGCTCCAAATCATTTGCAAGAATGTTCCAGTCTGCCTGTAGGCACTTGTCGTCATCCACATGTCCAGAGTTCCTTAATTGAACCCTGGTGTAATATTTCTTGTGACAGACCTTTAACCGTACCAAGCGGATGCCTGACCTAATCGAAACATCTGTGGGATCCCAGACCCTGTTCCTAGTACCTGTTCTCTACTGGGCCTATATGTTTTCCCCATCTTGTTTTAAGGCCTTGCAAATCTTTGTATGTCATTATGGTGCTCTATGTACATGCTGTTGCATTGTTGTGTACTCTGGCATCAACTAGTCTAATCTCCAGTGATGATTCCTCCAAGTTTCCCACCTCCCTTCTAGTATCAGCCACCAAGGCTTTTTTTAGTTGTGCATATTTAGAGACCAGTGAGTTACGTAGGTTGTATTATTTTCATGTTGTTCAAAAGACCTCATACCTTTTTCTGCAGCATGTCTCCCAAGGTCTCCCTAGATAATTTCCATGTCTCAAACCCTCTAAGGCCCTGGGTTTCTGATAGAGCTTTCCCAACCCACAGTGGCATCCTTGGCATTACTCTGCCTCGCCATCCCTGCTCAACCACCCTTAGGTATTCACCATCGTGGGTTTTGGGGAGGCTAATTCATTGGTCACCCGTCTGCTGTATAGAACGTGGTGCTACCCCCTCTTGCCCATCACCAGTCTCTCTTGATTGTCATGTTCCACTGCCTCATATTATTTCCTAAAGTTAGGAAGAGTAATCATATCCTCATACACTGATTTCTGGAGTGTGATCAGCTTTATTCTAGGGGATCATCCCTTCCAGAGCAGTGTTTTCAATAGGCCACACAACCTTTGAACATTTTTGTAGGTGATTCATAAGGTGCATTCTGTAGGATCAACAGTAACTTTGGCAGTGCCACCATCTTAAACATGGCTACTTGCCTCAACATGGATAGTGGTAGTCCTTTCTATTGCAGTATCGTACCATGCGATTCTTGCAGCAGTGGCTTTAAATTATCCGCGTAGAACCACTCACTATCTGTTTATATCCATAACCCTTGGTATATGAAGTGTTCGATTTCAGTCTTAAGGCATGGGCAGAGCAATTATCAATCTTCATGACCCAATAGGAAAGAACTGTGATTTGTCTTTTTTTATTTGTCTTTTTCCTTTTTTCTTCCAGTTAATGCGGAACTCTGATTACTTACCATACGTTTCAGATATGAAACCAAGTGTGTGTAAGGACACTACCAGCTCAGCAAGATATTGCCTAATTTCAGCGATATCCTCACATCGAATAGCAGTTGCTATTTCCATCCTCTTATTAGTACATTGGTTTGTATCTCAAGCAATGGTCCAAACGCTAGGGCAAATAATACGATAATGGACATCTATGGCTATTACTTCGGCATGTAGGAAAACCCCTTAATTTCGTGCTGTTAAGCCACACATGTCTGTGAAGCAGTATTTAGCAGTTGTACCAACAATAAGAAAGCTGGATCAACCAGAAGCAGGAAAAGCCACTCGCTGGGGCTGAAGGCCTAATCCGTACATAATAATGCAATATCTGCTGGCTCACTCACTGTTTTAGACCATGATAGATTATTATATGGTTTAAGTCTGGTACAACTATGGGGTATGACCCTAGACTGATCCTGATGTATTACTATACGAAGTATTGACGCTGGTCTACTCATGAGAATTTTTGCTAGCATCTTCATATTGCTGTTTATACGGGAAATTGGTTGATATAAAGTGCATTCTTCCATTTTTTTTAGTTTCTTATGATTTAGGACTACCATTGCAGTCCCCAGGTGTGGCAGGAACACTTCTTATGTACTCGCTGGTAGCAAAATTTGACTAGTGGCCGGGCTGTGAAATTTGCTAGTCTCTTGGGGAGCTTGCAGCTGCCATCCTTGAATGTGTGAACGAAGCGCAATACAATAAATTAAGCAGTTAAAATAATTATTTAAAATAACAGTTGACGTAACAGTTTAAAATAAGTTGCACATGCATTGTCTTTTTCTGATTCATGTGCTTCAAATGCACTTGTCTTTAAGAAAGGGTCTTGAAACTGCAGCAAATTATCTCAAGTATTCCTGAAACTAAGCAGGTTCAAGTTCTTCTGTACCATTTTCTTTTTCTTTTTATTCTTCCAACTGTTTCCAGGCACTGCACTGACCTCTGTTCATGATCATCAAGCACGACTGAAGAGTCATGCATGCAGCAGTCCCTGACTTTTTCCATCACATCAAACTACTGCTCCTCTGCCCCCGCTTGAGTAGATTGTCTTTATTCAGTGTCTACTTTTGATCGCCTTTCAATCTCTTGGGATTTTAGTTGAAGTTTGTTTGAAGTTATATTTGTGGCGATTACACAAGCCCTATTCAAATGTTAACTGACTTAAACGTGACCCCTGCCATGTGAGGTTAAACCATGCACTATGTCATTCACAGGTTGCCAGTGAAACACACAGTTAGCTCAATCTACGATTCGCACCAGCATCTATTGTCTGTAATATTGGAGCAAACCTTTCAGATAATTAAAACATACAAATAAACTGATCTTAAGTAACTCACATTTTCATTCTTCTATCTTGGAGTCTCCTCACTCTTGGAGTGAGGCAGCCCATGTCCAGTTCATGCCCTTTCATTTCTTCCTAGCATTCACTGATTCTAAAGACAAATCAATATTATGTCTTGCATGGGCAGCTTGTATC
Source organism: Calotriton arnoldi (assembly GCA_963921515.1). NCBI lineage: Eukaryota > Metazoa > Chordata > Amphibia > Caudata > Salamandridae > Calotriton > Calotriton arnoldi. The sequence goes on from CAWUFW010002187.1 coordinate 1,814,557, forward strand.
CAAAGTTGGTGTCTGTGGGTGATTCTCATCCAATCAGCTTGTTTGGGGGCTCTGAACCACATCTTCATTGAATCCATCACATCCAGGTTTGTATTGCCTTAAGCTCAAAACATTACCACAATAACCAGCAATCACGTAAAGATCATCAAGCACTTTAGTTCTATTATTATGCCGGACTAATTATAATTTCTGCAGGGAATGTGCATCTCTTTAAACTGTACACTTTTTAATTAGTGAATCGGCTCCACTGCTCTTAACACGGGGCAACTGGCTGCCGTAGAATGGGCTGACAGCAAATCTTTTATGTTCTTTTATTTTTCTTCTTCTTTTTTTGTCCTCATATCACCACAGCTGCTGCAATCCCAGGTGACACCGTGGGACCGACCTCACACCTGATACACAAGCAGTGACCCAGCCACACCAACCTGTGCTTAAACACCTGTTTCTATTTGGTGCTTAGGTGCAATCATAGGACTGCTCAGCTTTCCGATTACGACCCACTACTCCACCTCAGACGGTCTGTCCAGATAGTATCTACTCTACCTGCGGTACAGTCCAAGTCCATCCTGCAGGTCCAGCACAAGGCTTTAAGCCAATCCTCCGGGAGGGGAGCTGCTGGATCTAACCAACGTTTGCAGATCTCCCTTCTCACAAGAAGCACCAAATAAAAAAGTAAGCCCCTCTATGACCTGCCCAAGAGGCTAAGTGACTCAGATCGACTCTCAACAGCACTAGCACGGGGCTCATCTCAATCCTGACTCCAGGATATCAGCTATAATATTGCTCACGTTGTTCCAGAACCCACTAATCGAGGGACAAGTGGCAAACATATGCTCGTCATTCGCTTCGAGATGGCCACATCTTCTACATCTTAAAGTCGGGGAACACACAACTCTTGCTAACCTCGGAGGTGTCCAGTATATTCTATTAATAGTGAAAAAGTGATTCTTTTTTAGTTTGGCTGGCTTGACCATAGAATAAAACAATTTCAAAGAGACTTGCCACAAATGTGGGAGTTCGGGTTCTGGGATCACTCCCTTCCAGGTCCCATACAGTGCCTCCGAAGTTTCAGCCCCTGCTTCCAAAAGCTTCCGATACCATATAGAGACCTCATTCCTTATGAGCTGCGTATCTTGCAGGAGTACTTCGACCTCCCAGGCACCATCAATCTCCGAATTAGCACTCAGATACCAGGAAGAGAGCTGTACATGGTTAAATCTAGACCGAGAACCCCCGGTCTTTGCCTTACATACTTCCCAAGGTAAAAGCTCTTGCACTGTGGAAAGATCCCCCTCCTCAACTTCTTATCCCGGCCTCCCTCAAAGGGAGACTCCGCCCATCCAGCAGGCATTCTGGGGTGCCCGGAGAATCCCAAACTGGGGAGAAATCAGAATAGTAACTAATGCCTGTGGGACTTGGCCCTTTTGGCTAAAGTTCCCTAAACTTTTTGCTTTTCCCCTAGACCTTTTTTCTGATATTGTGTTGCCAACTTAGATGCTTTGGACACTTTGCCACTGCTAAACAGTGTCAAAGTGCAAGTGTTCCCTGTATAAAGTGTAATGGTAATTGGTTGTCCATGATTGGTATGTTTGCCTTACTAGTAAAGTCCCTAGTAAAGTGCACTATGTGTGCCAGGGCTGGTAATGCAAATGCTACTAGTGGGCCTGCAGCACTATTTGTGCCACCCACACAAGTAGCTTTGAAAAGGGAACTCAGGCCTGTCACTGCAGTGCCTGCGCGCAGTTTGCTAACTGCCATGTTGTTGTGGCAAGTGCACCTACTTGCCAGACCTTACCCTTCCCTTTCTATGCACATCAGACACCCCTATGGTAGGCCCAAGGTACCCCCTGGGCAGGGTGCAGTGCATGTGAAAGGTAGGACATGTACTAAGGTGTGTACCATGTCCTGACAGTGAAATAATCTCTATTTCGTTTTTCACTGTTGAAAGGCCATCTTGCCCATAGGACAGAATGGGGAGGCTGTGTAATATGTTTTCCAGCCTATCTTCCCAAAGGCTTAAGATGGAGAGGTGACGTTTAGTATGCCTGAACTCACAGTGTAATAACACATCTTTTTATGAAGGTGGTTTTTGCATTGTGTGTTTAGAAGCCACTCTTTTAGAAGTGGCTGAGTTTTTGTGCTCTAACATTTCTGTGTGTCTCTGCCTGGTTGTGGATTGACTGTCTGGATTTCAAAGTGATAGGATCTGGGGAATGTCTTGACCCAGGGGAGGAGGTGAGACAGCAACAGGCTGACCTGCATCTGGAGTGTAGGGGGAGGAGTAGCCCCTAAAGGTGAAGAGGCATGGGCTGCAGCCATAAACCAATGGCTCCAGCCCCTGCTGAGTAATTGAGGATCCAGACCCCCACTATCAAAGGAATAGAGGTGTCACTGGCAGGGAGGCACCCAGAACTGGTTTGAACAGGGGTCCGTGCCCCCTGAACACAAAGACTTCAAAGCCATTGAGGGGTATAACTATGAGAGCTGAAGCCCCTGAACTTTGGAGAATGGCTTGATCAAGATTGAACAAGACTGGTGGCTACTTCGTGGTCAAGAGGAACCTTTGCCAAGGAAGAAACAACTGAAGAGACTGAAGGATAGGACTGACCCTTGCTGTATGTTCTGTGGCTGGCCTGCATTTTTCTGTTTTTACCAAGGAAAGGCTAAAGGGACTTTGCTGTGTGCTGTGTCCTCCTGCTTGAAAGGACTTTGCTGTGTGCTGTGTCCTGAAGTAACTTATCCCCAAGGGCCCGAGGTGAGCTGGCTCCCTGTTGCGGAAACTCAGGAACACAAAAGTTTCCAGGAGAGTCTCAGCGACGCTGTGTGCATGTGCTTCGTGCAGCCTGAGACCCTCGTAAGAAGTGCCCTGTGAGTGTGGGCACGTGGAGTCCAAGCGAGGATCAGCGACGCTGTGTGCGTGTGCTTTGTGCAGCCTGAACCTTTTGTGAGGATTGTCCAGTAATCGTGTGCACCGGAATCCAAGTGAGTCTCATCGACGCTGTGTGCGTGTGCTTTGTGCAGCATGAGACCTTCGTGAAGATTGCCTTGTTATCGTACACACCCGGAATCCAAGTGAGTCTCCTCGATGCTGTGTGCGTGTGCTTTGTGCAGCGGGAGACCTACGTGAGGATTGCCTTGTGATCATGCACCCGGAGTCCAAGTGAGTCTCATCGACGCTGTGTGCGTGTGCTTTGTGCAGCATGAGACCTTCGCGAGGATTGCCTTGTTAACGTGCACCTGGAGAAAGTGAATCTCCGCGACGCTGTGCGTGTGTTCATCGTGCAGCCTGAGACCGTCATGTGGAGTGCCCGGTAATCGTGCACCCGAAGCTGAAGGGAGACTCAGCGACGCTGTGTGCGTGTGCCCTGTGGCAGCCTGAGATCTTCGTAGCAGTAGCGGCCCGGACCGGCAGCCTCGGAAGAGCTGAGCCGGCGGCCCGAGCCCGCCGTTGCCCATTCCCAAAGATTGCATCTGAGGCCCAAGTCGTTGGAAGAGGAGAGTGGGTTCGCGCCCCCCAGGTAACGTGTGTTGACTCCTGGGGCGGGGTGCAGGCTCGGAGGGAGACGCTCTCGGCCTCTCTCTCATTTCAGCAGCGCGAGCCTCTGCTTCGGCTCGTATCGCGGCCCGTGTTGCCAAAGGAGTGGCAGTACCGGGGCCGGAGTGCGGAGCTGCACTTTTTGTTACACCATACCTGTGTTGGGGGCAACTGTGACAGAGGCTGACTGCGAGTCAGACGGAGTGGCGGAGAGACCGCCTAAGGCACTGTGATCGGTGCCGGAGTGTATTACGCATTAGCTGATTTCTGAATAACGAACTACCTGATTGTCGTATGACGCATTGCATTGTTCCTGTATAACGAACTACCTGATTAGCGTATTACGCATTGCATTATTCCTGCATAACGAACTACCTGATTAGTGTATTACGCATTGCCTTATTTCTGCATAACGACGTACCTGGTGGTTGTATTACGCATTGCATTATTTTTACACTGCAAAGTACCTGATTGTTGCGTTACGCATTGCATTATTCTTACATTGCAAAGTGCTTGATTGTCGCGTTACGCATTGCATTATTTCTACATTGCACAAGTGCCTGATTCTAGCATTACGAACTGCATAACATGGTATTAGGATTACAGTGAAATGTTTAGAAGTGCTCATTAATATCGTTAGAACTTACAAGGGCTGGCTGGCCTAACAACCGGCCAGGGAGAATATTACAAATACGCATATGTTGGATTTATATTGTGTGGTCTTATCGTATATCTCTTTTCTATAAAAATGTATACTCGTTTTTATAAAACTCGTGTTGAGTCTATTTGTGGTGTCATCATTGGGTTGCTGTGAGCGTGATTGCAAATGCTTTACACATTTGCCTGGAAGATAAGACTTGCTGCTCGTGCCAAGCTACCGAGGGGGTGAGCGGGGGCTATCTCGGAAGGTGACCTTGCTTTCCCTGACGTGGAACCGCGGGTCCCTATTTGGCCTGAGGTACCTACCTCAGCCAACCAGGGATCCCGGGTCTAAGAATGCCCAAGATCTTCCTAACCCTGAACCAAAGGCTAAGTGCAGCTTTAAAAACTTTCAGGCGGACTTTCTTAAAAAAAAAAAAAAAAACCTGGGTGCCCCAAATTTGTGTAGAAAGACCATGGGACCCAGCCCTGTCGCCATTTCTAATAGATTTCAACCCCAAGTTGATCTATTCAGTGTTCCAAGAAGCATTCTACAGTTCTTAAGTTGGAAAGCCATACAATAAAGAATTTAAGTCCGGTAATGCCAGCCCCCCTTTCTTCAAACTCTTCCTCAATTTTTTCCAAGCGAGCATAGTTCCTCATTACATTGGCCTTGCTCTCTTCGAGATGCCAGAATACAAATCTCTGCCTCCCTTTGATCTAAGGCCAGTAACATTCCAGGTTAAAAAACATATCTCCTTACCTACCCCCATTGTCTTCTAGAAAGAAAAAAAAATTGGGGGGGGAGGTTGGGTTCTCACTGCTCCCCACCAGGGGCCCTTACCCAAACCCACCCTTGAGGAACCCTCCCTCTCCTATTTGGCATTTTGGATGACAATGGGGTTCCCTGGGAAGGGAATACCACACAAAGGAAAAACCAAATACGTAAATACACCAGGTGCATCCCCTCTCCCCCCTCCCCCCACTACCCATCTCACTTCGCTGTCCTCCCTGTCTGGGGCATCAGGGGTTCTTATGTTTCCTGATTGTATCGATCAGACCATCGACATCTTCAGGATTGCGATAGTTATACTTCTGGTTATTCCACATGATGAGCAGCATTGCCGGAAAATTTAACTGCGTGTTAGCCTCCAATTTATAGAGCTCTTCCAGTCTCCTACCACTGCCGCTAGTCGATGACCTTACAAACATGTGACCTAATGGTAAATTTTTAGCAGTGAATGTCCCTTCTTTCAAAGCAATGCCCAAGATGGTCTCTTTCACCGTATAAGTAAGGAAGTTCACCAGGATTTGGGTTCCTTTTAAATGGTTCCCTGTGCACTCTTTGAATTTCAAGTTCTAGGTTAATGTCTGGCCTGTCCTTGAGAACTGTTTCCTGGAGTAATGCAACCATGAAGGACTTCATATCAGCCCCAACCTCCATCTCTGGGACATTCAGGATCCGGAGGTTGTTCCTCCTAGAATGGTTCTTTGTAGATCCTCCCTCAGGCCTTGATTTTGTTTCGTCAGCAGTGAAAATTTGCTCGCATTTTTCTTAACATCTTGCTTAACTAGTACCCCTTCTTCCTCTAGAACTTTTGTTTGTGCGGCTTCTTCATCCAGTTTTTTCTTCAAGGGTAGTAGGCAGGAGGCTGGGATTCCAGATTCACTGGCCTCCGAAACCTCAAATCTGTTCTTAATCTCGGTCCTTAGACTCAGTAGTATGGTAGCTAACGACGACTCCTGTGTTCCTATTGCCTCAGCCCCGCCCTCTCTGATAATCCCACCGGAAGACTCCTGAGAGGCAGCATTATCCACCTGGAACTCCAGGGGCAGCTCATCTACCTTCTCTAAGCTGGCTGGAGGGCCCAGCACCTCAAACCTATTACATGCGGGGATCTGCGCAGATATCGGAGTGCCTCCATTCTTACCCAATCCTTCTACTGCGATAGATGCATATGTATTATCTGTATCTGCCCCTTGTATGCTTTGATTTGGGGTTGTTACAGCCATCACTCTAAAGTAGGAGTTGAGGGACAGGGTCATTCTTATCTGGACGGCAGGAGTTTTCCTTCACCTAGCGCCTGGTGCCTTATTAGGCTGTTTAGAGGATTTTCCAAACTTTGATTTCAGCAATGAGATTTAGCAGTGATTTCAGGGACTGCCGACAAGGGTCTACATCTGGGCCTACCCCATAACTATTGACAGTATGAGCGCGAAGTGCGTACCTTAATTTTCCATCTGGTCTGTACACTCTCTGATCCGTAGACCCAGGAGACTTGTGCTGTCATCGCTGTTGGTCATGTTGGCGTTGGCACTTATGCTTTGTAGTCGTCTCAAGTGCCTCAGCCCTTTCCCCTACCTTGCTCTCCAAGAAAGCTGAGGACTATTGCTGTGGAGAATCGCCACCACCTTCTCCCCCAATACCTCCATAGCTCCTTGGCTTTCCTGTCCAGACTGCCTCGCCAGACTTGTGCTGACTCTTCCCCTCGGGACCCGGGAAAGAGCCGTTTTGCCCCGCTGGAGCTCCCACGCAGCAAGCTCCCAGCGGGGGATTGCAACGCACAAAGCTCGAGAGGGCGAGAGAGACTCCCCCCGGCTTCGGGGAAGGAGAACAAAAGAGAAAAGCCAACCCGGGCAGAGCAGCGGATCTCCACCTTCAACAGGGACCCGCCGCCGAATATGCAGCTGACATGCTGCCTCTGAAACCGCCCAGCAGGTAGGAGGGTACTTTCCGTTCCACTAACTCAACCACGTAGGAAGAGGGACGGGAGCCGAAGACGCTCTCCCCGGTGCTACAAACTTCCCTTCAACTGGGCGCCCGCAGCCGTCTAGTGCGTGGCCGCCATGTTCCCCCCACAGTGCTGTTGCACTGCTGCAAATCTTTTACATTCAGGTCAAGGTAAAGGCCAGATTTTTGGCTATGTTCTTTAATGCTCTTCTCACAGACCACAGGTTCACCTCATTGTTTATTCCATTGAAGTGAATACAAATAACTGTTCTTCTCAATTGAGAGTTTGTTGAGCCACACCAGTAACATGGCAACCTGGCTAGTATAGTGGCCTGTGAAAGCACCGTCCTGAGAGGAAGGAGCAGCATAGGACTAGAGAAGTGGGGCAAGGGTATCTGCTGCTACCAATTTTGCCTATACTGTCTAACACGGCAGCTCACAAGCATGTAGCTATATCCACATCCATTGTTACCTTCAGCTTAAGGTGTCCCAGTTCTTCATGTACATACAAGCGCTCCAGGCATACATCGAATATGCTTGGAATAGGGGGGTAGGTCCCTGTTACCACTATACAATATTACCGGTGAGGGATGATGTATTATTCCTAGCCTAGGTAGCTGGTAAAAAAGGCCTTACCCCGGGAAAGTATATCAGCTGCCACCAGCACTTTAGCAGAGTCATGTTCTGGACTTTAGGCCAGGGCTCATCCATGTTGAAAGGGCTTCACCCAAAGTGAATAGCCATCTCTAGCAGAATCAAGCTCCCTGCCTGACAGCAGCTGGTACAAAAATCATGTAGAGCACCAGCCAGGAGACTGTTAACATGGGTCTAATTTGCAGTACAACTTAGTCAGCCAGTTTTGGAAGTCGAAAGCTGGACATTAGGCCACTGTGCAGACGGGGACCCACGACCCTACAAGTACTGTAATATCTGTTGCTCTTGTTAAATATGGTGACATTAAATCAAGCAAAATAAGCCTGTAAAGACTCGAATGTAATAAATAGTCTGTGTATTGTGAGGACAGTTTCATTCTGTGTTGTCCCCTATATCCTGAAATGCTGCACTGAGAGTGGAATCACTCCTCTGTACTACATTCATAAAGCATTCAGTGGAAAAGGTGGCTTTCTAGTATCTCATTCAACTGCATAACAGTCAGTCAGATTCTGTTATGTGTCCTTTTAGTTTGGCCAACCATGTTCAAGACTGTATTGATCAGGCCTTTGGAGATATTATGATTTCATCTTTTGAACTGCCATTCCTCGCCCAGAACACCTCCATGCCCCCCCCCCTTCGAAAAAGTCTGGATTTGCCGTAACTTTGAAATCTTCATGTGATGTGAAGAATAAGGGGCTGGCTTGTAAACGTACTACATTTTGGGGAGCAAAGCCTTTATCACCCCACAGCACACTTTTCTTAACTCGTATCACCCAACATCGCCATTCAACCTACACATTTTGGCATAGGTGTGGAGAACAAAAATGTGCTCACGGTATCTTGGAGACGTTTGGGGTGCTGTCTGGGTGGGTCTATGTGTTTGGCCAACCTGTTAAACAAAATCCGCAAACAAGCCCTCTAATCTCCTTCTGGTATTAAATTCTTGTGAGTTTAGAACAAAGAGTCTATAGGATTACGAGTAGAGTGTGCAACATTTGCTTTCAATTCTTAGGCTGCTAGATGCAGTCCTGTGTGTGCAATCCATTGCAGCTAAGCCAATGAATGAAGCAAAATGCGATACCTAATTTAATAACACATGCACAGAACATTTAATATTTCAACAAATCATCCAATAGATTTATATGGACACATGCACTATATTTTGTTGAGAGTTCAAATAGAAGCTGACCTTGTCTTTTTCTACTCACCCAGGGACCTCGGGATTCTTCATTAGGTGCCGCTCTCATAATGGAGTCAGAACAGAACTTGGAAGGACAGACACAGGTACTGATTGCGACGTTAAAAACTGATGCAGCACTTTTAGTGCAGCAGTGAAGCATCCAAACTTTGTTTTTGCTGACAAGTGTTTTATTTTACAGGTTGCAGAAAATCCTCATACTGAATATGGTCTTACAGAAAATGTTGAGGTACCAAACTGTTAGTTATTTTGAGTCCTAGCTATTCTATTAGAGCCCCAATCTGAGTGCAGTAGCACAGATCTTTCCTCTTTCCTAAATTACTTACCATTAACCTGTTCTTATCCCATTCCTATCATCTCATCGAGCATCTCTTACCCTCATTTCTGTTTTCTTTGTCTCCACTTCAGTAGCTGCACATTCATTCTCACAATAGTAGTTGTCTGTCTCAAAAAACATGCATCCTCCATAAATCAGCCCAGCTTATCAGAGCGTCTGATAGTTCACGGTACCGCACAAGCAATGTCTCTGTCCTAATATTTTCCCAACAGGTCATCTTCGAATTAACAAGTTAATTGTGAGCAAATGTAGCAGTGTTTTTCCCCAGAAATATCTGCATCATTAGTTTATGAACTACATGTCATGTTTTGTTCATTTTGAAGTAAACAGTTTATTTTCAGCAAAAGTAGTCCATCTAAATACATTTAGCAATGTTTCTACCCCAAAAACTCACTAGGGTTCTTGATCACATACAAAGGATGTGCCGAATGAAGCAGGTAATGACAGACGTTAGGGCCATTTTTCCTTTTCTAATTGACAAAACTGGGAGATTACTGACATGGGTAATGCTTGAAAAGGTGAAATGCCCTTACTCCCAGAGCATCAACGGAACCTGTTCATAAATATGAAATTATAAACCTCTTCAGAAGAAGCTAGACTGCACAGAACTCCTGCAGGGAGCGCACAACCGAATATAAATAATACAATCAATTTCCATACTGCAGCATGTCCTTGCTGTTCTGCAGGGGGTAAAAAAAAAGTTAAAACTGAACTGTACAGCTCTCACACTCCACATGAAACTGCATTCCCAATCACTGAACTAAGAAGCTAATGTTAGGATTCTCCTCCATCTCTTCCATATGTACAAATAAATGGATGTAGATTTACCAAGTACTTTGAGGAATTTGATCTATGTTCACACCATTAACATGTTTCAGACATTTATACCAATTAAGCTTCCTGTGTGCTGCACACTCCTTTGCAAAAGGAATCCACATTACCCCTTAACTTTGCTGGCATTCTTTAAAGGGATCTGGGTTAATAAAAAATATATTTCTTATTAGAACTCTACAGATATAATGTTTAAAAAAAAAATGATAGTGGTCTTGAGGGCTTTCTATCATAGTAGCCCTCCCCTCAAATGACACTTCAGCGTGAGGGGCTCTTTAATATGGAGCTCGCGAACCATTTGTAGATTGTCCTGTCTGAAATTGTTGCTACTAGAAGCAATGGTAGAACTCCATCTTCTTATGAAGGTCTGGCCTAGAGATGACTTTAGCTAAATCAGCAGCCTGGTGTTTTCACAAAAGTTCTTAATAAAAGTACATACAATAGCTTTATAGTCGGCCCTCTTCATCCAACAGCCGGTTGAAGTGTCATTCACTTTTATTGCATCCACCCACCACAGGGATATACCTGGGGCAGTGTGCCAGCCCTCCTCAGCCATTGGCTGTCTTGAACTCCGAGTTATGGTATTTTGCGTGATCACATGTGCAGAGCCAACTAAAAAGTCTAGGCCATGGCTGTTGTGCATGGGCTACAGACTTGCTCCTTTTTAGGTTTTGCCTGCACAGCGCTTTGCTTGAGAAATCTCTTATAACGAAAAAAAACATCTTTAAAGGGGCTTAGAGCCCACCCATTACTTACATTTACTTACCATTGGTTGGCTCCCATGTCACTCTCATTTCCTGTCTTCCTGTTGGTCAGCGGCTCCTCCTGGTCTCCAGCTTCCTTCTGGGCTTCGGAGTCTTAGTACATGCCCTGGAGATTGGACCAAGTGCTACTTCCTGTTGCTAGTGCCCTTCCACTAGCTGCAGGTACTCCCTTTTTTTTTTTTTTTCGTAATTTTCCGCATGCATTCTTGGAACGTAAATGCGTCTACAGCCCTCTCCTTCACCCCCAGCCCCCTCCCTGTGGTTTCACCCAAACCTCCCCTCCCACTCCACTTTAACACAAAGGTTTTGAAGCGCTTTACATAAGCACCAGTTACATTACACAAGGGCATATATTTCTTCTTTTTTTAGTCACTGGGATGATTAAGTTGTTTTCCCAGAATCACAGGATGATGAGCTGACACAGAGACTCAAACCCTGTTACAAAGTCAGCAGCTCGGGCAGTAATGCCACATCTTCTCCTACAGAGAAACCGTTCTTACACCGTCCTATCCGGGCTGGGCGCTGGTGTTTTGTACCAATGCTGTTGTCTTTTCGGCTGCGGGTAGGAAGTTTATGTCTACCATTGAATCTGTTTTTGTTTCTGTTAATTATTATCTTAAATTGCATTTTTCATATCACCTGCTCTAGTTGCGACTGCTCAAGGCAGGATGGTTACTTGTTTTTGTTTAAACCACTTTTAAAATACCCATTAGCAGAACAATCTCATGGCCATGTTTGCATGATTTTCATCATTCTTTTTTTGTGAGAGGCAGAGAAACGTTTCTCCTAGTTGATGAGCCATGTCAATCCTCACTACAGGCAAGGTCCCCTGTAGGTATTTGAATTGCTACAGGAAAGAGAAACAGCACACACCTACCAGACAACAGATTAATACAGCTGTCTGCAGGTTTGTCTCATTAAAACAAAACAGCATGCAACTACAAGCAGTAATAAGTGAAACTCAATAGCCATAATTCTGAGAAATAGTCCCAGCCTTATAGGTCTGACACTGGGTAAAGCACTCACCCTTTATGTCAGGACCCTGTAGGACTATGTCCCTTTTCCAGGCAGGTGTTAAAATACTGTCTCAGTCTACAGAACAAACCGTGACTTTGGCTGTGCTAATGGCACTTGCATATCACATCACACCTAGCTGTTACGTACATGGGATTATGCACACACCTTTTGTTTCCCTGCATTTGTCTACTCTACTTTCCTAAGAGGGAAACGCAAGGAAGTAACCAGGTGAGGTACTTTTACTAATGCTACCTGTGGCGATTCGCAGAAAAATGCAACCAATCCACACCAAGGAAGTAACTTGCAGAAAATACTGGGCCCTGTAGTTATTGAGAATCTGCAAAGCTTGCTGGAGCTCACAACAGAAATGGCTCTGGTTCCCAAAACAATGCTAAATGCCAGTGTCTCTCTGGGTTAAATGTTGAGGTCGATTTACACCCTGCTGTAGTTTTATGCCCATGGCCAGCACAGAAGTTGACTTGCCACTCATTCAGAGCACCATGACGCCAACACTACATGCGAGTAAACATGCAGTGCACATTCGTGTTTTCTTTTATTCAATGCAGTGCCGAGACCTGATCTTTAGCCTCCAAGTAAGTTTATTTGTAATAAGAATTCTATCAGTGTCCCTGGTTCCTAAATCCTAAAAGTCGTGTATCCACAAATAGTTAGTATAGCCACTCTTTGTGTGTCAAGCATTTTAGGGATTCAACCATTATTGTCTTTGAAGTTTTCTTGGGAAAGCACTCCATATTTGGCTCCTCACAGTACGACTACTACACTGTAAAGGCCATCTAATTACAATATACATATATATCAATCTTTAAAAGTCCAAGCTGCAGGACAGTGGTTGGGTTTTTATTCTGTACATTGCATACATTTTTATTCCCATCCTTTTTTCTTTTTTGATTGTTATATGATCCCTATCAGTATTGTATTGGAAGATTGGAAATCCCCTAGAAACACAGGAGAAAACATCTGTTATGTTCATGTTGCATGCTAATAGCTGTGGACCATATAAGACTGGCTAATGCGCATAGGGTTTACGTACTGTATTCCAGCTTTGTTGTGCTTAGTGAGTGTGCCATTAAAACTAGGTTCCACACTTGTGTGAACACGGCAGACCCCCATCAAATCGGGTTTCCACCTTTCTCAGAGAAAACTACCAGCCATCTAATCACGTTTTAAGATTCTTCAAAGACCCGGACATGTGTCTTAAGTAGAACTTTATATGCAATCATCTGTTTTCATTTTTAGGTTTAGATTGCACAGCACTTGCGCTGTGCGTGCGAAATCTCTTGTAATGGGATTTTTTTAGGTCTCACCCTGAAGCCAGCGCTTGCGCTGGTCTGGCCGAGACATTTTGTAAGTGGGCTTTTAGAAATGCGACCACTTTTTTTTGGGCTTGCCTAGAGCATGCGGGTACGCGCACAGTAACGCGCATGCTCCAGGCGCCATATGTCTTTCCTCTCACTTGCTCCTCCCACACCACAGAGCGCTTCTCGGGGCCGCGCGGCCGTGTCACTTTCACGGCCGCGCGTCACTTGCTCTCCCGCTCCTCCCCCCTCCCCCACCACAGAGCGCGTCTCGCACGGCCGCGCGGCCAATGCTTGTTTTATTTAGTTTTTGCGCGCACACAACTCCCGGTCGCGGCCGAAATTCTTGCTCGCGATCACTTTCGCGCGCACCATTTGCTTGTTTGAACACTTCTCGCCCTTTCCTTGCTGTTTTCTGTGCATCGCTCATTCTTTCATTACTTGTCACTTTTATGTGCTCAGTCTTTCTTTGCTACTTCACTGTGTATTACTCCTTCCTTCTTATTCCTTCTTTGCTGCTTTTCTGTGCGATTCTCATTCTCTTTCTTCCACTTTCATGTGCTTTTTCATTATTCCGCAATCTTTCTTTGCTGCTTTTTGAACTTTTACACTGATTCTGTGCTGATCTGCTGGGCATCTGCCACTCTTTCTCATTCATTCTTTGCTGATCTTCTGTGCTTTTGCCTTTCATTCTTTAACATTTTTCTCTGCCCTTTTCACTCAATCCTTGCTGCTCTTGGCTTCTTTTAGTCTCAGCTCTTCTCTTCGAGTTTCGAACTCAATTGCTCTCTTAACTCCTCTTCCTTTTTCTCACTCTTTTGCTCTTCTTCCTGCCCTTTTCCTGAATTTGCGACCTTCCCTGCTTCCTCTCCCACGCCGCACTCCCTTCTCGGTTCCTGCCAGTTACTTAGCCCAACCCATTGCCCCAGAGACCCCCGCTCCTAATTCATGTCCGCCGCAGCTTGGATGCACAGCCCGTATGCGCCCTCCCGTGCCCAGCGCCAGACCCCTTGCTTTCACTCCCATCACTGCTACGTCTCTGCTTCCCTCTCCTCACCCTGAACCTTGAATGCACCTTCCAGTGCTGCTGCTACGCCTCGGTAGTCGACTGCGAAGGTGCCTTCCCCTGTTCCACCTGACACTTTTCCTGCACCTTCCCACACCTTCACACCACCCTCACATGCACCGCACACAACACTCACCTCTCCCTCGGCCACGCACACCTACACACCTCCCCCCACCCCACCCAGTTCTGCCTTCTCCTCAACAACACCTCCCTCAATAAACACGCTACTGAAATATGGGACCTGCTGCACGACCACACATTGAAACTGCTCTTCCTCACAGAAACCTGGCTGATTCTATTGACATTACCACACCTATTACCCAGGCACAAGGTTATAAGACCGGACAGAATTAACAGACCCAGCGGAGGACATGTCATCGTTTTCAAAGAGCTCATCAAGTGTTCCACTGCCTCAGCTAGCACCAACAGCACTGATGCTGGATGTGTTTATTGTGCCAAAATGGCTTCTTTTGTCATCTTCAATGCAAGATGGTGCACACTCTGAAATCCGTAAAAGTGCACTCTCTTAATGCTTTATTTTAATAAATATATTTAAGGTGATCACCAACCTCTAGTTCAGTGTGGACACTTTCTCCAGTCCTTGTCTTCTCTCTCTGTACTTCACACCTCTCTTTCAATAAACCTCAGTGCCCCACAGCACTTGCCTCTCATGACCTCAACTTGCCACCCTCTCCGATCCTACCCTCTAGATCTCTAGCTCTCGGTCAGCTCTCTGCCCCTCTCTTCTCCTCAAGTGCCTCTCTCTCTCTCTACTTTCTCTTCTTTCTGCATCTTGCTGCTCTGTTTGCATCTCATCCCCCTTCATTTCTCTTCCATTTACTTCCCCTCCCTCTTAATTTCATCTCTTTATCTTACCCTTTCTATCATTTTTACCATCTATACCTTACCTTTCTCACCTCTCGCATGCCTCTTTCTACCTCACCATTCTCTTTCATTTCTCTCTCTGCCTCACAACTCACTGCCTCATCTCTCTCTTCCCCACCTCTCATACACTATCTAGACTCTCAATTTACATCACCTATTGGCCTTCTATGTCTCTCTTTTTATTGATGTCCTCTTTCCTCGCCTTTCCCATTATTTTATTTCTTTCTCTCTACAATGCTCTCCCTACCTCTTCCACTCCATCTATCACTCCCTTTGATTTCATCTCTCTTTCTAGCTCCTTCACTGTTTCCGTTCACTCTCTCTGCTTCCAATGTCTCGATCGTTTAATACATCTGTCTTACCTCTGTCTCTCTCCCTATTTAACCATTCTCTACTTCTCCCTCGCACTTACTCTGTATTAGCCTCATCTCTCTACCTCATCTGCACCTCTTTTTCTCTACTTCTCATATCTTTCTATTTTTCATCCCACCGGCTCTACCTGCCTCGCTACTTTGTTTACCTGACCTGTCATTCTGTGCTTCACCTTTCTATTTGTGCTATCTCATTATAACTCACCTCTCTTCCTATCTTATTTCTCTCTAGACCTTGCCCCTCGGGTTGGCACCTTTCTTACCAGCCTACATTTAAAACTGCATGCCGGCCTCTAAAAACAAGCATTGGCATAGTCAATAGGTCTCGCCTTTGGGACCTTATACGTTTTTAGACCTGCAACAGTTGATGTTATTGCACCAAGGATATTGTGCTGCATAACTAAATACTTATAAGGTCCCAAAAGCGAGACCTATTGGCTATGCCAATGCTTGTTTTACAAGGGGCTTAGACCCCCACCCATTACTTACCTTTACTAAACATTGGTTGGCTCCTATGTCACTCTTATTTCCTGTCTTCCAATTGATCAGCGGCTCCTACTAGCCTCCGGCTACCTCCTGGGCTTTGGAGTCTTAGTCCATGCCATGGAGCATGGACCAAGTACTGCTTCCTGTTGCCAGTGCCCTTCCACTAGCTGCAAATACTCTTTTTTTTAAATTTTCTACCTGCACTCTTAGAGAGTGCATGCACCTGCAATCCTCTCCTTCACCCACCCCCGCCTCCCCCGCTCCCTGTGGTTTCATCCAAACCCTTCCCTAAAATCAATGTGAATGTATTGGAGCACTTTATATGAGCACTTGTTACATTACACAAGAACATATTTGTTTGTTTTTTGTATTTTTTACGCACAGGGAGATTACTTTATTTGCCCAGAATTACAGGATGTTGAGCTGACGCCAAGAATTTAACCTGGTTCTCCAGTTCCAAAGTCGGCGGCTCTGGCCATTATGCCACATCCTCTCCTACAGAGATACCGTCCTTACACCCTCATAACCCGTCTGGGTGCTGGTCTTTTGTACAAATGATGTTGCCTTTTCAGCAGTGAATAGGACGTTTACCATTGTGTCTGTTTTGGGTCTGTTAATACAAATATTTTGGACGGTAATATTCTTCAGTGCAAATTTATTTTTGTACGCACTGTCCTCTATACCAAAGAAGTAATAAATGCATTGCCACTGCAGAATGCTTGTTCTGTTTACGTGATGTCAAGAAGCAATTTTGTATGGAGCCGTACTCCTTCCTGTCCGATAGGGTGCTTCACTGCAGTAGCGTAGCACAGTGTTCACCATTGTGAGGATTTCTATCTGGCTCCTACAGAAGTCAGTGGTTAATAAGCGTCATACCTGTTCACTAACATTGTTTACCGCTGTGTCCCATGGCCTCATGCACTACAGTTAAGTTATTAGCACTTTTATAGGGTATTCTACTGTGAATATGACACCATAGTGCTTTTTTAATTTGGGCACCATTATTGTACTGTTCTGGAAGTTCAATCTATCGGTTGTGTGGCCGTTACCCCATGTGGAGCAGATTAATTAATAACCTGCTGGTGCAGGGATCACCACTTCGCCACAGGTTCTTTAACAAGTAAGGAGGAAACGACACTGGAGCGAAGTCAAACCATAGGTTATTTATTAAGCATTCATGAATGGGTCTCCATCCGACAAGTACCATCAAGATACCCAAGGAGAGAACACACTGAACGATGGTTGCATGAGTTTTTATAGTGAAGATCATAGACAAGGAACGCCCAGAGGTAAATAGAGCTTTGGGAAGAACATACAAATGAGACAATCGGTAAGAATCAACAACCTTGGTGCCTTGTGTAACTGTTGCGTCCTGAAGCTGCACAACAAGATAGGCTATCTGAGCAAACTTTATCTAAGGCTTTACCATTGTTTAACAAACACACAAAACCCAGTGCAGACATCAGCTGTTCTTTTGTGCTGACTTTGCATGTTTACGCAGCCTACAATGTCTCAATCTAGATTCTTTACCAATGTTGATGCAGGTGCGGTGTCAAGGATAGAGCCAGGCTGAAAACAGGACAGGGGTGAAAATGGATGAAGCACAGCTTAATTAAACAAGCATTGGC
This sequence comes from Calotriton arnoldi, assembly GCA_963921515.1. Taxonomy (NCBI): domain Eukaryota; kingdom Metazoa; phylum Chordata; class Amphibia; order Caudata; family Salamandridae; genus Calotriton; species Calotriton arnoldi. Next base: position 1,832,015 of record CAWUFW010002187.1, read on the forward strand.
ATAGCCAATAGGTCTCGCCTTTGGGACCTTATAAGTGTTTAGCCATGCAACAGTTGCATAACTAAATACTTATAAGGTCCCAAAAGCGAGACCTATTGGCTACACCATTTGCTTGTTACTTTGCTATAATCGCAGCACCCGCGCTTTACTTTAACATTAAAAGTAAAGCGCTTTAACATTAAAAGTAAGCGCGGGTGCCGCGATTATAGCAAAAGTAAAGAAGTAGATTATTTGTCTATTTCTTTACTTTTGCTATCAGCAGGCACCCGCGCTTTACTTTTAATGTTAAAGTAAAGCGCGGGTTCCGCGATCATAGCAAAAGTAAAGAAATAGAAAAAGAATCTATTTCTTTACTTTTGCTATAATCGCATCACCCGCGCTTTACTTTTAATGTTAAGTAAAGCGCTGGTGCCGCGATTGTAGCAAAAGTAAAGAAATAGATTATTTTTCTATTTCTTTACTTTTGCTATAATCGCGGCACCCGCGCTTAAAGTAAAGCGCGGGTGCCGCGATTATAGCAAAAGTAAACAAATAGAAACAAGCATTGGCACGGCCGCGAAAGTGATCGCGATGCACTTAATGACCCGTGACGGAGGAAATACAGATGGCGGCTGCGTGCACGCTCGCGTGAACGCAAGCTGGTCGCCAGCAAAAGCCACTGCTGTTTGCACTTCCAAAACCCGCTTACTAAAACTCTCACCGAGAGCAGCGCTAAGCGCAGGCTCAGGCGAGACCTAAAAACGAGAGATTCAGATTTTACATTTTCACAGTCCTTCCTTTTCAGCTGTGCTGAATCTATTCTAAGGGGTACATGTATTAATCATGTACATTAATATTCATTAATTCATGAATTTCAGTGTGCATAATCATTTCTCTATTTCATTCATGAACATTGATTGGGGTGGGTTTAATACTACTGCAAACATTTATACAAGTGGTGCATATCATAGGGGCACATTGAATACAACAGCAGCAAGTTAGAAAGATGGCTCCTATGATTACTATTCCCATTAATAATTTCCAGCCCCAAGTGGAGATAAGTCCCTGTAACCATTCAGACCAGGACCAGGTTCCTTGGTCTTGATGTATTTCTGCAGCTATTTTATGTAATTTGGAAATTACGTTATAGACAGAAGGGGCGTGGTCAGGTATGAACACGCAGCAGCTACTACCTATGATGCGGCATGCTCCACCACGATCAGCGAGTACTACATCAAGCACCATTCTATTTTGAGGAGTTACAATTCTGTAATCTGGAGTTCTTCGGTAATGTTTCCTAGAGCCATTGCTGTCTGATTAGTTACTGCTTCTACTACTCGGGTCAGGCGTCTAATTTTTCTACTGTTTAGGGCTGCACCAACGAAGAAAAAGGGTCCCAAATTGAAATCTACATATTGCTGCAAGGCTGTATCGGTCTGATCTACTTCATCATTATTTATGGGCCGTTTGAATCTATTTAAAGAGAGGTCATTAAATAATTTCAGGTCTTTGTGATAAGAGGCAGGTGCTAAAAACATAGGAGGAAGTAAGAAAGACACATAACAGATGCCAGACCAACTGACTGGTAGATGATAGTAACCCTTGTTTCCACAAATAAAGTAAGTGTTATGGGAAGATAGAAATGTGCTATTGTTCGTTCCAGTGATATTTAAAACAGTGGTACAGTCACTTTTTCCCACGGGAATACTTCTAATACTGCTCACACAAAGTTCTGCTCGGGCTCTGGTTACAGCGATAACAGGAGGCCCATTACCCTTTGCTGTTCGAGTGTTGGGGAAGACATATCTGGTGGAGGAATTCCCTCTGCGATACTCCTCCATTTCCCATACAGTTCCTTTGGCTTGGGGATCTCTTTCCTCATCGGGGTAACATACCCTATTTAACTGGGCATTGAGTCTTCCTACATCAGCAAAAACTTTGTGACTTATTTCAGAGGCCCACAATAATGCAAACCAGGCTCTACAGGAGCCATTATGTGCGAATGGCAAGGGGATAAAAGGCTTTCCTCCCTTATTCTGATGAGCTGGCATCATTCCACACACCCAGCAGTTGGTAGTGTTCGTAGCATTGTGGGTATGATGTAGCATTTGTATGAAAGTTATTGAGGTAGGACATGCTGTGTTTTTGTTCATGGTAGGGAAGATTATAGTACACATGTTCTGTGGGGACAGGAGTAGTAGCGAGCAATATGGTTCGGACCGGAATCACTTTCTCCATTGTCCAAAATACTGCTGCCAAGATTATCTAGAGTATAATCAAAATCACCATACACAGCGGCTTGTCTTTGTTTCGCATCTGCAACTTAGATCCCAATTTCTGCATTTCTCCTTCTCAGTATCAATACAACCACAGGTTGGAGAGAGATCCAGGTACCACTGAACACGTATCACAATCCCCTCTGAACCTAGTTCAGCCGATTCTGTGATCCTACTGTGTCACAGCCGAACCGTTCCACTAATTGAAATCGGTCCTCCGGTATCTCTATCTGCTCCTTCCCTTCCTTGGTCTTAAATTGTACCTTGTTGCTGAAGGCGTAGTTTGATCAGGAAACAAAGTATCTTCATTCAGAGGAGCAACACTTTTCTGAGTCTGTAAGATATCTTTTAGATCGCTTCTGCCTTCTGGCTGGAGAACAGTTGCTGAAATTCGCTTGCAGTGCCCTGCATTAATCCAGTGGCGTCTGTTGGTGACACAGACAGCAGTTCGAGTTGCAAGCAGGATCTGTTCCGGATTCTTCCAGCGAGGCTCCAAGTTTTTAGAACGCTGGAAATTTTTTATAAGGACATATTCTCCAGGTTGAAGACCATGGTCCGGACCCTCTGACTTGTCTGGAATAGCTTCATGCACCTGCTGATGAATCAGACAGTTTTTCAGTCAAGTTTTTAAGATAATCACTCAAAACAGGGTACTGTATTTCTTTTATCACATTTGGCCTTGGGGGTCCCCATACATTCATGGCCAATTAAGGCCTGTTGTTGCCTGTATTTTCGCTAGTTTTAACTTTAACGTGGCATTGTACCTTTCTACCAAACCCGCTGCCTGAGGATAATTAGCAGCATGAAACTTCTGCTTTACCCCTAAACCCTTCATTAGGTACTCTATTATCTGGCCAGTAAAGTGGGGGCTATTGTCGCTCCATAGGACTCTACAAACCCCAAAACGGGGGAAGAACTCCTTTAACAAGATTTTGGCTGTTGTCAAGGCTGTGTTGTCTTTGGGATAGGCTTCTACCCACTTACTAAAGGAACAAACCACAACTAGTACATATTTTAAATTGTTGCAGCGTTCTAGTTGAATATAATCCATTTGGAGTGCTTCAAAGGGAACCTGAGGTGGAGAAAATCCACCAGTAGGGGTTGATACTCCCTTCCCAGGATTGTGCTGTAAGCAGATCATAAAATTTTTGACCAAATGCTCAGCCGTTTTCCGAATGAGCGGACTATCCCAGACTGGATCTAATTGGGAAATGATGTTTTTGGCACTAACGTGAGCAGGTCCATGAGCCATAGTCACAAAAGGCAATACATAGGCATAGGGCAATTTCCATTTTAACATATCTTTTGATCTCCAACATCCCTCATCATCTAACTCTCCTTCCTTTTGCCATTCTGCCCTTTCCTGTTCAGTGGCTGACTGCTGTATGTCCTTAATCTCTGTATACATGTTCTCCCATCTTTCAGCTTGGGATCGTAACACATACATTTTACTTGCGAGTGCACTTGCGGTCTCTCGTGCAACTTCGTCAACAAAAGCATTTCCTTGTCCCACCTTGTCTGAAACTTTCTTGTGGGCACTACATTTGATAATGGCTACACTCTTTGGCAATGTCAAGGCAGTAAGAAGACTATTTACCAATTCACCATGTTGTATTTTAGAACCATGGGAGGTTAGGAATCCCTGTTCCTTCCAAAGCTTGCCAAAATTGTGTGCCACACCGAATGCATACTGACTATCTGTGTAAATATTCACTCTTAATCCTTCACTAAGTTCACAAGCCCTCAAAAGCGCAACAAGTTCAGCTGCTTGGGCAGATTTTTGTGGGATACGGGCTGTTTCTACCACAGTCTGTAAGGTGGTAATGGCATAGGATGCTGAAGTGGTGCCATCAGGTAGTCTTAAACAAGAACCGTCCACCCATAATTCTCCATCAGGGTCTAACAAAGGTGTGTCCTTTTGATCAATTCTTCCCTTAGTCTGTTCTTCTGTTAAGAAAATGCAATCATGCAAATCATGCACTTGTTCAGCTGGCAAAGGTAGCAATGTAGCTGGGTTCAATGTTAAACATCTCTTGAGTGTGATGTGAGGTGCCAAAAGTGTAAGTTCATAGCCTGCGAGTCTAGCACTAGTCAAGTGTTGTGTCTTGGTCTGATTCAGGTGTGCATCTACAGAATGTGGTACCATAACCATAAGCTTGTTGCTCAACACTATCCCCTCAGATTGGCGTATAGAAATCGCTGTGGCGGCAACCGCTCTGAAACAACCTGGGAGTCCTCTGGCTACTGGGTCTAATACAGCTGAGAAATAAGCACATGGACGATGCTTATTACCATATGGTTGTGTCAAAACTGACAATGCACATCCTTCTCTCTCGTGTACATATAGTATGAAAGGCTTTGTATAGTCCGGAGTGCCTAACACTGGAGCAGAACAAAGGGATGCACGGAGCTGCTGATATGCTTCCTGACATTCAGATGTCCATGGTAGAGGAGAGGGAGTGTCTTTAGTAACAAGGGACAAAAGAGGTTTGATAATTAGTGAGAAGTTGGGGATCCACTGTCTACAGTAGGAAGTAATACCAATAAGTGCCCTGACTTCTTTTTGAGTACTTGGAATAGGAATTTTTAGGATAGTTTGAATCCTGTCTTTGGTCAGAGTGCGGCCTTCCTTAGACAAGAGGTGACCTAAATAAGTGACCTCAGACTGACAATATTGTAGCTTATTCTTAGAAACCTTATGTCCCTTAACAGCAAGATGATGCAATAGAGAGAGAGAGTGGCTTCTTTACAATGCTCAACTGTGTCTGCGGCTAGCAGAATGTCATCGACATATTGCACAAGTGTAACTCCTGGTGGCAAAAGAAGTTCATCCAACTGTCGTTTAAGTGCCTGACTATAAATGCTATGACTTTCTGTATATCCTTGTGGAGCCCTACAAAATCTGATTGAGCGGCCCCGTAATGAAAATCCCAAAAGATATCGGCTCTCTTCATGTATAGGAATAGAGAAAAAGGCATTTTTGAGGTCGATAATCGAAAACACAGTGGCTGTAGGTGGGATTAATGTCAACAAAGTCGTAATATCAGAGACGACCGGATATTGAGGAATCACGATTTTGTTGACTTCTCTTAAGTCAATCACAAATCGATAAATCTTATCTCCTGTTCCATCGCCCCGTTTTAAAATGGGGAGAATGGGACTATTGCATACATTAGAGGAAACTTCCTCAACAACTCCTGTACGTATCATGTCATCAATGATAGATATCAGTGCATCCTCACCTTCTTTTGATATTTTATATTGCGGGACCCTTGGTAAGGAAGCACCCTCCCGAACCTGTATGTATACTGGGAAATGTCCATTCTTCCCACATATGTGTCAGCAGTAGCCCAAACACATGAAGGGACAGAATCAAGGTCCGAACATAAAGAAAAATTGTATTGTTTAGGCAATGTCTTTTTCCCAAAAATAACACGTACTCCAGATGGGGAACAATGTATAGTAGCATGGAAGTATTTCAAAAGATCAAGTCCCATCAGATTATCTGGAGCATGTGGGGGAAGCAAAAAGGGGGCTGTAGTGATGAAATTCTCAACCTCTAAAGGTAATTTTTGGGACACAGGGCTAGGAGTTGGTGTTCCATCAAACCCTATCGATGTAATTACTTGGCCAGACAAGGGTGTCCCCGGGACCAGTTTCTGAGATATCTCACTACGTGTTGCCCCTGTATCCACTAAAAATTTCTGATCCTGCCCAAGTATGGTGGCTGTTATATAGGGTCCTGACTGGTCTACAGGTATCTCAACTGGTCCTCCTTGTCCTACGCTATCCTAGGCAAAATGTGTTCCCACAGTTTCCTCTGATTCCCAATCCTCCATAGAATATTGATTATTTCTTTGGTCAAAATAATTTCCTGACCTATTTCTCTCTGGAACTTGAACCTGCTGTAGCTGCTGTCGGGGAGCTAAAGTCCCTCGGCTACCATTCACTTGTCCTCTTCCTCTCCCACCAGCAGCTAAAACAGGACATTCTGAACGCCAATGTCCTTTCTCCTTGCAGTAAGCACATTGATCTAGCCCTAGTGAAGTTTGTCTACGCGGTGGCCCTACTGGAGGTGCTTGTCTATAATTCTGACCATAATTTTGGCCTCGACCTTGGGGTCCATAGGCCTGAACCATCATTACTTTAGTTTTTCAATTCTTTTAATTTTCCTTTTCGTTCTTGCTCAGTGGTCACCTGATTCTGATAATACTGAGCCATATCTAATATAGCTTTCGGGGTTACTGAAGCCCATGTGCTCTCTGAATTCTTTAAACGAACAGATATTTCTGGGAGTAAATTTCCCACAAATCGATCTACTGAATAAATGTGCACCCGTAGGTGTAGACGTATCTTGCCCACTAAAATCGTGGAACACTTCCTCAAAGCGAGTAAAGAAATCAGGGACGGCCTCTCCTGCTTTTGTTTACAAGCAGTAAGGAGTGCCCAGTCTATTTTCCTAGCTGGAACCATCGTTTTTATTTAAGTATGTATGTTACCAGGAAGATCCAGTATAAGCTGACTAGGTTTCTGACCAGGTTTCCTATCCCTATCAGCTGCTATTATGGCAGCCCAATCTCCTCCCAAATCAACGGCATGATCCTGTTTCCGGGTAAGTCGCCACATATCTGGGGGCAGGATCATACCAAAAAACATATCAATATCTGCTAAGGTCATGATACAAGAATCAATGGCTGCCTGTACATCATCATAAAATCCTCTAGGATTTTTCCGTATGTCTGGTAAGGAGGCTTTTAAAGTGAGTACATCCGTCCTTTTCCAGGGCGTATATATCCAATTATACAAAAATGGGCTCTAGCATTAGCACTATTTGGGTCATCATTGTTTGCATTCCCTCTTCCAGGAATGAACTGTGGCGCAGCTTCCCTCATAGGTCTTATTCGGGGAGAGGAAGACAGTTCATCACGATATCCAATTATTGTTACTATGGCAGTGTTAATTCTGCTTACAGGGAAGGCTCCTATCTGACACTGTCTATTAATAGCTCTAACATCATCTGGGCCATTTCGTCCTGTAATCCTCTCCCATTTAGCCATAAGTTGATGAGAAAGCTTATTTATAAGACAAAGAAGCTCGCCGTCAGAGAAATCTTGTATCTGATCTATCATTTCTCCTACCTCCATTTCTAAATCACTCAACCAATTTAATACCATCAACCTTATCGCATCCTGACGTGATTGGGATACAGTAGAACGAAGAACTCGAGGGGTCAGGACAGATGCAGGAAGTACGGGATCATTAGTCATTTCAGGTGCAGTGGCCTGAGGTGGAGGCGCAGAGGCCTGGGATGGGGGCGCAGTGGCCTGGGTTGGAGGGGGGTACGGAATGTACCGGTACTGGTTGGAAAATAGGGAGCTGGACAACCGCGAGCAAGGGAGGTGGAACCGGGGGTACAGGGGGAACAACATTCGGTGGTCCTGGGGGAAGAGGTGTTAAAGGTACATGTGGGGGTCGTTCTATCAACAACCCATCAATATCTGAATCCACATCTTCTTGGTAGACCTGAACTGCTACAGTTGGTCTAACTATATATTCCTTAGATGTTAATAATCTATGCTCTCTATCTAAACATTCCTTTTTCTCTTGAACTTCCTTATCCTTCAATTCCTTATACTTCTCAGGGCTCGAAAAATCCACTCGACCGCTCGCATATGCGAGCTAAATTTGAGGGCGAGCTGTTTTTAGGTCCTACTCGCCCTTTCTGGCGAGTAGGAAGACAAACTAACTTTTGTCCTCTGTCTCTGAAAACGGAGCAAATGTGACAAGATTACAAGATTTAAAGAAATTTTTATTGCTCACAAAGTTAATGAGCAATAAAGATGCCTTTAAATCTTATCTTGTCACATTTGCTCCGCTTTCAGAGACGGAGGTCAAGTAGGTTGCAGTTAGGTCGAGGAGATTTTTCAAGGTTCTAGACCTGCAGGACTAGTACCTTTTTTGGGGGATTTTTCGAGCCCTGCTTCTGATACTCTGTCTTCCTTTCCTGTTTCCTTTGTACCTTCTCTGCCTTGAGCTGCCGCTCCTTCACTTTTTTCCTCCACATACGCAGACTGTCAAACATGGCCGGCCTAACTTTCTTCAAAAACAATCGATTCTCTAAATACTCGAGTTTGTGAGGGTCCATCGTTCCCTCTAATGGCCATTGTAACTGGGGATCCCCTTTTGTATATTTGTTCCACAATGCATTATACATGATGGGACAAATACCATATTTGATGTACATCTCAAAATTCGGCGTACCTTCTGGTGGCGCCGGCTGACTTGCTTCCAAAATGCTCTGCTTATCGCAGCAGCAACAACAAAACTTCCAAAGGGTGCTAAGTACAGGCATGTTATATAAGATATAAAAAAACTTATAAACCGAGAGAAATAAAAAATATTCTCACATTTACCTGTAAGAAAAAATGTTAGTCAAAATAGCAAGTCTCAAAACAAAGTTTAGGTTTCAAAATACCAAACCGATCCTAGGTTTCAAAATTCCAAGCAGATTCCGAACGGATTACCAAACAAATACCAAGTCAAGCAAAGATCAAACAGATCCTAACCAAATGAACCGGTTCAATACAGATTTACCTCATGCGTAGTCTTCGACTCCCACCTGTCGATCCTCCCTAATCCAAAGAAAATCACAGACCGAAGACCCCAGTCAAGGCCAGCAGCCGCCAGGAAGATCAGAGTCGGAGAGCTGAAAAATCACCTTGGACCATGAGCAACACTATTCTCTTCAGGTGGGGCGCCCCTCAGCAAAGTTCGTCTCACCGACACGATCTCCTCCCCCGGTCCGACTGCAAGCCTTTGATGGGGCCCGCGTTCGGGCGCCAATTTGTGGAGCAGATTAATTAATAACCTGCTGGTGCAGGGATCACCACTTCGCCACGGGTTCTTTAACAAGTAAGGAGGAAACGACACTGGAGCGAAGTCAAACCATAGGTTATTTATTAAGCATTCATGAATGGGTCTCCATCCGACAAGTACCATCAAGATACCCAAGGAGAGAACACACTGAACAATGGTTACATGAGTTTTTATAGTGAAGATCATAGACAAGGAACGCCCAGAGGTAAATAGAGCTTTGGGAAGAACATACAAATGAGACAATCGGTAAGAATCAACAACCTTGGTGCCTTGTGTAACTGTCGCGTCCTGAAGCTGCACAACAAGATAGGCTATCTGAGCAAACTTTATCTAAGGCTTTACCATTGTTTAACAAACACACGAAACCCAGTGCAGACATCAGCTGTTCTTTTGTGCTGACTTTGCATGTTTACGCAGCCTACAATGTCTCAATCTAGATTCTTTACCAATGTTGATGCAGGTGCGGTGCCAAGGATAGAGCCAGGCTGAAAACAGGACAGGGGTGAAAATGGATGAAGCACAGCTTAATTAAAAAACGAGAGATTCAGATTTTACATTTTCACACCCCACATCCTCTCCCATTTCATTTAAGGGACCTTTGAATTGCAATCTGTGTATGATGCCGTAATCCTTCTAGTTCAAATAGATAACCAAAATAATAAAACATACATTTGTCTTATTAGCTCTTTCCCTTCAGCAACGCTGGTTCGCCTCCTCTTTTAAGGGGGCGGTATGTATGTACTCCCCTTTAAGAGATGTTATGGGATTCTCCCCTCTCGTCTGTTTTGCAGTTTGCTTTCCCTGTGTCTCTCTTGTTTAAATTGGCATTGATCTAAGCCTCACTTGAGTGGGAAATCTCATTACACTACTTCACTCATCACATCACCCTTTTGGTCCAGATATTGGCGTTCTCCTTTACCGTTTGGGTTGAAGGGAGGCGTCTACCAGTCCGCGACATTGATCTCTCCATGGTACCCTGGCCAGAAGCTGCGTGGAGGCTTTGGTGAGCTTTGGCTTCCACGCCGTACCTGTGTCAAGCCTTTGCCTGTCCATAGAACAGTATGTGAGGGCGAGTAGGAACACAGTAGTGGTGTACGGTTTCTCCCATGGTTTTCAACACTATACGAATATGGACAGTACAGGGCTGCTGCCTCATCATGGATTATATAGCGTAGCTTGGTTATGTTGAGTTCTGGCTAGAGCGCTAATTGGGAAGATAGATTGATTGGTTAATGACCTGTTGCAGATACTTGTGCAACCTCAATGTCACAGATTCATGCCCTAGTAGGCTAAGTTTGCATTCCCTCATTCCGTGATTGGTAAAAAACGTACCTTTCTGTTGGTAAATAGCAACACAACAGCTCAGCGGAGTATTGTTATGCGTGCTGAAGCCAACGGAGGCGTTGATAAAACAAAATCTATTTTCTCGTTGGTCGGGTCATGGGATTTATTTTTGCTGAAAATAATCCCTCCTCCCAAAGTTTGCATTAGAAGTCAGACCTTTTCTCACAGTGTACTCCCCTATGCTTTTACCTTCCTCAGTCCATGCTGCCTCCCTTTGGAGGTGTGGAAACATGCTAGTGCTGGGCGTTCTGGTTTGTACATTACCAAAATAGTCGAGCTCAATTGCAGTAACACTTTGAAAAAATAAATCTGTTTTGCCTCTTTGATAACAAATTCAGCTCTGTGCTATCGTTTGCAGCACATTAGGGGATTTTATGAAAGATAATGATATACTGGTTCACTTCCTCTGTCACATACCGAAAAAAATAGAAACGAGCATTGGCAAAGAAAATAGGTTCTATTGGCTTTGTCAATGTTTTTAGACATGGTTTAGGGCAGCGGCCAAGCTGCTGTGCAGCATGGCTAAAACAAAAGCGGAGGGGTGCTATGACTCGGTCAGTGCCAGCGACATCTTATTGCTTTTTTTTTTTTTTTACTTCTAAAAATATTGTCAAAGACATTAGATCTCACATAGGCAATGCTTGTTTTGTTTGCCAGGTTTTGTTAAGATTTATTTTGCAGCTTGCATATCTTTAAAAAAGCATGCCTGTCAAGGATCTTTCTACTGACAACACCAGTGCTTGTTCCACTCTTGCACACACACTGAAATCCTTTGATATCATTTGTTTGGGAGAATGAAATCCTTTGGTTCTCTGATCAGCTGGTGCATCATGTGTTTTGAAAAGTTGGAGTTGATGGAATGCAACACTTATCTTGAAGGAATGTAGTTACAATTATTCAGCTTCTATTTTCAGCTAAATGTATTTCAGTTTTGTCCGTGTATATTCACATTTCAATGCTGTTTTCTAAGTTTGTAATATTAAAACACACTTTATGCAGTTGGTGAAACCATAATGGCATTCTTTTTTGTTTTTTGTCTTGTAACTATGTTGTGTTTTTAGCACAAGAATCTGGGTTTCTGGCTGGATGCCAGACTCAGTAAGGATCCTCATATCAATAAGACTGCGGCAGGCTGCTTCAATGTCCTCAAATGTCTAGGAAAATTTGCTGGCTCCTTCCAACCCCAGCTCCTAGATCTATTGTACAGTCCTTGATTATTTCTAGGCTCCACTTTGGTAACAAAGCAAACACAAGGAGATGATGGACGGAGCGCTGAAACTTTTCAGACACTCACCCCCAGTCACAGATCTGGGTTGAATCCATTATCGTTCTTTAGCTCACTTCGCCACCCCTGTTCAGACCCAGCCATATGCAAATCAGTCTTGACCCCGTTACTCATGGGAACAGTCCAGCCCGAACTGCCAAGCCAGGTCTTCCCTGGACCGCAAACAACCGGTCCCAGAATGCTTGTTTCCAGTCCAGGGAAGACCCGGCTTTCAGCGCTCCGTCCATCATCTCCTTGTGTTTGCTTTGTTCGACTTTGGTAAAGTCTTGTACCTAGGAGCCAATAAAAATTCAGTAAAAAGGCTTCAGATTGTGCAAAATGCAGCAGCCGGCCTGCTTTGTCACGCTTTAAAAATTACTTAGGCCGCTGCTCACTTACGAGCACTACATTGGCTGCTGATTGCCAAGTGTATTCAGTTTAGAATGCTGTGCTAAATGCATAAAGCTCAGCGTGGATGTGTCCCCAACTATCTGAGCTCACAGGTGAATCCTTAAGTACCTATTCGCACCCTTCGTTCCAGCAGTTCTCATTTCGCCCTGATTCCTTGTGCGCAATGGCTTAGGCTAGGCGGCAGGCCTTTCTCCTTACTTTGGCCCACTCTTTGGAACTCTATGCCTTTGAAGCTACAGCAATGTGCCTCCTTCCTGGAGTTTCGCAGACGGCTGAAGATGGTGCTGTTTATTTATGCTTCCTTTTGCCTGTCTCTTACTTAGCGCTGGGAGGCCCTGTTGGTGTAGCCATGCACTTTATACATTTATAGATAGCACAAACCCTCGGCAAAAACAATAATGTTCGAGGCATGTGAGCTGTAGATCACATGCTGTGCATAGCTCGCCATCTAGTGTTGGGTCCGGATGTTTGCACTTGTTTTTCTTCGAAGTCTTTCCAGTCACGAGGTAGGTGACTCCTCCTTTCGGTGATAGTGCGCATGGGCATCGACCCCATTGTTAGATTGTTTTTTTCCGCCATCGGGTTCGGACGTCTATCGCTGCGCTCCGGTTCAACACCGTTCCTTCTGTTTCCTTCGTTGCGCAAGATACTCACCCTCGACGGTATTGTTTTCGATTGCGTTTTCCCCTTTATCGTGTATCGTATTTACTTGCAAAAACCAAACTTTCGATCGGAAAGTTCGTGGAAGGCCGTCGGGCCTACCCGCGTCGGGCCAACACATAGCGATGGAACAAACTCCCTTTAAATTCTGCCCTCTGTGTCACGCGAAATACCCACGCACCGACTCACACGAAGTGTGTAACCTGTGTTTGTCCTCCGAACACAGAGAACAGGACTGCGACGCGTGCCAGGCTTTCCGCTCCAAGAAGACATGCAGAGCCAGCGCACACAAGCTCCATTCCAGACATCTTCGGACAACAATCGGGCGAAGAGGCTGGCGAGGCCATGGGAACCGAGGAGGAGCAGGAGCCGATCGCCATCCCAGAGCTCAACTCTAAACAAGAGGACAACATGCCACATGGACAACGTACCGTGAGTACACCTCCCCCCCTCGTCCAAAGACCCAACTCCACAAAAGAAGGCGGCTCCGGTCCAACCCAGGCTCTCGGGCTCCGGTCGGCACCGAGATCATGCTTCCAACGCCCCACCTTCTGGCTCGGCACCAAAGCCTACCAAAAAACCTTCCAGCTCCGAAAAGACTCCCTCCAAATCAAGTTCGGAGCCAAGAACTTCGGCGTCGAAACACAAGTCCGGCACCGACCCCCACCATTCGGCACCGAAACACACTTCGGATCTGAAAACATCAGCATCCTAGACTTCGGCGCCGAAACAGTCAGATGTGCCGAAATCACGCTCCGATAGACAAACCGGATCCGAAACAAAAAGTGCTCTATATTCATCCTCAAACTGGACATATCACCACTAAAGTGACTTTAAAAAGGACTGATACAGAGGAAGAATACCACATTCCTTTAAAGAAGAGAACGGTTGGAACTAACCCTTCCCCTCCTCCTCTTCCTCTTTCTTCACCTCCTTCACCTCAGTTTCAGCATACTTCACCTGAACATTCACCACCACATACACCTGACAACGAGGATGATGGGGATGGGGATGATAATCAACCACTGCAAGATCCATGGGATGATTACAATACTAATTCGCCCACAGCCAATGATCCTGATTGGTATCCTAACAAGCCCTCTCCACCAGATGACAGTGTAGGATACATTGAGTTACTGGGTAGAGCTGCCAACTACCATGAGTGCAGCTACATAAGGAGTCCTTAGAAGAGGATTTCCTCTTTGAAACCCTCAGTACCACGCAGAGGTCATCACATACACTACCTATGCTCAAAGGGATGATCAGGCATGTAGATGTCATTTTTTACGACCCGGTCAGAGCTCGTATTCTTACCCCTAGAGTAGACAAAAAATACAAGCCAGCACCATCGGACCCAGTATATATTAAAGGTCAGTTGCCACTAGTCTCCCTGGTTGTGTCCAATGCAAGTTAAAAGGGCTAACTCTCAGACAACAGGAGATGCACCACCCCCGGATAAGGAATCCAAACTTATTGATGCTTCCGGGAAAAGGGTGGCCTCTCAGGCGGCCAATTTCTGGCGTGTCTCCAACACTCGGGCATTGCTAGCACGATATGACCGGGCGCACTGGGACGAGATGGAGCAATTAATACAATATTTGCCCCAGGACCACAGATCTAAGGCACAAGACCTGGTGCGTGAAGGGAAACTTATTTCCAATAACGCTATAAGATGTTCCCTAGATGCTGCAGACCCTGCCGCTAGAGCGGTAAACACCAGTGTCCTCTTGAGAAGACATGCTTGGCTTCGCATATCACGGTTCAAACCAGAGGTGCAAACCTCCATTTTAAACACTCCCTTTGATAAAGAGCATCTGTTTAGCCCAATGGTAGATTCTTCACTAGAGAAAATGAAGGACACTGAAGTGGCCAAATCCATTGGAGCCCTTCAGTCAGCACAAAGCTGTGGTTCCTTTCGGCGCTCCTCTTACCGCGGAGGCTCTAAAAACACCTCCTCGGAGACCACCACCTATAAGGCAATAACCAACCCTCTCCATCTAGGGGTTACTTCAGAGGGGGTTACAGAGGTAACAACGGCAAAGGCAGGGGTTCAAACACACGCACCTCCCCCTCCAATACAAAGCAGTGACTTGCCTCCACTTCCCCCCGACCACTTAACACCTGGCGGGGGAAGACTGTCAGATTTCCTACCAATCTGGCAGTCAATAACAACAGACAATTGGGTATTACAAATTATCCATTGTGGTTACTACCTGGAGTTCATCAACACTCCTCCAAACATTCCACCAAAGTCACACAAACTTTCACCAGATCACCTACACCTCCTTAAAACAAGAGGTTCAGTCTCTACTTCTAAAACGAGCTATAGAACCCGTACCACCGCAACATCACGGGTCGGGCGTGTACTCTTTTTACTTCCTAATACCCAAAAAAGATGGTTCTCTCAGACCAATATTAGATCTCAGAAAACTCAATCTTTACATTCAGTCAGATAATTTCCACATAGTAACACTTCAACAAGTACTTCCTCTGCTGAAGAAAGGCGACTTTCTGTCTACTCTAGATTTAAAAGACGCCTATTTTCATATTCCAATCCACCCCGCTCATCGCAAATTCCTCAGGTTTGTGGTAGCGGGTCAACACTTCCAGTTCAAGGTACTCCCTTTCGGAGTCGCCACGGCCCCCAGAGACTTCACAAAGTATCTGGCGGTAGTAGCTGCTCACCTAAGAAGACAAAGCATCCATGTCTTCCCATACTTGGACGACTGGCTCATCAAAGCCAGCACGTACCCAGCAATGTCTACAGCACACTTTCAGAACGATTCAGTTACTACATCAACTAGGGTTCACAATCAATGTGACAAAATCACACCTCTAACCAGCCAATACTCGGGACTACCTAGGAGCCACGCTAGATACTCAAAGCTCTGGCCTTCCCCAGCGCAGCCAGAATTCGAAATATTCAGGCTTTAGTTTTCCAGTTTCAACCCAGTCATTGGATTCCAGCTCTGGCTTATATGCAACTGCTAGGAATGATGGCATCTTGCATCATAATCGTCCCCCATGCCAGGCTGCACATGCGTCCACTTCAAGAATGCTTAGCTAGTCAGTGGAACCAGTCACAGGGTCTATTGACAGATCTAGTGTTGGTAAGCGGCCATACTCGTCGTTCTCTGCAGTGGTGGAACACACAAAATTTGTCAAAAGGACGGCCGTTCATAGACCCAGTTCCACAGATGGTACTGACAGCGGACGCGTCCCTCACTGGCTGGGGAGCTCAACTACAACATCACACAGTGCAAAGTCTGTGGAGTCCACAGCAGAAATTGCTCCACTCTATCATCTAGAGCTGCTTGCAATCTTTCTAGCCCTCAAGGTGTTTCAGAATCACCTGGAGGGCAAAGCTGTCTTGGTTTGTACAGACAACATGTAAATGTAAATGTCCAGTATTTGTAAAGCGCGAACAATTACCCGAAGGTGTCAAGGCTCTGGGGGCCGTCGGGAAGATTATGCGAGCTATTGCCCAGAGTCACATGGTGCTGGGCTGAACTGCCGCCAGAGCCAGGGATCGAACCGTGAGCCCCCGGGTTCCGAAGTCAGTCGCCCTGGCCGCTGCGCCACACCTCTTCCACAACATGACAGCTATGTATTACATACAAAAACAAGGGGGGGGACACACTCTCTCCAACTATCAGACTTAGCCCAAGACATCTGGAGGTAGGCCATTCACCACAAACCTTATCTCCTAGCGGAACACCTCCCCGGAGTGAACAACCAGATCGCAGATCTCCTCAGCAGGCAGAGGCAGCAAATAAACGAATGGGAACTCCACCCTCAGGTTCTCCTCCCATACTTTCAAAGTTGGGGAGTCCCTCACATAGACCTGTTCGCCACATACCAAAACGCAAAATGCCGAAGCTTCGCCTCCAGGTACCCACACCCGCAATCCAAGGGCAATGCACTATGGATGAACTGGTCAGGAATATTTGCCTATGCTTTTCCGCCTCTCCCACTCATTCCATTAGTGGTTCACAAGCTCAGGCAAACGTCTCTCACACTAATCCTAGTAGCTTCCACATGGGCACGTCAACCTTGGTTCACAACCCTGTTGGAGCTATCTCTGGTTCCGCATCAAACGCTGCATTTAACCTCCAGTGTCCTCACACAGAGCCATGGAGAAACCAGACACCCAGATCCCAAACAGCTGAACCTCGCGATCTGGCTCCTGAAATCTTAGAGTTTGGTTACTTAAACCTTCCACCAGAATGTATGAATATCATTAGGGAGGCTAGAAGACCTACTACAAGTGCATGCTACGCAGCTAAGTGGAAGAGATTTGTTATCTACTGTGGTAACAATCATATCAACCCTCTTGATGCTTCCATACAGAACATCATATGCTATCTGTTACACTTGCAACAGTCAGCGTTGGCTTATACCTCTATCAGACTACACCTAGCGGCAATTGCTGCATATCTACAAAATAGACAGCATTTGTCGTTGTTTAGAGTACCTGTGATCAAAGCTTTCATCGAAGGACTAAAAAGAGTCATACCACCAAAACTACCACCAGCTCCACTGTGGAATCTAAATATAGTCCTTACAAGGTTGATGGGCCCGCCTTTTGAGCCCATGCACAAATGTGAACTACGGTTCCTCTCTTGGAAAACAGCTTTCCTCATTGCAATCACATCATTAAGGAGAGTGAGTGAATTACAGGCATTGAACCATACAAGAACCATTTTTCCAACTACACAAAGACAAAGTGGTTCTTCGTACTAATCCTAAATTTTTACCTAAAGTCGTATCTGCATTTCACATAGATCAGTCGGTAGAATTACCCGTATTCTTCCCTCAACCTGATTCAGTTGCAGAAAGAGCTCTACACACCTTAGATGTTCGAAGAGCACTCTTGTACTACACTGAAAGGACCAAATCTTTTCGCAAAACCAAACAACTCTTTGTTGCTTTTGCGCCGCCACACAAAGGCAATACTATCTCCAAATCTGGTATTGCAAGGTGGATTGTTAAGTGCATTCAAATCTGCTATGCGAAAGCAAAGAGAACTCTATCTGTACCCCCTAGGGCACATTCCACTCGTAAGCTAGGGGCCACTATGGCTTTTTTAGGAAACATTCCTATTGTTGACATTTGCAAAGCTGCAACATGGTCTACACCGCACACATTCACTAAACATTATTGTGTAGATGTGTCAGCAAGACAACAATCCAATGTGAGTCAAGCAGTACTAAAGACACTATTTCAGGCAACTCCAACAGCTACAGGTTAGCCACCGCTTTGGGAGGATACTGCTATGTAATCTATGCACAGCATGTGATCTACAGCTCACATGCCTCGAACGGATAATGTTACTTACCCAGTAAGCTTCTGTTCTTGGCATGTAGAGCTGTAGAGTCGCATGCGCCCACCCACCTCCCCGGATACCTGTGGCTGTTGCAGTTCTCTATTTAATTGACATACATACGCATGGACAGCTCTATTCTTTACTACTACTCCATTCTCTCCCTCTGCGGCAAACAATCTAACAATGGAGTCAATGCCCATGCGCACTATCACCGAAAGGAGGAGTCGCCTACCTCGTGACTGGAAAGACTTCTTCGAAGAAAAACAAGTGCAAACATCCAGACCCAACACTAGATGGCGAGCTATGCACAGCATGTGATCTACAGCTCTACATGCCAAGAACAGATGCTTACTGGGTAAGTAACATTATCCTTGTCATCCACCAATATGGGTTGCATCAAGCAAAAGCATAAAATTAAATGACACATCTTTCATTTTTAATACAGATGTTCGGAATTGTTTTTTTTCACTCACCAATAAAATAGGATGTCCTATAGGAGCCTCAACACTTCATTCTAAAACAGCTGAACAAAGGTTTACTAGGTTATTTGGCACAGTGGCATTTCCATGATTCAATGCCTCTTCTTAGTTTGGTGAAAATCTGTTCAGCCTTGTTAAAGTATGTATATGTATCCTATAATTAACAATCTTATAGATCATGGACTGTAGGAACAAAGTGCCCATCCAGAATACTCCGCCATGCGCAGTAGACGCAAGTTTTCCACCCAATCTTTGCAAACATTGAAAGAAAAAAAATTAAACCAAGAAGAAAAGAAGCTGCATAACGGAAGAGCCGATGTTTCACTATTCCTAAGTGGCAGGCACTTATGAATACCTCAGTCCTGCCTGTTTGACAGGCCAGGGTGAAATCAAAAATGCCTTAAGCCTCCAACCCCCTTGCTTGGCCAGCACATGGGGGCATATACAAAGCCCTCACGCCTTTTGCAGTGCTTGAGAGGGAACTAAACCACCACGAAGACAAGGGCAGAGGAGGAGAAAATGCTGTTCTCTTCCCCCAAAATCATTTTGCTCAATGGCAAGACTTTACAAAAGAAAATCCTTCGCCTTGTCAAAATGCAATGGAAATGCCCCATTCTCTCCTTGCATTGTGTGGGGAGGGGTCTCAATAACGCCACCCTCCTAGTCATCTTGACCAGTGGTAAAGGGGTGGTGTAAAAGAACGGGGTAGCTAATAGCTCTCCCACTCCTCCATGGGCCACACAGTCATACCGGCTGTGGAGAAGCAGGGCAGCTCACAACCACTCCTGTACTTTGTTGGTTGCAGGTGCAGTGGTGATCTGATCTGCTTCCCTTTGGTCTGCAACATTGTTTGCCACGAGCAGAGGATCAGCTGCAACATAGAGAGGTGCGAGGCAGCTGGCAAGTGCTCCTGCACCCTGTTGGGTTCAAAAGCAGGTGCCATCTTATCTACTTCTGCAACTGTCTATGAACCACGGAGGACTACATCAGCTGCCACCCATCCCTCACCCTGTTTGCAAATAGGTTGATTGACATGTTGCACATCACTTATTCCACTGTGGCTCACAAAGCTACTATGTGCTTGTGCTCTTTAATCGCTGCAAGAGCATAGTGATGCCATTATACAACCTTTTACACTTATAATCCTAATAAATTGATATCTGAAAGGCATCTCATTCAAGTTTTTGTAAGTAATAAAAGGAGTGCGGGTTAGGGTTCACTTAGTATGGGGGGGGGTCAGGACGTGAAGAGAAGGCAATATCTTAACTTGTGAATTTCATGACTTTCTAGTTTTTATGATGAGGACACTGTTAACATATTAGTCAACTTTTACTCCCACTCAACTCAGTTTTGTTAGTGAATGAAAATATAAATAACTAAAATTATTGTTGACAGCTCTGTCTAGTTGTGAAAGACATATTGTGGACTTACGAAAAACGGAGGTGCTTTCAGCCCACGCATTGCTTGCCATTGGTC
Organism: Calotriton arnoldi; assembly: GCA_963921515.1. Classification (NCBI taxonomy): domain Eukaryota; kingdom Metazoa; phylum Chordata; class Amphibia; order Caudata; family Salamandridae; genus Calotriton; species Calotriton arnoldi. The sequence continues at coordinate 1,852,106 of CAWUFW010002187.1, forward strand.
GGCTTTACTGTCACTTTCATTTGCCTGCTTCCTAGTTAATGGCTTGCCTTGTCCATCTTGCCAGTCCCTCCCCTGCAGGTTTTTCAATTTTCTTGTCCTTCCATTGGCCACCTATCCAATCTACTTGTGTCCTTCCACTGCTCGCTGTGAGGGAACTACTTTTTTCTTTTGTCCTAAGCACTCCTTGAGAGTGCATGTGTTTTCCAGCTGTCTTCCTAGTGTGCTTCTCTTCCGTGTCCATGCTCCATGTTGCTCTCTCTCTTGCCCAAGTGTGCCTTTTCATGCCCCTTTCCTTGAGGGGCTTGCCATTGTGTGCTTCTCCCCCAGTGTTGCTTTCTCACCCGTTCACTTCTCCCGTGCCCCTCCTCACCAACCCCCAGCTCCATGTTACTCTCCCTTGCATTTTGTTTTATTCCCCTATGTAAGAAAGTGGCTCTGTATATACTGAACCAAAGTAAGGTTCAGTGTGCACAGAGTCCACAGTCCCCAGAGGTTTGGCAGAGGCTAAAGTTAGATATAACCTTACTCTCTAAAGTGGTAGCTTGGTCGAGCAGTAAGGCAGTATCCGAGGACAGTGTAAAGCATTTGTTGTACACACTCAGTCAGCAATTGGTCTCACACACTCAAGAACTGAACTCTAGGCCAATTGTTTTGTATATAAAATATATTGTTGTTTTATTTTTAGAACCACAGGTAGGTATAAAAATACTTTCTCAGAATGAGATACTTTAGATATATACTTTCAGTACACAATAGACTGTTGAATGCAATAGCTACAGTTGTTGCAATAGGCAACACAATTTAAACACAATTTTATCATTGAGCTCAATGGAGAATTTGAGGTAAATGCAATATCAATTACTTTACGTATGATTTTCTTACTCAGGGCTGGATCCTGGATTCAGCCCTGGTGCATTTCCTGTAAACAGTTGAAAGAAATCGTTTTCGTTACACAGGCGATTTTTAAGGAATATTTGTTTGTTTCAAAAATCGACACTTAGAAGAATTTCTGGAGAAAACCAGGCAATGTTATCCTATGGAGGAAAATCAAGTTATCGGTAAGTACAGTTGTAATTACTTTTTCAGGGTCAGTGCTGGGCACCAAGATCCAGCACTGGGATCTCTCCTGATAACAGGTGAGTAATTTCGTTTTCGCTGATCGGACGATTTTTAGTGATTATTTTAAAGTTTCAAAACTCGAAATTTCAGTGTAAACCAGTCAATGTTACCCTATGGAGAAAATATAGGTTATCGGTTTTCAGGTAAGTACTCGACTGGCAGAGTTAAGGTTCTGGGCATAGACTCGGGGGTCTCCCAGGGTCAGGTATGTACAGTTGGTACACCCTCAGCGGCACAGGGGCGGCCGGGTGCAGAGTGAGTTAGGCCCAATGTTAGCCTATGGCGGGCAGGGGGCCCTTGGTTGGTGGCTGCTGGCAGGCAGGCCACTCGGCTGTGGGTGCAAAGCTCCTTGTCACTTACTCAGGGCAAGTGGGGAAGTCGAACAGGATAGTTGGTACACCCTCAGCGGCACTGGGGCGGCCGGGTGCAGTGGGCTTTTGGGCCGTCGGGCGCCCAATGGTTTTCAATGGGAAAGCTGCGTGACGAACAAAGGCTGCAACCTCGGGGACGGTGATTCTTCAGGTGCGACCACCACTTCGAGAGGTAAGTTGGGAAGCTGTAGGAAGGGTAGGCACCCAGGAGTTGGGCACAGGAGGCCGTGGGGCGCCGGGTGCAGGGGTGTCTTTAGGCGTCGGAAATCTTACCCTCGGCTGGTCGCGGTTGGAGGGGTCCCTGGTTCTGAGGCTGCAGGCGTCAGGAGCGTCGAGGAGGGTCCTTGGGTGCTGGATTCTGGGTCACAGTCGCTGGGGGGACGTCCTCGTGGTCTTTGTCCACTCAGGCACATGCCGGGCTCGGCGGGTGCAGAGTGTGCAGGAGTCGCGGTTCCTGGTTGGCACAAGGGGTTTGTTACTTGCTTTTGAGCAGTACCACTGCTCGTGGGAGTCCCAGTCTTTTTTAGAATTACAAGGCAGTCAGGTCCTCCGGGGTTTTCGAGGTTGCTGACCACTGGAGACGCCAGGTTTCAGCAGGAGCAGGTTCGAGGGTCGACAGGCCTGTAGGGCTGGGGCCAAGTCAGTTGGTGTCTCCCTCTTGTTAGCAGCTGCACGGCAGGTCTTCTTTCTTCTTGTTCTTCTTGCTTGTTTCTGTTTCGGGATCTAAGGAAGGAAGGTTCAGGGTGCCCCTAAATACTAGATTTAGGGGCGTTACAGGTAGGTAAAGGGCAGGGACCAATGGGTCCCTTCCCTGGGGTGGGTACACCCCGTATCCTGCCACTCTCCAGTGGGAGGGGGCAGGAGCCTAGTCCTGATTGGGCAGGGCTCCCATCTTCAAGATGGCGAGAGCCCGGAGATGTGCTTCACCTCGCCTCCCCCACATGAGGGGTGGGGTTGGCAGAGGCTGGCACACCCCGTCTCCTCCCTTGGGGTTTCCCGCCAGTCTTCCCGCCAGAGTGGGGGCTAGAACCGGTGGGGACCAGTTGCTGAGTACAGCAAGTGGTCTGGGAGGCTCACAAAGGCGGCATGCCTTTGAAGCTTCCCTGCCCATCCTGGGGAGGTGACTCTAGCACCTCGCCCAGGACGTGCATTGTTGCAGGCCCGGGAGTACGGATGGCTCTCTACCCAGGGGTCCAGCAACGTGTCTGCTGGGTGGCAGCCTAGGCAGCCTCTCAGACAGGACGTGGATTGTAGGTTAGGTTCAGGGGGCAACTCTAAGTTGCCCTCTGACGTGCATCTGACATTAAATCCCAGACTGGCATCAGTGTGGGTTTAATGTGCTGAGAAGTTTGATACCAAACTTCTTAGTCTTCAGTGTAGCCATCATGGTGCTGTGGAGTTAGTAATGACGACCTCCCAGCACCATATACTCTTAATGGCAGCACTGCACTTACAGTGCCCAGGAATGGACCTGGGTACTGTAGCGGTACAGGGCTCATGCACCTGTACCCTCACCACTGGCATAGTGCACCCAGCTAGAGGGGTGACTGAGGTATGCCAGGGCAGTGTGTTTGTGGGCATGGCACACAGGGATGTGTGCCATGTCGACTCTCTTGTTTTGTTCTGCACCAAGACACTCAGCCTGCAAAGGCTGTGTGTGTGTGTGTGTGTCAGGGTACAGGGCCTCTAAGGGTGGCACAATAAGTGCTGCAGCCTTTAGAGGCCTTCTCTTGTCACAGTGCCCTGGGTACCTAGGGTACCATTTACCAGGGGCTGACATGTGGCCAGAGATGCCAATTGGGTTCAGTTTTGGGGAAAGAACACAGGCCCTGGGAACCTGATTGGCAGGGACCCAGGGCACATCAAGTCAAAGTGCATCAGTGGTCTGGCAAAAAGTGGGGGGGTTACTGCAACAGAAACCCACTTCCTTACACCCTACCCTGTGCTCAACTTTTTTCTCTCTCTCTCTCTCTCTCTCTCTCTCTCTCTCTCTCTCTCTCTCTCTCTCTCTCTCTCTCTCTCTCTCTCTCTCTCTCTCTCTCTCTCTCTCTCTCTCTCTCTCTCTCTCTCTCTCTCTCTCTCTCTCTCTCTCTCTCTCTCTCTCTCTCTCTCTCTCGTAAGCTCTCACACGCCTACAAAATGATGCGAGCAGCGGCATCGTAGAATTTTTATTAGCTATGTTTCGCAACTTCGGGGATGCTGTAAAGCATCTATAAAATCCATTGACCAAGCCAATAGGTCTTAAGACATTTAGAGTACACTATATATTGATATATGTACAAAAACAGTAAGTCTTAGTTCCGGTCCCCAACAGAATGGGAGTTATCAGATTTCCATTATTTAAAAAATTGTTTCCTGGCTACCAAGTATCTACAAAACCGCCAATTTTGCTGGCCACATGATGAATTTATGGAACACTGCAGAGAATGAAAACAATACGAAAATAGGAAACGTAGGGAAAATACAGCCAATGACCAAATCGGCTCCTTCAAAGTCTTTGCTCCAGAAGATCCTAGCCTTAATGTAGGACTGTGTGATGTGGGCCAAGTACCCTTCCTCCTTTACAAGCCAAAAAAAGATCAGAAGTAGCCAGACCCAGTTTCTTTATCCACTGCGGGTCCAGCATAGTAAAGCATTCTTGCTTGTGATTTGTGGAAATTAGCTATACCTGTTAGAGACTTGTAGCCCTGAATTCCTTAGCGTAGAATATTCCGCAGGCGACAGACTGGATCCGGAGATTTTTGAGCACTATCCCTGCATGCCGGTAGATGGCATTGTTCATCTTGGCATTGTCTGCAGAAATGACGTGCGCAAAGTCTACATAGGCTCCACCCCAGTGCGCTGACATCAGTTCTTTTCTTTCTGCCCCAGTCAGCGCAGATCCATGAAGAGCCACCCTTCAGTCAGTTTCTGATTGGCTTTTTCTCGACTTTTTGCTGACACTTTTTTGAGAATTTCTTCCCCTAGTGCGCTAGGGATGTCCCTTAAGAAACCAGTGGGTTTCATGCCATGTGTTGCCTGCCACAGGCAGATGTCTGCGACAGACCCTCACTTTGTTTATCTTTGGCGCTTGAAGCGGGTCCACGACTCCAAGATCTGTAAGGACTGCTGCGCCATGTATCCAAAGGCACGGAGGGACAGTTTCCTCAAGCTCCTCGCCGCCTGACGATCCCAGTGATGCTCACGATCCCAGTCACGCGGAAGGTCTAGGACCGCTTGCGGAGCCACACCCTACGGTTGTTGTTTCGACCCAAGTCATCGGGTAAGTCCCACAGAAACAAGTAGTCGAAGAGGTCTTCGAGTTCACTGTGCCCGTCCAAGTCCTCGGACGAGGTGCAGGAGTGTCGGCACTCTAGGCCTCGCTCCACTGCGGAGCCCTTGCCAGGGTCTGCTCCTCGTCTCCCTGACTTTCAGAGAGCGAGTCCTGCCCAAGTAAAAGAGTTATATGAGGCCATACTCCTCATATTTAGGCGGCCTGATCCCTCTGAAGCGCCTTCAGGCCCCACAGGTTCAGTAAGGGACCCAACTGGATTCCCTCTTGTGGGTTTACCATCTGTGCCAGTCGGGACCATTGGATCTAGTGCTGGATCCGGAGCGGCACTCCCTGTGAGACTCCGACCTTCCTCAGCGCCTGCTCCAGTATCGACGCTCTCGGCACTGCCAACACTTCACGGCAGCGCCATCCACATCGTCATATACCCTACTCCAACACTGAGCTGGGCGGGCATAGTCTAACTCTGTCGCCCACAGGGACCATGCCTTCCGAGTTTGGAGTCGGTGCCTTTTTCATTCGGCAGGCTTTGAAAGGGAGACTAAGGGAAGGATCTGATGACCCTTATGGATATCAACATGCCCAATTTAGCACAGAGGACAACTGGTATGAGGAACTGACGGATGCCAGTGATTTGGACACCTCACCAGACACTGGCTTGGTCTCTCCCCCTATCGTGGCTAACAAGGATGGTGCCTCATTTGCAGTGGTGGTGCAGAGAGTGGCTGAGATCTAGAACCCTATGCCACTCTCAGTGGCAATCAAGACAAATATCTTTACAGAGGTGCTTGAGCTGCGAGTTGCCCCCACTGAGCCCTTACTGCCATTTATTGAAGCCCTTACAGGTGACCTCCTTGGGTCCTCGTCCAGACCATGCACATGGGCACCTATGCAGAGGGCAATTGCCCACCTCCATCGCCCCGCTGCTGGGGGGCCCAGTTTCCTCTCCCTGCACCCCACCCCAGAGAGCTTGGTGGTCCAATCCTCCACGTCTCGAGTCAACCCTGGCATGTTTCCTACCACTCCACCGTATAGGGAATCCAAGAAACTTGACACCTTTGGGAAGAGGATGTTCTCTTCTGCCAGCCTAGCACTGCGGTCAGGGAACACCACGTGCCTCCTCTGACGATACATCTATACAATATGGGATTCGGTTGCGCAAGTGCTGCCCATGGTCCCGGAGAAGGCCCGAGCCATACTCTCCCAAGCTATTGCTGACTGGCGAGATGCAACAAAGTTCACCATCAGATGTGGACTGAACAATACAGACCTGCTCGGCAGAGCGATTTAATCGTCGGTCGCCCGAATGTGCCGCACCTGGATAAGAACCACAGTCTTTGCGGGGGTGTCCATGCCTCGCTCATGGTCATGCCCTTTGATGGCTCTCACCTTTTTAGTGAGAAGACTGACTCTGTGCTGGAACTCTTTAAAGACAGCAGAGCTACAGACAGGTCCGTGGGTCTATACATGGGCCCACGCCAACCTCAGTCCGCCTTCCACCCCTTTCATGGCTACGAAAGGGGCTTGCAACCGCGTTCATTCCCTCCCAGCCACCATGGCCAACAGGCTTCCAAGTCTTTTCATGGCCAAGGATGCAGTTTCCACAGACCACATGGAGTACTTACCAGAGGTTGTCCCAGTTCACCACTCCCCCTGCAGCCGCCATCTACAAACCCCTTTAGTTTGCCCTCATACCAACATTGGCATCCAGTAGGAGGCAGGATACGCAGTCACCTGCACCAGTAGCAGTCGATAACATCCGACAAGTGGGTTTTGCAGATGGTCCAAAGGGGCCACTCTATTCCCTTTCTGGACACCCCTCCACTTACAGAACGCTGACGGAGGACCATCTCTTCTTGCACAGTTAGGAAGTGTTGGCTCTCTTAACCAAGGGAGCCATTGAGAGGGTGCCGGCATCAGAAGTAGTTTGAGGGTGATATTCCTGCTATTTTCTTGTGTCCAGGAAGGACAGAGGCTTCCGTCTTGTCTTAGACCATCACCTTCTCCACATCTTTCTGAAAAGGAAGAACTTCAAGATGCTCACCCTAGCTCAGTTCTTGTCTGCCCTGGACCCTGGAGACTAGATGGTGGCGTTGGACTTGCAGGATGCGTATTTCCACATCGTCGTCCGTCCTGCCTGTGGGCCAGGAGCATTTACAATTTGCCCTGCTCCCCTTTGGCCTTAACAACATCCCTCAGGTGTTCACCAAGGTGATGGCGGTTGTTGCAGCCTGCATCCTGCTAGTGACACATGATGTGCTTGGCATGTGGGGGCAGTGCAGTGGGACCTGAAGTTCCAGTGGGCACAACATCATGGAAATCTCCAACATGGTCCAGATCTTGGAGGGAATTGCAAAAGACCTGCAGTGGTGGCTGACAAATAGCGATTGGGTCAGTAGCGGACCCCTCTCCCTTAGTGACAGATGCGCCACACCTGGGCTGGGGCGGCCATCTGGGAGAGGTGGAACTCAGAGGACTCTGGTCTCTGGCTGAGTCTGGGCTCACATCAACCTGTTGGAGCTTCGGGCAATCCAATTGGTATTGATAGTCTTTCTTCCCTCCTTAAGGGGAAGGCTGTTGCAGGTGTTCACAGACCACCCCACCGCCATGTGGTATTGCAACAAACTGGGCGGGATGGGGTCGTGGGCCCTTTGTCAAGACGCCCTGTGTCTCTGGACATAGCTGAAATGTCAGGGCATTTCCCTGATTGTTCAACACCTGGCAGGCTCTCTGAATGCCTGAGCAGAGGAACTCTGACATCGATGCCTAGTGGATCAAAATGATGTTTCCATCCAAAGGTGGTGCAAGGGCTTTTTCTAGAGTGGGGAGAGCCTTGTTAGATCTGATCGCCACCACCGAGAACGCGCAATGTCAGCAGTTCTGCACGCGGGAGTTTCCAAGGTGGCTCTCGCTCGGAGACGCTTTTTCGTCTCTAGTGGAACTCCTGCCTCCTGTACACCTTTCCGACAATACCACTCCTGCCCAGAGTTATCAAGAAGATCAACAACGACCAGGCCAAAGTCCTTGTTGCTCTGGATTGGGCACAGAGATTCTGGTATCCTGTGCTATTGAGCAGGAGCATCATTCGTCCAGTCAGGCTGTTCTTCGAGAGGATCTTCTGTTGCAGCAACAGGGGATGGTTCTGCACCCGAACCTGCACACCCTCCGCCTTCATGCGTGGAGAATGAGTGGCAAAAGTTGACTGCTTTTGAGCTTCCTCCCAAAGTCTGTGACGTTATACTGCCAGTCCCTCAGACTGTATGCCTGCTGTTGCAACAAATTTATGTCATGGTGCGCATCCAAGAACATCGACCCTCTCTCTTCACCCCTCTCTCAAGTCTTGCATTTTGATTTGTCTCTGGCCTAGCAGTGCTCTGCTCCGGACACAGTTAAGGGTTACCTGTCGGCCATTTAGACATTTTTGCGGTTGCTCAACCAACCTTCTTTATTCAAGTCACCCCTTCTGATTAGGTTCTTCAAAGGTCTCCAATACATGTTTCCTCCCAGACCATTCATCATGCCCCAGTGGGATTTAAACCTGGGCTTGACCTTATTTAATGTATTCGGGGCGCTGCGCAACTGCCCACTAAGTTTGCCAACCATCAAGACGGCTTTTCTAGTGGCCGTAGCATTGACCAGGAGGGTCAGCAAACTGCAGGCACTCTCTGCGCACCCTCCTTATGCCAACCTCTACCCAAACTAGCTTGTTCTTCGAACAAATACCTCCTTGCTCCCAAAGGTAGTGACACCTTTTCATGTAGGCCAAATCATCACCATGAATACCTTTGCTCTGCCACCTGGACTCAAAAAGAGGGTTCTTGTTCTACCTTGATCGTATCGGAGAGTTCCGGCTGGACGATCAACTCTTCGTAAGGTATGTAGTAGCCAAGTAAGGGAAGGCCGTGCAGAAACGAACCATCTTAAGACTGACCGTGCTCTGCATAAAGGTCTTTTATGCATGGCCGAGAAGCAACCCCCTGAAGGCTTGTGTGCTCTTTTCACCAGAGCCAAGGCTGCAACCACTGCATTGGCTCGCAGATTTTCTATCCTGGACTTCTGTCAAGCAGCAACATGGGCACCTCTGCACACGTTTACCAAGCACTACTGCCTGGTTAATCCGGTCTGTCGTGACAGATACTTTTCCCTTTCGGTCCTGCAGGACATTTAGCTCTAAAATCTGTTTCGCAGGCCCACCTTTGGGTAGGTATTGCTTGGGTATATATTCTAAGGAAAGAAATCTGCTGCTAGAAGTCTCTTATCAGTTGAACAAGTTACTTACCTTTGCTAACCCATTATCTGGTAATGGTTGTATCTATCCGCAGATTCCTTACCAATCCTTCCCACTCAGCGAACTCATTAGTGTAAGGGTCACCCTTCTAAGTGCCTTAGTCGGTTGCTTATTTTTTTGTTTTTTTCCCTCATTTACCAATTAGTAATTTATCTTTGCGAGGTATGGTCTCGGAAGTGGTCCCGACAGGAGAAGGGCCCATCAGCTTGAGATTTTCCAGCCATCTCAACAGCCCCCCTAAAGCCAGCCTCAAGAAAACCAGACAAGCAGGAGGGTGAGTTGCCTGAGATTACCTCCTCCTGCCTCAGTGGTATTACTTATTACATAATCATTGGATCTTAGATTGGTAATAGCTATGGTTTTTTTGGCCCACTCCTCCCAAGCATCTCAAAATCTAGCTCTTTTTTTTCTGCGATCAAACCTAACTCTTTTAACATTGTTAACCCAGTCCAGGGGTACTGGAGGCAAGGGAGAAACCCATTTCAGACAGATCTCTCTTCTTGCCATTAAGATTAAAATTAATAATAATTGTACAAGCTGTTTTGTAAGTTTAATTCGTGACCCCTCTCCTGGCTGGACCCCAGAAATAACTAAAGCGAGACTTAGCTCGATCTCTTTTCCCAAAATTTCAGAAATAGCCTTACCAACATCATCCCAGAAGACCTGGATCTGAGGACACTGCCAGAACATATGTATATCATCCGCATTTGTCGCGGCACACTTTAGGCAAGCTTCGGTTCCTTCACCTCGCAGTTTTGGTAACCTTTTAGGGGTCCAGAATGCTCTGTGGACTGTAAACAAATTATACCTTCTGAGTGGAGCAGCTTTAACAACCGACCATAAAGTGAGAATAGATAGTTGCCGTAGGTGTGTAGTATCTGTCGATGGCAGGCCACTCCTCCAGGACTCCCCCAAAGGCACTGATGACGGATCCCCCTTTACCAGTGTCCAGTACCACATAGAGACCTCCTTGCGCTGATGGAGAGGCCCCAGGAGTTTGTTTTCGCATTAATCATTACCTTCTCTGTCTTTACCTAGACCACTTGCCCAGCTTGATAGTTGATAGAACTTGAACCTAGAAACTTTTTGGTTCGTAATATTATCTAAAAACTCCCAAGAGACCAATTTATTGTCCCATAATAGTTGCCCCCATTTATTTATTCCCGCTTTCAACAGAGGAATATCCAGTTTATCCTGTAGACAATTTGGGGTCCCTGGAGAGTTCCAAATGGGTGCATCAGAGCTGTAGTATGGGATCTTCCGAATTCTTCTGATCTGGTACCAAGGCTCACTAACCGCTCTCAAAGTCTTTAGTACAACTTTCTTAAATAAATTTGGGTGACCAAATTTAAAGAGGAAACCGTCGCTGCCGAAAGGTAGGGTTTTTGTCATGGCTAGAAGACAGGGGGAGAAATAGGCTGATTTGCCTAAAAGAGATCTGATATTTTTTAAATGAAAGGCCCAACAGTAAAAGCGAAAATCAGACCCAGCAATGCCACCTTCTGATTTCGGCCTTAGTAGTTTATTCCAGGCGATCCTTACTCCTTTGCTGAACCAAATAAAACTTGATATATCTCCTTGCAGAGATTTTAAAGCTTTAGAATTAAACATCCGCGCGATCGCACCGAAGATGAACGTGAATTTTGGGAGGATCGACATTTTCACCAGGTTGGAACGTCCTATAATTGAAAGTGGGAGCCCTATCCCCCCTCCCCTCCCCAAAATCGGACAAAAGATGTTCTAGCACAGAAGCAGAGTGAGAACAATCCCTTGTAAAAACCATCAGATCATCAGCACAGAGTGCCACTTTTTTCACCCATCCTTTCCATTCAAATAGCAGAATATTTTGGTTGGCCCTAATTTTACATGCTAGGGGTTCATGTATAAATCAAAAAGGAAAGGGGGCACCCCTGTCTGGTCCCACGCTCTATATTAATTAATTTGGTGAGGGACCCATTAACCAAGATCTTAGCAAAAGGCGACTTGTATATGGCACTAATAGCATTAACAAATCTCTTGCCTAAACCAATTTGATGCATTGTGTGACGGAGAAAAAGCCAGCTGCTCTATCAAAGGCTTTTGCAGCATCAAATGTGAAAACAGAAAGGGCCATGTTGTTTGCTGAGGCTAAGTCAATTGCACCCATCAACTCGTGTGTTAAGTCATGGAGCTGATGGCCTTTAATAAAACCCTTCTGGTCGGCCTGAACCAAGGGGCCAATCACGGACTCCAACCTCTTTGCAAGAACTTGCGCATATATTTTATAATCGCAATTCAGCAAAGAGATTGGTCTGTAGGACTCTCACTTCTTGGGGGTCCTTATTTGGTTTCAAGATTAAACTAATGGCCACTTTGTCCCATGACTTTGGGATTGACATCTCCTCTGAGAATATACCGTCCATCAACCTGGCCAAGACAGGCACGATTACCCCAAGGAGGGAAATATAAAACTCATTGGGGATACCGTCCAGCCCAGTGACGCTGCTTCTTTTTACATTTTTAACACCTACCTGAACCTCTTCGAAGGTGATTCTCTGGTTAAGCAGCTGTACTGAATCTTTGCTGAGCGAGGGAAGCGCTATACTATCGGTATAGTCTTTCACCTGGCCTTCAGAGGCTGTAAGGTAGTCAGTATATAAGTCTTGAAAAAAGTCACAAATGCTTGCTCTTTCTCAGTGTGGCAGTGCACCCCCTCCCCAAATCTTTAGGTACAATTTCTTTTATTATATTCCTTGTAAATTCGGAACAAGATTTCCAGGCAAGAAGCTTCCCACACCCTTCCCCATACTCGCAGTGGGCTAATTTGTTTGCCTCCAATTTTTCCCTTAGAATGCCATCTAAATGATCTGCTAAGGCTTGTTTTGCTAACCTAACTTCATTGTCTTTTTCAGCCTGGCCCTGCTCTTCTAGTTGCAAGCTTCTCTCGCTTATAGCCCTTGAAATGTTGTTTTCCAAGACTTTTGTCCAACATCTAGTCTCCTTATATTTTTTTGCTGCAATGCTAATTATTCTACCCCTGATAAAGGCCTTATTGGTATCCCATGTCACATAAATTGGTGCTGAGGAGTCGTTACCTTCAAAGAAGTCCAGGGAATCTCTCTTCAACTTAGTAATTACTGTTGGATCCAATAATAGAGATCTATCAAAAGTCCACCTATTATTGGCAGACCCCCTTTCTAGTTGCAGATCTAAGACAACTGCCGAGTGATCTGAGAGGTGCTCAGGGACATGTTCCGCCTTTTTCACTCTATTGGCCAACCTGGTATCCACCAAGAAGAAATCTATTCTAGAGGCATGCCTGTGCCTTTTATTATGAAAGGTATAGTTTTGACTGCCGCTAAACACCATAGATTTAACCCTCCATATATCTATTAGACCTAGATCTTCCATCATTATTTCGATGAACCATCTCATTTTTGGAGAACCAGAGCTCTCCCCTTTAGTAGATATATCAAGCTTAGGGTTCAATAGTACATTTAAATTGCCTCCTAGAATAATTGGGGCATTAACCTCCAACAACTGCTAATATAAAGATTTCAAGGGCGTATCATCAATATTTGGCCCGTAGAACCCTGCCAACGCATACCATACATTCTGTATTTTAACATTGGCTATGACCCACCGCCCCGTCATCTACTTTACACTCCCCTAAGAAGGCTTTGGCAGATTTTTTTATAATTATGGCCACTCCCTTAGTGCAACATGATTGATTTAGTGTGGACTGACTCTGCAATCCACATCTGTTTATACAGGATGGCCTTCCATTCCTCAAGCGATAAATGGGTCTCTTGCAAAATCATTTTATCAGACTCGGCCTGTCTCAAATATTGTAAAATCCTTCTCCTAGCAACTCTGAGCCCATGAACATTCCAAGTTAAAAAATTTAAAGGGATGTGATCTCTAGATTCTGGCATTTTGGCATAAATCTTTCATAAGGGCATCGCCGACTTGACTCGTGTCCCTCATACCTCTGGCCCCTACGCCTGGAATCTTATAAATGAGGACTAAATTTTGTTTTTCCTTTTTTTCCCCAACTGCACCCCACCCATTGAATTCCTAAAATAACTATCTCATCAAGTGACCCAGACCTACCCCAGGGAACACCCCCCCCCCCCAAAAAAGGGTATGTTTGATGCCCTTTGGAGCTCTACTCCCTCCGGCATTAGGCCTTTTATTCTTTATACTTCTGCTGAGCCTTTATCTGCTCACAAAAATTACCCGCCTCCTTTGGGTCCCTAAAACTATGCATCTTGTTGTTCCACATGACTTTTAAGCGGGCCGGTAATCTCATTTGGGCTGTGGCGCCTAACGATCTCAACTCGGGTATAAGTTTCCCCAGCTCCCACTGTCTATCTTGTAGATATCTGACCGGACACAAGATGACCACTCTCCTTTGGTGAAGCTGCCGGCTTTTAGGGCTTCTGAGAGAATGTGCTCGTTAAGAGTATAGGATTTAAAGTTAATCAGAATTTTCCTCGGATTTTTCTTAATTGGATTCTTGGAGAAAGAGTCCCGATGAATCCTCTGGATATCCGCCTCCAACTCCAGAGCGTCTACAGAGGGGATGAATTCTTTCAATAAGCTAGTGACAAAGCCTTTAATATTATCACCCTCGAGGCCCTCTGGGATATTCCCTTTTCCCGCCTCTATAGAGCTTGAATTGCACCCTGATTAAGGTCCACTTCCCTATTTAGGGTCTCTAATGAGGCTTCCATTGAGCAAATTCTCTCTGTGACGGCAGACATTCTAGCCTCCAAAGTCTCGCAAGTCTCTTGAATCTTAATTTGGTTTCTCTCTGATTTGTCAAACTTGCTTCTGAACTCGGCGGATAAAGCATCTAGCATTCCTCGGTGCCTTCCGTTGCTCTGGGGGTAGCTGTAGCAGTTATAGAGACAGTACCTTGCCCCCCTCACTCCACAGGGTTAGTCTCAATGTCCCCTAATACTTGGAATCTATTAGCAGTATCAGTGTCCATACATAGTCCGTCTGTGCTTTGCAAATTAGACTCCATATTAGCTAAACTCTTCGCTTTATCTTCAATAAGTCCAGTCAAATCGCTCGTTGGCTTTATCTTCAATAAGTCCAGTCAAATCGCTTGTTGGGAGGGGCAGGAAGAAGGATATTGTCGGTCCCTTTGATCTGCGGCTTAGCCTGCCCCTTAAGGAAGGATCTCAGAGAAGGGGTTATTTTTACTTGCTCCGCTTTTCTTTTCTGCAGGGCCGGAGCAAAAGGGGCCTGAACTGTAGCTATGAGTGAGACTTGAGTAGATTCTAGACTAGTATTTGCTGTATTTAAGATCTTGGCTTTCCTGCCTCTCTTCTTGCACTCAATTTTCTCGCAGAAAGGGCCTTGGGAGAGTAGGGGGGCTTTTACTGTGCACATACTAGTATTTCTTAAAGCAATCTATTTGGCTGTCTCACACAACTCCCAGCAGCCTGCCCACCAAGTAATGAAGCAGAACCCCCCCCCCCCCCCCAGACTTACTTGAAAGAGCAACTCAGGCCCCTCTTCTGAGATTTTCTCCTTCTCACTCTTCTCTCCCTTCTTGCTGGCCTCCAGAGATTTAAAAGAGGCCCCAGACTCCTTACCCCCACATCTATCCCGTCGTGGGCTCATGTGTGGGGAAAAAAAGCTAATTCACCAGCGCGGCCCGGGGAAAGCTGTATGCCAGTGATTCTTGTTAAGGGCTTCTGAGCCCCGCGCAGAGGCAGGGACACCTGGCAGGAACTAATCCTACCAGGGTGCCCCGGAATGAAACCCGTGAAGCAGCGCGCCTTTCCCGGATGTGCTCCAGCAGCCGCCTGCAGCAACCGCGCCCCCCCCCCCCCTGCCGTAGAACAAAACGATGAACGGCGTGCCCCAGCCGATATCATCCGGAGACCGGGTGCGCCACAGCGGAGCTGGAGAAAGTGAAAAAACTGGCACCCCTGTCCACGGAGGTTAACTGAAGACGAGCCAGAAGGTAGAGCGGGAGCGAGACCCCGAGCGGCCAGCCGAAATCAGGTAGGTGGGCCCAGCATTGAGGTTACACAGGGCAGAAGCCGGAGGGAGACGATGGAGCTCACGGCTGGGAGAATAGTCTCCCAGCCGCCATGTTCCCCCTGCTGTTAAATTTTCACATCAGTGTTACTTGTTGCTCCGCACTTCTGCCATGGAAAGTCTCGAAAAGAAACCGACGTCAGCTCACTGGGATGGCGCCTATATAGGTAACGCACAGGTCACTTCCGGCTCGGACGACGACGCAGAGCCGAGCAACACCACCTACTGGTGTGCAGGGGTACTACTCTAAAATCTCCGGAAACAGTCTGACATGTAGGGAATATTCTAAAGAATGGAATCTGTGGCTAGATAGTCTCTCTCATCAGATAAGGTGTTACCGAAGATAAGTAACTTGTTCATTTGTTTCACACCAAACTTGCACCTCAGCCTTCTCTCAGTAGTGTGCATCGTTGGTCTGAATCCAATGCTGCACCTTTGTCCAGAAACTGCCACAATGTGAACTCTATAGCCAGTACCAAGTACAGTTCTAAGTTGCATATTCAAACCTCACCTTCCCTCCTGTTTCCTTGGCCTTTTGTATGGATTAACCAGCACATTAACTCATCATAACACACTGCAGTTCAAACCTTTTACTCTATTCGCCTTCAACCACTCTGTTCCATCATGGATATTTAGTAACCTACATATGCATTAAAATATATGTGCATAATCCCGGAACACTTCAGCAAAGACAAATAAATCTGTCCAATCCTGAACAAACAAAGCCTGTGTTTAAATAATATTTTCTTTTTATGTTCTATCTCTTTTTTTCAAGGGTAAACACACAATTTTAAAAGAAACACTTGCCATTCCGTATTGGTTTAAAAACCACTTGGAACTGCATTGCTGCTCAAATCCTTTTAATTGTATTATTTGTCACTGTAGGGTAGCCAAAAACATCTACAATTCAGTGTGCATCTGGGATGGTTATTCCCTAAAGTCAAGATTCCAGAACACTAGGTCTCCCTTTTTTTTTTTTTTTTTTGCTTCAAGGTGTTAGTGTAAGTTTTTTTAATATGAAAGTTTTATGTAGGTACGGTTTACTTATGACTTCCTGTATTCCCCCTAATTAATGATCTTCATCACAATTCCTAACTACTAAAACTAAAGTGTGTTTTTACGAGCAAAAAAAAGTCATCACCGAAAATCCCTTGAAACACCCCCAAGAGGGTGAACAAGCCACAATCGCAAACATATTATCAGAGACCAGAATTATAATACCTCTCCCGTCCATTCCTTCTCGCACCATAAAATGTCCATTACATGATTGCAATTCTCAAATGCACACCATGTATTCATATTGGATACAATCGTGATTGTCGCAGCCAATCTGCATCTACTGTTCCTATTAAAACCTAGTTGACCCACTTGCAGGTGATCATAGACATTCTCGTTCCTTAAGGGTATTTAATTATTAGACTGTACTGAGAAAAGACATTGGAGAAGCAGTTGTTTTATTTCACTACAAGAAACAAAACCCCTAATATTTTCTTTCTAATACTAAAAGGTGACATGAAATCTCTCACATACAATACCATCCAAATTCATATCTTTCAATACTCACATGTTGAATAACAAATTATTGAACTCGCAAAGTACATAGCGTTGCAACAAACTGTCTACACCTCAGATGCAGAAATTTGTGTCAGGATTTCATATGTAACTGGTCAAACACCACTAGCTACTTTGTCTGCTTCTCTCAGAAGGTGCAAGTATTTAAAGGTCTAAAACCACTCAAACTGATCAGTTCACATTATGGTCACAATAAATATCCATTTGAAAAGTAATCCAAGGAGAACATCACCGAACACTTAAACGCTGTAAAGCGCATTACATTACATGCAAGGCTCCACACTAATGCCTAAACAGTTAAACTTAACTTACCAGAAATCCAAGGACAAATGCAGGTCAATACTTCCTTCAACAGATACAATGAAACTATTGACGAAACCCAAAACATCTAGAAATAGACCAAATAGCCCCTCCTTTTCTGATTATATTTTCCACAGAAGGATGGTCAAAGTGTTCAAGCCCTAAAAGCCAGCTTTCAACAAGTTGCAATCCAGAACACACAGCCAAAATAACTTTTTTACAATTTTGAAAGCCATCACATCAGCAAAATCACCTCCCTCAAGGAATAAATGAACTTAAAAAGCATATGTTATCAGAAAATTTCGTAACCTCCATACCTTTTCATCAGTAAAGCTAAGGCAACCTTTAGGCCATTTTGAAGAGCATTTAGCAAATCTAGTTAAAGATTTGAAGTCGACATTGTACCACAAGGCTATCAATTATCATAAGAGAAGTTTAACTTTTATGTAAAGTGTGGTGCCGACTAATCAACGAATTGCTAAAAGCTGGTGACTTTGCTGGCTGTCTAAAAACACTATGCAGAGCAAAGATTGTACCTCAGCTATGACTAGAAAGGGTAGTTGCTATGTTCTGCCTATCTTACTATCTCTCTCTTGCTACGTGTCTGGTTATGTCACCTGGGACCTGGTGGAGAGCGGTTGAGTTGAGTGCTGCTCCGAGGGTATGATGACTTGTACTTAACCTGACTACAATAAAGATCATGACAACCTACTCCGGAGTCTTGAACTTATTACTGGCGACGAGCTGTGATGTCATTATACCTGTGTTTCTGAACCCACGACAAAAGAGCTCATCCTGATCCACTCCTTCGCTCTGCAATCGACTTAACGCATCCTCTAAGCTGTAACGAGTCCAGCTGGTGTCTCTAGCAGTCCTCCTGACCAGAATTGTGGATATCGTTGAAATCCCGAAGGCAGATCTGTGTTGGAAGGCTTACCATAGCCGGATCTGCATCAAAAGGACTCGTCAAGTTTCCTCTCCCGGCTCCGATCTCCTAATGATGACGTCAACCCAAAGCTGGGGGTGGTGCGTGTGATGTGCTGTTGGCCATTGCAGAGCGTCAGCGAGAGGGTGAGTCACGATCCAGCGTTGCAAGAGGTGGTGCGCGTGCTTACATCATTGTGCACGTTGCAGATCGTCGGCGGCTATTTTGCAATGCATTAATCTCCATCCTGGATCAGATGCTCTAGTGTCTCTCTGGAGAGGGTTGTCGCATCCTCTGGCGGCCATTTTGGAGGTTGCTTCAAGTCGTCGAGCAACCTTAAGGGTGACATTCTAGTGTTACCGCGGTGCTGCCTTGTTGCTTTGATTTGTTTGGGAGCAGCGCTGGCAGTTTCTCATCGCGCTTGTGGAATCCGACACTCGACACTGCCAAGGTACTGATTGTTCTATTGCGTTGTTGATTCGTAATTGGTGACAGGCACACCCTCACTCGTGTTACGGTGATAGGCACACCTTTGACATAGTGCCATACCAAGTTTTTGCGGTGATTGGCACACCATATTCAGAGTTCAGTGAGCGTTTAGCTCCCTCATAAATTGAGTCCGTTGGGGGCACTGTTTTTTACACGACTTATTGTGTTTTATGGAAACTGACGCACCTTTCTGTGGTGAATAACTTGTTCTCTGTTTTTGGAGTTGTCGGTCACATGGTTCTCAACTGCAGTCTGGTTGGGATTGTCTCTCTCTGAACCTCGCTATGACCTCCACTTCTGAGCCTCCTCCTTTCCTCTCCGATAAGGGTGATACAGTTTTGCCATGGAAACGGTGGAAACTGATTTTTGACTCTTACCTCATTGCCTCTGGTGGTGAGAAATTTTCTGCTGCACGGAAGCAGGCAATTCTACTGCACAATTTGGGCATTGAAGGCAGAAATGTATATAAAAGTCTGGATAAGATTGAGATAGGGGAGGGTGAGGGCGAACCTGACAACGTCTTTGACATGTCTGTTATGATGCTAGAGAAATACTTTGGTTCCCGTGTGAATGTTGTGTTGGAAAGGCACAAGTTTTTTTACCAGTGTGCAGGGCAAGTTGGAGAAAATTGGCAGTTATGTGGCGGTCTTGAAGACCTTGGCTCGCACGTGTGAATTTGACCATTTGTCAGATTCATTGGTGAGAGATCAAATCGTTAGGTGTTCTAACAATTCTAAGGTTCAGGAAAAGTTACTTTCAAAGAACCCTTGTTTGTCGGATGCCATTTCCATTGTGGAAGCCATGGAAAACACGAACATGTGGGTGCGTGAGATGAGAGAAGAGAAAAAAGATGACAGTGCCTCCTTTGTCAGAAACGCCTGTTAATGAGGTAAAGCCAAATGAGAGTTTGAAACCCAAGGAGTATGGCAAGTACAAAGAGACTGGGTACAAAGAGACTGGTCAAGAAGGAAGCAGCCACAAGAGGACTTGAAAGGTGGGGGCTTTAAATGTTTTCGCTGTGGGAGTGATACACCTGTCTCTAACAGCCCGAATTGTTATGCTAGGTTTGCCACCTGTAACAAGTGTGGCAAGTAGGGCCACTATGCTCACGTGTGCAAGGGAGCGAGTTCTAAGTCTAATGTAAACCAGGTGACTCCTGATGAGCACAAATTCGTGTTGAGTGTAAGGAGCGATTGGGGGGGGGGGGGTGGATGCTGATCCCATTGAGATGCCTGAATATGTGATAGCAGTGGATTGGAAGAATGTTTCTGTCTTAGCTGATTCGGGTTCCCCCCCATACCATCATTGGGGACAAGAATTGGGACACTTTATTTGATCTGGAAAAGATAAAGTTGCAAAATCCTGATATAAATCTTGTGGGGTATGGTCGCAAGAAGATTGATGTCTTGGGTTACCATGTCATGAGGATTCAATTCGAAGAGTGTGAGACTGTGGGCAAAGTTTATGTGGCCAAGAGAGGTGATAATTTATTGGGATGGAGGCATCAAAGAGACATGGGAATAACTCTGAACCCCAATGCCAAGGACAAGGTGATGGCTGTTAGTGAAGTAGGCTCCCCTGAATGCATGTTTTCCGAGTTTCCCAAGGTATTTAGTAACTATCTTGGCTTATTGAAGAATTTTAAGCACAAGATTGTCCTTAAAGCTAACGCCACTCCATTCGTTTCCAAGGTAAGGAGGGTTCCCCGTTTGACGCTGTTGCCTCTGGAACAACAACTCAACAGACTTAAGAGCAATGGTGTGATCGAGGAGATTGAAAGCTCTGAGTGGTTGGCCCTGGTGGTTTTTCTCAGTAAAGCTAAGGCAACCTTTTGGCCATTTAGAAGAGCATTTAGTAAATCTAGTTAAAGATTTGAAGTCAACGTAGTACCACAACGCTATCAATCATCATAAGAGAAGTTTAACTTTTATGTAAAGTGTGGTGCCGACTAATCAACGAATTGATACAAGCTGGTGACTTTGCTGGCTGTCTAAAAACACTATACAGAGCAAAGCTTGTACCACAACTATGACTAGAAAGGGTAGTATGATAAGTTTGTTACAGGTCTGTCTTTGATGAAGTAACACTGATGCCTATGCTAATTATTCCCCCACATATTTTTAGGACTTGTTGTGCTGCTTTTCAGGTTCGGAGGCTGGTTTGGTGCTGCACAAAATGAATGAATGAATGAATGAGTAGGATCTCTCTGGTCGTCGGATCTTTTACCTGGGCAATCGGGTACATATGTGTGCGCATCCAGTGAGCCACATGACGTGGAGCTGGGCTGCCACCAATAATTTTTTGAACCTGGTTCCCATGCCCATCAGATTTGTCTCCCTTCACATCAACCCCTTAAAAACTGTACCGTCTAGGATTTCTTTTTGCGTTGTTCTTAAGTATGTTATGACAGTTTGTTGCTTGGTCATTTACAGCAACGGAGCAATAAATGTCTTCTATGTTTTTTGTTTTGTTTTTTAAATCTGGCTTTATATTTTAAATATGTTTTATGTGAGCATTGATTGACCTAAACAAACAAAAATATCTCCTTTCGAGGAGGGACTGTTTTGCGTCCAGCTGAAATGTCAATTCCTCCCCAAAAAGCATTATGCAGTGGGGGCTAATTGTGAATTGATACTATGGGAATGGCACTCATTTTGAAGGAGACGTGTACAAACTTGGAATACTACACACGTTCCAATATGTGATGGAGGAATATGAAATCCTGGTATGCCAATTGCAAACCTAAGACCCACCTGACCTCGGATAAAGGACTAATACAATCTGAAGCTACTGCTCAGTCGTTTCCACTGCACTCACATTTTAAACCATGCCTTAACGTATTTCACGTAACAGCAGAGTAAAAAAAAACTGGGGGGAAGGTGGGTTGGAGGAGGGGAGTTCTCTCCTAGGACCACACTACTTGAGGTTGGAGAAGGGGCATTGGTGTGCACATGTGCTTTCTGAAATAGCATACAGCACAGGTAGGTGCTTTGTAGAATTATCTGCACAGTGCAAACATGTTGCATGCTGTCTGCTAAGAACCAAACTGGGCAGGAGGACTTTGGTCGGGGGTAGCTTGAACATGCGGTGAGATTTTGATCTGGAAAGTGTTGTTCTTAATATCTATCACTTCTACCAAGACAGACAGAACAGTTCTCGTAGTGGACCATTCTTCAGTATTCCAATGTGACAAAGTGATACTTAAGAATCACCCATCCTTCTCATCCACAGTTGTTGCAGAATTCTCCATTAGCAAGACTATAAGTTTGGTGCCCCCCTCCCCCCCCCCCCCGATGACTGACACCCTAACACAGAGTTGTTCATACATTGTGTTTTAGTAACGAAATTCTAAATTGAAAGGAATTAGGATAGAAATATTATCCATAAAACACCACTGCCCCCGCCCCCACCCCTGAGGAAAAGAGGTTCAAGTTGCAAAGCTGAATTCTCAAAAAAAGAACAAAGGTATCATGGCTGCTTGCGAGGTCCGCTCTCTGTCCTAAAGCAAACTTCTCTCACTGTAGAAAAAGTTTAAAAGGCAGTGTCACTCATTTCACATTGTGTTGCATTTATGATTTCTTTCCTTAGCTTCAAAGTTATTGTTATTTGGAAGAAAAGTAAGAGTAGAACACAAGCTTATGTAAGGGTTAAAAAACCATGTTTGGGGTCCAGTCTGGCAAAGGGGGCTAATTCTAACATATGAATCTATAGATGATCCCTCCGTCAAGAGATGTGTTACAGGTAGGCATATTTTCAATCTCACAAAGGTCGGACTGGAAGGCAGGTAGGGCTGATGCAGAGTTGGTGATTGGCATGTCGGGCAGATGCAGAAGTGATACTGGTTTTTCTTACCCCTAAACGCACCACTGAGGCACCAAATTTGTGTGAAATTTCCATGTAGGGCTGCTCCATTTTGTAATCTATTAACACATAAGACTATTTGGTTGTGAATGTATCGAACATGTACCATTCATGGTGGCCTGAAGAGGCTAACTGGGCAGGGAAAGGACCATACAAATGTAATGAAAGTACATTTGTAAAAACAAAATTAGGAAGTAAGGAATATGCAGTCACAAGGAAGGACAGGCTACTAATCGAAACGTGTTTAATTTCCTGAAAGTGTAACTCCTCTTTCAATTTGGCTACAGGTAGCTATAGTTGCAAGAAATCGTGTGATAGCAAAACGAAATAAAACAGAGATTTTCTTTCAGTGTTGATTTGAGCGCTCATACGTTTTGGATTGGTGAAGGCGCTAAACAGTAGTTAAGTAGTTCCTTTCCCCAGAGGCACTACAGAACTTTCTGTCACAAATACTGACTCCAGCACTCACTGTGACGTGGGTGTGCATGCACAACAAGGATAGCAACAGCTGTAACGACAGCAACACCGTCTGCTGCAACAGCAGTGACCACAGATGTCAGCATTTCAGGGACAATGACCGGAACTACAGCTACCAGCACATCCAGGCCAAAAGCAGCAACCATAGTTGCCATCATGGCAGGGAGAACGGCAACAGCTGTCAGCAAGGCAGCTCTAATAGTAGTGATCACTGTTGTAACTGCAGTAGCGCCAACAGCTACAACACTGCGGGAACAATAGCAGTGGTTTTCCACTGCGTTGTTCCTTATCCCTTGCACAGATGCTTTACTGGTGTTTTAAATTTAAATCTAGGACCTTTTCTTTAAAATCCAGCTCACACGCCATTTCTCTTTTTGTGACTGAACGTGAATTTAACTTCTGTCATGATGACCTTGCAATCCTTGTCTAAAAATTCCTTGAATTGTAACTCCGTCTCGGGCTCTGTCTCATATCAATCCTTCTTTCCTAGAGGTTTTGAATAATGAACTCCCACTTAAGGTGAGAAAACGCCATAAGAACATAGTTTCTAAAAAGTCGTTCTCTGACAGCTTGAGGGATCACTGACTAACTCGCAGCGAGACCATAAAGGAGGAAACTCTTATCTAGAAGTGGATCTTTTGCCCTCTTAACAGCAGTTACTTATTGATTAAAAAATAACTGAACAAGGCTAGATCAAAACTTCTCTGCAACCATATTCTTCATTCTAACCTACTAAAGAAAATTTTAAAACTGAAAATTACTTTTGTAATCCTTTTTCAATGGCTCCGTCAGCCCCTTCATCTCAAACATTTAGTGATGATCTTGCTCTTTTATTGATCAAAAAATACAACAAATTTACACCAAAATCAAGAACTCCCAATCTGCATCCCTATGTACTCAGTCTACATCCTCTTTTGTGGGGCTCTCTTGTGTTGTGGGACAGTTGTTTCCCCACTAACTTAGCGAACACTGTGGTTCAACCTTGTCAAACCTTATCAAATCAGGTTCTCCTGATGATCTTTGTCCAGGCTTCTTTCTTCAGTCAGCGCTGCCGGTCACTAGTACCCTACACAGCATTCAAAATCTGGTGGTATTAGTAGTCTGCAGACACCGTAAATTTGTAAATTTGATCATGTTCACAATCCAGATTAAGCTTTATTGGCTTCCAATAAAGCAGTGCCTTTAAAACCCAATGCTTCATGCGTACAATTTATCATCAAATCAATACATCTCCTTTGCTTCTTCGCCTTACATGTTATACTCCTGACAAATCTTTTCACTCTAGTTCCCATCTTCTTTTTGATTGATGTGAAATGTTCCCACGTGGACGGTCACTCTTTGCGCTATTTTTCTCATGTTTGTTGCTAGTTTGTGTATAATTTGCCTATTAACTTAAAAAACATTTATTCTTACCTATCCTTTAAGAAGGATCTTGAAACTTTTTTCTTTTGTTAGGCACGCTTTCTCTGCTGATTATGGCTGTTCCTTTGCACCAAGATGCCTATTTTGTTGTTCAAGTGCTGTACACATGCTGTACTCAATCACTCATTCCAGTAGATCAAATGTTTCTGATAATTAAAAACAAACTGCCCTAAAAGTGAAGGTTGCATCTAGTCGTGCGTGTGTTTTTTTTAAACATGTCAAAGAATTGAATTTTTATTATTTATTCATTTTTACTAACAATATAGGCCTAGGACGTGTGCCTTCATCTTTGAAATTCTTTTGCGTGACACAGGAATCTCGAGCTGATGGCTAACCTTAACATTGATTAAGTAAAAATAATCAGAATACAGCAGACAAAATTATCCTCTTTCCATGACGTCTATAAAATTTCAAAGCATCCTCAAGACTCACGTAAGATCCGCCCCCATCCCAACTGGCCTCAGACAAATTGGCCCTTCACGCCCTTGTTTCAGTGCCAGTGCTATGTATAGTTTCCTATGGTATTCTCCAAGAGGCTAATCAGCCGTAACCTCTTGAGGCAGTTAATGTCTCTGAACTCAGAGGACCACTGTTCCTCCATCTCCAACCAATTCTCCAGGAAAATACAGCAGGAGTTATTTGCATGGGGCAGCTTTTTCTTAGCCACTTGTACGCAGACCGTTCCACCCTTCCATACCATTCATCACAAGTCTGACTCCTCACAGTTCACCACCTAGTCAACTTCTGTTCATCTGCCAACATCAAATATGTTATCATCATGGCTGTGGTAGCGCGTAAGGAATACCCCCTCAGCCAGGAAAGGCATTGGGGCACATGCAAGCTACATTGTTTCTTTAAAAGTTTCATACTGTTGTCCATCAAGTCTTTCCTTGATCTGTCTATAGTCAAACCTTTTAGGCTGTCCTATGTGAAAGTCCACCTTCAACTTTCAATCAACAGCCTCTCCCTCATATAAATGCTATATTCTTGACTTTTATAGGCCTCAGAATACTAGTCTGTAACCACACCAGATGTGACTAGAAGATGGAGAATCTTAATTAACACATTAATTTTCAATTCGACCTAGCTACATCATAAAGTGGCTTTTCCATTTGTTAATATCGATGCGTCTCTCAGCAATAAATCTTTGGAATTGACCCCATTAGAATCGCCATACTTTTGAGTCAAATAATTTGGATCTTTAGATGTAGATTTAGAGGGATAATTGAATGAAAAGTTCTTCCTTTGCAGTAGCCCCTAGTCACCTGACAAGGTCATGCTGAGAACCGTAGATTTGAACACTACAAAAGAGGGCCAAGGGAGATTTATAGACGAGCAGGTGTTGGCTCCCAACTTATACCACAATAACACACAAAGAAACACCTTGGTCTTTAATAAGAAAATGCAATAAGAAACAATAGTAACCCAACTGTAATGGGATAATCCTTTTTTAAGGACGATTTCCCTCACCCACCAAAGGTGGCATGCTTCATCATCGGGAATCTCCTTGCACTGTGACAACTGTTCATGTTGCGGGCTATAACTCCCTCACTATAAAGGAAGTGCTCTAGGTATGTTTTTTTAGAGATATAGTAGATACCCTAGGGTAAACTGGGGGGTGATAAGGTAAGCAGAGCACGCAATGGGTGATATAGTGATTGAAAACTGGCTACAGATTACGCGTACACCTTTATTCATGCGCCCTTGAGTCAGGATTATAACAAGGGACTGTGCAGGAGTGCATTAGTCCTGCTTGAATGTGTCACCAGAAAAGGTCAACGTGTTTCTGCCGCAATACCCTCAGATGAGGTGTTTTGGCATTCGTCACAACGTATAAAAAAAAAATGCTGCTCAAAATGAAATCATACCAAACCGCACAGTGGTCCACTGGCAAATTCAGAGATGATCCACTGTCAGTCAACCTTTAAAGGAATAAAGACAGTTGGGTTACTGTTTGAAAGAAGTGGCAGCTATAGATTTGTTCCATGTCAAAGATGGTAGAATGCACACTGATATGTTATGCCCTTCATCATTATGAATGCTCAAGGCTACGATAGACGCGTGCTACCCCGGAGCGCGATCCGTCCATGCGCGTGAATATGAATGTTAATACTGGAGCCTCGTCAGGTTCCCCAGGATGCACAGCATTTAGACAGTCCAAAGAATTGTAAACATTTTCTTCCATTTTAAATGCATACTCGAAAAAAATTGCATTTAAAATGGAAGAAAATTTTAAAATTCTTTGGACTGTCTAAATGCTGTGCATCCTGGGGAACCTGACGAGGCTCCAGTATTAACAGCTACAGATTTGTGCCATCAACCACCCAAATAAATCAAATTGTTAATGCACATTTCACCTAGATTAAGGTAAGATTTATACACCTGCTGCAACATATACATTCTGTCAGAGACAGATGTGCATGCAACAAAACCCAGAAAGCTTACCAGCAGTAGTCTGGTGTGGTGCCTGAACTCTGGGACCCTGGCGTGGAACTCGGGGTGCTCTCTGTCCTATAGAGAAGATGTATGAGAGAGGATGAAACTCTGTGGTACTGAGATGTTAGGAGACAAGGAAAGGAAAAAGCTGTCTAACAAACGGCATGATCAGCATGTCAGGACAAGTGTGTATGCAGTGTGTGTGTGTGTGTGTGTGTGTATGTATGTATATATATATATATATCCTCTCTGTATGTAGAGGGGTCCGTGACTATTATAGGCAAGAAAGCCTTGCAAGGGCGTGTCAAGTAATTTAGGGGACTGTAAACAATTAACAAGGCTCTTAGAGGTTGTGGCGGCTGCACCAATCTGTACTCATGAATATTATACATCCAACTCCTTCATTATGAAATGCGCCCATCTGGCAATGAAAGAGTTTTTAGGTTTGAAGACTGCCTGTACCTACAAATGTCCGGGACTTCCATGAGCAGCACTTTTGCCCCCAGTCTGGCTAATCTATACATGCATGTGTTCGAGACTTAACATGTCCTCTCACCTCACAATCCATACCACTCCCATATTGGGATTTGGAAGCGAAGCATCTGACATTTTTGTCATCTGGCATTTTTGTCATCTGGCACGGTGATGCAACTTCCATCGCATAAATTCCATCAATGTCTGAACTCTCTCAATACTTGAGATTCACTTGTGAGTACAACAAAGAGAACTTTCTTTCCTGGACCTTTTGATCTTCCCCTCAGCTGGCTTTCTAGAAACTGAAATGTACAAGAAACTCATGGCATGGAATGTCTTGCTGTCTTACAATAGTTTCCATCCCAAGTCTCTCAGGGACAACCTCCCATTTGGCCCATTCCTGCGCCTTAGGCACAACTGCTCTCATCTCTAAAAGTTTAAAGAACATGCTAACATACTGTCTACCTAATTACGAGACCGACTGTATCCTGCCCCGCTAATACATGCAGCAACCAAGAGAGCCAGGAGCAACAATCTGGAAGCACGTCTGTATATTAGGCCTCCCAAACAGTCTACTGAGAGACTAGTATGTGTCAACACCTTTTGCAGCCTCTCCAACTCGATCCAAAAATCGATATGCAGCAATTGGCATATTCTGAACAAAGACAGTCAGTCCATCCCACGTCCACTGTTTGCGTTCAAACGTTTTCACAACCTAAAGGACAAGTTTGTTCAAACCAGACCCCCATACCGATAAACAGGAGACACTTTGGGGCCTACCACCAGTACAAGGCCACTTCCCCTATGGTTCCTGTGGAGTATGTGCCCAGACAGAACACACCACTCACATTGACATCGGGACTAATGCTCTGTGGGAATTGAGACCGCATACGAACTGCAATAGCGAAAAACGTATCTACCTCATTACCTGCCCTTGTGGGTTATGCTATATTGGTATGATGACACAGAAAAGCAAAACTCGCATTACTGAGCACAGTAGCACAAATAGATGCATGAAACAAGCAACAAAATTGCCTCATCACTTCATCGAAAAAGGATATACTTGCGATTAATTGCAATGGACAGTACTTGACAAACCTACACTGCCGACATTTGTCCCGAACATCTCACAAACCCTTTTTGTCAGAGAACAGAAATGGATTTTTCGGTTATGTAGCCACATCAACGGGCTAAATGACGAAATTCCAGGTTCATCGATTCCATGAATTATGATGGCTTACCTACATCCATAACATCTTATGTAAAACACTTTGATCTGGTGAGAATTGTCCCTCGTAATGTAATTCCATACATTATTGCATATAGGCTCTCTCAGATAGATGTGTACGCAACTCTCCTACACACATTATATTCTTTTGATACATTTACGTTGGAGGGCGGATTTACACGCACTGCACATTCACCTGACTATGGTGTTACATACTTGACACACTGATTTCAGTAATCGAGCAGTTCAGTGCTGCCGGCATGCTCTGACTTTGAGATTTAATTTCTGCCGCCTTCAGGGTTTGTCTGCTCTGTGCGCATCACTAACGCCTCCTGCATGCCACACAGGTGTCCTATACACGCGGCTTAAAACCAAAAACTACAATTTCCATGATGCACATGCAGACATGTTCGTTTGTGAGTGGCGCTTCAATAACGCCATCTGTATGCCACATTGATGTCTTTATGCACGTGCCCATAAACCACATTTCCCATGATTCTCATGAAGCAGTCATGGGCACGCTCCCTCCGGCGCTTGCTGACTTACATTTGAGAGGTCCAGGCCCGCTGCCAGTGTCCTTGAACCTGGCGATGGATGCAGCTCTCTATGGGCTCTCTATAGGTAAGCGCATCCCCCAGGGCGAATCGGCCTCTTTTTCTTTTTCTTTTTTTTTTTTTTTCATCACAGCGGCATGCCGCTTGCTTTCAAATTGCCCTGTCTGTGTTTGAAACGTATACTTTGATATTTACTCCTATGAACGTATGGTGGACCCCTGACTCCTGGCCATTGTTTATCACAGCGCCATGCCGCCTGCTTTTAACTTGTCTTGTCTGTGCCCGAATTTTTCACTTTCATATTTACTTCTATCAAGTATGGGCCCCTGTTGCAATGAGACACATGGCCTGTTTTCACGTGGCACCCTTCATTCTGTTGACCCTCGAGTCCTGGCTACGTGTCATCCTTTAGTTCTCTCTTTCCAAAATGTTGCTTTACTGAGCATCCGAATGCATAGAGGGCTTTGTTTTTTTCATACTAACAGCACCAGATTGGTGCAGCCGCCCCTACCTCTAAGAGACTTGTTAATTGCTTACAGTGCCCTGAAATACTTGACACGCCCTCCATAGGCTTTCTTGCCTATAACAATCACGGATCCCTCTACATACAGAGAGGATTATATATACATATATATATCTATACATATCGCATGAAGCATACACACCTGTTCTGACATGCTGATTACGCTGTTGCCTGTTAGACAGCTTTTTCCTTTCCTCCTAACGTCTCAGTAACGCAGAGCTTCATCCTCTACCCCTACTCTCTCCTACATCTTCTCTATAGGACAGAGAGCACCCCGAGACCCATGCCAGGGCCCCCGAGTTGAGGCACCACACCCAACGATTGCGGGTAAGCCTTTTGGGTTTTGTTGCATGCACACCTGTCTGACAGAATATGTATATGTTGTAGCAGGTGTATGAATCGTACCTTAATCTAGGTGAAAAGTGTATTAACAATAATTTAATTTTGCTTCATCGCATTTATTTGGGTGATTGGTGGCACAAATCTTTATCTCAATATGCAAGTGAACGTTCACTTGGATGCTGGATGCACAGCGTGTGAATACAATGTTTCACTTAATCCTTGTAAATAACACACATTAAACACATTTGTCAAAACAAAATTTGCACACATATAATCTGTGTGTTCTGCATTTAAATGTTAGCCTTTATTTGGCTTATTGTGCACATGTTTTCAAGAATATCGACCGTAGTCACAATCTTTATCTGCCACCTCTTTGAAATGGTAACCTAGCTGTCTATATTCCTTTACAGGTTGACTGACAGTGGCTCCTCTCTGAATTTGCCAGTGGACCACTGTGCGGTTGTGAATTATTTCATTTTGAGCACTTTCTTTGAGCAGAAGCATTTTCTTTTTGTATGTCCTGACATATGCCAAAACCCCTCATTTGAGGGTTATATGGCAGAAACATGTTGACCTTTTCTGGTGACACATTCAGGCAGGACGAATCCACTCCTGCAGTGCCCCTTGTTTTAATCCTGATCCAGGGGTGCGTAAATAAAGGTGTACGTGTACCCTGTAGCCAGTTTTAAATCACTATATCACCCGTTGCACACACTGCTTGCCTCACCACCCCCCAGCTCACCCTAGGGTATGTACAATATCTCTAAAAAACATCCGTAGAGCTCCTCCTTCATAGTGAGGGAGTTCTAGCCCACACCGATTACAGTTGGCACAGTGCGAGAAGATTCCTGATGATGAAGCATGCCACCTTTGGTTGGTGAGGGAAATCATCCTTAAAAAGGAATATCCAATTACAGTAAGGTTACTACTGTTTCTTCTTGTTTTTTCTAGTTCGAGACCCTGGTGTTTCTTTGTGTGTTATAAACTCAGATTTGGCGATGACAATTTTATAGCTAGTGAGTTCCTCCAGATCAGCATGGTCTTGAAGATCCCCTGCCAACCCTGGAGAAAATCTATTCGGTCCTGGAGGAAGATAGCTTGCTTGCCTGCTTTTACATTTAGCATGGGGAATTAATCCTACCATTAATTGCTTGCAGCTTCATTAAAGAGCGCAATGGATCAGCCCTGCAACTCCCCAGTCAATTGGGATTTGACAACTGTCCATTGACCTTTACTGTTAGTGAGGTTTCTTCCAATCCACAAAAGCCTTACCAAATCCCTTACACAACCACACTTTCTGCAAGAAGCTCCAGTCCACCCTTTTGCATGCCTTCCCTGCATCCAGTAAGACCAGGACTGCTGGTCTTCACATCTTTCTCACATGAGCTTCACCCGTCGGGTGATTAGTGTGCTATACAAATCGGTATAACGTAACATGAGATATCCACTGTGCCATCCTTTTGGTATTGTCCAGTGCCAGCCCTAATAAAATCAGAAAGGCCTTGTGAACCAAAACTCTGGCCACGAGGACTGAGGCCTATATCTTTGCATAAACCTTCATTAGGGCTAAACGTCTCTAAGAACTGCAAAACACGTTGTTGGAGTTGATTGCCACTACAGCCCCGAGAATAGTCATAGTCACCAACTTCAACATCCTAAAGTCATTGAAAAATGTTTTCTTACGTTACAGGTCGGTAAATCTTTCTGGTCAGTAGCTTGTTAAAATTAGTGCTCCAAATTGCCCCCAGGGCTTCCTCTTTCAGGACTGGCTCATTAAGCTATGGCAACTGTTTAACCATCAGCTTGGTGAAGCCTGCTAGGGACAGGTCGGCTTCCTCATGGTTTAGCATGATAGTGCTGCGGATCATATCACCTACCTTATCAGTGTTTCTTTTCACACATGGTTTGGCTGCCAATACCTTATCTGCCCTGACACTACCATTTAGTATTCGATGCAGATGATGCACCTGATGTTCAGCCTTATGTCAAACCATTCAGCTGGCTTTTCACACCCAAAATGTTCCTTTATATAATGTGGTTGTTTGTGACCTTGTTCTTTTTCTCCAACCCAGTCAATTGTGCATTCCAGCATTCCTCACCCCCCCCCCCTCCACTGCCTTTCTCAAACTATTTTATTTGTTATAAAATATTTTGTTATATAAAAGCATAATGCACCTACAACTGTTGATACACCTTGGCATTAGTCTCAGGACAGCTAATTAGAATAGTCCATTTGGTCGTGCATTGGTTTCTTCAGGGGCTGGGTCAACAATCTTCTGGATCAAAGGTATCCTGTAATAATGAGGCATGTGAAGTGGAAGTGCCTTCTCCCGTCTCTGGGTTCTCCGAATGCTTCTTTTTAGGGACTGGAAGCCAAGGCCTAATTTCTTTATCTGAGCCATTTCTTCTCTCTCTCTTCTGGGTTCTCGGTTTCCAGGCAGGAGGCAATACTATCTGATTTAATTTGAGTTATAATTTTGTATAGCGCTCCAATGCCCTGAGGCGTCTTGGCGCTGCTGCTGTAGTTAACAGGAGAGGAAAGACGAGGCAGAGATATGGGAACTCTTTATTGATTGAAAAGCCAAGTCTTTATAGATTTCCAAAATGATAGGAGATCTGGGCATTTCCTTAATTAGTGGGGAGGGAGTTCCATAGCTTTGCGGTCCTCAGGACAAAACTCCTACCATCATGAAGCTCGTTTGACCTTGGATAATACTAAGAGTTTTGCATCTGAGGATCTGAGCGTCCTCTGAGGGATGTACCAGATAAATTTCTCACGAAGGTAGTGAGGTCTAATATTGTGCAATGCCTTAAACGCAGTACAGAGTGCCTGGAATTCCATCCTCCTTGCAACTGGGAAGCATTGTAATTTGATCAAGGCCTATGATGCTGATTGATATTTTGGATTTCTTGCAAGAAGCCGGACGGAGGCATTTTGCAGCATCTGGAGTTTTAGAAGAGATTTTTTTCTGGATGCCGATGAAAAGGGCATTTCCATAATCTAGTTTAGCTAAGACTAAAGTAGTAACTACTGTTTTTTGAAGGTCCGGATGTATATAAGGACAGATCTTTCTAATTATTTTTAAGGTAAAGAATACTGATGAGGCAATAGCATTGACCCGGTCTTCAAAGTAGAATTTATCATCAAAGAGGATTTCTAAGTTCCTCCCTTTCCGTACTAATGTAGGTTGAACCCCCGTGTCCTGTGGCCACCAACTTGGTGACCAGAAGGACTTGTCTTTACCAAAAAGAACCTCAGTCTTTCCTGCGTTAAGCTTTAGGCAGTTCGTCTCATCCAGTGTTCTACCTGGGACATGCATGAACTAAACCTATGAGCAGTCTGATCGTGATTGCTAGATATGGATACCACAATTTGGGTATCGTCGGCATATGACACCACTGAGAAACCCAGGGATTTTATAAGTTTAGCTAGTGGGGTAACAGAGGTTAAATAGGGTAGGTCTCAACAAGGAGCCCTGGGGTACCCCACATGGAAGGCAAAATTGTTCAGAGATGATATCGCCCATTGCCACATGATTCGTTCTGTCCGTTAAGAATGATGTTAGCAGCTTAAGTGCTGGGCCTCCTATTCCTAGCTCAGCTAGTCGGTCAATTAAGATGATATGGTTGACCGTATTAAAGGCCACTGAAAGATCCAACAATATCAATGCGGTCCGGCCTCCTCCATCAAGAATGAACCTTAGTTTTTCCGATGCGGCCAACAATGCTGTCTCTGTACTTTGTGCCTTTCTAAAACCATATTTGGTGCAATCCAAAAGGCTATTATTGTTAATGAATGACATGAGTTCAATGTTCAAAGCCTTCTCTAATAGCTTGGCAGGAAAGGGCAGTCCAGAGATGGGCCTATAACTACTCGGCACGTTAGGGTCAAGGTCGTTCTTTTTTAGCAAAGGTACGATGGAGGCAATCTTCCATTCAGAGGGAAAGTGACCCGTACTAATGATTTAATTGAAGATCTTGGTCAGTTGAGTGCTAAAGATCCCAAGAGCCAAATGAATAACTTTTGGGGGCATGGATCTAGTGGTGATACCGATTTAATAGAACCAATTAATTAATTTTAAAACTTGTTCTTCGTTAAGCAAGGGAAATTTGTCGAAGGTAGTTTTTGGGAGTTGTACTATACTCAACTGAGGTTTGGACGCCCCTTGACTATTTAATGTAAAGGTGTCAAAGACTTCTTTTACCTTTTTCTGAAAAGAAATCACAAGATTGTTGCAAAGAGTTTGGTTGCAGATACTATTGTAGCCTCCTCATCTGCTTCCGGAAGGGGAGCAAAGGATCTAGTTTGCTTGTTTAAGATTTTCCAGTGTCCGCCCAAGGATCTTTGGCGGACTGCTTGGGGAGAGGTATAGCTGGTGCCAAAGAGACGCCAGGGTTTTGTGAACGAGGACGCGGCAAACCAGGGAAAAAGGACTGGAGCTGTTCAGCCATATGGTTTAGCCAGGCTGTGAACCTGCTCTGTATGAAATTTTGAATGTTTTGATCTAAAGCATATCTGTCTTGGCCCAAAACAAAATCGATTACACCCTGGTGTCAAATTAATAGGCACATCAGTTTGGTTGGTCTGAGACATCTGTAACATCAATAGAGTTTTGCGGAAATCAAATAAAGTCCCACGAAATAGCACCCTAATGTTCTGAAGGGTAGTGCTTGTTTCGGTCACAAAATAAACTGTCAAATGAGGGGAATTAACCCACGCTAGGCACAGAGATCGCTGGTTTGGAGAGGGGAAAAATAATGGTGACTACCAAAAAAACACAATTTGTAATAATTAATACTTCGATAATTTAACTGTGCTCAATTATTATTGCGGCCTAGTCACTTGGCATCCACTCCAGAACGTTTTTTCCGCTTTGAGCGAAGGATGTCAATCTGGAGGGGTTGCCAAGAACAAGGGCGAGGCCTCCTGTGCTCCGGGAAAAGAAACGGCTCCGAGGGCGGAAAGATAACACCCTTTGGGTGGTCTCCCTTCAAGAGCTACCTCTGGAGGGGGCCGTGGGCCGGGTTACTGCCAAGCGGGCAACCCTAAAGGAGGTCGGGATCATCGAAGGGCGTCAGGAACAGCGCCGGTGGTAGGGAGGGGCGCAGCTTCCAGTGCTGCAAGATCAAGGCTCGGGCCGGAGCGCAAAACAGCACGACTGCCATCAGGAACTGCTGAAATATAATGGCGGCGGCACGGGAAGAGGATTGAGGAGCCTTACCAGTGGGAACAAAGGCAGAGGGGGTGAGCGCCGCAGACAAAGTCCTTGCAGCGGAGTCACCAATCACCACAGTAAGACCAAAACAAAATTACTATACACAATACAATAGCCTTGTATGAGTCTGAAAACGATACACAAGAACACATAGCTGCCAAGGTTTCAGATTGCCATGTGTGACATTTTTAAAATGTCAGTGACATTATGAGTGACATTCCAACGACTAAGAGTGACACTTTCTCGCGAGCAAAAATCATGCAATGAAGACTAGGGGAACTTCTAAATATCAGAAATTACAGACATTTGAGCAACAAGAAACAGGCCTTTTGACTGCGGGAGCGGACGCACCTTAGACTGCTGTCCAGGCATACGGGGCAGCAGGAAGGGGAGGCTAACGGCGCAATGGGGGTACAGTGAGGAGCTGCATCTGGGACAGCTCTTGGCCGCACTTCCCTCCTTGTGATTTTAATCACACATTAGAGAGTCACTCAGGTCGATGCTGTGCCCGTCCCGCCGGTCCAACGCCGCTGGGTTAATTATATTGTAATAAATTATTGCCTCGCCCTCCTGCTCAGGCAGCCGGCAGCAGCGCATGCCACTCAGACTCAGATGCCGCGTGGTCGGACCGACGACACAGCACAACTCCAGTCGAGTCCGACCCCGACCTCACTTCCTGTTCCAGGACCACATCCGACCCCCCCACGGCGCCACAGAGCTGCTTGTAACGCAACTGCTGAGGGCAGGTCCCGCCCGGGTCTCCAGGCAGCAGCCGGGCAGATTGTAACATTGTAGCACGGCACTAGTGAGAACACGATCTTTAACTGTTTAGTGTTACTGAGCCTGGCAAGTGAAGTCTGCTGCAGCCCGGGCCGGGCGCACGGCACACAGGTGTCAGAGGCACCTTTCAGCGCTGTCAGCAGAGTGCCGGTCAGTGGCAAAAATGCGTGACAATGCATTTCAGTGCTGTGATGCGGGAACACCACACTGAAATGCGTTAGCGTCATGCCTGATGCGTGATACTTGGCAGGACTGAGAACATTGAGAACAGTAATGAGCTACTTAACATGGCAGCCGAGCAGCAAAGAAGAGGCGGAGCTTATCTTGTTCACTCTGTTTATAAGTCGCCATGAGTTACGATTGGCTATTAGACACTCTGCTAAGGGTTATGTAGTCCTTGCTTGGAACTCTGGGAGTTGCAGTTCATTCTCATGACTGTATGGGTTTGTGTATGTTTACATGGCAGCTGCTAAATAAAGCAAAGAGGAGAATGCACAATCTAAAGCCACTGCTCCGGCCATAGAATTTTGACTGCAGCTCTAACAGGATAGACAATTGCGAGTGAAGTATTAAACATTTGTTGGTGGTGATAGTCACTTTGCCTGCTATATTAATGCATGTAAAGTTCGGCCAGTGCTGGTTCACTGAAAGCCGCTGCAGGTATGCCCCTCGGGGACCCTCTACCAATCACACATTCAGGCACGGGTCGTCACTGGTCACCTCAGTAAGAATAAATTATGTAATTGTTGATGCAGCACGATCAAACACCTTCACTTTTCCAGGATGATGTCTCTCTTTAAGCAGTGGCTGAGACGGTTGTTCAGTGACACAGCTGTTCTAGAAATAGGCTCATACCCCTTTCACTTCGCTTCAGGCAACCTGAGCCACAGGTTTGACTTAATCCAGTACTGCAGCAAATAAGGTACCATATGAGTCACAAAGCACAGGCTGCCCAATGTCCTGGCTGCTGTGGCACCCATAATCATTCTCTAGTGCAGTCAACTCAGCATAAGAGTAGTGTGACAGGCCTGCACCTTCTGTGATGACAGACCTCAGTCTGCAAAGGGGAAACAGGATAAGTGCTCAGCATTTGCCAGTCTCCTTCAGCCCTTGTTGCAGGCGGGGCCCTCCGGGAAGTGCAGCTCAGAGGAGTGTGATGCAGCCCTTCAGCAGCAACACTGGTTCACAAATGTGCTTCCCCACAAAGAACCTGCCACAGTCTCTCCTCTGCTCTGTCTCTCAGTCACCTGGCCGGAGCTGCTTTCCCCTCCCCAGAGCAACCCAAGAACCACCACTCTGCTCTCGACAGAGACCACCCATCCACTGAACTACTGCAGCTTCTGCTTAAATCTGCCCTATGGAAGTGAGACACCCTCACCGCAATGAATCCCAGGGTCCATCAACACCGGTGATTGGTGAAGCAGATGAATGTGAGGCAGGACGCAGTGTAATGCATATGTCCTGGTTCCATTCTGGATTAACCAGAATAGTGCAGCACATTTCCAGTCCTCCCGGCATCATTCTCCGATTCTGTCTTAACGTTGCTTCTGCACACTCCGCTTTACCCCCATGAGAATAACCATTCTTTGCAGCACCTAGGTCCAGGGCTTTTCCTTGGCCCATGATCTTTATGGTTAGCCAACCAGGGGCAGTACTGGTTGGCAACGCAATCACAGACGGTGGGTACAAATCTCAAGCACATCCACACAACCGAACATCGTAGCCCTGCCTTAAAGTGTTTTTTCTAAATGGCAAAACAGTTACTTGTTAGTGGCTTGTCAAATCATTTTTCAGCTTTCGTTTGACTCTGTATTTGCACCTCGAAAGTCGTACTAGATGCAGGCAATGAGGATTCGATCTCCAGAGGTGGAGAACTCCAGAAGCAGACCTCTATGGTTGCACTGGTCACAGAAGCTGTTGAGCCACGTTGGACTGGGTCAGAATTTTAGAAATTCAAGGAAAGTTGGGTGATTTGAATTTGCATTTTTAGTCATGCCATGTTGATGTTTGGTCCAGGAAATTTGAGTCAAACCTTCCAGGAGGGTCAGATGGTTCAAGTGTGATTATACAAACCTGTTGAAAGTTGAGATGTGTTGAGCTGGTTATGAGTGTTCAAGCTGGCGGGCCAAACCGGAAGCTGGTTAGACATCATGGAGCATTGAACCAGGTTTAAATGATCAAGTCCCTGATTCTAACCTCTTGTGGGTCAGGGAAAGGCGGAGTTGAGCTGTCTATTAATGGCTTGACTTGTAGAACAAATCTGAAAGTTTTGAAGTAAACAACAAATTATCCTGAGCACTACTCAGTATGTATTATGAAATCAAAGTCCAGTCCGTCTTCTTGCAACTCCGATGTTTATTCCTGAATTCCTATCACGGATCACTATTCATCCTTACATGTACAATATTCTCCAGGTAGAAAAATAGCTAACACGTGTTTCGTCAGATCTGATGCGTCCGCATCCTCATCAGGGCTTGTACATATCTCTCTAATCCAGACATCCACTGCTTGACATAGACTTCTATACAGTCACTAGTCTTCTATAGGCCTCCATCCAGGATATCCAAAAATCAAAATACGAGACGAGTGAGGAGTACTCTGCCACTAGGGTTAGAGAAATCGTATTTTGATTTTTGGATATCCTGGACGGAGGCCTATAGAAGACTAGTGACTGTATAGAAGTCTATGTCAAGCAGTGGATGTCTGGATTAGAGAGATATTGTACAAGCCCTGATGAAGTCAGAGATGCGGACGCATCAGATCTGACGAAACACGTGTTGGCTATTTTTCTACCTGGAGAATATTGTACATGTAAAGGAAGGATGAATAGTGATCCGTGATGGGAATATTTCAGGAATAAACATCGGAGTTGCAAGAAGACGGACTGGACTTTGATTTCATAATACATACTGAGTAGTGCTCAGGATAATTTGTTGTTTATTGTAGGACCGGATTTTTCTGGTCCAGTTTTGGGGGTATGAGTGGCTGCCCTCTTCCTTGGAGCACACAATTTGATATTTCTGCATATGACTGTGGGGATTACTGTGAACTATTTTGCGCATAGAGCCTTGCCACATTCAGTTTTGGTTATTCTGAAAGTTTTGAAGTAGCTTGTACGTTTTCAGGTCAGTCGCTACATTAATTTGGCAGACAAGTCTCTCTGGCTGCTTCGAGATAAACAATAAGCCACAAATGAAGATGCCAACAGTCTTCTTTTTAGGGGTACCCAGTTTCTTGCAAACTGAAGCTGAGCATTGTAATAACTCTGACTATCTGATATGCCAAATCCAGCCTCATCCAAAGACACTCCATGTACAGCTTGAGCTATTCTCAAGTCCTTGTACTCTCATTGCAGTTTTACTGGAAGGACGCTGAACTCTTTAAAAAAAGTAAAAAATAAAATGTGGTTGGTCTATTTGTAGTATTTAGAATAATCGAAGAAACAGGATAATTTTTGTTGAACATTTTCTGTCGTTAGAACTGCAGAATGTAGTCCAGTCTGGTTCCCGAGCTACATAATGTTTGAGTACCCATTGTATCATTAGCAACATGTGACTTGAGAGATGTCGAACCCCAGGAGAATCCTATGTGATTTTATTCTGTTTTCTTTAAACAACCTCCTCCTTTTCAAACTCTTCCTGTGTCAGAAAGTCTAAAGTGGCTCATTCATACATAGTAGCAAGTGTCCAGGTAAATCATTTCCACAGCTCTGTTCACACCCTCTACTGTGCTATCCTTACCAAAGCACCTCAGCAGTCTGACTACTATGGGCTCAATGACAATAGCAGCAGAGATTTGGGTCAACCTTTTCTCTTGCTCATCCGCAAAATCCACTTTCCCGAAAAGATCTCTACCATAGAGATTCTGATACCTTCTGTATTTTGTAACGGAATACCTTTAAGGATACCCTACCTGAAGTAAGTCTGCTCCAAATTATGAAACAGGAAGCCCAGGGCAAGTAATAGATTGCTGTGGGAGTCGAGGGACCCAGACAATTATGGAGATCAGCAACAAACAATCAACACAGATTAGTCTCATTACTTTTCCTTTAGATGGTTGCACCTCATACTGGCAAATAGCATAATATCACTTTTAACAATTCTAACCGAATCACTTTGAAATTGAATTTGGTCCATTGAAACAAGTTAGACACTGGGGCGTGGCCTCGATGCGCAAGATGGTGGACGACATTCTTTAGCGCTCCCGTACCATCCATCCACCAAAATCCTGGTTCTACGGGTCTGAAAACTGCCGCTGGTGATCTTGTGCCTCTGTGGGGTTTGAGGACAGCACTAAGTAGAAGAGGAGAGATTGGTCCCAGGCCCAAAGCAGATACAGGTGTGGCAGTCTCGGCTATCAAAATGGCAGCCGCCCAGGCAAAGGGCCAGACCAAGGGAGAGTGCGGTTCCGAGGCTGTAGTTAGGGGCAATTCAAGGCAGCTGCATCCACTCCATCCCCTCCCTGGGAGGAGCGGAGGCCCCCGCTAATGCGGGGGCACCATCAGGCAGCCAGACACGCCGTGGTGCTGCCAGGGAGGCTGGCTGGCACCTGGCGATGAGAGAGGCCTACATGCGGGTGTGGTGAGTGAGAGGCCGCTTGAAGGAACGACCTACATACGGAGAGTCGGGTGTCTGACGGCCTGTGGGTGCCGTGCCTGGGCATAGATCTCAGTCGCGGAGGTGACAAATTTAGGGTCAAGGACAAGTGCAGTGGGTGTTGTGGTTCCTGGCATCATTCCCTTCCCTGCTGAGGCCGCAAGAGAGGTGACACAGGCAACTAGTGAACCCCTATATTTATGCTGACACCTACGTAAATAAAAGGAGGGGTGGCTGATGGAGGTTCACAGATAGACGAGGGTGGGGCCCTCTTCCCACTCGGCCTGATTGTGCTGCTCCTCCTGGTGAAGCCGTGGCAGGGGACTGGCAGGCCGCAGCTGCTGCAGATAATCATTCACTGCAAGGGAGAGAGATGGCCAGAGATAAGGTCCCCCCCCCCACCCCCAAACATGTCAAAATTGATAAATTTGCTGAGCCGCTTGCACCCCGACACCAGGCGTGACCCTGGGGAGTCCCGTCATGTCAGGAGACGGAGGGGCTAGGGAATCGGCCCCCCCCCCGGACAGATGTGATCCTGCAAGCTATTGAGTCCTTCCGGAAGGTATTGGAAACCAGAATTGGAGAAGTAGGGGCTGATGTAGCCCTCCATTGGCAAGACTTGCATAAAACCACATGCTTAGTCCCATATTGCTACTTTGGAAGGGACCGTTAAGGAGT
Organism: Calotriton arnoldi; assembly: GCA_963921515.1. Classification (NCBI taxonomy): domain Eukaryota; kingdom Metazoa; phylum Chordata; class Amphibia; order Caudata; family Salamandridae; genus Calotriton; species Calotriton arnoldi. Next base: position 1,893,066 of record CAWUFW010002187.1, read on the forward strand.
GACGCCAAACCATTCAGAAGTTGCACCGTCCAAACTGGCAACTAGAGCGGAGATGCTGAAGGCTGTTCTGGGCTGAAACAAATTGCTCATCTTGGGTTTCCCGATGGTTTGGAGGGAACCTGCCCGGAACACTTTCTTTAGAACTGGCTGCGCATCTTTCTGCCTGGGGAGCAGGTTTCGCCCTGCTTCCTTATAGAATGCGCACACCAAGCCTTTTGAAGATGACCCCCACCCCTATGGGTGCGCCACCCTGAGGAATGATAGCTTGCTTTCTGAACTATATGGGTTTGGTTCTGCGTACAGTTCGGAGTCTGGGGGAGATATCTCATGACTCCCAGAAGATCTTAATCTTCGCAGACTACTCAAGATTAGTACAGCGACAACAAAAGTCATTTAAGTAGGTGAAACAGGAGCTACGAGCCATGGATGTAAAATATATGTTGCTCTATCTGGCCAGCTCCGGCTAATTTCTGAGGGAAAGTCCTTATTCTTCACCCAGATCAAGTATTGAAGTGAGTTGAGGAGTGACCCCACCCTCCTTGCGGCAGAACGGACTGGAGCCTCAACAGCCTGGGGTTCAACATGACGTGGGAGAGAGGGAAACAGCAGGGGAGAAGTGCCACAGCACCCACTGGGGCCTACGAAAGAGATTGAAACGGCAACGTCAAGACTCCGCTCTGGCAAAAACAAGAGAAACTATCGAAGAGAGATCCTCTGACACAGACAGTGGAGAAGACCTATCTGAGATAGGAGGTGACCTCCAGACAGACCCCGGACTCTTACTAATAGCTCTAACTGAACTGTGGTATTACTGTTACATTGTACAAAGTTTGATAAGTGGTAAGGAAGCTATGGGAGAATGTTGGGTATTTCATAAGCTAGCGTTGAAGTACACAGTATGTGGGATGAGGTGGGGTGGGATAACCGAGCTTTCCAATGTTGGGGAAGCTTGTACTTTGGAGCCCATGTATAGAAACAGTTGGGCGGGGAGAGGAGCATAGAGTAACTAGTTTTCAGGTACACTTTAACGGCACTGTATACAGTAAAGTAAACAGGAGAGACCCAGAACGCCATGGAGACACCAGTGGCCCTGTGACAGGCCCCCATCCGTGCACTACAAGCGATAATACACATTGAACACTTGACTGAACACGTGAAGATCCTGTTGTGGAATATGAATCGATTGGGCTCTAAGATTAAAAAGAGGGTAGCAGTACAGCAATATCTCCGACACTCCCCTGACATTGTGTACTACTACAAACTAATAGAAACTCATGGGGAATAAATGCCAATGCCTCCATAGAGGCCTAGGTATATGGGGGGTATCAAGAGGGGTTGCCATCCTTTCCAAATTGAAAACCGATGGCTAGACTGAGGGATGTTATGCAGCAGTACAGGGAGGTGGAATAGGAAGAAACTCTATATGGTAAATGTATACACCACCACCCCATCCCCCCCCCCGTTGCAACGCAGACCCCGTATAAACTTGGGTCCCTTTTACTAGACCCAGACCGGACTTGCTTATAATAGGTGGAGACTTTAACGAGGTGATGAGCCAGAAAGTGGATAGAAAACCATTCTATGAGCCGTCACAACAAGCACCCACAGACCTAGCACACTGTGCATGCACCATGGGACTGGTGTACATGTGGAGAGTTCGACACCCAGCAGATACCCAGTACTCATTCCCATCAGGGGTGCAGTGGTCGCTCTCCCGACTGGACTACGTGTTTACCCCAGAAAATCAAATTAACTGGCTGCGGGAAATAGAATACCTGGCATAGAGCATTTCGGACCACTTTCACTAGGTCCTCCGGGTGAAGCCACCACCTAAACGTGGGGACTCTATCTGTGGACTTTACAGGGCAGAGAGTCCTGCAGGAGGACTCCAGGTTGCATTTTGATTAAATGAGCAGTCAGTGGACTCGCCGGCCATGCTCTGGGAGGCATACAAGACAAGTGCTTGCCCTGGAGGAGGTGCTCCTTGCCTGAGAAAGAGACTGGATACAAACAGGGAACTCTGAGATATACCTACAGTTAGTGGCAGTCAGTGAACATGTTCTTAACCTCACAATGCAGCTTGCAATTATTACCTTTCGATACAGATGAAGTCATATGAAACTGGAGGTAAAGCAGGTCACCTGTTGGCATGGTTAAGTAGGAGAGAGGAAGAGGTGAGATGGGTGGCAGAGGTGCAGACAGAAATCGGGGTGTTGGCCCGTACAAACCGAGATATTGCGAAGGCATTCGCTCAGTACTACCAAAAGTTCTATACAGCAATGAAAAGTCGTGCCAAGCAAGATATAGAAGCATTAATGGGGAGTTACAACTCCTGGTGTTAAAAGAGTTGGACTGCGAGGTCTTGGAGGAAGGCTAGTCAATTATGGAAATAGGGGGGACACTGGTAAATATGAACTCTGGGAAAACACTGGGAACAAATGGCCTCCCTGTGGAACTGTTTAAGCATCTAGTCCCACTCCTCAAACCACATCTTAGGAGTCTTTTCCATGCAGCCAGGGGTAATGGGAGCTCCCACCAGATCTTAATCACACGATAGTGGTGATGCACAAGCACGACAGACCAGAAGACCTCTTGCCTCATACAGGCCTATTACACTCTTGAATACTGAGAGAAAAATACTGGCCAAGATCCTTGCGACTAGTGTGGCTAAGGAGATTACCTGCCTTACACATGAAGACCAGACAGGATTTATGCCAGGGAGAGCCACCCGCTTAGATGGCTACGTGTGTGTGTGGCTAGATAAAACTAAAGGGGACCGAAAGCCCAGGGCTATCCTGTCGTTGGCGCCGAAAAGGCCTTTGACTCAATTGACTAGATGTGCCTGCACTTGACCCTAAGCAAAAGACACACAAATGATGGACGGAATGCAGAGCAAATCAAACATTCACCCCCAGTCAAGAGATCTGGGTTAAATCCATTGTTCTTTTGCTCACCATGCCACCCCAGTTTAGACCCAGCCATATGCAAATCAGTCTTGACCCAGTGCCTCATGGGAACAGTCCAGCCCGAACTACCAAGCCAGGTCCTCCCTGGACCAGGAAACAAGCATCCTGGAACTGGTTTTGGGGCATCACCCCTCATCAGCCAAGCTAGCTTGAATCCAGTGGCACAGTGAGCCCGGGACCCACGTCTGGGCGCTCTTAGGGCGAGAAAGCAAAAGACACACAGATGATGGGCAAAATGCAAAGCAAATCAAACATTCACCCCCAGTCAATAGATCTGGGTTAAATCCATTGTTCTTTTGCTCACCATGCCCCAGGCCTATTACACTCTTGAATACTGAGAGCAAAATACTGGCCAAGATCCTTGTGACTAGTGTGGCTAAGGAGATACCTGCCTTACACATGAAGACTAGACTGGATTTATGCCAGGGAGAGCCACCCGCTTAGACGGCTACGTGTGTGTGGCTAGATAAAACTAAAGGTGACTGGGAGCCCAGGACTATCCTGTCGTTGGACGCCAAAAAGGCCTTTGACTCAATCAACTGGATGTGCCTACACTTGACCCCAAGACGTTTTGGGTTTGGCCCCAAGTTTTGTGAATGGGCGTCCCTGCTATACATGCACCTACGGCAGCGGTGAAGGGGAAAGGGGTGCTGTCAGACAAGTTCGTGCTGGGAAGAGATATGAGGCAGGGGTGCCTGCTCGCCCCCTTGCTGTTGGCACTATGCCTGGAACACTGGCATGCTGGGTCTGCTACAGAGCCGATATATCCGGGTCTCTGGAAGTGACAAGTGAACTGGAAAAGATTTTGCTTTATGTGGATAACCTATTGATCTATCTTACTAACCTAGTGATGGCGATCCCAGCGGTCCTGCCAGTTTTTGCATTTTTGAGACTTATTCGGAGTATTGTATTAACTGGGAAAAGTCAACCCTTTACCAGATGGGGGACTGGGAAGGCCTAGAGGGAGTGCTTGGATTTTTTTGGTGTCTCACAGATAAGAGTGGATTCTCGATATGGCTTGGGAGGTGTTTCGATTTGATGCAGATAGGTGGCGCGAACTTCGCTTAACGATCATGAGTAGAGCCTCTATTTTTAAAATTATTACCTTACCCAAATTTATTGAAATACTACAGAACACCCCATTTGAGGTACCGGAAGCTTACTTTGACAAGCTAGATAGAATAGTACGATGGGTACTTTGGAATTAAGGCACCCCGAGGATAGCCCTGCAAACCGTATATAGATCGAGCTGTTATGGCGGCATTGCTCTTCCTGAGGGCATGTTACAGGGCAACACAACCGCAGGTCATTAATGACTGGGGGTTCTTCACACATACCGAACCGACTGCCCAATTAGAAAGAGCACAGATGGCACCTGCCTCATATAAACGAGGTTTGCAATTTGTGAGGCATTAAAAAGAGGGAATATGTAGTTATAGAGTCCCTGCTTAAAGGGGGAGAGGTAAAATCATTTGAAGACCTACAAAAGGAATAGCAACTAGCCCCCGCACTCAAAGATTTAGGTACATTCAACTCACACATGCACCCGGGATAGATAAAGCAAATTGGCTAGACACCCACGAAAACACACACCCTGGAAAACTGGGTACTGAAGGGCACGATGACTCGGAGACCGGTGTCACAACTTTACTGCACCATGGTCAGCTATGCTTCAGCTAATCTCCAGAATCTGCGGGCTTGGTGGGAGAGAGAGGTAGGAGCCCTAGAAGACATTTACTAGGAGGCAGCCCAATGGCACCCAAGGGAAGTAGCTATCAGAATATGGTTGAAGTTAATACAATTAAAAATACTGCATTGAATCTACTTCAATAGAAGCAAATTATTCAGAATGGGAAGGGCTGAAAATCCCAATTGCCTACGATGCACCACACAAGAGGGCACCATCCTCCATTCTATTTGAGGATGCCGTAGGGTTAGTTGATATTGTGGGGGATGTGATCCATGAACTAGAGGAGGTCATTGAAATTGATATCCACAGGACACCCCAACTAGTAATCCTAGGGATCTCAAATTTCGTAGACATTCCTATGATACGTATGGGGTTTTGTATGTTAGGTTTTATTGTTGCTAAAAGAGATATGGATGAAATGTGGGGCCAGAAATGAACTCCGACTAAGGCAATGTGGCAAGAGGGCATGAATATAGGTGTGGAAGCAGAAAGTGGCATACGAGGGCGGGGGTTGGCCTAAAAAGTTTGACATAGTTTGGGGGAAATGAAAAACAGTGTGACTCAACAAGCAGCCACGTTTGGATTTAGAACCCCTGCCCCCAAAAAGGGCTAATGCAGAGAGGGTCGTTCCAGAGAAGGGATATGGTTGAGTAACCCGGTCAAAGGGGGGAGGGATAGCGACGGGAGGCGGATTAGACTGTCCTGTGATCAGACTGCACTATATGTTTTGTTTTACGCCATTAAAACGAATAAAAATATTTCTTTAAAAAAGTCTTTCTGTGAAAAGCAACCCTTAGTATTTATAACACTCACCAAGAAACCTTTCCATCTTTGACCTTATACCCCAGACACCGAGCAGAACTCCCTTAACCCTGCACGGATGCAATGTTAGTTGACTAAGGATTTTATTGATGTGATCGTCAAAAAAAACAGAGTAGTGTTCTGCTTGTGATGGCTCTGGTCAGTGGTGTTTTCTCTTTGCCCACAATGTTCTTAAGTCTGCATCTAAGCTTGTTCTTCTTGGTAGAGGTAGGTACTAGAAAAAACACACAAAAAAATAAACCTCTCAATATTGTGGTATGTTTGTGGAGTTCTTTCATCAGCACCCGTGCAGTAATATTTTATCCTCCTGAAGTGGGGACATTTGTGACGAGTTTTGAGGGGAAAATGGTCTTCACTCCTGTGATTTCCCTTGCTTACACTGGTGACCCCAAATATTGACCCCCAAAGCGGGGAAGTGCTCTCCACCAATACCGTGTGGAGACAGTAAACTGTCACTTGCCTATAGCTGCGGTCCTGTGATAGGACCGCAGCTGCTGGAACGCAATTGCCTTTCTCACCAGTACTGCTGCCTCTCGCCATTACGTTTTCCTACCGGTCGTTAGCTCCGCCTTCTCCCCGAATGCCTGCAAAATTCCGCCTCGCCACCGGTTACTCCTTCCACTCTGGGCTGGATTACACCGTTGGCTGGTATGGGTTTGCGGTGTTCGTCTCAGTGTCACCCTCCTTCCTCCTCCTGATCTCTCGACTCAGTGGTTAATGTCGCCACACACGCCGACATCCATAGCCGGATCCTCATATCCCGGCAACCCACTTGCAGGGGCAGGACGTGCGTTGTAGGCTAGTGCACTAACCCCTTCATTGGAATAACCTTCCTTGTCGGCCATATTGCGTTTCTCTGGTTCAGCGGCGGGTCCCTGTAACACTACCTCCCCTCTTGGAACGACCGATCGGGCCATTGGGAGTCAGCAATTCTGGAGAGAAAGTCCCCATTGGATTGGAGGGATCTTGCTCAGGATGAACCTGGAAAGAGAAGGGTTGGAATGCTAAAAATCAGTGCAAAATTCGTGGGTTCGAGTTCTTGTTTCGGGTAAGCCATGTTAAAGGAGCGTGGTCTGACAGCAACACAAAAGAGCGACCCAACAAATAATATTGAAGAGCCTCTAGTGCTATTTAATGGCTCGGCATTCTTTTTCATTTGTGGCATAATGGCGTTCTCTATGTAGTAGTGTCCTACTAATGTACACTACTGTTTGTAATTGTCCTTCCTGGTCAGGTTGTGATAACACAGTTCCTAGACCCATGCCTGAAGCATCTGTCTGCAGGACAAAAGATTTATGAAAGTCTGGGCATAACAATACCGGTTCTCTACACAGACTCTTTGAGATGGTCAAAACTCTGCTGGTGTGCCTGGGTCCACATGTGTAGTTTGGCTCGTTGATCTTTCTTAAGTAGGTCAGTAAGGGCTCATGCTGTTTCAGAAAAATTAGGAATGAATCGTCTGTAGTACCCTACAACAACCCCAAGAAGGACCGAATATTCTTCTTCATGGGCTGTCTTGAAATGTCCTTAAGAGCAACCACTTTGTCCACCTGAGGCCAAATGGACCCATTCTGTATTTGGTAACCGAGGTAACGGTAAATGTTAAGTGGTTGCGAATTAGTGACCATCAACACGGGAGCAGTAGCAATGGGTTTCTCCATCAGTTCTTCCCATTTTTTTAGGCGATTTTGATATGATAAATCTACTCCCTCTTGGATTGATGTGGTACTGCCACTCAATAGGTAACTGGAGTAACTTGGTTCATAACTGCAAAAGGCCCTTGCCACTTAGCTAGTAACTTGTTATTGGAAGAGGGCACAGAATTGACACCTGATCTGTCATATCCCTTCTTTTGCTTAAGTTGGGCCTCCTCCATGTTGACCCGTGCTTGTTCCCAGAGGGTTGCTATATTTCCCTTTAGCTTGACTGCATAGTCCAACAACTCCCTTCCTTCATCGTCCTCTTGTTCCCATTGTTCAACTGCCATATCCGGCAAAGTGCGAGTGGGGTCCGAAGACTAGCTCAAAAGGAGAAAATCCTGTGGAGGCCTGGGCATGGGTACGAATAGCACTAGCAGTATTTTTTTTAATCCCAGTCCTTACCAGTATCAGAAACTAACTTTTTTAGTGTTGTCTTAATGGTTCGGTTGTACCTTTCTACAAGGCCATCTGTTTCGTGGTGGTAAACCGGGGTCCGAATTTGTTGTATCCCTAGTACCCGACACATCTGCCTCATGAACATAAATGGGGTACCCTGGTCCGTTAATATTTCCTTGGGGAATCCTACTCTAGTGAAAAATTCTATCAATGCATGGGCAATTATAGGGGTAGCCATACTAGCGAGAGGCATGGCCTCTGGATACCTAGTAGCATAGACAACAAGAACCAATATATATCGGTATCCTCTTGAAGAGTCCACTAAAGGACCCACTAGATCCATTCCAACCCTTTAAAATGGCACGTCAATTCTAGGAAGAGGTTGTAGAGGTGTTTTGGATATACCCGCTGGGTTGACTCTTTGACAGCGGTCACAGTAAGCACAATACTTTTTAATGTCCGCATAAACGCCAGGCCAATAACATTTCCTGAGTAGGTATGCCTCAGTTTTTTTCTCACCCATATAAACATCCCCCCCTGCCAAACCCCCAACTCGACTATGGGCGAGACATAAAACTTGGTGTCTGAAGGAAAAGCGTACCACTAACTGTAGTCTCTATTTGTCCCTTTGTTTGATAGCGCTGTACAGGAGGCCCTTCTTGAGAAAGAAATGTGGTCCTACCTTGTTCTGTTCCTCTGTGGTTACCTGTGGCCAGATGTGAACCAAATTAGGTTCCTCTCGTTGGGCTGTCCTGAAACTAGTTTTGGTGCTCCTAGCCTTCAGCCTTAGAAACAAAAGTTTAGAATTTTTTTTTTTACTGGGGTTAGGCTCAGAAAACCTTTTTTTAACACCTGTTCCTTTTTGCTTTTGTCTTTCTAGTTTTTGCTTACAAAATTAACATTAGTAAAACGTTTGTAATGAAACTTGGGAAAAGAGTTGCGTGTCGTGGCATCTTTATTGAGGGTACCAAGATTATGTTTACACCCACATTTTCTTATTTAAGTATTCTATTTAACAAAGAAGGGAACTGGAATAGTGCGGTCAAGTCCAGGAGGCTTCAATTTGTTAAAAGCACTGCTGCCTTGCTTAACTTCTCTAGGAAGCTGAGCATTAAACATCTGAGGGGAATGATGACCATCTATAAGGCCAAATGCAGGCCAACTGCCATGTATGGGTCCTAGCTATGGAGCTACGCGAATGTTTATTTACTTCAGGTGGCAGAAAAGGCATACTTAAGGAATTTTGTTGTCCTCCCGAAAAGTTGTTCAACCTTTGTTCGTCATTCTGAATTGGGAGTTCCCTATCTAGCAGACTTGATTAAGATCCAGCCAGTCTTGCTCTGGCATAAGATCTGGACATCTGAATACACGGAGCTTAACCATTCATTGTAGAGGGTTGCCTCTGATCTGCGTCTGCATTTAAAATTCCCTGGCTCATTTATCCGTGACTTTCTGGTCGACATCAGCCATCCTGAGTATTTTGACCACCCGTAGCTTTTGAATAGTATCCCAAGGAAAGCTCTAAAACTGAAATGTAAATCGTTATTCGAGGAATTGAGGTTATCCTCTGAGATTAATAAACCTTCTGTTTCGAAGAATCAATTGATCCTGACTAGCTATGATATGCAACCATATCTAGCCAATGTATATAATTTGCGTCATAGATTTGTTTTAACACTGTTTCAGCTGGACATTTTCCTCCATTTAACCAGTTTTCCTACCATTAATAACTGCCTGCATGAACTAGTGAAATGCCCATGTGACAAAGTATCTATGCAGAGTACCATACACATCCTTTTTTTCTGTAAATTTTACTCCGAATTGAGGAATTGTTTTATCTAACCTCTGTTAAAACTGCTTGGTTTTGTACAATGCCGACCAGCTTTTATTTACCTGCAATCCCTCCCGAGTCTGTATATATGTGCTGTATTGTCACGGTTTTTATTGGCTATCAGGTTTAGGAAGCTGCCGTAGAAATGTTACTGGTAGCCGAAGGATGCCTTTGTCTGTTTTTATCTATGTTTCTTATCATTTATTCTTTTTAATTCAAACATTGTTATATTGTTGTAACTTTTATGATTCACTATGTGATTTTTTTAAAAAGCTTTTTTGGTTGATTGCTTACACCCACCTATTTCTCCTCATCGAAACTGGACTTCTTCGAGCCATCTAGTTTCAGTCTCTTCTCTTCCCTCTGACTCTAGTAATTGCTGGGAGAGGGGATAATTCGTCCCTATGATTTATATCTTCTGCGAGATCTGTTATTACCCCTACTTGTAGGTCTTCCTCCTCTCCCTGCCTTTGAAATTGAATCAGGGCTATTGGATATGGGTTGTCATCCCACTGCACACATGTAATGATTACCCATTCGTCTTTTAACATTAGGCCTGGGTTCACATTGGAATGACGAACCACTGAGCAGTGACAATCCGAGTCGATAAGGGCTACCGCTAAGTTCCCGTTGAGTGTTACCTGTTTCCTATATTTTGGATGCCCTCCACTCATATATAATACTCGTCCTTTGGTGTACCCTATTTCCATGGGTTCCGACTTGGGGCCTTCTGATGACAGTCCTTGCAATGTGGCACTATTTGGCACACTGATAGCACTGTGGGCCTTGTCCTACCTCTCTCCCAGGAGTCTTAAGACCAGGTTTGGGATGAGGTACAGGTTGAGGAATAGCTTTTTGTAGGGGATCTCCATGATGGAGACAAGGACCCTGGGGCTCGTGAAGCATGGTTTTAAACTCCTGTGACCTATAGTATGTGCATGCTAATTCTACAGGTTTCGTGACAGTCATATTAGGGTGTTGCCTAATCCAGGTTCTGATAGAGGCAGGGAGTGCCTCTGGGTATTGCTCTAAGTAGGCCTATTCTACTACCTCCTCTCGCGTGGATGTTCTGGGTTTTAACCATCGGTTTCCCAAATCCTGTATCCTGTAATGTAAAGCCCTAGGATTATCACTGGGGCTTCAGTGCTGTAATATTCAGCATCATATCCAAGCTGTTCCTGTATGCTTTTCTTTGTTCTCATAGGGTGGTGTTTCTGCTGGATTAGCGGCTTGATAGGCTGTTTATAGTTCACCTGATAATAAAGGGCCAACTTACTGACCCCAGTGGTCATGTGGCCAAGCAGCAGAGGTGGCAACACCCTCAAAGTTAGTAAAAAAAATAGTCAGGATCGTCTTCTACTTGCCACTTCTGTAAAATGGAACTCAGAACATTAGGATGAACTTTCGTACTGGCTGTGGTATCAGTCCGTTTACGCGTAGCATAGTCATGTGCTTGTTGGGTATACTAAATCATATTGGCTTGGGTTTTCAATGGTGTGTAGAGATTCTGTCTGTCTTGCTGTGCAGATTGAGTCTGTTGTTCTACCACTAGCTGAAGGTGGCGCTGGCCATCCCCCAGCTGTTTGAGCATTTCTTCCATAGTCACCGTCTGTCATGTTTTGCTATGTGCCTGATCCCACTTCTGACTCCACTGTAGCAGGACCCGCCAGACATGACACTGGCACAATGTTAAATAACTAGGGATTTTATTAATGTGAGCCACAAAAAGAAACCAAAAGAGCTTTGTTCCGCTTGTAGTGGCTCTGGTCAATGGTGTTTTCTCTTTGCCATGACGTTCTTAAGTCTGCACCCAAGCTTGTTCTTCTTGGTAGAGGTAAGTACTCGAGAAACACAAAAAGAAACTTCTAAATATTGTGGTGTGTTTGTGGAATTCCACCACCAGCACCCATACAGTAATATTTTACCCTGGAGTGGGTATGGTTTTTAGGGGAAAAAGGTCTTCACTCCTATGATTTCCCTTGCTTACACTGATGACCCCAAAATGTTGAACCCCTCCCCCCCCAAGCGGGGAAGTGCTCTCCACCAACACCCTGTAGAGACAGTAAACTGTCACTTGCCTGTAGCCGTGGTGCTGTGATGGGACCGCACCTGCTGGAACGCAATTGCCTTTCTCGCCGGTACTGCTGCCTCTCTCTGGTTCGTTGTCCTCTTGGTCGTCAGCTCCGGCTTCTCCTTGAACATCTGCAGACTTCTGCCTCGCCATCGGTTGCACCTGGCACTCTGGGCTAGATTCCTCCATCGGCTGCTCAAGGGTCGCAGTGTTCGTCTTGGCGTCTCCTTCCTTCCTCCTGATCTCTCGACTCGGTGATCCTTGTAGCCACTTGCCGCACACACCGACATCCATACCTAGCTCCTCATATCCCGGCAACCCACTTCCCGGGGCAGGGCGTGCATTGTAGAATAGCACAGTAACCCCTTCGTTGGAATAGCCTTCCTTGTCGGCCATATTGTGTTTCTTGAGTTCAGCTGCCGGGTCCCTGTAACAGTACCCAAATGTTTACAGCTTCCAATAACAATCAAACAATCAGATTGTTTTCTATATGATTTCAAGGAACAAACTAGAAGGGCTGTAAGAGCAATTTCAATTGTTGATTGCATCTGTGAGGAAGAAATAAAAATTATGAAAAATCCTGCCACGGTATCAGAGGTCCTATATCTATCCATCCATCCATCTTGAGGATTCGCCGGCATGTCTGGTTGGACACCCAAAGCCAGACTCTCTCATAGCACAGGTGGCCCAACGCTGGTCAAAGAACCCTTCCACACCGATCTCAACCTCACCTGACAAAGAAGGCAGACGTGCAAATAATATTGGGAAGAGGTTCTCAACTATGTCAGCAACAACAGTCCGAGCGGCCAATTCGCAAGAAATGCTGGGGTTGATTTGTCTGCTAGATGTGGTCAGACATCGCCACATATATTGATTTTCTGCTGGAGGGCAAAAGAGTAGAAGCAAAAAAGATTCGGCAGGAGGGTGAGAGATCCTCAACGGAAATTATAGATTGTGCTATATATATATAGCCTCAATAGGATTTCGACAACTTGCAGGATCATCGGTCCTTAGGCGCCCAGGTTGGCTGAAGGTCCCAGCATTCAGACCTGAGGTACAAACCAAAATAATGGACATGCCATACGATGGAGATGCTCTGTTTGGCAAGCACTTAAACAATGCTTTGCAAACAACAAAAATGGACATGAATACCACAAGGTCTTTGAGGTGGTTGGTTTCAGTAAATGCCTTTTAGAGGAGCACGAGGAAGAGGTGTTTATTCATATCAAGGAGGGTGCCTGAGGTACCAGAATTATCAGCCCTTTCAGCAACCCTTTAGCCATCTTACCAACAATACCAACCATATAGAACACTGCCAGCAGCAGCCTACTCCAAACAACCTCTAGGGAGAAAGGAGGCAGCTCAGGCAAGAGATACTGACAGAAAACAGTGACAACATTGTAGTGCTGGTTACACCCCGCACAGAACACTATCCTGTGGGAGCCAAAAGTTCAACATTTTCTCCTCAATGGAGAAAAATATCTTCAGACAAATGGGTATTGGATCTCATCACATATGGCCACACTTTGGAGTTCACCCAGATTCTGCCCACCACTGCACTAAAACGAGTGCACCCACCTCATCTACCATTTACTTCGGAAGGAAGTGCTGGCCATGCTAGCCAAAGTGCCATAGAGGAAGTCCCACGTTCTCAAAAAGGAATGGGCTTCTATTCTCATTTTTTCCTCATAAAGAAGAAATCGGGGGAATGGCAACCTATTTTGGATCTCAAAAAAATGAACCAATACTTAAAAAAGCAATCTTTTCGTATGATAAGCCTCCAAGGCATCCTGCATCTCCTCAATCACGGAGATTACATGACAAGCCTAGATCTCCAGTATGATTATTTCCATATCCCTATTCATCCGAAACATCGCAAATTTCTCAGATTTCACTGTAGCTGGCACTCAACTATCAATTCAGAGTTGTGCCTTTTGGTCTAAGATCAGCTCTTCTGATTTTACAAAGTGTTTAGCCCCAGAGGCAGCCCACTTAAGACGAAATGGCATCCAGGTGTTTCCGTGCCTCGAACCATCAAACTTCGAAGGCTACAACGACCTGTCTACAGATGTTCCAATCTTTAGGCTTAACGGTCAATCATCAAAAGTCTAGATACAATACAAGACGAGGCACTCTTGTCAGAAGACCGACAGAGGAAACTCATAACGTGAGTACAAAGCTCATCGAAAAAGTAGGTTTCTGTTCACCTTCTCGGAATGATGTCATCGGCCATTTTACTAGTGCCTTGTGTGAGACGTTTTCAGGAAGGATTAGACTAACAATGGGTTCTGATAGAAAGTTCATTTGACGATATAATCAAGATATTGCCAACTATGATAAAGGCTCTTCCTTGATCAATCAATCAATCAATCACGGCATTTATAGAGCGCGCTACTCACCCGGGAGGGTCTCAAGGCGCTGGGGGAGGGGGTAAGTTACTGCTCGAACAGCCAGGTCTTGAGCTGCTTCCTGAAGGCGAGATGGTCCTGGGTTCGCCGAAGGTGAGTGGGGAGGGAGTTCCAGGTCTTGGCCGCCAGGTAGGAGAAGGATCTTCCTCCGGCGGTGGTTCTGCGGATGCGTGGTACGGTGGCGAGGGCGTGGCTGGTTGATCGTAGCTGGCGTGTGGGCGTGTAGAAGGACATGCGGTCGTTGAGGTACTTTGGGCCCAGGTCGTGGAGGGCCTTGTGTGCGTGGGTGAGGAGTCTGAACGTGATTCTCTTGCTGACGGGGAGCCAGTGCAGGTCTTTCAGGTGTACGGTGATGTGGCTGTGTCGGGGGATGTCCAGGATGAGTCGTGCGGAGGCGTTCTGGATGCGCTGGAGTCTCTTTTGAAGTTTGGCTGTGGTTCCGGCGTAGAGGGTGTTCCCATAGTCCAGTCGGCTGGTGACGAGTGCCTGGGTGACGGTCTTCCTGGTTTCAGTGGGGATCCATCTGAAGATCTTGCGGAGCATGCGCAGGGTGTTGAAGCATGAAGATGAGACGGCGTTGACTTGTTTGGTCATTGATAGGGAGGAGTCCAGGATGAAGCCCAGGTTGCGTGCGTGGTCCGTTGGCTTGGGTGCGGTGCCCAGGGCCGGGGGCCACCAGGAGTCGTCCCAGGCGGAGGGTGATGAGCCCAGGATGAGGACTTCCGTCTTGTCTGAGTTCAGTTTAAGGCGGCTGTTCCTCATCCAGTCGGCGACGTCTCTCATCCCGTCGTGCAGGTTGGCTCTGGCGGTAGTGGGGTCGTTGGTGAGGGAGAGGATCAGCTGGGTGTCGTCGGCGTAGGAGATGATGTTGAGGTTGTGTCGGCGTGCGATGGCTGCGAGGGGGCTCATGTAGACGTTGAAGAGGGTCGGGCTGAGTGAGGATCCTTGTGGAACGCCGCAGATGACTTCGGTGGCTTCGGATCTGAACGGGGAGAGGCGGACTCTCTGGGTTCTTCCGGCGAGGAACGAGATGATCCATTCCAGTGCTTTCTCTCGGATTCCGATGTTGCTGAGGCGCTTCACTAGGGTGCGGTGGCAGACGGTGTCGAACGCCGCGGAGAGGTCCAGGAGGATGAGGGCAGCTGTTTCCCCGTTGTCGGTTAGGGTTCTGATGTCGTCGGTGGCTGCGATAAGGGCGGTCTCGGTGCTGTGGTTGGCCCGAAACCCGGACTGCGAGGGGTCGAGGGATCCATTCGTCTCGAGGAAGGCGGCAAGCTGTCTGTTGACGGTCTTCTCGATGACTTTGGCCGGAAACTCAGGCAATCTCTCATTGGGTCTAATGTTTTTCTCCCAAATTCCTGAATAAGTCATTACTACAAACGCTTCCCTGGAAGTTTAAGGACCCATTTGTAGGATCCCCAAATTAGTGGAAAATGGACCCTGAATCCAACAAGGATGCACATAAATGTCATAGAACTCAGAGCAATCTCACTTGCCCTCAAAGCTTTCTTACCAAGAATAAAAGGGTCTTCAATGATGATACGAGCAGACAACACAACCAGTATGCATTACCTAAACAAACCGGAAGGTACAAGATCTCAGATCCCATCACAGGAGGCACAAGGAATATGGAAGTGGGCTTTAGCACATCAAGTACCAATATGAGCAGAACATCTACCAGGTATGAACAACAGATTGGTGGACATTTTAAGCAGGACAAGTCTCACCTGCCATGAAAATGAACGAAATCAATCCATTATGAACACAATCTTCCAGAAATGGGGCAAGCTGACTCTAGATCTATTTGCATCTCAGGAGAACCGAAAATGCCGGTTTTACGCAAGCCCTCAAAAAGGGTCATGGGGGAATGCGTTTTTGATCAGATGGTCAGGGATCTTAGCATACGCTTTTCCCCCGATCCCTCTCATACCCAGGGTCCTCAGAAAAATAAAGAGGGAACCGTGTCGGATGATTTTATTTGCTCCACAGTGGCCCAGACAACACTAGTTGTCAGAGGAGAATCTCATTCAAGTAGAACCTCCGAAAGATTTGCTATCTATAATCCGCAAGCAAGTCCTTCATTCGAACCTGACTTCTCTGCACTAATCTGCCCGGCTCCTGAATACCATGAGCTTCAACATTTAGATATCCCACAGGACTGCAGACTGCAGAGGTACCCTTGCAAGAGCCAGAACGGATAACACAAACCATACATATCGATTAAAATCAAAGCGCTTCTGCTCATGGTGTCAAAGGTAAAAATGTCATCCTATATTGGCGCCTCCAGAACAGATCTTACCATACCTACTCTCTTTGGCCAGATCAGGCCTAGTCCATTCTTCAATTAAAGTAGTGGCCATTTCAAGATACAGAAGGACTTCCGGATCCCCTTCGTTATGGTCTAACAGACTTATAACACAGTTTCTTAAAGGTTAATTCAGAGTATTCCCTCCGATAGTCTCCTTCGCCAACCCGGCAGCTCAACCCAGTACTGACACAGTTAATGAAGAGCCCTTGTGAGAAGTTGGCCTGGTATATGCTGTCCACTAATTAAAGTGGGCATCTTGCACCAGTCCAAACGACCCTTATGATGTAGGAGGTCAAATATAACCTTTAGAAAGCTATCCTAGTGGTAGCTGTGGAGAGCAGCCTTCAGGCTTAATCTTGAAGGAATGTAAAGCACCTTGTATTACCAGAATATCACCTCCTGAATGACTAAATGAAGGAAAACCACACAGTAGTTATATTAATAAATACATATTTTTATATAACACTCTCTACTATCCTCTACACGAGGATAGAACACCAAGCACACAATACGAGATCAATAGAACAGTTGTAAGTAGCACAATACACAGTGGGCTCCTGTGGGAGACCAAACCATATACTAAAATAGTGGTATAACAGTCACGCTTTAGATCAAGACAAGGTCTGGAGCACGTAGAATCACTGGGACCCCAAGGAACCACCCAAGGTAAGTAGACAGGGACCCCACGGAGGTCAGGTGCAGTGTGGGAACACGACCGCGGGCTCCGTACAATTCTATGGGGAAGTCTAGTTACACTTTTAAAGTTTAAGGACCGTTCTGGGAGGACTTCAAGCAAACCCGTTAGAACTTAAGAGTTTGAAGAGCCATCCCACCCGTGGATACCGAGGTACCCGAGTTACCTATCCCAGAGGAGCCGGGTGCATAGGTCTGAAGTGGCGTCGGAAACTGCCGTCGTTCTCAATGGAGAGCTGCAAAGAAGTACTGCTGCCGTGAAGGTGAAAAGGGTCCGGTGGAATCCAAGCCTGGATTCAGGAAGGAAGGAACCTGAAAGCAGAGGGGACAGAGTCTGCGTCACTTCAGAGTGACCAGGGGCTCAGTAGACTAATGCCCACCGATGTCGGGTGCTTCAGGTGCGAAGAAGGGATGCTTGACTCTGCAGCCACTAGGACCAGGAGACGTCGAGGACGACCAGGAGCCGGAGGTGAGCTGTCCCACGAAGGATGTCGAGTGCTGAGGGGTCGGTGTCCGGCGGGAGCACCAACAAGCCTTGGCAAAAGCAACCCACGCAGGAAGGTCAAGCAGGTTACGGTGTGGACCAGCAAGGTCCAGGGGACTCACCAAGCACTGGGGAGCCAGGGCACGTCTGGAGCAACCAGGAAAGCCCAACAGAAATCAAGATGACCCTCCGGAGGACCCACAGGCCGAATGAACAGGAGTCGCGAGGGGACCTCGAGCAAGATTGCAAAGTACCAGCCCACGGAGCACTCAGTGCGAGGAGGCCGGAGTTCTTTGGTGCAAATACTGCTCAGGGTCAGGACTACACGGAGTCCAATGCACAAGCTCTGGAATCGCCAACAAGCATATGCACTTGCAAATGGACGCAGTGCACAGGGGTTCGGGTTACGCAGTCCCCACAAGGGATATTGGCCTCCAACTCGGTGAGAGAGCAGATCGACCACAGGGACCTTCGGAAACCCACCTCCTGTGTTGCTGAAATCTTCGGAGTCCGCAGGAGCTCAGGAGCAGCAGACCGGTCAGTTGCGGTTAGGTGCCTGCGAATGCAGGGGAGTGACTCCTTCACTCCAAGGGAGATTCTTCAGTTGTCTTTAGTGCACCACAGGTCCTGCACAGAGCCTGTATGGAGCACAGGCTCAAACTAAGCTTCGGACGGAAAGGGGGACGAAGTCGAGCCCAGTCAAGGTCCAGCGAAGTCCAGAGTGTCCAGACGGTCGAAGGTCAGTGGTTTCTTCTTGTAGAATCTTGTCCACGTAAAATCTAAAGTCTTACAGCCAGGTAAGCCCTTTTGTACCCATGGGAGAGGGTTGGACAGATTCAGGAGACCCTCCTAGGGGAGGGGCAGGACAGAGGGGTGGTTACACCCATGTCCTTTGTCCAGTTTCGCACCAGAGCAGGAGCCAAGGGCTCCCAGAACTGGTTTGAGCTGGACTATGCACAGGGACACCAAATGTGCCCCAGGTGCAGACTTTCAGGGGGTTGCAGCCATTTCAACGCGGCTGTTACTACGCATGCCGTTACGTCGCATGCGTAACAACGCATGCGACGTAACAACGCATACACATTACGACGAGGGCCATTACATTGCATGCGCTTTTAAAACGCATGCGCTTTTAAAACGCATGTGATGTAATGGCGCCTGAGCAGAGACTGCGACGCTGGAACCGGGAGCAGAGACTGCGACGCTGGGACCGGGAAAGGGACGCAGGAAACCGGAGGAACCACGAGGAGAGAGAGGTAAGGGAGTGTTATAGGGTTTAGGGCTTAGGGTAGTCTCAGGTGGTCGTAGTGTATTAGGCTTTAGGGCTTAGGGTAGTGTCAGGGGGTTGTAGTGTATGGTAGTGTTTTACGGTTTAGGGTTTAGGGCTTAGGGTAGTGTCAGGGGGTTGTAGTGTATGGTAGTGTTTTACGGTTTAGGGTCGTGTCAGGGGGTCGTAGTGTAGGGTACTGGTTTAGGGGTTAGGGTTGTGTCAGCGGGTCCGGTACGGTACTGTTTCAGTGTAGGGGACAGACTGTGCGTAGGGGTAGGGTCGTGTTTGGAGTACTGTTTTAGGGTAGTGTACTGTTTTGTACTGTAGGGTAGTGCTGTGGAGTGTCTTATGTAGGGTAGTGTGTTAGTGGTTGGGGGCTATTTTGCGTTGTAAATACATGCGGGGAAATGGGGTCCGTTGTAAAGGCATTTCGTATGCATTTCAAAGGAAATGCGAACTAATGCCATCCGTTGTAAAAACATGCATTGTGACAATACATGCGAACTAAAAACCGCGTTGTAAAAGCACGCGTTGTTTTAGTTTGCGATGTATCGTCATACATCCACTTTCAGGCACTCTGAGTGCACCCACCCAGCCCCAATACACTAAACCCTGTCTGGGAGGTGGTCACACCTCCCTGTGACAGGATGCCTATTGTGCTGACTTCCTCTGCTCGAGCTTGGCTCAGCAGCAGGAGGGCAGAAATGTGTCTCTGGTCGGCAGCATCCATTTTGTGCTGTCCGGGTCGAGAAGGCTGGCACCAGTTAGACCAGTGACCCCACGAAGCTCGCTTCTGAAGGCTGGAATCATACCTCCCACAACAGTTACTGGTGTGGAGGTATGATTCCAAGGTGTTTGATACCAAACACAATATGTTTCTATGCAGCCGTTTTCGAGATAGCATTTACCGCGAGGTTATAATGCACCTCTACCTATATGTCCGGCTGAGTCACAGACAACCCGGGAGAATGGTCTCCGAAGGCTGCAGAGGGGCTCTGCTCATGCAGGGGCACCCTCTCACTAAAAACCCAACACCCTGCCTTCAGGATTGTTAAGGCCTGCTATAGGGGTGACTTATAAGTTTTAAGTGTAGTGACCACTAGATATAGTGAACCTATATCTAAAGTAAGTGGTGCAAGCACCAGCTTACACAGGTTGCAGTAGCAGACCTGGAGTTCCATTTTGTATGACCTCTCATGGGTGCTTCAGCCCATGGGAGGCCTCTGGGTACCATATACTAGGGACTGATAAGGGTACTCCAGTATCCAATCTGGAGTGTACCAAAGTACATGTATGTCAATTTAAGGGAGAAAGCAGATAGACTGGGGTCCTGATTAGCAGGATCCCAGTCAGACTAGTCAAAAACATTGAAACCTCAAGCAAAAAGTGGGGGTAACCATAAGAAGCAGATTCTACTTTCCTACAGCCCTTACGAACCTATTCACAAGGCAGAGATCAAATTCCTAACATGGAAAGTAGCGTTACTTCTGTCTTTGACATCAACCAGAAGGGTAAGTGAGATACAAGCGTTCACTATGAAAGAACCTTTCCTACAGTTTAAGGATGACGTTGTGATTCTAAGAACTAATCCCAGGTTCATTGTCTAGGTTCCGACAAATTTGCACCTGAACAAACCTATTGTACTTAAGACATTTTTCCCGAATCTGAAGACTGCTGTGGAAAAAACACTGCATATGCAGGATGTAAGGAGATGCTTAAAGTTCCGTTTGCATCGCACAAAGCAACTATGCATCAAATGATAGTCTCATACGGAAACCATAACAAAGGTGGTCCAGTTTCCAACGCAAGCATAGTGAGAAGGATATCGGCAGCTATTCAGTTCTGCCACATTAAGGCTGGTCGGCCCTTGAACAAAAAGGCTAAGGCGCTCTTTACTAGGGTGGTCTCTACAACAGCAGCCCTCTTTGCAGTGCATATTGAAAGAATATGCTGTGCAGCAACTTGAAAAAATAGGCATATGTTCACTCAGCATTATTGCCTGGACTCGTCGCAGCGCAGTGATGCAGCTGTGGGATAAGCAGCGTTTCGCCATCTTTTCCAATAAGGTGAACCTTACATGATATATGTATATTTGTACCCACCATCTGCTTTTGTGATATTTTCACATGATATTTTAGTTAATTATATAACTGCTAAATATTCTGATTCAAGCATGTGAATCTATGAACAATCCAGTACTGTGGAAAAAAATGTGTTACTTACCTGTAACTCTTGTTCGCCAGTATTGGTATCTTTCATAGATTCACATGTGACCCACCCTCCTCCCCATAGAGGCTTTCCTTCTGGTAAGTGGAGGCTATTCTCACTAGTGATTGAAAATCTGAGGGAAGAATCCTTTGCATGGAGTGTTCTAGAGGGTGATATTGGCTGGAGATTGGTTCTTTTTAAATAATGTAGATAAACTATTAAAGTCAATGCATTTTGCCATTTATACGTTATGAATACTGCTTTAGACGGTACCGTGGGACTCCCACCTCAACGACGGGTGATGATTCAAGCATGTGAATCTATGAAAGATACCAATACTGGAGAACGAGAGTAAACAGTAAGTAACATATTTGTTTAAATGGCAATCAATAAGATGCATTACTTATTAAGAAAAAAAAATACTCATCAACATACTTAGTCTTTCTATCACATCTCCTTTCCACCATCCACAGGTGATGGTAGGAATGGGACCTATGGTACGACTTTCAATTTATCTCCCACCCACTCTCCTCACTCATCCTGAACTTCCACCACAGCATCACTTGTCAGAGGTGTAATTGGATGTTCTGCCGTGCATGGTGGAGGTGAAAATGGTGGCTGGGTTTTTTAAAATAT
This sequence comes from Calotriton arnoldi, assembly GCA_963921515.1. Taxonomy (NCBI): domain Eukaryota; kingdom Metazoa; phylum Chordata; class Amphibia; order Caudata; family Salamandridae; genus Calotriton; species Calotriton arnoldi. Next base: position 1,914,549 of record CAWUFW010002187.1, read on the forward strand.
TAAATAAAGAGACTGGGCCAAAACTATCTCACCGTTCTGCTCAGCATGACTGTAGAATATTCTGTTTAATCCTTGGCCTGGCAGTTCTGGGGTGTCAGTTAACCCCTGTTTTTAGGCAGGTCATTGTGGGGGTGAAGGTTGTATATTGGGTGTTCTTCCCTGGCCTCAGATATGCACAAGTAGACTTGCAAGCTCAATGCTGCTAAGTCTGAAATTCTTGTATTGGGGAGAGATAGTGCTCTTTGGTCAGAACAGTGGTGGCCGGATAAACTCAAACCAGTGCCACCGCCCAAAGAGGCGGTTAAAAATCTAGGCTTTTGGATAGATGGGGATCTTTCTTTTGATACCCAATCTAAAGTTCTCGCAGGGGTCTGTTTTGGACTCTTGAGGGAGTTAAAACCTTTGCTTGGATATTTTGAACCAAAAATCCGCCAAACTATTCTCCAGGCTACAAGTCTAGCCAGATTGGATTATGGTAACTCCCTGTACATAGGCGCTAATAAATCTTGTATTTTACGCCTCCAAAGAATTCAGAATGCCGCGGCACGTGCTTTGCTGGCACTGCCTAAGTTCTGCTTGGTATCTAATCTTTTACCTAAGCTGCACTGGCTGCCAATAGCCAAAAGAATCCAGTTTAAGTCCCTGTGTGTAGCCCACAAACTTCTGTCACAACAAGGCCCTCCGATCTTAAAGGACCTACTAGTTCAGTATATCCCGAATCGTCCCCTTCGCTCTGCCAACTCGGGATTGGTGTGTACTCCCGATTTCAAAGAGTCAGAGCTGGTGGTCGATCTTTTAAGGTTCAGACGGCCCATCTTTGGAACTCCCTTCCGATCTCTATCAGAGGACTCCAGAATCATCTGACTTTTCGAAAGGCTTTAAAGACCTGGCTCTTTCCGGTATAACTGTTTGTGTTTGTTAGAGTGGTTTATTGGCACCTGTTCTTTGGGTAGCGCTGGGACGCCCCGTTGCTGGGGCAGCTATGCGCTGTATAAATCCGTAAATAAATAAATGAGAACAACTAAAAGTGTGCATAGTTTTATCTATTGTAATCATCACCCCTTCAAATTCTGACAAAAAATAGCAGGATTGCATGTGCTTCTCGTAAGGGCCTTTGTTATGGTCATTCAGCAGTATATTCCAAACAGCTGGTATTATCCATTACTTCACAGAACAAAATATTTGATTTCTGTTGTACAAATGTGATGCAACAAATGAGAAATTTAAAAAAACCTTCATGATTACATGCTTTATTTGAGACCAAAACTTGTTTGTTGTAGTACTTCTCGATTGTCCATGACACATTTACTTTGTCGCATTGTCACCGTGTTTTTTTCCATTTCCTGTACCAAAGTCTAGGTAAAAGATATTCTGTCAAGGGATCTTAATTAATAGTCCTAAAAACTGATTATCTCCACCGTTATGCAGGCTCCTGGAAAAAACTCTCATGAAGAGAGCTTGCTTAAATTATATAAAGTTGGATATACAAAGACATTATTTTACATTAATTTGTATGGGAATATTATGCTATGGATACTGTAGGAAGCTCAGGTTTTGCCCACCTGATCCACAAAGGTCACCTGCTTTTGTGGGAGCACCCTAGCCCATGTTTGTTTACACCTCAAGAATAGTCAGACTAAATCCTCAGACAATTCATGTGGTTAAGTGTTAAGTAAGAGTATGCCCAAAACTCATCTGTTTGTTAGACGAAATTGACAGTAAAAGGTTATAGAAAGTTACACGCTAACATTCTGCCAATGGGAAAGAATGGTAGAATAAGGATCAGGTTTCCTATAGGGAAACTAAAAATATGGCTCAACGAACGAACACTAACAAGAAATGGTGTTTTGTGCCGCAAAGTACTTGAAGTGGCCACTGTAAAGTAGGATTGGGCTGACGTGTGTTAAGTTGGTGGTGCAGGCTACCCCTCAGCTATATATATACCATTGGTTCTGGACTCCTGATTAAGGCAGAGTTTTGTATTGTAATCGGTGGATGTGAAGAAATGCAATTTATGTGGTGTGTAATAAACTCACAAACCTATCTTGGGTCCAGTCAGGCTCGTTTGTAAAACCTTTGCTCAACCCTGGGCAGCTGTGGTTTGAGCAGTTAGGCTTTAATAAAGGAATAAATGCAAAGCATTCAGAAGTAAATAAAAAACAATTGAATAAGAAAGAAATATGACACAAAATCTGACACCAATTTTTAAAAATAGATCTTATTTTTATGAATTTGTAGACCCCAAAACGAACAAAATCCACCTAAGGGTTCCGGAGATAGGAATTTTTAATTAAATCACAGCTTTTCACTCAAGTTGCAAACAAGCTTGGGCAGCTACCGCAGTTAGCGGTGACTTTATAAACTTTTTATTGTACTCCGGCCTGCTTTGGGTGACCAATCCAGCAGGGAGCAAGTCACATGGGCCAGTAAGATTTGGCAGGATACTTGATCTTGCAATCAAAGTAATCTACCAGTCCAGTTCAATGCTCTATGGGCAAGTAAGCATAAGCACCAATGGAATGGTCCTGATGCAGGGGATACGGGATGCAGATCCGATCGGGGGTCTTCCTGGGGCCACCCCTCAGTACACGAACACAGTGAGGTGACTTCAGCAACAGAGGTCGATGTCCCTCGAAGTCCGGGTGAAGTCAAGCCAATTACCAGTTACCACTGGTCTTGGGTCACAGAGAAACCAGCGGTTCCCTTTAACTGAGGCTAGTGTTCGTCTTGAGTAACCAAACTGCACTCCGAATACCCTCCTGGGTCCAGCAGACTCTGGTGCAACTTTTGAGTGTCAGGACCTTGTCTCCCAGGCTGCACTTCAGCAGTTAGTGGCGATCAAGCAGTTGTGGCTACCAACTCGCCAAGGCAGGCTTCTTCAGCTTTTGTTGTCTTGGAGCTGTAACAGGAAGTCAGCCAACTGACTCTTTGAGTTCCTCTTCTCTCTGGGGCTCAGGCACGACTTTCCCCAAGCAGGGCACCACAGGCACAGTACTATTTGGAACCCCAAGGATCAGCAGGTGCATTCCAGTCTTTGGTGCAGCCTCTCTTTGCCTGTCCAGGGAACGGAAGGGTGGTCCTTCAGTCCTCTCTCTAGTGCAGATGTGATCTGAGGTCTGGGTGCTAGGAGTGCGCCACTTTTATGCCCACGGCTTGCCCCCTGGGGATGCTGTGCCGGCTAGTCAGTGGGCTACTAGGTCTCTCCTCACCTGATGATGGCTTTCTGTAATGTGTAGCATCTAGCTATTCCAGAGTGCAAAGTTCTGCCTACTCCCAAGATGGCAGAACCCCTCTCTCGGTGTGTGAAGCTTGGTAGCCCACCCTAGAGATGTGACTACCTGAGGGCTACACGTCCATGGGAAAATTGATTTCGCAGCTGTTTTCCCCTCTCGGTCCTAGATGCCAACCTGTCTACCAGAACAAAAGGGCATCGCCTCTCGTGTGTGTCCACCATTTGCCCTCCAAGCGTGGCTCCCCCCTTTATAGCTCGCGTTTTGGGTTTACATCATGTGTGGCTTCCTGCCAGGGAGACTTAACCCCCATTCCATTGGGAGGCCTCGATTGTGTCCTGTCCTGGGAGTTGTTTACAAGTCTCCCTAGAAGGCAGAAGGCTGTCTCGTGGCCAACAATGTTAGATGGCCACTGGACAGACCCCCCAGGATATTGCAATTTCGCGATTTGTAAAATAAATCATGCAATCCGCACTTTTGTAAGAAAAATCCCATGGTTTTTAGAAAAGTGCTTGCAAAAGTAGAGTTTTTTTTTCCCTTTTTGTTTTTTATATCTAGCACCGATTCGACCCGATTTATTGAAACGCTTTACATGAGCACCAGTTACACTGCGCAAAGACACATTTATTTTGTTTTTAGGCACAGGGAGAGTAAGTGATTTGCCCAGAATCAAAGAATGTTTATTGAGCCGAGACCACAATTTGAGTAAGGATGAGGGTGATTTTATTTGTCTATTGACATGCACTGGAAAGAGACTTGTTTTCATTATTGTGACAGGAAACTACTCTGACAATGGAATAAAACTAGCCCCATGCTGTCAGATACAATGCCTGGATATTTGACACGTAGTTGGAACATAAAGCAATGGCTTCCTCCAGTGCTCGTCGAGATGTGGCTCAGTCAGCTGGTGGCATGGCTACACTCACTCCAGTTCCACGTTCATCCAGTTGCATTGAAGTCCATGGTTGTCTGCGATGTCAATGCCCCCAAATTGTTTAACTGATAATAGCCCTGTTCTTACCCCATTCCTGGTAGGAGGTCTGGTGTTTGCATTCTCCCCCACTTTCCTCTTTTCACCAGTTCTGTACCTGTAGGCTGGCACCTCAAATTAATCCTAACCCTAATGCCCTCTATATCTCTGTGTCTTGACACTTGTAAAGCATTACCAATTTCCTTTGGTTTTCTTCTTCTGATGGACTATAAGTGCCACAAGCTCTGCCAGATCTCACCTCCCCAGTCTACAGAATTGCTCAGCTGGCTCGCCGCCTCATTAGGGCTCTTTAGCATCAAGGCCAACAATATTATAAGTGCAGATACTTGTACACCAAATCCTCCAACAGGGAGTAGATTTTTTCTAACTTCCAGAGGGAGTGCGCATTTTTAATTGGCATATATCTTATTCATACCATATTGTCTCTTGGGAAATGTGGGCATCAATATTTCTGTACTACCTTGCATCTGAGTTTGGTATGAAGAGGTATTTGAAGAGTTTAAGAGGCAGTTTCCCTTCCAGAATAAACCGGTGGCTGTTGCTTTTGTGGATCCTCTCATTATGATTATTTAGCTATGATTGTGTGATGCGAGGAGTCCGCAAAATGCCCATGGACCAGGCATCACAGAAAGAAATATGTGAGTATGTAAATGGGCTAAGGGAGCAGCCCCTACCTGAAGGAGGATATGGCGAGACGGGCCACAGAAAGGTAGATACTTCCTCCACCCAAAACGAAGTTGGGCCTGCAAAGGGGCCCCAATCCCCTCTTACCCACCCAAGGCAGCAGTGTCCCCTCCACCCCACAACCACCACCACCACCTACAACACTATCACCCACCCTACACCCAATATACGACTGTAAGACATTGGGGTATTAGTTTAAAGGGGTAAGTACCCACCTCAAGTAATGTTTACAATCGTTGTCAAGGTGAACCACTAAAGTAACTAATTAAACCTGCGCCCAACCCTTTGGTAGCTATGGCACAGAGCAGACAGATTTAACCTAAAGGCAATGTGTAACTGTAGCAAAATTAATTGCCACTAAAATGCTGCTAACTTTTGGTTTTTGTGTTGCTAAATGACTGTTTTTGTGCAGCTAAATTTGTTAATTTGTTACATCACGTTTGACTTGGCCATCACGTCTGGTTTAATGTAACGTCTCGTTTGATACCTTGAAGGGCCAACTTTAGAATTCACATTCAGGAGTTAGCACAGCTGAGTTGTCATTGTGTAACCCTGTACTTGCCAATGGGGCTACTAGATTTTCCACAGTAAAAATGACAATTTGGATTTTTTACTGTTTGGACATATGGAAGTACATGTCCTACCTTTTAATATACGCACCCTGCCTTCGGACTCAATAGGACTACCTTAGGGGTAACTTATATATATTAGAAAGCGCGATCTGGACTCTGTCATTAGTTTAAGTGGCAGAGTTGAATTGGCAGTTTCGAATTTCTCCACCAGTCTGCAGTGGCAGGATGGTAGACATGTTTTACTTTGTAGCTCTCGCTGTGGCACAATACGTTCTGCAGCCTCTGAGGAACACCTCAACTTACAGGCCCGAGTACACTTGGTACCATTTTCTGTGGACTTGTACCTAATTGACATGAGTTAATTTACTTACAAGTCAATTAAGTGCCAGTGCGCTGACTTTAAAGTGTCAGAGCACTGGCACTGAGTTTGGGGTAGCAGGCCTCCGTGCTCTCTGAGTCATTCCACCAGTACCTAATAGTCAACAAGCATTGGCTATGCCAGTAGGTCTTGCCTAAGCAAGAGCTATTGGCTTTGTCAATGTGTTTTAGCCATGTTGTACACCAGCATGGCTAAAACTTTGTGGCGTAGAGGAGAGTGGTGTACAGTGGTGGGGGGCACATTGAGTGGAGCGGAGGGGTATAGAGTTGTGGCACAGAGTGGAGTAAGGTGTTGTGGAGTGGTGTAGAGGGGAGTGGAGCGGTGCAGAGTGTCGACGAGTAGCGTGTTAGTAGAGTGTGGTAGAGGGTCGTGAAGTGGGGTGGAGTGTCAAACTGGAGTAGAGCACTGCAGGGTGGAGTGGAGCACTGCAGGGTGGAGTAGAGTGGAGTAGACTGGCAGAGAGTAGAGAGGCCTGGAGTGCAGTGGCGCAGAGTTAATTGGAGTGGCGTAGAGTACAGGGGTGCAAAATAGAGAGCAGTGGTGCAGAGTGCAGTGGCTTAGTGTAGAGTGGTGCAAAGTAGAGTAGGGCAATGTGCAGTGGCGTAGAGTGCATTGGCGTAGAGTGGTGCAGAGCAGAGTGCATTGGCGTAGAGTGGTGCAGAGTAGAGTGCATTGGCGTAGAGTGGTGCAGAGTAGAATGCATTGGCGTAGAGTGGTGCAGAGTAGAGTTCATTGGCATAGAGCGGTGCAGAGTAGAGTGCATTGTCGTAGAGTGGTGCAGAGTAGAGTGCATTGTCGTAGAGTGGTGCAGAGTAGAGTGCATTGTCGTAGAGTGGTGCAGAGTAGAGTGCATTGTCGTAGAGTGGTGCAGAGTAGAGTGCATTGGCGTAGAGTGGTGCAGAGTAGAATGCATTGGCGTAGAGTGGTGCAGAGTAGAGTTCATTGGCATAGAGCGGTGCAGAGTAGAGTGCATTGTCGTAGAGTGGTGCAGAGTAGAGTGCATTGTCGTAGAGTGGTGCAGAGTAGAGTGCATTGTCGTAGAGTGGTGCAGAGTAGAGTGCATTGTAGAGTGGTGCAGAGTAGAGTGCATTGTCGTAGAGTGGTGCAGAGTAGAGTGCATTGTCGTAGAGTGGTGCAGAGTAGAGTGCATTGTCGTGAGAGTGGTGCAGAGTAGATGTGCATTTGCGTAGAGTGGTGCAGAGTAGAGTGCATTGGTGTAGAGTGCAGTGGTGCAAAGTGGAGTGTATTGTCGTAGAGTGCAATGGTTTAGAGTAGAGTGCAGTGGCCTAGAGTACTGCAGATTAGAGTGCAGCTGTACACCGTAGAATGGAGTGGCATAGAGTGGTTCAGAGTAGAGTAAAGTGACGTAGAGTGGAGTGGTATAGAGTAGAGTGCAGTGGCGTAGAGTAGAGAGGTGCAGAGCACAGTGGAGTGGCCTAGAGTACAGTGTTTTTGAGTGCAGTGGTGAAGAGTCCAGTGGTGTAGAGTAGAGTGGCATAGAGTGCATTGCAATAGAGTAGACTAGTGTAGAGAGACGTAGAGTTGAGCACAGTGGCGTGGAGTGCCGTGGAGTAGAGTTGGAACTGTGTGGAGTGACGTAGAGTGGTGTACAGTGTAGTGGATTGGAGTGGGCTGGAGTAGAGTGCGTTGGTGTGGAGTGGCATAGATTGCAGCGGCATAGATCAGAGTGGTGCATAGTAGAGTGCAGTGGTGTGGAGTGGTGCAAAGTAGAGTGCAGTGGCGTAGAGTGACTGGTGCAGAGTAGAGTGGCATAGAGTTCAGTGATGTAGAGGCAGTGTTGTAGAGTATAGTGGCGTAGGGTGCAGTAGTGCAGTGGCATAGAGTGGAGTGGCACGTTATAGAACAGAGGGGCTTAGAATAGATTGTTTCAGTAGAATGAAGTGGTGTAGAGTGCAGTGTTGCAGAGTGGATTAGAATGGCGTGGAGTGGCAGAGAGTAGAGTGCAGTGGCAGAGTATTGTGGAGTAGTGCAGAGTAAAGTGAAGTGGCGTATAGTGGAGTATGCATGGTGTGGTCGCGCACTGCCATTACAGACAACACATTTTCAATTGAATTGACCATTACATTTGCACAGACATACAGTTTTACTGATACATGTATACAGCGCACAAACGATAATTTGTAGAAATTTCATCACCTAGTGTATTGATTTGTGTTAATCGTATTAAAATCTTTGTTTCCACCACGCTTCTGAATTATAAAAAAATGTGCTTCATTTGTGCTTTCCTAATTTTGAAATATCTGCACAGTTCATTTTACGGACATTTAAATTCATTGTTTGCTAGAAAAAAGCCATTCCTTTCAGAGCAAGATTGTCACATAAATCCTCTCACTTTGAAGTCCGAGAAAGTAAAGAATAAGCTCCCTCAGACGCCAGAGTCTGACATATTTGACCTCTGTCTTTGAAAACACAGCAAATGTAACAAGATACGAACAAGATTTAACAGCCTGTTTACAGAAAGAGAGCACCGTGGAAGAATACAGTAAACAGGGTATGCTTCACAGGAGGGACAAACTCAAGCTGGACAGCCTAAAACAAATAAAGCCAGCAAATAGAAAGCAACCAATTGTGAGTTACAAACCACAAAGCCAGTGGTAAGCTATGGGCAGCATGCATTCCCAGGGAATCTTTCTGAATGTCCCCAAGATGTCTTTAGCAAACCAGACAGCTGTGCTGTCTGATAGGCGTCGATCTAAAAAGTGGGGGTGAACCTGCAAAACGTCATTCCCTCACACTGGGCCACTGTGTATTTCCAGTACAGATGAAAATAATCAGGAAAATATGGTAATCAACTTCATACTCCAGGCAAAATGTCCTTTTTTCCAGTTCTGTTGAGGGTTCATATAGGCTTCTGCCCTTCTCGATCTAAGGATTGAATGTTGATCCATAGAGTTGTCCGCCACACCTATATGGGAACACAGTCAAGAAGGGATGCAGGCAAGCTGAGGCAAAGCCAGACACAGTTCACAATAGTTTTCAGTATCACAACAGTTAGAGGTTTGCTTCTATCCTCTTCAAAATCCAACAGGTTCTTTTCCTTCTGTGAGTGAGTAAATAGTTCTCAGTAGTCAGTGACTGGAGATATGTTACACCAGTCTTCTCTTGGTTCACAGTCCTACGGCTCTCACGTCTGCACTTCAACTGATATCACTGATTATGTTGCTGTGCTCATGACCAGATCCAGCATGGAGAATTCAACTGACTTAATATGTTCTCCTTCTCTCTCCATTCTTCCTTCCCCATATCCTGTATCTCTGGTCTCTTTATATCTGACTCTCCTTGTGGTCTTTCTTTTTCTCTTTTCACTCTTCTCTGCGAGTTAACTGCGCCTATAGAGTATCAGTGGCCACCAGTGGCTTTTACATGCACGAAGACTGGAGGTTCCTCCCTCTCTGTAAAACAGGACCTATCTAAGCAGCAGTCAAGAATGTAACCAGCTTTCTGCTTGTTTAAAGACTGTGCAATAGAATTTACCAGTAGAGAACGGATACTGGCAAATCTTCCAGAGCTCCTAGCTGTTGATATTCTAATAGCTGTTTTCCTGTAAAAATGCTGTCACGGTCTGTTTTAGACTTGTCAGAATTTTACTTTTATCATTTTGCAAACAACTATCATTTGCATTGCAGATAATTATCTGTGGGGCCTTGCTTGATTAATTAAATGGTGAAACACGCCTTTCTACAGAACAGATGGGTTTTTTGACTTGAATCTGATTGAATGATATAGCATACCTAGAATAAAAGGTGACTAGGCATAGTACAGCCAATTAATGTGAACTTATTACATCTATATCTCGGGACCACTTTAATGACTTTCAAACTCAGTAAGCCAAATATGCAGCACTGGAGGATCAATGTTTGAGTGACTCGGCTACCAGTTTCGACGGCCACATCTGGGTTGTAGTCTAGTTGACCCTACAGACTGCCAACAAGCATTAGCAGAGCCAATAGGTCTAGCATTGGCAATGCTTGTTTTGTTATGGTTTTTGCAAAACTTTATTGCTGGGGAATTTGCCAGACCCTTGCCAGTATTTAAAAAAAAAAAAAGATTATGTTCGAGGCATGTGAGCTGTAGATCACATGCTTTGCATACTGCTGCCATCTAGTGTTGGGTCCGGATGTTTGCAAGTTGTTTTTGTTCGAAGAAGTCTTTCCAGTCACCAGGTAGGTGACTCCCCCTTTCGGTGATAGTGCACATGGGCATCGACTCCATTGCTAGATTGATTTTTTTCCGCCATCGGGTTCAGACGGGTTTTGTTGCGCTCCGCTTCGGAATCGATCCTCAGGTTCCCCCTCGGTGCGTAGGTCTCTCTACCTCGACGGTATTGTGCTCGAACGCGCTTCTCTCTCCGTGATTCGAATTTAAACTCAAGACTTCGACATTTCGGTCCGAAGATCTGCGGGCGGCCTTCCGGCCCATCCACATCCGTTCGGCTCCTCGTCAATGGAACGGACCCCATTTAAATTCTGTCCTCTGTGCCACGCGAAATATCCGTGCAGACTCATCAGGTGTGTAATTTGTGCTTGTCCCCCGAGCACAAGGAGCAAGACTGCGAGGCGTGCCGATCCTTCAGATAAAAAAAAAACTCGGGCTCGACGTCGAGAGATGCAGCGGTTGGATGTCACGCCGGATCTGTTCGGCGAGGACTCCGAACAAGAAGGGGGGTATCAGCGGCAGAAGAAGAACTGGCTTCGACGGCATCCAACTCCGGTTCGGAATTGCAGACCGACGTCGAAGACGATGAGGTGCCGCAGGGACAAGGGGACACGAGTACCGAAGACACCTTCTCCCACTGTCCCTAAAAAAATCTAAGGCTTTGGCACCACCTCCGCCTCAAGGTCAAGGTCGGCACCGAGAAGAGGTTTCTCACGCTCCACCTTCGGGTTTGGCACCGAAACACTCGAAAAAGCCTTCCGGCTCGGGACCGAGTGGCCCAAAGCCTACCTCCAAGCCGAAACCTTCGAGCTCCAAAGCCAAGATCGGTTCCGAACCAAAACCTTCGACACCGAAACTCAAGAAACCCTTGTAGTCGAAACCTTTGGCACCAAAAGGACTTTCCGGCTCGACTCCAAAAACGTTGGTGCCGAAAAGTAAAGAATTGCCTGCAATTCCACCGGATAAAGACACTGTACCTATTAGATTGGATCCAAAACAGAAATAAATGTATATTCATCCCGATACAGGACACAATCATGCTAAACCACCATCTAAGCACAAGCTTCCCGATGATGATGGGCCATATATAATTCCTTTGAAAAAGAAAAGTGTAAAGTGTAGGCACTAGTCCTTTGCACACTTTTCCATCTCCTCCTCCTCCCTCTTCACCACAGCATGATCCATTAAATATTACACCCAGTCAGTCTCCTCCACCTCAGCTTGACACAGGTGACACTGACGATGACGAGGCACAACTTCCAGATCCTTGGACAGATAACACTGCTGATCCTCCACAGGATACAGACCCAGATCTTTATCCTGCCAGGCCATCTCCACCTGATGACAACCTTTCATACCAACTGCTTATTGCCAGGGCAGCAGAATACCATGGGGTGGAGCTGCATAAAGAGGCTTTAGAGGAAGATTTTCTCTTCCACACATTAGGATCAGATGAATCTAATCAAACACTCCCTAAGCTCAAGGGTATGTTAATGCACACAGACAATATTTTTAAAGACCCTGTCCGTGCTTGAATCCTTACTCCTAGAGTAGACAAAAAATATAAATCTTCCCCCACAGATCCCATTTTTATTAAGGGTCAGTTACCACTTGACTCTTTAGTGGTGTCAAATGCCAGAAAGAGAGCTAATTCTCAAGCATCTGGGGATGCCCCTCCCCCAGATAAAGAGTCAAAGCGGATTGATGCTTCGGGCAAGTGTGTAGCAGCGCAAGCAGCTAATCAATGGTGTATTGCTAATACGCAGGGTCTGCTAGCAAGGTATGATAGAGCCCACTGGGACAAAATGGAACAATTATTGCAGTTTCTCCCAGATGAGCATAGGGCAAAAGCTCAAGACTTAGTCCAAGAAGGGAAATTAATTTCCAATGCTTCTATCAGATGCGCTCTAGATGCAGCTGACCCCGCAGCTAGAGAAGTGAATACCAGCATCTTACTGAGACGTCATGCTTGGCTACGGATTTCAGGATTCAAGCCTGAAGTCCAACAATCCATACTGAACATACCTTTTGACAAAAAAGCACCTTTTTAGCACTAGAAAAAATGAAAAAGGATACCGATGTGGCAAAATCGATGGGAGCGCTTCAATCTCCCTCAAATAGAGGTTCCTTTTGGCGCTCTTTTTATAGGGGAGGGTCCAAGTCTACAGGCACGGACCAGAGCACTTCCACATATAAAGGCAATTCCCAAACCTACTTTACAAAAGGATTTTTCAGAGGAGGTTATAGGGGAAATAGTCCCAGGGGCAGAGGTAAAAACACCACACCTCGCACTTCCTCTTCCTTAAGCAAACAGTGACTTCCCAACACTTCCCGCCGACTATTCCACACCTGTCGGCGGAAGACTTCAAAACTTTCTCCCCATTTGGAAATCAATAACAACCGACAAATGGGTGCTTGGAATTATCCAACATGGCTATTGCCTGGAGCTTACCAACAATCCTCCAAACATTCCTCCTCGACCACACACAATGTCTCCAGACCACCAGCACTTGCTCCAACAAGAAGTGCACTCGTTATTACTCAAAGGGGCTATTGTACCCGTCTTCTTCCTTACTTCAAAAAATGGGGATTTCCACAAATAGATCTGTTTGCCACAGTACACAACGCAAAATGCCCAAACTTTGCATCCAGGTTCCCACACCAAGCTTCCAAAGGCAATGCTCTATAGATTAATTGGTCAGGGATATTCGCTTACGGTTTTCCGCCTCTCCCACTAATTCCGTTACTGGTTCGGAAGCTCAAACAAATGTCCCTAACACTGATCTTAATAGCCCCCACTTGGGCTCGCCAACCTTGGTACACTACCTTGTTAGGACTCTCTGTGGTTCCACATCAAAGGTTACATCTCACACCCTCTCTACTCACTCAGAGCCATGGAGAAATCAGACATCCAAATCCCAAAGAACTCAACCTAGCGATTTGGATCCTGAAGTCATAGAGTTTGGTTATTTACAATTACCACCAGACTTAATGAATATTCTTAAAGAGGCTAGAAAGCCTACTACTAGAGCATGTCTTGCTGCTAAATGGAAACGGTTTGTTGTTCATTGTAACAACAACCATATCAATCCACTTGATGCTTCTGTACAAAACATCATTTGTTATCTGTTACATTTACAGCAATGTGGATTTGTCGCTTTCCTCATAGCGATAACTTCACTAAGGAGAGTTGGTGAGCTTCAGGCATTGACTAAACAAGAGCCTTTCGTTCAGCTTCACAAGGATTGAGTGGTTCTCCATACTAATCCTAAATTTCTCCCTAAAGTAGTTTCTGCTTTTCATATCACTCAATCAATTGAGTTACCTGTCTTCTTTCCTCAACCTGATTCTGTAGCAGAACGAGCTCTACATACACTTGATGTTAGGCGAGATCTACTTTACTACATAGAAAGAACTAAGGACTTCAGGAAAAACAAAACAACTGTTTTTTGCTTTTTCTCCACCTCACAAAGGCAATCCTATTTCTAAGTCAGGGATTGCTAGATGGATTGTAAAATGCATCCAGACATGTTATACTAAAGCAAAGAGAACCTTGTTAGTACCCCCTAGGGCGCATTCCACTCACAAAATAGGGGCTACTATGGGAAATATCCCCATAGCTGACATTTGTAAGGCTGCAACATGGTCTACACCGCACACATTCACCAAACACTATTGTGTAGATGTGTCCTCAAGACAACAGGCAAATGTAGGCCAAGCAGTACTTAAAACACTTTTCCAAACAACTACAGCCACTACAGGTTAGCCACGGCTTTGGGAGATTACTGCTATATAGTCTATGCAAAGCATGTGATCTACAGCTCACATGCCTCGAACGGAAAATGTTACTTACCCAGTAAGCATCTGTTCTTGGCATGTAGAGCTGTAGATTCACATGCGCCCACCCACCTCCCCGGTTTCCTGTAGTGGTTGTAGTTCTTTTTTACATTCATACGCATGGACATCTCTATTCTACACTTCCTAACTCCATTTCTCACCCTCTGCGGGAAAACAATCTAACAATGGAGTCGATGCCCATGCGCACTAACCCTGGGCGGTGAACTCCGCTTCGCTCGCTGAATTTTCTGCACTCCGCGTTACGCGGAGCTCGCGGAGTTCCGAAAAACTCCGCTTCGCGCAGCGGAGTTTTTTTCCTCGCTCGTGTTCACCAACGGCAAGTTGGCAAGCGAGGAAAATCCACCTCCCGGCGAGATTTTTCCTCGTTCGCGATCGTCAACATCAAGTTGGCGAGCGTGGAAAATAAACCTCCCGGGGAGATTTCTCAACGCGGGGAGGTCCGGTTTCTCATTGCGAGTGGTCGCGTAAGCTCGCGACCGCTCGCGTTGAGAAACTGCCCGTTGAGAAAGCTGCCGCTCCAGTAAAAATCTACTCGAGCGGCAGAAAAGGAAAGCTTGCGCTGTGCATGGTGCCTTTTGCAATGATTGCACAGTGCGCACTGTGCAATCACCGCAAACAGCATTTTTCTACCGCACTCCGACGCTTGCGGAGCTCCGCGTAGCAGGGTTTTTTTTCCCACTTCGCGGAGTTTCGCGTAGCGCAACTCCGCGAACTCCGCCCAGGGTTAATGCACACTATCACCAAAAGGAGGAGTCGCCTACCTCATGACTGAAAAGACTTCTTCGAACAAAAACAACTTGCAAACATCCGGACCCAGCACTAGATGGCAGGAGAATGCAAAGCATGTGAATCTACAGCTCTACATGCCAAGAACAGATGCTTACTGGGTAAGTAACATTTTCCTTTTTAGTGTTATTAAGCAAACATTTACATGGAAGTCCCTGGCACTGAAGGGAATTACTTTTGTGTGGATGTGTTCATTGTGAAGGAGCAGAATGACAGCACTCACAGTAAAGTTAGCCGCTGGCTAAAGGGGGCTGGCACATTGCCCTATGTAGTAGGGTGCAGAAGAAAAATGTGAATGACACAATAATAGACTAATGGGTGAGAATGGTTGGCTAAATGTCTCTACAAGTATATTATACATATCATTTTAGTAAAATCAAAATGTCTTGGGTAACCCTAGCCGAAAAATTGTGTCTGTAAGCACAAAAAATGAGTGTGACTGCCAGAGGCAGAAAGTATTTTGTAGATAGTCTAAAGCCACTGAAATTTGCTAGTTTTGAATAGCCATACAACCATAAATTCCTTTTGAGCATTGCTCGTGATATCGCATGGCAAATTTGAGTAATTAGTGACCTAATTGGTGATATCAAATATCACTATTCCATGTTCTATCCACTCAGACTGCTTAGCACCTCTGCACCTTCATCTGATTGAATGCAGTGCCCGCTCTTCCACCAATTCCTGCACCCTCCCCTGAACACTGCAGGTCACTTTGGCTTACCCAGCATGACCTACGCATTAGACCTATCCTTCTTCTAGACCATGTCCTCAAACCTTCTACCCTGAGAGTCTAAGACCACAGCCTTGGCTCTACCAAGCTTGCTCCAGTGATCTTCATTCAGGCCTTGCACTGACTGTCAATTTTGCCAAAGACCGATGAACATGGTCTTTGGCCATGCCAACACACTGGGTGCTGTCTTTGACCCCTGCTGTCCTCCATGCTTTTCCACCCACATGAAGATTCAGTTGGACAAGACCTTTGTCCAAACCAAACATACTTTAGCTGCATTGACTTGTTCTGCAAAGCCTTGTACTCTCCACAGCCCCTTCTGATGACCCCAGCTGGTAACCAACCCCACCAGTGCCCACTGAGCTATGCTCGGCAAACTCTGGGTGCACCCCCTAACCCCTGTCCTGAAAAGTAAGCCCTTTGGCCTTTCAACACTCCCAAAGAGCAGATCTTTAAAAGCGCATGTTGGAACGGGAAAGTCCCTCACATGGTAATGGATGTCTACCCCTGCCCGAGTGCCCCAGCTGCAATACTGTCCAGGTGCTTGGTGCTCTTTGTAGTCCAGGGCAAACACGGATCATGTGTCTGCAACATAACATAGGCCAATCTCACAGATTACAGTCTTTTTGGACTCAGAGGGGCGCCCAAAGCGCTACTCTCGGTGATGAAGGGCTACTGTCTTTCCCGGGAATTAAGTAGCACAAGCGCGGTACTGGCAGGATACCGTGTAGAGATCAATAGGAGTGAACAGGCCTATTTTTTTACCTGTGTCACTGGAAGGCGGCCTGCAGACTCACTCATGAAAAATTCCGCTTCTGTTTGCTTAACTCACCCTTGGCCTACATCAAGTTAGTATGTAGCGCTGTGCAACACGCGTCATTGCATGTGTTTACTGTGTGTGTGTGCCTGTGAATGGTACAATACATGGAAGACTCTGGGCTCCGTTTTGGGAGACCCAGGGCTGATTGAAGGAGCAGGAGGTAGAGGTATCCCCGTGACACAATTTGCGGATTGCTGCATTCATGAGAGCTGGGTGGGACATGCACACTGAAGAAAGGCGAGCCAGGCTTTTCAGTAAACTTCAAATGGTGCTCTTTGGTTCTGCGAGAGGTCAATGGAAAGGGGCCGGGGCACATGTCAGGAAGAAGATGAGGCTGATAATGGAATCATAAAGAGAACGGCTGGGGCCCTGCAGTAAGTGTTTGATGCACATATCACTGTGGCTGACATTTTGGTCTGACTCTCTAGTCACTCCCATGGCCTGTGTTGTTGGGCTCTTAGATTTGGAGTCGCTCATGCGGTGACCGACTGCTTCTGGAGGAAGGCACTTAAAAATGAAGCAGCTCCGCAACACCATCTTCAAAGACTCAGAGACCCTAAATCACATTTGGTGTCTGGAAATGGACTATAAAAAAGGGGAGCACAAGACCCCAGAATCGTCAAGCAGCCAGTTGGGCTGTATGTCCAGGAGGTGAAGCTCTGCAAGATGTCTGACTGTAACCAGGACTTGGGGGGGGGGGGGGGAAGGCCTTTCAGTCACCCAGTCAGGTGAGGGGACATCACCGAGGGAAATCCAAGACCACCTGCCCATAAATCACCAGTACCTGCCTGAATGCAGAGACCAGTGTGCCCTGGGAGGAGGAGCAGAACGCTTGGAGGGAGCGAGGTCCAGTGGGGGGGTCCTGGTGAATGGATCGCCGTAGCAAAGTGATAAGGAGATGGCTGCTGCACCGATCGGGTTGTCGCCTGTGTGCAGATTTAAACCGGTGATCTTGTATGCCAGAGGGGGCAGTTGTAAAGTTAGCCTTGGTTGCACCAATCAGGCAGGCATCGCCTGTATGCAGAGGGAAGTCTGCAACCTTGTAAGCCAGAGGGGGCCGCCATAACAAGGAAGTTACGGCCCTCTCCCGTATTTGACATAAGGTGGATGACCCCGGGGAGGACCACATCTTTTGGTTGCACCATCGTCGACAGGGAAATACGCCATGGTGACCTGTACGTGCCAGAGCTTGGACGGATGATCGGAGCCTTAGTGATTCCTCCCTTCTCCTATAAGAAGGATCAGAAGAACTTACTGTGTCACTGGAGGAATCACCGTGGATGGACAGCCACTGCCTCTGCAGAGCTGCGAGTGCTACTCACCACCAGCAGCCGATGCAGATATCTGTGGCGTCCGAGAGTGAAACACTCCCAGGGGCTTCGATAGCCAACCCCTGCAGGAGCTGGTAAGATTGATTGCAGGGCCTGCAGGCCTTGGGGTAACTTGTTTTGACACATAGCTTCAGGCGTGGGAACACTTTTGACTTTAGAAGATTCAGATTGGGGCTCCTGAGACTCTGTTAGTGGGACCTAACCTGAATGTCGCCTATAGTGAACTGGGGATAGCCACTATCATTAGTGATAAGGAAGTGGAGCTCTACGACCAGCCAATCGACACTAGAGCCCTGACCTCAGTGAGCTGTGTATTGTTTGTTTATGCCGTATTTTACTTTGTGTTCATATATAAATACTCCTTATTTCATAAAAGCAAGTATTTGACCAGACAATCTTTTATTGCTGCTTTTGAAGGTATTTTGAGCTGTGAGCCTGTGATTAACTCCCTGCATCCTCCCCCACGGTTAAGTTCAGTGCCTTCTGGTTCTGACAAAGCAATCAGTTGTACCTTCGGTAAGGTCAGTGAGGATCTTTGAGATCACTAGGAAAATCAATTTTTGTGAAGGTATCAGGCACTGTGTGAGGTCATGAGAAGGGCATAGAAGGAAGTTATGGGTGTGTAGCCATCAATAATTTGCACATTTCAGTGTTTTCAAGTATTAGATTGCGATAATATCCCTTCAACTGAAGCTTTTTTAGGGCTTGAAGAATGTGTATGTCATTTTTTGAACAGTTTATTTCGCCTTCAGTGAAAGAAAAAAAAAAAAGAGAAATTGATATCTGATTTAACCACTTTTTAGGGAATATTTGTGAATTTGCTATCATGTAAACTGTCCCCTGAGCAGAATGTTTGTGGCAAGGCCTTAGTCAGTGGGGGTGAGGTTGGAGCTGTAAAATTGCCCATGATTTGTTGTAAAACTGTCCAGTGGTTTATGAAATCCTGATACCTATAAAAATGCTTTTTCTTTTTTAATTTAATTTTTATTTTTCTTGTCCAGTAAAGATAATAAAACATGCACAACATTTTCAACATTGTGAGGCAATTTCCAGTATATCCCATGTCAAGTCTTCGAACCCTAAAGGACACAAATAAGCAGGTATTAACAAATAAATGGTTTCCCATCATTTAGCCTGTACCTTTTGATCTCGCCAACCCTTTCAAGGAGGTCCTTTCATAACCATTGTCAGTCTTCCAGGATGCCTTGCTGTATAGTTTCGACAGAGAACATAATAGCTCTGCCATCATCTCCAAATTAAAAAAAATAAAACTTTGTGGCCATCCTCTTCTCTTGTAAATAACTCTCTCTACGTCCATGGATTGGTCCATCCCTACTCAGCACTTCACTCTTGTCAGACACAGAGTTAAAGCATTCTCTTGAAATGCCACTCTTTGATACTATGAGCCCTAGCTAGTAGAGAGTTGGTATAGCTCTAGTGAAGTCTGTCGTTTGACATACCTAATGGTATACTATAAAACACAACGAGAATGTGGAGAGTTTTTAAAGAACCTGAAACAGTACCCGCCTCCCCATCTTACTATCACACGCACAAAATGGGCTATAAGCAGGGCCGGACTGGCCGTAGTGGGCACCGGGCATTTCCCCGGTGGGCTGCTAGGGTGGGGGCCGGTTTTGGACCCCTGGGGGGACGTTTTTGTTACAGGGCCGTTTTTGCAGCATGGCTGCAATATCGGCCCCTGTAACAAAAACGGCGAAACCGGCCCTGGCAAAAGAGCTCGGCCGCACCCCCAACCCCCCGAGGGCCGGCCGAGCACTTTGCCAGGGCCGGATTTGGTTCCCAGTCCGGCCCTGGCTATAAGGGTGTAACACCTATTAAAACATTCAGTATTACAATACCCCATGTGTCTGTGATATTGTATTGGTTTCTTCAAAACATTCTTTTTTATATTGTGTGGAATAGCTGATTGAATGAATGTTTGAATCTAATGAGTCCAAAGTTAATTTCTAATGAAAAAAAATACCTGCGGTTGCATACTTCATCATCGGGATTGCCCCTAACCCAGCACCATCATGGTGCTAGTGGACCCCTGGGGCATTAAGCCTGACTGGCCCACATGAATCTGTGTTATAATGGCTGCCAAAAGCCTGTTTACCAATATTTTACCTAGCACCTTAGTGTCTACGTTAAGGTAGTAAGATGGGTCCTTATGACATACAGCCTGCCTTGGGCTTAACTTCTATTTTTTATCAGTGACCGCAGTAATGGCGTGCTTCTGGTCCACCAGTAACTCTTCTGTCTCTGCCTCAGACCTGCAAAGAAGTGCTTAATTTGAGCCAGTTGTTTTCGGAGCTCGGCACCGGCACTTAATTGTCATCACCTGCGCTTGTGAGACTTCCACAAGGTGGCGCTGTCTGTCTAATTTTGAGATAACCACAACAACCATTAATTATTATTTGAATATACATTAAAAATTACTTTTACCTGCCGCCCAAGCCATTCTTATAGCTTTTGGGGGCCTGAAGCAGTCCGAATTGTCACACTTGTAGTAGTGTGATTGCTAGCAGTTGCATTGTTACTATCATTAGCAGTATGTAGCAGGGGCAAGGTGTGGTGCAAGCTGCAGTGGCCTCCTGACGAGAGCCCTGGCACTTATGGTTTTCTTTTACAAATTAAGCACTGATGCAAAGTACATGCTATCTTAAGGAAGAGTTCTTTGTTTTTTCTTCAAAAACAAAACAATGCCACAAAGTAATGTGGGCACGGAAACCTCCCTGTCTGCAACTCTTGAATACTTTCCATGACTATTTTGCTGTCAGTATTGTGATCCACGTCAACCAAGCCACAGCCTCCATATTCACCTGTCGGAGGGAAGGCCCATTGGAAATGCAGCCCCATCCTCTTCCTCCTTTGTGTCAACTTTCTATAGTAGTCTGTAAAGGCCTGTACTATTTATCTATCTTTGATGACATTCAGTCTCTCCCTTCCAATGATTTTACTTGGCAAGAGCAGAGGTATGCAGTTCCTAAGGGAGGCGTGAACGGGAAGGGGGGTGTGGGTGTGGGGGGGGGGAATAGTGGACAGTGGATGTTTGGTGTTCCAGGTGTGGAAGGGGACCTGTAAATGGAGTAGCTCCAATTAGGAGCAAAGGCCCTCACACACCCCGAGGGGTGTCATGCTTCATCGTTGGGCAGCTCCTCGTTGGGCCGGCGCTGCCACAATTCCCTGAGCATGTGACCACCAGACTGCCACCTCCTCAAAGAGTTAGGCCGTTTTAACAGTCTCCCTTCTCAGTATTCCTCTAAGTGCCTCCCTTCAAGGTCCAAGGGCGTCACTCTTGCTCAAGTGCCTTCCCAGCCACCACAACCGCTTTTTAAGAGGCCCCGCTACACACCAGTTTATTCCATGTGGATTGCAATACTCCAAGGGTACCACCAATCTTGGTCAAAGAAAGGCACTGCCCCGGAATTTCATAGCGCACCGTGCCTGGTAGGCCTTATTCAAGCCTCCACTGATAAGCCTTCAACCACCACCCTCGTGCAGCCTGACCCTTTCTGGGCTCCCACACTGGCCCCGGCACTTCTTTTTTCAGCCACACATTTTTATCACCCCACTCTTCCCATAAGGCAGCTGACTATGTAAGGCCCACAGCAGAAAGAGTCCTCATTCTATGCTGCCATCGTTTTCAAGCCATTTTTTCTGTTTGTACTCAACCCCAGGGCATCCAGGTCATTCAAGCCCATGGAAGAATAGCCAGATAAAGTGTCGTGTAGTTCCTAAAACTACATAGGATCTGTGCGTTTGTAGGTAGAATGGTGTCTAGACTGATTCCGGACACCCCCAAAGGATATGTCAGCCTATAGACCAGCTAGCTCACAGTGCCACCATAAGCCCCCTAACCTTACCAAGGAGCGAACAGTTTCTGGCAACCATCGAACATGACAACCCTTTACTCTTCAGTGATCGTTGAAACAGTACAGTACTTTTAGCTAAGTCAATCGTACTAACTTAGTCTCGGAGAGAAACACAGAAATAAACGTTGGGGACGTTTTCAGGAAGCATTTATTGAACCATCATCCTTCTAGTATAAAACATGTTTGCTGCGACAATCATTAGACAGAAACAAATGTAAAAGATTACAAGCACCAACAGGGTAAATAGAAGGTTGAATTCTACCATTGTGCTAAAAGTGAATATATGCAGGCATATAAACATGACAGTAATCAAGCGTACTCCTACGATGCCGACCCTACCTAAGTGTACCTAGCATGTATGTGGGTGTAAAGCCAAGAATCCCCTAGGAAAGAGCCAACCCCATTACCTGATGGGAGAGAATGAAGGACCCCGTCTTGATCTCAAGTTGGACACCCCGCAAGGGATGTCAGACCGCTGCGTGTTGAAGCTTCAGCAGGCCGGGAGCTCTGGGTCTTGTCAGCGTCTCCTCTGCTTATCTAGTGAAGGTATGGTTCTTTTATTCCATCAAGATAGCCTCTGGGTTCCTACTACAATCAATATGTTGTGACTACGATTATGTAAATGAGCCTAAATCAATACCTGCAATTATGCAAAGTAGTTCTGTCGCCCTTAGGAGGAAGATGACCATGACTTTTTATACAGAATGTTAATCTTGTCATGTATGTCATGTTCTAAGAATCCTCATGCATAATAAATGAGGCTAGTTTCAAGGAAACCAATCGACATTTATTCAGCACATAACTGGGTCAAAGGTCAGTGCTAGAACCGTTATGCAGAGCAAGGTAGGACAAATGTAGATGAAAGGTCGTTTTGCTACTTAGGCCTAGTTTGGGGTACATAACAAAGGCGGTGATTAATTCATTGCACAGGATTAGGGAGGATTAACCGGTATGTCTGACGAGTTTATAGAGGCTCGCCCTCCATCTTGCCTCACGAGTTCATGATCCCCTTTGGTTACAGTTTTGAATTATTGATTTGCTGATGGGAATTGCTCCTGTTTCACCATTACAGGCAGTGGCTCCTGAAACTGCCATGAGAAGGGTAGGAGGGGAAAGATGAAATAGTACCTCAATTACAATCCAAGCAACAGATGGGGACTAATTCAATTTAACGAATCTGTGCTTGGCCCTGCTCCACAGAAAGGAACGGAAGTGACGCTTTTGCCTGCACTGGCCAATTTGGAGGCAGCAAAGAAGAGTGATACTGAAGCCAATAAATAGTAAGCAATGGTGTAGCTCCAAGCCCTTTATTGTAAACAATAACGTCTCGCAAGTGAGAGCGCATGCATTGCATGCACTGTCGCAGACGCGAGCTAAAAGCTACCAAGTGACCGTGTTTCTTGACCATTAGCTGTTAATCCAATCAATCGCTTTCCCTGAAATCTTTTAACGCCATTCTTTTGCAGACCCAGATGAATTGCTGCGGTTTTTAGCTCCTTCAGCAAAGTTATTCATTATTAGCGGTTTGCAAATTTGTTTTTCCTCTCGTAGCAAAAGGAAAGTTTGTTCCTCTCATTGCAAATGTGATATTGTATTACATTATAACTGCAAAAAAGAGAATTTCAGCAGAACTATAATTAGAAAAAGAAAGTGTCTAGTCCCCTTCACTGCCATGAACTACTAAAGCAATGTGCACTTTTTGAGACCCAAAAATATTTTTGTTTTTAGCCAATGATATTTGAATATTCTCAGCGACCCAGCAGCTCCCTTAACTATAAAGTAGTACAAAAGCAATAACAGAATAAAATAGGCTTTGACAAAGCCAAAATGCCCGCAGCCAACGCAAGACCTATTCTCTTTGACAATGCTTGTGTTTTTTTTCTTTTTAAAGTGGTTACCTTGGCTTGGAAGGCGTACCACGTTGTCTTTCTTTGTTTGTTAATCTCATGCTACAATCTGAAACAGATTCACAGATTTAAGACATCCACTCCAATAACTTTGTCTAGTCAAGGATTTCATGATCTGTTGTGTTGCTTAGTCTTTCCTCAGTCTGAGAACTGTAGAATGAGTGCCTATTGGGTCAGCACATCTGATATCGGTGCCGTAGGACCATTTAAAAGAGAGGAGGTTGTGCGTGGCAGTGTACACGGTTGCCATTTAAAAAAGTCTTCATGAAAGTGCTTTCTCTTCGTGCAAATGTTGTCTTTGAATTGATCTCGTTGTTATATTTGTTTTCCTGTTCTATTGTATACATGCTATGGGAAATCTACACGTCGTCTTTTTTTTCTTCTCGACTAAGTGAAATTAAGTTAAATGCAACAATCCTCTGAAATTATCTAGCTAAATTGAAACAGTAGTGGTTGCTTTGCCAGTACTGCTGTAGCCCTCCCCTCCAGGCATGTGATATGCAGAACCGCTGGAGTATATGTAGCACAATAGCCAGCACGTTTTTGGGAGCAGGCAGTGCTTGATTTTTGCCAGTGATCGCAGGTGGTGAACTTCCACACTCATTTTAGGGGCCGGGAGTGTAGGCTGCAGGAAATGTCATGAGGTGGAATAAAAGATAGGCATCCTAGATATCCAGTTCTAGCAGCAGTCTCCCGATAAGATTTTGAGTTCCTGTACGTATCCATTTTTGGTGCACAAATTATGCACTGCATATGCCATTTCATTTCTTATAATTGTAGCCTAAGACACTCTTGATTCTGACACATGGCTGATAATTGGAGTTGTGGAGACTCAACTTTTCTTTTAAGGCTCTGAAATGTAATGACTTGAATGTGCATTTCGCCAGTTGTAATGCATTTCACGGAAACGACCTGAACTGCAGATACCTCTTTTGATTGTTCCTACATTTATACAATGTGATTTCTCTACGAATTTTGTTCCTTTGATTTCTTTTGTTTTGTTTGTACGATCTTTGCACTCTAAAATTGCTACGTTAAATTAAAAATGCTGAATGCTCCACCTTTTTGTCTTTGTGTGTAGAGAATAGTAGAAAATGAGAAGGCTAATGCAGATAAAGTATCCAAGCAGAAGGTTGATCTTCAGTCCCTACCTACACGGGCGTACCTGGACCAAACCGTAGTGCCTATATTATTACAAGGCCTTTCCGTACTCTCGAAAGAAAGGTAAGCTATTGTACTTATCGAACTGCTGTATGAAACTTTTAATAGAACAGAACGATTGTTTCTTAGCTCTTGATGGCAGATTAATCCCCCCCCACCCCAAAGTGGCTTGTAGGTTACTTCACAATGAGTTCTTCTCATAAGCACTTCAGATCATCACTTGCTCGTGTGTGCAGCATGTGTTCTGCTCTTGTTGCTGGGATGGATTGACCAATACGTGGAGGGATTGGAGCTAGGGCGTGCAGGCTTAATCTGTAACCCCGTGAAGAACGCATCGCGTAGGAAGCAGAGACAGGAGTTAGTGCCAGTTCCATTCAATCGTTGGCCTCTCTTTAGAAAAATATTTTCTTTGGGTGCCAGCGGACATAGTAGACTTCCACGTACCTAAACACAAAGCTAATATCCCCCCCCCCCCATGTACAGAAAAATCCGAGGCATATTCAGTCACGCACAACATTTATATGGCCGCAGATTAAAATAAATTAAAAAAAGCAAAAGACACACAATTGATGGATGGAATGCAGAACAAATCAAAACGTTCACCCCCAGTCAAGAGATCTGGGTTAAATCCATCATTCATTTGCTCACCATGCCACCCCAGTTTAGACCTGGCCATATGCAAATCAGTCTTGACCCTGTGCCTCATGGGAATGGACAGTACCAGCAAGGAATTTTCAGAGGTCATTCATCTGCAGAAATAGGTCTTCGCATAGACCAGGTGCACATCCAGATTTCGAGCAGTCAGTTTCATATTGGTACATGTGTGGACATTGAATGCCTGGTGATGGCTGTCAGACAGGTGAACAGATACAGAACACTGACGATCTCCGCCAATATGCAGGATCCCAGAATGCTTTAAAATCCGACAACTTGTTTTCCTGTGTTATACTTCCTGTGTAAAATTTCACTTTTCCTGGTTAAGCCGATTGTGATTAAGGCCTGTAAAATGAAAACAAGTTGTGAAATGTCTTTTTATTTCCTTTCAAAAAGAAGACAATGGGCAGCTATGCAGGACAGCTTTAGGAGAAAGGAAAATATTGCACTGCCTTTTTAAAACAATTGAGCAGATACAAAGGCCCACAATACCATTTGGTGGTCAGAACTTTATTCCATTCTGGGAAGTGGCATCCCTGACTCTGCCCTTCTACTAATATTACAGGAAATTCATTTCCTAAGTGATTTTTGAACTGTCATTCAGCATATTTTGGTCCTTTGTGCTGTTGTTGAAAGACTTTGGTTTTTCATCCACTTAGTTTTTCCAACTCTGCAGAATATTTTAAGGCATAATTCCATCATTTTTTGTGAAGTGCCCTTCTTGTGGAGACAAAAAAAATCTGAAAGATCCACACGCCTCTGTTCTGTGGAAAAGTGTCACACTGTTGGAAGATGTCCCTTAGAAAACCTTAAGGACACAGGAAGGAATTTGCAGGAGCTGCAGATGAAAAAAAGGCAACAAAAGATGTTCTGCATGTGAACTTCGATCTCAACCTAGGAAGGATATTTGGTAACCCCCATGACCTTTAGGGCCCTTCATAGAAACATGGTGAAACAACACTACCCCCAATGTAAATACAGTTCCTGTTTAACATAAAAAGGATCAACTTTGAGTCACCTGCAGACATCAGACTTCCCTTTAAGTTGATTCAACACTGAGACCCCCAAGATGTCTACATTACAAGCATCAAAGGACCCAGTGCTATCAAGATTCATGACATTCAAGTCTATGACTTCTAATGTATACTTCTAACTGCAGATTCTTCATCTTGGAATACAACCCAGGCGCCAGGCTGGACTTGGCAACTTATCTCTAGCTGTGCTTCCATATGCTGCTAAGCGGGGCTATGCAGCTCGATGCTGTCTCTGTACCTCCCCAGAACGAAGTACAGCTGCATGTAAGGGGAAACAGCCTTTACCACGCATCTGCCAAAAAAACAAAGGTTTAAGTGACGTTCTAGTTTGATATGTAATAATATGTTACTTTGCATTAAAAAAAACTTAGAAATTCACTGAAAAAACCTAAATTTAAAGGGATGTTACAGTTAGGTGAAAATGTCAGTTAAAACATACTGTTTTAAATTAACAAAACCACTGAAATTCACCAGTTAGTTATCTCAAGTAACTATAACTCGCGCCCCACTGTGCAGGGTTTGTCATTTCAGATTTTGCAGTCATGTTATCAGTGATGTCATAGAACTTGTCATGAGTAATGCAACCTGTGAAGTCCTAAGCAGTGCATGGCAAGGGTGCAAATTATAGTTCGTTTAGCACAAGAGATCTTTTAACATTTTTCAAGGCACAAAGTGCAACCTTTAGAACCAACCACTCGAGGTCTTTGTATTCCAGCTGAAGAGCATAGTGCTCCATCTCAGAGTGCTTTTAATAAATATGGTAAGCTCTCCTGTGGTCATGAACAGCTCCTCCTGCTCATTATTAATTTTTCCCCTTTTTTAAAATGTTTTAATTTTTATTGTGTGTGTCCCGGGTCCACCTGCGACACCCACTATCTTGTTTCTTTCGTTGGGGGCAGCGGGTAGAGCCCATCAGGCATTGCTGTCTTCCCTGCCAGCACCTATCCTTGGTGCTAGCAAGAGCCAGCAATTCTTTTCATAAAATTTTTTTAAAAAAGCATGAGGGTGTTGAGCACTCCCTTCCCAAGCCATTGCCGGCCCTGGGCGACCCCAGGGCCTAAGGTGGGTGCCACACGGCACACTATCAATACATATGTTGTGGCCGTGGGTGGAGGCCCATGGCCCCCACGGCTCCGCCAGCTCCCCTGTATGCACCTATCCTGGGTGCAGTGGGAGCCGGCTTTGCTCCCGCTCAGCGGGAGCAAGTTTTTCCCCCAGCGGTTTTATTTTTGCGGTATCGCTGTTCAATATTCTTTTTTTTGGGGGGGGGGGGGGAAATCTTTTTATTAACAAAGCTCGAACGACCATATCATACACAAGCATTACCATTAGTACATCAGGTATCAGACACAGAAAAGCAATGACAGTATAGCTATAAATGAAAGAGAACAGCACTGTCGCCCTCTGACACCCATTAATCCTCCTCCCCCAGCCCCCTGTAGTTTCGCCACGGTGCCCACACCTTTTCCCACTTTTTGGCACATCCCCTACTTTTATACACCGTCTCTTCTGCTCTCTGACACCAGTCAAGATCTTGCTTCCAATCTTCCACCTGCGGGGGTGTAGGTGCCCCCCAGCTCCTGGCTATGTTACGTTTTGCCACCCCCGCAGATAGAGCCAGCCATATTTCCACGTATCTGGACCAATCGTCATCGCCCCGTATCATTAATAGAAGCCATTTCGGTTCCAATGGGACCGATTCTCCCACAACTTCAGTCATAGTGTCCGTGATTCCCCGCCAGTATCTAGCTATCTCGGGGTAATCCCACAGAATGTGTATAAAGGTTCCGTCCTCCCCGCAGCCCCTTACACACCGCGCTGACAGTGCCCTACCCCAAGAGTATAGATGAGTGCGAGGATAGTAGGTGCGGTGAAAGATCTTGAGCTGCACTAGGCGAGATCTAGAGCGCATTGCAATTTCTCTAGGACTCTGGATCGCCTCTTGCCACTCCTCATCGTCTATGGTCCCCAGATCCGTAACCCAAGCTGCTCTAAGAGTAATCAGCGGATCCGGCATATTGTTTATCAGTTTACGATATATCGTGGAAGTTGGTTTCTCCGCGATGGGATCCAATAGTAACCTATCTTCTAGCGGGGAGTAGTCTGGAATTGAATCCCCACTGTGTATGTGTGTGCAGAGAGCATGTATCAGTCGCAGGTACGAGTACCTCTGTGATTGGTGTAAGTTATACTCTTTCTGGAGTTCCTCAAATGCAAGGGGTGAGTCCCTTTTCCCTACATCCCCCAAGTATTCTATACCGATCAATTTCTGCCCTTTAAAGCCCGTCAGCGCCGCGACCTCGCTTAAAGAGTTACCCACCCAGAGCGGGGTTTTTCCTGTCAATTTATCCGCCCATCCCAGGAATTTATTGGCTTCCCTCCAACACTGGATGACCACTTTGGTGTGTTCAGGCCACTCCGGCGTGATCGTCGAGAGTACAGGAGAGGTTCACAATTCCCTCCAGGCATGACTGCTTTATCCACTCTGTAAGCTGGCTCCTCCCTGCCTACATAGACGCAATCATTAATAACCTGCAACTGGGAGGCCCAGTAATACAACCTGATGTCTGGGACTGCTATACCACCATCATAGACTCCCTTCTGTAACTTATGCAGTGCGATTCTCGGCGATCCTCCCTCCCACAGCAGCGTCCGAACTTCTTGTGCAACCCGCTTGAATATAATTGGTGGGACCGGAAAGGGAATGTTCTGCATGATATATAGGAGCTGTGGTAGTGTCATCATTTTAAAAAGGGCCGCCCTTCCCATGAGAGAGAGCGGAAGTGTGCGCCAATGACTTACGACTGCCGCCAGGCGATGCATCTGGGGTCCCAGATTCCTATCCAGGAACTCCTTCTGATCCCTTGTGACATGTATCCCCAAATACTTGAAGCCCTTTAGTATCACCGGAGCCTCGCACCGCGCTGGAACCCGCGGGGGGGGGGGCCCGACAGTGGGAAGATCACCGACTTTGACCAATTTATGTTATAGCCAGAATAGCTGCCAAAGAGCTCAAAGATATGAAGCACTCGTGCCAAGGAGTGATAGGGTGCGCCAGGTATAGAGCAATATCATCAGCATAGAAGGAGATACACTCCTCCCAGCCCCCGGGTGCCTGTATGCCCCAGATCATAGGATCTGAAAGAGACATGTTAGTGACAGATTCCTTACCTTAGAATATCCCCAGGCGTCAGGCTGGATCCGGAAAGTTTTTGCGTAGCAGTACCCTTGCGCGTCGGTAGGCGGCGTCGTGCGGCTCCGCGTCTGTCGTCGGCGTCGGGACCGCCGGGATGACGTCGCGGGCAGTACTTAGACGCCGCCCCTGCGCGCTGACGTCAGTTATTCTTTTTCCGCGCCAGTAAGCGCAGATCCGGGAAGAGCAGTGCCCTAGTCAATTTTTGACTACATTTTTGGTGATTTTTTCACTGTTTCTTTTCGAGTCTTCTCGACTCCTAGGTGTCGGGAGGGATGCCCGGCTTCAAGCCATGCGACGTCTGTGGTCGAATGATGTCGATCACAGACCCGCACTTAGAGTGTCTCTACTGTCTCGGCCGAGACCACGACACAAAGTCGTGCCCTGACTGCCGGGCCTTACACCCGAAGGCTTTGCGAGAGCGGTCTCGAAAGCTCCTCGAGGTCCGGCAGTCGGCTCCGCGCCGCACCAAGCCCCGGTCCCGTGAGAGGTCGAGGGGCCGGTCGCGGGAGCCCCGCCGGTCGTCGGAGTCCAAGTCTTCGCGCTCCTCGGGTAGGTCGAAGCACAAGAAGTCTAAGAAGCACCATCGCTCTAAGACTTCGCCTCGCCGGTCTCGCGACTCGGCTGAGGCCCCTGTCGGCACCGTCCCCGCGGCTCCGGATGTGCCTGTGGCGCCGCCCCGCATTACCCATCCTTCCCGGGTTCGGGGGCGACTCCGGCCGAGATACAGGAATTCCTGTCGGCCATGGCCCGCCTCTTCGGGCCTCAAGGTCCCTCCGGTGCGCCTTCGGGCCCCGCGGTCCCTGATGGGGTTGCTCCGGCGTCGCCGACGACTCCGGTCCCGGCGTCGCCTGTCCCGCCAGCCTTGATCTCGGCTCCGGCCTCGATCCCGGCTCCGGTGGTACCGCAACCCCGATCGACGCCGGTTGACCTAACAACGCCTCAGCCGGCGCCGATGTCCCCGGTGCCGTTCCTGACGCCGCCCGGGGCTCCGGGCGGCGTCGTTCCCCGGTTCTCTCCGGTTCCGGACATGGAGCCGGACCGACGTCGCTCGACGCCGGCTCCGATGAGACCTTGGGTCCCAGATGTCCCTCCTCCTCCATATTTTGATCCAGAGGAGGACCAGGAGAGCTGGGAGGGGTCGAAAGACCCTCTCACACAGCAGTGTGAGTATGATCAGGACTGGGCAGAGGAACTTGGGGATGCCAGTGGTCTAGACACTTCCCCTGACACTGGCATGCTGTCTCCTCCCGTGGCTACGGAGGAGGGAGCAAATTTCGCAACGGTGTTGCGTAGGAGCAGCTGGAGCCTTGCACCTCCAATTGCCTACTGTGGCTGTCAGGACTAATCTCCTGACGGAAGTGCTTCAGCCGGCAGCTTCCTCCTCGGAGACTGTGCTGCCGTTTAATGATGCACTGTCTGACGTTCTTTTGGGCACCTGGTCCAAGCCCACCACAGGGGCTCCTGTGGATAGGAACGTGGCCCGACGCCATCGCCCTGCTCCGGGCGACCCCTAATTTCTCTCTCAACATCCCACCCCCGAGAGCTTGGTTGTCCAAGCCTCTGCCTCCCAAACCGCCTTCCCTACCGCCCCTCCGGATAGGGAATCCAAACGCCTGGACCAGTTTGGGAAGAAGGCTTTTACTTCCTCCAGTGCTGGCTTGCGGTCCGTCAACACCGCTTGCCTTTTGGGCCGATATACCCACTCCCTGTGGGATTCGGTGGCGGCTGTTTTGCCCCAGTGTTCTGAGGAGGTCCAGACACTGCTTACCCGCACCATTGCGGAAGGTAGGGATGCGGCAAAGTTCACCATACGTTGTGGCCTTGATACCGCCGACTCGCTGGGCAGATCGCTTGCAGCGACGGTGGCGCTGCGTCGCCACGCCTGGCTGAGAACAACTGGTTTCTCGGGTGATGTCCAGAATACACTCATGGACATGCCCTTTGATGGAGTCGGTCTTTTGGTTCCAAAGCAGACCATGCGCTGGAGCGCTTTAAGGACTCACGGGCTACTGCCAAGTCCCTGGGCCTTTCTGTTGTGCGCCCTCCGCTAACCTCTGCTTTTCGCCCCTTTCGTGGCCACGGAAGGGGCGCCCAGTCACGTCCGTTGCCCAGCCACCGGCCCGCGCAGCAAGCGTCTTCGCGTGGCCGAGGACGTGGCTACCGCCGTGGCGGTTCGGGCAACCAGCGTGCGGGTCAGGCCACCAACTCCGCCCCGTCCGCGGCCTCCAAGCCCTTCTAGTCCTTCCTTTCAGGTGCACAGCACGCCAGTGGGGGGCAGGGTCCGCCATCACCTTCACCACTGGCGTGCCATCACCTCGGACAGGTGGGTCTTGGACATTGTCCGAAGGGGCTAGTCCCTCCCCTTCGAGACCACCCCCCAGCCATGCCACCTCAATTCCACCGCATGTCAGGGGATCACTTGGTGCTTCTGCAGAAGGAAGTCACGGCCCTCTTGGCCAAGAGGGCCATCGAGCATGTTCCGACCCCAGAAGTAGGACGTGGTTGCTACTCCCACTACTCTCTGGTGCCCAAAAAGGACAAGGAGGACATGCGTCCTATCTTGGACCTCCGGAACGTCAATCGCTTCCTCCAGAAGGAGAAGTTCAAGATGCTCACCCTAGCTCAGGTCTTTACTGCCCTCGACCCTGGAGACTGGTTGGTAGCGTTGGACTTGCAGGACGCTTATTTTCACATCCCCGTCCTGCCGGCCCACTGGCGTTACCTGCGGTTCACGGTAGGCCTCGAGCATTTTCAGTTCACCGTGCTCCCCTTTGGCCTTACAAGTGCCCCTCGGGTGTTCACGAAAGTGATGGCGGTGGTCGCAGCTCATCTGCGCCGGGCAGGGGTTCCAGTCTTCCCCTACCTCGACGACTGGCTGCTGAAGGCGGGCTCGTCCCAGGCAGTCGCCTCCCACCTCCAGACTACAGCCGAACTCCTGCACTCGCTGGGGTTCTCCATCAATGTGCCGAAGTCGCATCTGATTCCTTCTCCACAGCTCCTTTTCATCGGAGCAGTTCTGGACACGACGCAGTTTCGGGCCTATCCTCACGAACGGCGAGTCCGGGATATTCAGGCTATGATTCCGATCTTTCAGCCTTTATCCTGGGTTTCGGTACGGATGACCCTGAGGCTGCTGGGCCTCATGGCCTCCTGCATCCTGCTGGTCGATCATGCCAGATGGCATATGCGGGCTCTGCAATGGGACCTGAAGTTCCAGTGGGCGCAGCACCAGGGCAACCTGTCCGATCACGTCCAGATCTCGGAGGGGACTGCAAAACAGTTGCAGTGGTGGCTCTCGAACCGGCAATGGGTCATGGGCAGATCCCTCTCCCTTCCCCAGCCAGAGCACACAGTTGTGATGGACGCGTCCCTTCTGGGATGGGGCGGTCACATGGGAGAGGCGGAGATCAGAGGTCTCTGGTCTCCGGCGGAGTCCCGGCTCCATATCAACCTTCTGGAGCTCCGGGCGATCCGACTTGCACTCAAGGCATTACTTCCCTCTGTCAAAGGGAAGGTAGTGCAGGTGTTCACAGACAACACCACCGCCATGTGGTACTGCAACAAACCAGGCGGGGTGGGGTCGTGGACCCTCTGTCAGGAGGCTCTGCGCCTCTGGACATGGCTGGAACATCAGGGCATATTCCTGATGGTTCAACACCTGGCAGGTTCCCTAAACGCCAGGGCGGACGAACTCAGCCGCAGGTGCATGATGGATCACGAATGGCGTCTTCACTCGGAGGTGGTGCAAGGTCTCTTTCAGCAGTGGGGAGAGCCTTGGTTAGATCTGTTCGCCACCGAAGAGAACGCGTAATGTCAGCAGTTCTGCACGTTGGAATTTCCAAGGCGGCACTCGCTCGGCGACGCTTTTCGTCGCGAGTGGAGTTGCGGTCTGTTGTACGCCTTTCCGCCTATACCACTTCTACCCAGAGTGTTGAAGAAGATTCGGCGCGACCGGGCCCAAGTCATCCTTGTGGCTCCGGACTGGGCTCGAAGAGTTTGGTATCCCGAGCTACTCAGTATGAGCGTCGATCCCCCGATCCGTCTGCCTCTTCGGGAGGAACTTCTGTCGCAGCAGCAGGGGACGGTCCTCCACCCTAACCTGTCCAGTCTCCACCTGCTTGCGTGGAGATTGAGCGGCGGCAGTTGATTCCTTTCGACTTGCCTCCCGAAGTTTGTGATGTGATTCTGGCAGCCAGGCGTCCCTCCACTAAGGTGGTATACGCCTGCAGGTGGAACAAGTTTGTGGCATGGTGCACAGCAAAGGCTGTGAATCCCCTCTCTGCCCCTCTTTCTGAGGTTCTTCTGTTCCTTCTTTCTCTGGCCCAACAGGGTTCTGCCCTGGGTACCATCAAGGGCTATCTTTGTGCTATCTCAGCCTTCCTCAGGCCTCCTGATCAGCCCTCCCTTTTCAAGTCCCCTGTTAACAGGTTCCTAAAAGGCATTACACACCTCTTCCCTCCTGTTCCGTTTGTGATGCCTCAGTGGGACTTGAACTTAGTTCTTACCTTTCTCATGTGCGCTCCCTTTGAGCCTCTACATAACTGTCCTCTTCGTCTTCTGACTCTGAAGACAGCCTTTCTGGTGGCCATCACCTCCGCTCGGCAGGTGAGTGAGCTCCAGGCTCTATCATGCAAACCTCCCTTTCTGTCTGTCCATCCAGACAAGGTGGTTCTTCGGACGCGTCCGTCCTTCTTGCCAAAGGTGGTTACTGCCTTCCACATTGGGCAGACCATCACTTTGCCCACCTTCTTTCCGCCTCCGCATCCTTCCAGAGAGGATGAGAGGCTCCACCGTCTGGACCCAAAACGTGCGCTTTCCTTTTATATCAACCGCACACAACACTTCCGGGTGGATGACCAGCTCTTTGTTGGCTACGTGGGCGCCAAAAAGGTCGGGCGGTGCACAAGAGAACCATTTCCCGCTGGGTAACCTTGTGTATCAAAGCCTGCTATTCTTTGGCTAAGAAGGAGCCTCCTGTTGGGCTGCGTGCCCATTCCACCAGGGCAACGGCTGCTACCACGGCCTTAGGCCGCGGTGTTCCACTGCAGGATATCTGTCAGGCAGCTACGTGGGCCTCGCTGCACACATTTACCAAGCATTACTGCCTTGACAGTCAGGTCCGGAGGGACGGCTTCTTTGGCCGTTCTGTCCTCCGGGACTTCCTTGTCTGATCTTTGTTCGCAGACCCACCACCGGGGTTGGTATTGCTGGGGTATCTATTCTAAGGTAAGGAATCTGTCACTAACGTGTCTCTTTCAGATGCACAAGTTACTAACTTGTGTAACGATATATCTGTAAGAGACAGTAGTTAGTGACAGATTCCTTACCGCCCCACCCATCCTCCCCGTTCTGCGAACTGATTTCTAGGGTTAAGGACATCCCTTTCAGGGCCCTAGTATTTTTCAGACACCTATGTCAGCTTCTTGCATGGCTCTGCGTTCCTGGCGCGGAAAGTCGTGTACAGAACTGACGTCAGCGCGCAGGGGCGGCGTCTAAGTACTGCCCGCGACGTCATCCCGGCGGTCCTGACGCCGACTACTGACGCGCAAGGGTACTGCTACGCAAAAACTTTCCGGATCCAGCCTGACGCCTGGGGATATTCTAAGGTAAGGAATCTGTCACTAACTACTGTCTCTTACAGATATATCGTTACACAAGTTAGTAACTTGTGCAGCTCTCCTAACCCAGTGCGCCAGGGGTTCCAGCGCAAGGGCAAACAGGAGCGGGGAAAGGGGGCACCCCTGCCTAGTGCCCCGTTGCAGCTGAAAGGATCTAGAAAGCGTCCCGTTGACCCGCACCCTCGCCGTAGGCCTCTCGTACAAGAGTCTGACCCTGCTACAGAAAATGGGACCCAGACCCAACCTCTGAAGAACCATAAAGAGGTACGGCCATTCAATGCTGTCGAAGGCCATTGAGGCGTCAAGCGCCATCAATGCCTCCGCTGGGTCACGTCCCCACTAGTCATGGGCATCACTCCATACAGCCTCCGCAGATTGTGCCGGGTACTTCTATTGGGCATGAACCCCGATTGGTCCACGTGCACCAGGTCTGCGATTACGGTCACTAGCCTGTCTGCCAAGGTCTTAGCCAGGACCTTGGCCTCCACATTGATAAGGGATATAGGACGGTACAAACTGCATTTGTCGGGTGGCTTCCCACCCTTGTGAATTACTACTATCGTTGCCGCCCTCTGGTCTGCCGGCAGTTGTCCTAGGTCTCGGGCCTCCAGTAACATTTCTCTGAGTGGAGGAAGTATGATCGCAGCCTGTCTCTTATAAATTTCAACCGGGAGCCCATTGGGACCTGATGCCTTTCCCGACTTAATGGAACCCAGAGCTTTACCCAGCTCTTCCACCGTGATGTCTGCCTCTAATAGTTCGCGCGTTTCCGGTGGCACCGTTGGTAGGTTAAAGTCTTTCAGGAAATCTGTACAATCCGCTTCTGACCTTGTGCATACTGGTGCATAGACTCATTCAAAGTGCACAGCAAAGGCTTCTGCTATATCCTTGCTGGTGGACCTAAGGACCCCTTCCCCATCCCTCACCCCTGTCACCCAGGATCTGTCCCGGTCCCGTCTCTCCAGCCATGCAAGGAGTTTTAAGGCCTTGTCACCCACATCATATAGGCGATGTTGTGTGGCCAACGCATCTGCCTGTGCCTCGCCTTCCGCCAGGGCCCGAAGGTCTCGTTGCATCAATGCCAACTTGTGGCGGGCTTGTGCGCACAGGGGAGTCCCCGGATCGCTCTCCATACGGCTTATGTCCTGTTCCAGTTGCCTAACCTGCAGAGTCTCCTCTTTTGTCTGTGCTCCAATCAGCGCCTGCACATGTCCCCTCAAAACCGTCTTGTACGCCTCCCACAGCGTAATAGAAGAGTCTACCGTCCCTTTATTTTCTTTAAAGTACAGCTCCGAGCCCTCCCGGAGCTTGTCGCTGAGTGTTGGATCTCGGAGTCGGCTGTTCAATATTCTTATGGAACAATGAATGTGGAAAATTTATTTTATCTGAAAGAGACACGTTAGTGATAGATTCCTTACCTTAGAATATCCCCAGGCGTCAGGCTGGATCCGGAAAGTTTTGCGTAGCAGTACCCTTGCGCGTCGGTAGGCGGCGTCGTGCGGCTCCGCGTCCGTCGTCGGCGTCGTGATCGCCGGGATGACGTCGCGGGCAGTACTTAGACGCCGCCCCTGCGCGCTGACGTCAGTTCTTCTTTTTCCGCGCCAGTAAGCGCAGATCCGGGAAGAGCAGTGCCCTGGTCAATTTTTGACCATACTTTTTGGTGATTTTTTCACTGTCTTTTTCCACCATTCAGGTGTCGTAGGGATGCCCGGCTTCAAGCGATGCGGCGCCTGTGCGCGGATGATGTCCGTCACCGACCCGCATTGGGAGTGTCTCTTCTGCCTCGGCCGAGGCCACGACACCGAGTCTTGTCCCGAATGCCAGGCCCTCAACCCGAAGGCTTTGCGAGAGCGGTCTCGAAAGCTCCTCGAGGCCCGGCATTCGGCTCCGCGGAAGCCCCGGTCGCGTGAGAGGTCCAGGGGTCGCTCGCGGAGTGCACACCGGTCGTCGGCGTCGAAGTCTTCTTCGTCCGGTAAGTCTCGACACAAGAAGTCCAAGAAGCATCGTCGCTCTCGGACTTCGCCTCGCCGGTCTCGCGACTCGGCTGAGGCCCCTCCCGGCACCGTCCCCGCCCCCGCGGCCCCGGACTTGCCTGTGGAGTCGCCCCCGTCATACCCGCCCTTCCCGGGTTCGGGGGCGGATCCGGCCAAGGTACAGGAGTTCCTGTCGGCCATGGCCCGCCTCTTCGGGCCTTCAGGCCCCTCCGGTGCGCCTTCGGGCCCCGCGGGCCCTGATGGGGTTGATCCGGCGTCACCGGCGGCTCCGGCCCCGGCGTCGCCCGAGCCTCCAGCCTCGATCCCGGCTCCGGCTCCGGCCCCGGCCTCGATCCCGGCTCCACAACCCCCATCGACGCCGGTCGACCTCACGACACCTCCGCCGGCGCCGATGTCTCCGGTGCCGTTCTCGACGCCGCCCTGGGCTCCGGGCGGCGTCGTCCCCCAGTTCCTTCCGGCTCCGGACATGGTCCCGGAGCGACGTCGCTCGACGCCGGCTCCGGCGCCGATGGGACCTTGGGTCCCAAATGTCCCTCCTCCTCCTTATTTTGAACCAGAGGAGGACCAGGAGGACTGGGAGGGGTCTGATGACCCTCTAACACGCAACTGTCAGTATGATGAGGACTGGACAGAGAGTCTAGGGAGGCCAGTGGTCTGGATACTTCTCCTGACACTGGCATGCTGTCTCCTCCCGTGGCTACGGAGGAGGGGGCCAATTTTGGTACGGTGTTGCGTAGGGCTGCTGGGGCCTTACGTCTCCAGCTCCCTACTTTGACGGTCAAGACTAACATCTTGACAGAGGTGCTTCAGCCGGCAGCCTCCTCTGCGGAGACTGTGCTGCCGTTTAACGACGCCCTCACGGACGTTCTTTTGGGCGCCTGGTCCAAGCCCAACACAGGGGCTCCTGTGGATCGGAACGTGTCACGACGCCATCGCCCCGCTCCGGGCGACCCCCTGTTTCTTTCTGTCCACCCCACTCCTGAGAGCTTGGTTGTCCAAGCCTCCGCTTCCCAAACCGCCTTCCCTACCGCTCCTCCGGATAGGGAATCCAAACGCCTGGATCAGTTTGGGAAGAAAGGTTTTTCTTCCTCCAGTGCTGGCTTGCGGTCCGTTAACACCGCTTGTCTTTTGGGCCGATATACCCACTCCCTGTGGGATTCGGTGGCGGATGTTTTGCCCCAGTGCCCTGAGGAGGTCCAGGCACTGCTTTCCCGCGCCATTGCGGAAGGACGGGATGCGGCCAAATACACTATCCGTTGTGGCCTTGACACCGCCGACTCGCTGGGCAGGTCGATTGCAACGACGGTGGCGCTCCGGCGCCACGCCTGGCTGAGAACCACTGGTTTTTCAGGGGATGTCCAGAATACTCTCATGGACATGCCCTTTGATGGAGTCGGTCTTTTTGGGTCCAAAGCAGACCATGCGTTGGAGCGCTTTAAGGACTCACGGGCTACTGCAAAGTCCCTGGGCCTTTCTGCTACACGCCCTCCGCTGCCTTCTGCTTTTCGCCCCTATCGTGGCCACGGTAGGGGCGCCCTTCACGTCAGCAGCCCAGCCACCGGCCCGCGCAGCAGGCGTCTTCGCGTGGCCGAGGACGTGGATTCCGCCGTGGCGGATCGGGCAACCAGCGTGCGGGTCAGGCCACCACCTCCAACCCGTCCGCGGCCTCCAAGCCCTCCTAGTCCCCTCCTTTCAGGTGCACGGCACGCCAGTAGGGGGCAGGGTCCGCCATCACCTTCCCCACTGGCGCACCATCACCTCGGACAGGTGGGTCTTGGACATTGTCCGAAGGGGCTACTCCCTCCCCTTCGAGACCACCCCCCCAGCCATGCCACCTCAATTCCACCGCATGTCAGGGGATCACTTGGTGCTTCTACGGAAGGAAGTCACGGCCCTCTTGGCCAAGAGGGCCATCGAAGCATGTTCCGACCCCAGAAGTAGGGCGTGGTTGCTACTCCCACTACTTTCTGGTGCCCAAAAAGGACAAGGAGGACATGCGTCCTATCTTGGACCTCCGGAACGTCAATCGCTTCCTCCGGAAGGAGAAGTTCAAGATGCTCACCCTAGCTCAGGTCTTGACTGCCCTCGACCCAGGAGACTGGTTGGTAGCGTTGGACTTGCAGGACGCGTATTTCCATATCCCCGTCCTGCCGGCCCACCGGCGTTACCTTCGGTTCACGGTAGGCCCCGAGCATTTTCAGTTCACCGTGCTCCCCTTTGGCCTTACAAGTGCCCCTCGGGTGTTCACGAAAGTGATGGCGGTGGTCGCAGCTCATCTGCGCCGGGCAGGGGTCTCAGTCTTCCCCTACCTCGACGACTGGCTGCTGAAGGCGGGCTCGTCCCAGGCAGTCGTCTCCCACCTCCGGACTACGGCCGAACTCCTGCACTCGCTGGGGTTCTCCATCAATGTGCCGAAGTCGCATCTGATTCCTTCTCCACAGCTCCTTTTCATCGGAGCAGTTCTGGACACGACGCAGTTTCGGGCCTATCCTCCCGAACGGCGAGTCCGGGATATTCAGGCTATGATTCCGATCTTTCGGCCTTTATCCTGGGTTTCGGTACGGATGACCCTGAGGCTGCTGGGCCTCATGGCCTCCTGCATCCTGCTGGTCAATCATGCCAGATGGCATATGCGGGCTCTGCAGTGGGACCTGAAGTTCCAGTGGGCGCAGCACCAGGGCGACCTGTCCGATCACGTCCAGATCTCGGAGGGGACTGCAAAACAGTTGCAGTGGTGGCTCTCGAACCGGCAATGGGTCATGGGCAGATCCCTCTCCCTTCCCCAGCCAGAGCATACAGTTGTGACGGACGCGTCCCTTCTGGGATGGGGCGGT
Source organism: Calotriton arnoldi (assembly GCA_963921515.1). Classification (NCBI taxonomy): domain Eukaryota; kingdom Metazoa; phylum Chordata; class Amphibia; order Caudata; family Salamandridae; genus Calotriton; species Calotriton arnoldi. The sequence continues at coordinate 1,954,379 of CAWUFW010002187.1, forward strand.
CACATGGGAGAGGCGGAGATCAGAGGCCTCTGGTCTCCGGCGGAGTCCCGGCTCCATATCAACTTTCTGGAGCTCCGGGCGATCCGGCTTGCACTCAAGGCATTCCTTCCCTCTGTCAAAGGGAAGGTAGTGCAGGTGTTCACAGACAACACCACCGCCATGTGGTACTGCAACAAACAGGGCGGGGTGGGGTCTTGGACCCTTTGTCAGGAGGCTCTGCGCCTCTGGACATGGCTGGAACATCAGGGCATGTTCCTGATGGTTCAACACCTGGCAGGTTCTCTGAACGCCAGGGCGGACGAACTCAGCCGCAGGTGCATGATGGATCACGAATGGCGTCTTCACTCGGAAGTGGCGCAAGGACTCTTTCTACAGTGGGGAGAGCCTTGGTTAGATCTATTCGCCACCGAAGAGAACGCGCAATGTCATCAGTTCTGCGCGTTGGAATTTCCAAGGCGGCACTCGCTCGGCGACGCTTTTCGTCGCGAGTGGAGTTGCGGTCTGTTGTACGCCTTTCCGCCTATACCACTTCTACCCAGAGTGTTGAAGAAAATTCGGCACGACCGGGCCCAAGTCATTCTTGTGGCTCCGGACTGGGCTCGAAGAGTTTGGTATCCCGAGCTACTCAATATGAGCATAGATCCCCCGATCCGTCTGCCTCTTCGGGAGGATCTTCTGTCGCAGCAGCAGGGGACGGTCCTCCACCCGAACCTGTCCAGTCTACACCTGCTTGCGTGGAGATTGAGCGGCGGCAGTTGATTCCTTTCGACTTGCCTCCCGAAGTTTGTGATGTGATTCTGGCAGCCAGGCGTCCCTCCACTAAGGTGGTATACGCCTGCAGGTGGAACAAATTTGTGGCATGGTGCACAGCAAAGGCTGTGGATCCCCTTTCTGCCCCTCTTTCTGAGGTCCTTCTGTTCCTTCTCTCTCTGGCCCAACAGGGTTCTGCCCTGGGTACCATCAAGGGTTATCTTTGTGCTATCTCGGCCTTCCTCAGGCTCCCTGATCAGCCCTCCCTGTTCCAGTCCCCTGTTGTTAACAGGTTCTTAAAAGGCATTACTCACCTCTTCCCTCCTGTTCCGTTTGTAATGCCTCAGTGGGACTTGAACTTGGTTCTTACCTTTTTAATGTGCGCTCCCTTTGAGCCTCTGCATAACTGTCCTCTTCGTCTTCTGACTCTGAAGACAGCCTTTCTGGTGGCCATCACCTCCGCTCGGCGGGTGAGTGAGCTCCAGGCTCTATCTTGCAAGCCTCCCTTTCTGTCTGTTCATCCAGACAAGGTTGTTCTTCGGACGCGTCCGTCCTTCTTGCCAAAGGTGGTTACTGCTTTCCACATTGGGCAGACCATCACTTTGCCCACCTTCTTTCCGCCTCCGCATCCTTCCAGAGAGGAAGAGAGGCTCCACCGTCTGGACCCGAAACGTGCGCTCTCCTTCTATATCGACCGCACAAAACACTTCCGGGTGGGTGACCAGCTCTTTGTTGGCTACGTGGGCGCCAAAAAAGGTCGGGCGGTGCACAAGAGGACCATCTCCCGCTGGGTTACCTTGTGCATCAAGACCTGCTATTCTTTGGCCAAGAAGGAGCCTCCTGTTGGGCTGCGTGCCCATTCCACCAGGGCAACGGCTGCTACCACGGCCTTGGGCCGCGGTGTTCCGCTGCCGGTTATCTGTCAGGCAGCTACGTGGGCCTCGCTGCACACGTTTACTAAGCATTACTGCCTTGACAGTCAGGTCCGGAGGGACGGCTTCTTTGGCCGTTCTGTCCTCCAGGACTTCCTTGTCTGATCTTTGTTCGCAGACCCACCACCGGGGTTGGTATTGCTGGGGTATCTATTCTAAGGTAAGGAATCTATCACTAACGTGTCTCTTTCAGATGCACAAGTTACTAACTTGTGTAACGATATATCTGTAAGAGACAGTAGTTAGTGATAGATTCCTTACCGCCCCACCCATCCTCCCCGTTCTGCGAACTGATTTCTAGGGTTAAGGACATCCCTTTCAGGGCCCTAGTATTTTTCAGACACCTGTGTCAGCTTCTTGCATGGCTCTGCGTTCCTGGCGCGGAAAGTCGTGTACAGAACTGACGTCAGCGCGCAGGGGCGGCGTCTAAGTACTGCCCGCGACGTCATCCCGGCGATCACGACGCCGACGACGGACGCGGAGCCGCACGACGCCGCCTACCGACGCGCAAGGGTACTGCTACGCAAAACTTTCCGGATCCAGCCTGACGCCTGGGGATATTCTAAGGTAAGGAATCTATCACTAACTACTGTCTCTTACAGATATATCGTTACACAAGTTAGTAACTTGTGCGTCACCCCCCTTTTTCTCAATCCCTGCTTGACTGATCACCCATATATATATAGAGAGAGATATATATATAGAGAGAGATATATATATATATAGAGGTATAGAGCGAGATATATGTGTTTATATGTTTTACTTACCATGTGTGGTAAAGTCTGCGTGGAAAAGGCATGCATGGCAAAGGCATGAGTTTTATCATCGTACAACCCCCTTCGGGCTAACATCAATTCCTTTCTTTCTGATGTGGATGCGGAGCACCTCTCCTTAATTTGTCGACCTGCCAACAACTTCTTAACCTAAAATCCAGTGTTCTGGGGATCAATATCCTATAGAATTCTGACATCACAACTGCTGCTGCGACGTCTGATCACCTTTTCGCCCTGAAATAAGGCCTCAGTCCTTACTGATAGTTTGTTTGGATCCTTGTAAGGCCAGTAAGACATCGGACACAAGTGAACATTCGAGTGCCAGGCCTTCAAAAATCTACTCGCCCACTCGCTATGGCGAGTCCGATGTTATTAGGGCAAGCTATTTTTACGGACTACTGACTAGGTCTGAAGAGAAACTCCAGCTGACAAAGAATAGGTGTTCTTATCGTAAGAAAGTGAAAGAACAATAAAGATGCCTTTAATTGTTGTTACATTTGCTGTGCGTACAAAGACAAAGGTCTGATGTCAGCTTATGTCATCTTACAGATTGTTCCTTATTTTATCCTGGAGATCTTGTTTACAAATTCCTGTAACTTTGTAGTCCGAGAGAGAAAAGTAAAGTGAACTGTCTGACAATCATGCTGTGTGCAGTGAAAGGCTATAGGATGTTAGTTTTGTTTCTAAAAACATTTAAATACCTTGTAAATGAACTGTACAAATATTTCAAAATATATTTCAGTAGTTGGGAAAGCACTTAAAAAAAATTCTAATGTGTGATGGAAACAAATATTTCAATAGGATCAAAATAAATCAGAACACATTACTTGGTGATGGGCAAATAATAAATATTTGCTGAAACACAATTTCCACATTATCGTTTGTACGCTATATAGTTTTATTAGTAAAACTGCATGCCATGAATCAAGAGGCAAGTGTAAGGTCCTTTGTACCTTTTATGTGGGCTAGATTTTTATTATACACAATGCTTATATTTAGTCTATTAAATCAAACATAAGAGTTTTTGTACAGCAGACACGGTGAACTCACGTATTTGATGGTGCCTTCATATTCTTTTTTTGTAAAGAAAAAGGCAACACGATGCAGGGCCTGACTGGGAACCCAATGCAGCTCTGGCTTATTTTGTCAGACAAGCTTGTCTCGAGAGCCCAAGCAGTGTCAGAGCGGACACATTCTGCGTGCATTGAAGCCTATTCAAACGTGATTGGGTGATATCCAGATACAAAACATTGCTGTAGTTCAGTCTGGATATGACCAGCGCTTGGACTACTGTTTTCTGGGCAGACTCGGGGAGAAGGTGAAGAAATCTTTTTGAGGGATCTCAATATCCTGTAGCACTTTCCTGCGAGGGCTTTAAACTTGGCATCAAAAGAAAACAGTCTCATCAATCCAGATGCCCAGGTTCTTAACCTTGGGCATGGGAAATGGTAGAAGGCCACAGTTATCTGGTCACCAAGCATTGGACCAGATGTTGAGATGCTTGTCCAGTACCAGAACCTCAGTCTTCTCAGCATTCAGTTTTAACCAATTAAGGTCCATCCAAATGGCAACATCTACCAGACACACATGAAGGGAAGAGGCAATCCGCTCACTATTGTTGGACAGAGTTATGACGAGCTGTGTCAGCGTATGGGATAATAGTAAAACCATACTGCTCAATGTCCCCAGTCGGAGGGCTGACAAACATTATAAAGAGTTGAACTCAAAGACGAGGAGCTCCTTGCTTCAGAGAGCGAATAGATGACTGAAATTGTTTTTGCGACACCTGGAAGGTGCGTCCCTGCAAGAATGAGGTAAACCGGCATAGTGCTGTGCCATTAATGCCACTGTTCCAGAGCAGCTTGACCCAAATATTGTGAGATACAGTGTCAAACATGGCACTGAGATCGAGCATAAGAATGGCCATGGTGTTGCCCTCATCCATAATCCGCCTTGCAGATTCGGTGGCAAGCAGCAAGGCTATGAGCTATAAGAAGGGCGAAAGCCTGATCAAGTTCTGTGTGGGAGCTTATTTCCTCCAGGAAATTGGAAAGCTGTCTATTTACATGCTTTTCCGCTAACTTGCCAAAAAGGGGCAACAGTGATTAGAGGCGATAAGTTTACGGCCTCGATGCATCTAGTAACGTTTTTTAACAAAGGGACCACAATGGTGTGTTACCGTTGTTGGGGAGCACAACCAGAGGACAGGGAGAGGTTAATCACTTCACCAACCACAGGTTGAATAATCTCTCAGCCCTGTTTCAAGATAGTGGGGGATATTTGATCTGCTGGAGAACCAGATTTAACAATGGAGCAGAGGGAAGTCAATTTAGTAGTGGAGATTGGGCTAAATTGCTGTAACTCGACACTGGTGGCGGCCGAGTCAGACCACATCTCCAGCTGTGAGTGACCCTAGACTTCTATAGGGAAGGAAGTATAGATTTTCTCTACTTTTTCAGCGAAAATGAATGCGGGTGCATTGCAACTATCTTCAGAGGGCAGAGAAAAAGGTGAGATAGACGATAATGATGTGAGATTTTTTACTATCTGAATATTTTCACACAAAGAATTATTAGCATCTGAAATCTTCTGTGAGTAGTATGCATGCTTGGACTCCGAAGTAAGCTGATGGTTTGCTTTCAGCGGCATCTTAAAATTCACCTTACATCAGGAGTCATATGTTTTTTCACCAGAGGCGCTCAAGCCTCTTGCACTTTTTTAGAAGCAAAAAGTTAATCGTTAAACCACCCAGCTGAAGGCTTTTGTCTCCTAGCAGCTGGTTTGACCAGGGAAGCAAATTTGTAAAGAGCTTTTCTTAGCCGGCTGTCCAGTTGAGTGCTGGCTTTATTTATATTGTCATCCAGGCTCAGACTATTATTTTTCAGGGCGTGAATAAGCCTCACTGGAGTCGCTGTATACCACTTCCGAGCCCAGGAGGGTGCGAGAGTAGCAATCACTGGCATCCTATCACAGGTTAGATTTAAAGGAATGGCTAAATGATCTGACCAAACCAGTGAAATAGCTGTGCAAATTTCAGTTTTTGCATATTAGTAAACACGGGGTCAAAAGTGTGACCAACTCTGTGTGGGGGTAGATTCTAACTGGCGAAGCTGTAAACTCTCTAAGTCACCATTTAATGTGTTTGCTATCTGGCAATCAGTATCATCGAAATTAATATTAAAATCACCCAGCACCAACAGATTAGCGTTGAGCCATGTTTCGGTTAAGAAAACTGCATCTGGCCTGAGTTCCTCAATGTAGTCATGCTTTTCAATCTTATGCTTGACCAACGACCTACAATTAAGTAAAAGGAATTTAAAGTTAAAAGGGTCGAGAGCTGGTACCACATGGCTGGTTCGAATTATCGTAGATGTGGGAGTTGGGAGTAAAAAAACGCAGTGGCCGGACCAAAGTTCCCAGGTCTATTAGCCCACTGCAGGCTTTGAGCAGAAGAGGGCGCAGGCCCATAAGATCATATTTAGTATACACAATTGATACTGACCTGAAAGGAACAAGAGTCTTGGTCCGTGGCGCCGTCCAGGCGCAGACAGACTTGCTAGTGGTGCGCACAGCCATGCAGCGACCTCGCTTTTATGGCCAGCTTCCATAAAGACAGGAACGCTGACCAAGATGGCGCTTAAATCCTCCCCGGTCGCCTAGCTTAGCACACACCAAGGCTGACCTGAATCCCCTCCTGCAAGCCTCCGCTCTTCAGAGGGTACCCCCAACAGTAAGTCCGCCCTCACAGCACAACAACAAATAAGAGGCAAGGTTAAAAAAAGAGCCCGCTTTCGGAGTTGCTCTAATAGGTGATCTCACAGAAAATAACACTTGTTTTTTAAAATATACTTTAAAAGCAGTAGCAGCAATAAATTCAGCGGCAGTTCTATGTAAAGTGTCCAAGGCCCTGCCTATTTGCAGGCTATGGTTACTCCCTATGCTGCAGCCAGAAATCTGAGGTCGGCCACGGACAAATTGACCTCCGGTCGTAGATTTAAAAAAGTTAGTGTTGGTAGCTGTGCTTTAAGTCACCTGACTCCTAAAATCTGGAACTCATTACCTGTGGGACTTCGGTTAGCCCCCTCCAAACTGATTTTCAGGGAAAAAATGAAAACCTGGCTTTTTGGTTCCAGCTAGCTCTTCTTGTCTGTGTACAGCTCTTTTCTGTATTCAGCTTCCTAGCACTGGGACACCTTGCGTGAAGTAGCCATGCGCTTTAGAAATTGCATTATTATTATACTTAAAAGAAAATCCTCTGCCTAACTTACCAAAATTAAGAACATCAGCTTTATAATCCTGTGATATCTCTAACATCTCTATGGTAGAGGGTGTCTTCTAATTTATCTGATAATTTCAGTTCTTAATCTAATCTCTGATTAACCTCTAACCTCCTCGCCTTAGCCTCTCCAATGCCTCCTAGAATTGAGTATAGGCAAACAGCTGTTCAAACACTACATTCTTCCTAACTACTTATGAACTTAGTCACATGTTTCCCGAATGTTGTTCAGCCGGTCCGCTCATGTTTCCTTGCCTCATACCTTGTAGTTGCTGGTTGTCTCTCGACCAGGTATGGTTTATCCTGGCACTGCGACTCTTGCCAGGTTCTCTTTTAAACTCAGTTTCAAAACACTTCATGCAAAGTGATGTTATTGTACACCTTAAACCTCAACACACTTACCTACAGAGGTGTTATTTGGCTTTTGTATGCTCACTACTTCTTGATATGTTGCATACTTAACATTTCCTTAAGCTAGATGTTGCTAGTCTCGTGTGTTCAATAATCCGATTGTCATAGCTTCACATTGTCATAGCTTCACATTTGTGTTAACTTACCTCAGCTATACACCTTGTTGAAATTCTGCTAATGGTCCAATCTGTCATATTTGTTCTGGAGGGACCACTGGGGAAAGCCAATGCTATTCTCCCTTTGTTACACGCCAACACAACATCATAGTAGGGTAGGTGGGTGGTTGTGGTTGTGGTTATGGGGGTTGTCTGGATTTGGGTGGGTTGCCCTCTACAAGGGCCCCTTTACTTCCCTTCTCCACACATCTCCTTTCATTTCTTCTGTCTTATTCTCCCCTTTTCAGCTGTCTCTACTATCTCCCGCTCATTTACAGGTGCAAAATAAATCTGCTCTCCTTAAATATCATATGAAAAGAAAAAGATCTCGGATTATCTTTATAAACTGAAAGGCGATATTGTATTCGTACAAGAGACCAACATCATCTTGATGGAGGCTTGTTCAGTTTTGGGCGGTGAGGGTTGGGGCGTTTGATTGGGGGTTAGAGGGGGGTCTATGTGCGCCATTTAATAAAAAAAAAAATAATAATTGGGTAATAAACTTATCCAAACAAGCTTCGGCTTCACTTTTTTTCGCACTAGCATCAGTTTTATCCTACAATAGATTACTTAGTCATCACCAGTAACCTTATTCACACACTTCACAAAATGTAGATTGAACCAAAAGTCATTTCTGATCACTTGGCCAAAACCGGTCTCTGGCATGGGACTTCTCGGGATGACAACAGAACATAGCACCTTTACCTTGAACTCTTTAAAGGTCTCGAAGATCTCTCCATATTTAAATCTACAATCGATAACTATTAAAAAGAAAATCTTAAACAAGATTTCAACCCTTAAATGAGATGGGATGCATTTAATGCCACGATCAGAGGTGTCACTGTTAGCATGAAGATCAAGATACCCAAGTCTGTTCAAGTTTTCGTTCATAATCTACAAAAAGAAATAAAAAACATAGAACTCTGAGACAGTGCTGAAAAAGATGCCAATATAGCAGGTTTGCTAAAACAAGAGGTTCTAAGTGACAGTGCAGTACAGTGGTTTCACAAATCTAAATCTCTTCGGCTGTAAGAAGGAAACAATCCAAAGGAAAATGCTAACTAGACATCTAAAACCTTAATAAAACAATGCCATCCTGTCAATTAAAGATAAGTTGTGTGTAATTCACACAGGCCCACAGAAGATTTCCAAAGTGTTCTTGGACTTCTATAAAGAGCTTAATGGTAAGAATAATAAAATCGTGAGAAAAGAGTCAAAACAATACTTGGCCAGCTCTTAACTACCCAAACTTAATGAAAGTCAAAGTCTAGAACTAAATCAACTAATCTCAAAGCAAGAAACGTAAAAAGTTATAAAAAGAATTTAAGGTAGGGAAAGCACCAAGGCCGGACTTTCTCATAGCACAAATCTACAAAACCTATTGGGTGAGCCTAAAAGTGCCTCCGCTAGACCTTTTTAAGCCCTCTAAATTTTCAGGAGAAATTATGGACACTACCTCTGAAGCCAATATAACTCTAATCCCCACAGCTGATAAAGACTTAAATAATACCAGGCATTATAGAGCAATATCCTTGATAAATTTGGAATGCAAAATATATTCAAAAGTTCTGACAAAAAGGCTGGAGAAAGTACTCCCTTCCTGATTGGCACACACCAAGTGGGATTCATCAAAGTTAGACTGAGCCATTCCCCCTCCAACAGGGAACTAGACAAGACTGCCTGCTCTGTCCGGCTCTTTCTTTTGGCAATTGAACCAGTCCTGATAGGAATAAACACAAGTCAGTAGACCCAGATCTCCGATGCTGATTTCAATAAAACTAACTTTAAAACAGTGACTAATGCGAGCAATATCTTGATCATTACCAAAAATGCGGAGTCTTTATTCCCTGCATTTATAGAGATTATTGACCAATCTGCTCATGTCTCGGGCTACTCTTTAAGTAAAGATGAGTCTGAAGTTGGCCCTTTTAACATACTCCACAGAAAAGACCTATTGGGTGATTCAGAATTAAACTGGCAACCAAAATACCTAGACTTCAAAGTCCGTGATTATTTCAGTCTCAATACAACACAGTGAAAAATCTCATTATTACTAAATTTATGAATGTCACTGAAGAATGGCCCCCAAATTTCTAACGTAATGGGCAAAAATTAAGCTTATAAAACATTATCATTACCTCTCTGATAAATTATCTTATCAGTATGATTCCCATCAGGCTCTCCAAAGGCTACTTCAGAGAGATTGACAACTGATAAATATATTCCTATGGAATAATAAAACGCATATCCCTGAGGAAGCTACAACTACGGAAAGACCTAAGTGGAGTAAAACTGGCTGACCAATTAGCCTTTCTCTTTAATCAGGGCATCTGGTGGATTGAGAATGACAGTTCATACCTTCCAAACCGGCTCTGTTGTGAAAAATTTATTGGGCAACCTCTCCCCAATCTTGTTACCGACCACCCCAATTGATGAAAACCTCCCAAGCAACATTATATTGTTATGTATGAAGGAGACATTTTTAAAGATTGATTACAAGCTATCAAAAGTCAGAATTAATAACTCTATCTTTCATGTCTGTGGTACAATAAACTAATTTAAGCAATTTTACAAATACTCTTTTGTAGAAAAATTGAGTAAAAAGCTATCCATTTTATTAAAGATCATTTGCAATGTTACAAAGCATCTTCAAATTGCATAATACAAACTTTTACCACTTTCTAAGATTAAAAAATGGCTATTTCTAGAAGCCCCAATTTAACTTAACAGACTCGGTCTATAATTAAGAAAGTCAAGAAAACAGTCACACAGTTTTAAAAATCGACGCCCTGATACAACCAGTGCCCTCTGTTTCTCGTAACTCCTAAACATACTCAAGAGAATGGTCTAGTGAATGGGGAAATAAACACCCTCGACCCCAAATACATCACAATTGGCCCAAGATAGGGAAAACTTCATTTTCTAAGAAAATCACACCTAATTAGGCTCAAACGAAGTTTTTACTACTCCATAGTTCCTTCTGGAACACCTAAAAAACGTATAAGTTGGGAATATTAGATAGTAGCCAATTCTGGTGCTGCAAAAATAACTCTGTGATCTCGTACACATATTTTTTGATTGTCCTCTATTGAAAACATTGTTATAAAATCTATGACTACCTTCTCAGCATTTATGATTTCTCATCTCCTAAGAATTTTGACTACACTGCACTGGTACCCACAACATACAAGAAGGGTCTTGCCATGTGCAATTCTGACCTAAATTTACTCTATCTAATGTATACTCTTGGTCATACAACAATACTTGCCAACTGGAAAGATCTAGCGAATACATCAGTGCACAAGGTGGGAGTGGTTAAGATATATTAGAGCAGAACATATTATGAAACAACAATACCCCTGGTTATTAACAAAACACTTAATTTGGGATAAACTGTAGGCATGAGAGTTAGTCTGTCTTCCTTGTACAGAGATATCTCCTTTAACAAGTACACGTCTATTCATTTGTAGTCATTGAGTTTTCTGATTGTATATATCTCAATTTACTTCTCCTATCTTCCACTCTTACATTTTGCTTCTCCATATTTTCTGTCCTCTTAATCTTCCTTTTATTCTCTCCTGGAAGCATTACTATTAATTCGCTTATGTTTATTCCAGAAGCCATACTATTACCACCACAGAATTATATACGTATTAGTTGCCGCCCTTGCATAAGTCCTGCTCCAGGTTGCGGGCGCGGATTCCATCCCACTCTCGAGGCCTTTCCCGCGATTGCCAAACTTAGTAGTGTAAGTCCTCCACTAAGTTCAAATCGAAGTCCAGACACAAACATAAAAAAGTCAAGCAGGAGCTAACCCTGAGCAGATTCCCCAACAGACTGGTGCATGCCAAGCGTTGCAGTTCATCAGTAGTGATGCAGCAAATTGAGGTCTTCAAGGAGGCTGTAGTGTAGCTTTTTGTTGCTCTGCCAACTCCTCCTAGCATACCTTAAGGCCCCAACGAATCGCAGGGGGCTCCACTCGTATTACTATTGTCCGACCTGTCTTCTGCACTGTTGGACCCCATTGGATCTGCTTTAGGGTCTGTACTAATTCCAGTACAGGTTTCTTTTCTGGCTCCAGGACCTACGTCGGGCCCGTCCACATCAGTATCAACACCACTGGTGTTGGAAGAGGGTTTAGTGCTGGTTCCAATGTGCAAGTTCCAACGTCAGACACTGAACTGGCTTTGGGCCGCTGTTGCCAGACGAGGTGCTATAAGATTGCAAAAGCACAACCGGTCACCATACAGGCTCACTTTGACTCTGTGCCTCTACCAGAGCGGACACGGTCGCCAAGGATCCATTATCTTTTTGGCTGTGATTCTAAACCAGGGACACCCCAGGATGGAGCTGATGAGGGTGGGGAGGGGGTAGCACATCAACGTCTGGTGTTGCATATATCCCAATATAATCCATTTATTGCTTGTATGTTAAAGAACTGTGAAACTGTAATCTTATCAAATAAACCATCAGGTTCTCCCAATGACATTTGCCCAGGTTTCTTGTGGAAATCAATTGTACAATCAATTGTTATTTACATTTTGTCAATCAAACTCCTGTCTGGATTTGGGAGTGGTACTAAGGGTAGTTAACAGAGCAGTTATTCAACTTCTTTTAAAGAACCCTACATTACTTATTGATGACCTTGAAAGCTAAGGGCTGATTTCACAATTGCCTTAACTTTCAAACTAGTGGTAAGAATGGGGATATCACAGTTTCAATCTGACGTAGACTCTAATTGGTTGTTGCATCCTTCCTATGCAGTGTTCAGGCACAGTACGAGTAAACTGTGATAATCTCTCATTGACTATCTACGGATGCTGGACCTGGCCATTACACTAGATACTATAGACCACACCAGCCTTTTTTGAGACCATGGAAGATTATAGCACTGGTCGTATAGTACTCCAGTGGGTAAAATGCCATCTATCTGAAAGAGCTCAAAAGTAATTTGAACTCCTTTGAATTGACATATAAACCACTTAATTGGGGTATCACTAAAGGTGCCATTGTTTTTCAACCTATATAGGCGGCCATTGAGCTAGCAAAATTTAACATCACAGTATGCATGCTCATAGATATGTAACTGTGCAGCAATTTGAGGAAAAATAGTGACGATTCGCTACAAGCCATACACCAACATTGGAGTTGATTAAAAGCTAGATGCAATCCAACTTCTTAGAGCTAAACCCTGTGAGGAGATGAGATTCTGCATATATATATTTATAATCCGCATGATATATAATAAAATAACAAAATGAGATCCCTCACTTTGGCCCCACTCTTTAGGCCCCTCTTCTTGCGCTGCATCTGACGGGCGCATTCTAGGGATTACACAAGAGTCAAGTCTGTTTGAATTCTTAAAACTCTAAAGTAATAAAGTCCTGTCCCTTCAACTGCAAATTGTATTACTCATTGTCCCTTTTTTGTCTTGCCCACAAAGTTGTGGCGCCAAACGGATGTATAGAATCTCCTCTCGAGTACCAAAACACTGTTTACCAAGGGCTGTCCAAGAAGCTTTCAGCATGTGCAAAAGCTCCTGAATGCCACAGTAGAACTCTTTCTTAAACTAAAAATTAAATATGACCATGTTTCAGATCCTTTTCGGCTGTCATGCCTAATGCCTTTTCAGACGAGAAGTCTTTTCAAATCTGCATGTACCTGGAACAAATTTATAGCAGTACTTCAACGTCACTGTAAAACACATTTTCAAAATTTCTCGTCTCAAGAAACTTCAAATCATCCAATCACTTGGAGCCAGTTTAAGTAAACATCTGAACAAAAAACTATGGCAGGACAGCTTTCTCTTCTTAATGATCCTAACTCTTGAACCATCTCCCTTCAGAATTGAAAAGTGAAGCTCCCCTTGGAAAATTCAAGAAAAGGTGTGGCTTTGCCAATACAACATTTAAGCAATCTCTGCAGACTTGTAGAATCCGGTAATCTAGTCATCTCCAAGAGACTCAGACCGTGAGTGGTGGTGCACTCTACAAATATTCCTAAATACACTAACATACTTGTAAAGGGTGTAAGAGAAGAAATGGGCCAAAACAGCAATCATATCTTTGAAAGACAGTTGCCATGTAGGAGGTCTGCTATTTTCGGCCTTGGAGTTGCCAAACATCCAGGGAATCTTTTACACCTAGACCCTTATAAAAACTAGAGACCTGTGGAAATACAGGAGAACTGGCTTGTGTTGATCGCATCGCTGTTACTCACAATGCCCTGCAAAGTTTACATTATTGTTACAAAATCAAGAGTGACACATGTATGTGCTTAAAAGGACTGGAATGACTGCCACATGTGGATGAATATATTAGACTGGAAAGTAAAGGGACAAAATCTCAACCAGGTCATGTGAATGATCACGTAAAATGAACTTTTAATAGTTTCAGTTTGGATCGTTCCTATTCTATACAGCATGCCCATTCACAAGTGGGTAACCGTTTTTAGTTTTTTATACCAATAAGTATTGAAACGGGGATTGGAAGGACATGTACACCCGGCAGCAAATTTCAGCATGTACATGTGAGAAAAGTTGTGTTTTTTAGCTAAACGTTTTCTTTTGCAGGGTAGTTTAGGTAAAGCTTGTGCGACCCGCCCAGGTTACACTTCGTTAGATTCTCCTGGTTATTTCTAGGAAAAATGTAGGGGTGGGAGGATTACATTGAGTGCTTGGTGAATCAAGGACCAAAATCTATTACTATAAACTCCACAATTTCAGTTAAAAACAGCTCTAAAGCGGCTGATATACCTGTTCTCTTTCTATTCCGCTGCAACTGTCCAGGAGAGCATGTGGTGTCAACTAAAAAACAAGCATTTGCAATGCAATAGGTCTTGCATTTACGTGAGTTCCGTAAATGCGACACCTATTGCATTGCAAATGCTAGTTTGTAAAAACGCCCATGCGGCGCTTTAACTTTAATATCGTCCGCGCCCCTTTCTTTAGACGAGCAGAGTCTAAAGAAAGTGGCGTGGCCGCCATTAAAGTGAAAGCGCAGTATGGGGCGCTCTTACAAACAAATGCTTTTTTTTGTAAAAGCGCCCTATGCCGCGCTTTCACTTGTATGACGCCCACGCCCCTTTCCTTAGACTCGGCTCGTTTAAGGAAAGAGGCACGGCTGACAAAGTGTAAGTGCGGCATGGGGCAATTAAAAAAAAAAAAAAAAAAAAGTTTAAAAAAACATGCGGCCGCGTTTGGCGCGGCAAGTAAAGCAAAGGCCCAGCCGCCACTATCAGCGAGGCGTGCCGTGCTATGTAAAAAAAATAATAAAGCTGTTGCGAGCAAGCATGTCATGCCTGCAACAGCAAGCATGCGAAAACCATTAAATGAAATAGTGCTCGGAGGCTGTAATTAAAGCCTACCGAGCAATAACCCTTTCAAAAGGGGGTGTCCTCATGGGAGGTTACAAATGAAGACAAGGCGGTCCTAAGGAGGGACTAACAAGCCTATTCACAAATCAGAAGCCAGCATTTACGAAGGATAATGACACAAGCCAATGACAAATATGGGCGGAGAGTGGGCGGGGCTTCAAGTGCAGAGCTTCATGTCTCCTACCGCCCAAGTTAATACCTCCCCTGCCACTGATGCTTGGTGTAATCAACTAGCTTGCTTTTTTCACGATAAGATTCGTGATATACAAGCGTCATTTCCAACTAGCGCTGATCTAGTAAAGGAAGTTCCATCAGGGTCATCTATGCATTCCTTGCAGGCTTTCAACCGGGTGGGTCTTGGTGACTCTCTTAAAATTCTTAAAGGTCTGAAATCAGGTTCACCCACTGACCCCTGTTCCGCTAGGTTATTGGCCTCGGTCGCGGACTCAATTAACACGGAAGTTAATGGGATTATCAACGGGTCGCTTCAGTCGGCCTATGTGCCGGCTGCCTGGAAACAGGCCAAGATTCTCCCACTCTTAAAAAAGCCCTCCTTAGACCCACTTGTTCCAGGGAACTATCGTCCTATCTCCCTCTTGCCTGCCTTAGCCAAAGTCTGCGAAAAGGTTGTTACAAAGCAACTCAATGATTTTGTTGAAAGTGCTGAACTCCTACACCCGGCCCAGTCAGGGTTTAGAGCCGCCCATAGTACGGAGTCCGCTTTGATTGAAATTTCTGAGGCAATTCGGGAGTGTTTGGATGCCGGAGGTAAGGCAGCCCTGATCCTCCTGGACCTGTCGGCAGCGTTCGACACGGTCCCTCACTCAGGACTTCTTAAACGTCTTGCTGAGATCGGGGTCTCTGGCTCAGCCTGGTCCTGGGTGAGTTCTTTTTTGGAGGGTCGCACCCAGCAGGTCTGGCTGCCTCCGTCGGCATGTAAGCCCTTAACAGTTACTACAGGGGTCCCTCAAGGATCTTCCCTTAGCCCCCTGCTATTCAATGTGTACGTGACTCCTTTGATATATTTAGCAGAAAAATTGGGGGCTAAAATTATAGCTTATGCGGACGATACGCAGCTGCTGTTCACTTGGGAGAGGAATGCCAGCTCGGTGTCGGCGGCTAAGTTTTGTTTGTCTTCCATTTTTAAATGGCTTGCTTCCGCCCAGCTTAAGTGCAATGAGGAGAAGTCTGAGATTCTCCTTTTTGGAAAATTTCCCCCGCTGTTTAGGGAGTCTCTCTGGCCCTCTGACTCTTCCTTGCCTGTCTCGACTGGGAAGCCAGCGAAGAACCTAGGGGTTTGGTTCGAGGAGAATCTCTCCTTTAATACACAAATTAAGAAACTTGCTGGCACGTGCTTTGGCCTCCTAAAAACCCTTAGAAAATTTCTCCCGCTGCTCCCTAGGGCCGCAAAAGAGACTGTAGTCCGGGCCCTTATTTTATCACGGCTGGATTACGCCAATGGTCTATATGCAGGCATATCAGGCCTTTTACTGAATAGGCTTCAGGTGGTCCAGAATGCCGCAGCTAGACTTTTGCTGGACCTGCCGATTAGAAGCAGCGTGAGGAACCACTTGCGTGGGCTACACTGGCTGCCAGTGACGGCAAGGATAAAGTTTAAAATACTAACAATTACTCACCGGGCTCTTCACGATCAGGGACCGTCTTATCTAAAAACGGTTTTCCTTCTATGAGCCTAAGAGACAGCTGCGCTCCTCTTCTCAACTTCTGGCTTCTGTTCCTCACTTTAAATGCCAGAGGCTGGGCGGCAGCTCGCTTGCAAGGAAAGCAGCATTGGCCTGGAATACTCTTCCTTTTGGTCTACGGAACATCAAGGACCATCTGGCTTTCAGGAAATTATTAAAAACCTAACTTTTTGCCTGAACATTACGGTAATACACCTCTCTAGGCTCCGCGCCGGGACACTTTCGAGTATCTGTGCGCGCTATAAAATAAAATAACATAACATAACATACTCCAATACAGCATGCCTTGCAGAGCAGCGCACTCACTGCCCAGGCTTGACCTAAAAAGGGCAGCTTTCCATGAAAGGTGTTATAGGGATTAACATACGTGTGGGTTGAAAGGGGGGACAGATCAAATCAGAGAGGGTAAGATAGTCTCTTTAGACACCATTTCATAAGCTTTTCTAAGATGCCCTTTATCACTTGAATATGGGGATAGAGCATTAGAGAGTACTTTTTTGTTAGTTGTAACACCAGCTAGGCAATCCTTTATGGAAAAGACTATTAAGACTAACTTGATCAGATGTAGTGGCCATGACAATACAGTTTCCTTTTTTTCCGATGAGCTATCAACTCAAATTGTATACAGTGCATCGGACCATCCAAAGAGAAAGAAACAATGCACTTCCATTTAAAGCAAGGTCTGTGAGTTTTTGTTTTTGCACTTCTGGCCCCAAAATCAAGGTTTAGCAAAATGTACAGTGTATCAACACCCTTTGTCAGTATCCATGAGTAGAAAGGTTCCATATGTCCACTGTTTCACTAATGACTTGCTTCAAGACTAACATCCCTTTGTTAAAGTCTTGCCTCTTCACCATATGAACATCTCTTGAATACTTCTGAATGACTTACATAGGGATTGATCTTATCTCCCCAGGAGAACTGACATTTGCAATTTCCTGGTAGTGGCAGATGAAGATCCCATTTGCTTATTTGGGCTTGAGAACTGCTACTCTGTATTTTCCTTAGAGGTCATTTTTTTCTCATGGGTCAAAAGGCGAGTTTGGCTCCTTTTAGTGATCTTGTCATCTAGTAGTTCCACCTAGACTGTTATGTCTGAGTTATATATGGTTGGTGCATTAACTAACAAAAAACAACGTAACTTAATGCTCCCAAAGTAATTAACAGTATCACAATCATACACTTCAATCTGCCAATTTTGAGCTCTCTCAGGAAGAGCTTCCTAGCTTCCTGAAGAGTCTGGAGAGGCATTTCTACCAATTACATTCAATGAGTTCTTCTGCATAAAGTAACTAGATGTCAAGGTGCTAGATGAACAAATTATTTACCTGTGGTAACGCTCTTTGTTGTGAATGCTCTCTCCAAATGCAGATCCTTCATCTTGGAATATTCAGCAGGCGCCAAATTGGATCCTGAAACTTTCTTCCAGCAATCTTCACTGGTATCCCTATGTAGCACTGTGAAGCTCTATGCTCGCTCATATGAGCCTTGAAGTGATAAAGCAGAGCTTCATATAAGTGCCACCCCTAGTACCAGTGTGCTAATTCCTAACTTGGGTCCATTTTAAATGTTAAGAAAAGGCCTCTCAACATAACCAATGTAATAGATGTCCTTGATGCTGGGCCCACTGGAATTACAGATCCATTGTCATATGTCATCTGGCATAGCTGACAAGGGTTCTGGAGGCTAAAAGGCCAAGAAGATTCAGAGTTGCTCTAAGTGTGATCCAGGACGGAGGCTGAAACATCTGGATCATAGCCCAAAACTCCTGGATTCGTTGTGGTGAAGGGAAGGCCTTGAACTCCACTGTGTCCGGGGCAGCTCCAAGGAACTGGAGCCTCTGTGAAAGAGTCAGATTTGTCTCGGTGATGGTGAACCTCAATGATATCTGGAGGTTCTGCGTAGTCTGGAGGTGGTCTATGACCTACTGTGGCAAGCATTCTTCCAACAGCCAGTCGTTTGGGTAGGGAAAGCTCCATAAGTGGGCAGTGAATACAGCCATCATTTTTGTAAACATGTGAAGGGTACTGGTGAAGCCAAAGGAAACGCAGCAAACTGAAAATGCTCCTGGGCTTCCCCGAATCACAGATAACCTCTGCAGGACTGTAGGACAGACATATGAAAATACATTTCCCACAGGTCCAAGGACACTATCTAGTTGCCCGGGCCAAGAGCAGACAAAATCTGGTTCAACGTGAGCATTTTGAATTTGTCTTTTGCAGGAAGACATCCAGAGGTCTAAGGTCCAAATAGGCCAGAATCCCCCGTCCTTTATCGGCACAAGAAAATAACGAGAGTAACAACTCTTTTCAAGTCTAGTACCCCCCCTCGATAGCACTCTTGGAGAGTAAAGCATGCACAACTTGCTGAAGAATGAACAGGTTATCTTCTGAAATGCCTAATGTGTGTGGGGGTATGTTTGGTGGCGTAAAAGGAAAAGGTAGGGCATAGTCCTGCTAAATAATTTTTAAGACTCATTTGTGGGATGTGATGGATCACCACTCTGGGAGTATGTGCTGGATTCAGGCCCCCCACCCCTAAACGGGCTGGGCGTGCTCCAATAAAGGAAAACTCAAGCGGTCCGGTAGCTGTTGCAGCAGAGGAAGGGGAATGAGAGGACTAATGTCCCTGCTGACCTGCCTGCTACCTGCCAGATCCATGTCCACAGTCATGAAAGGACTGGAGTGACTGCGTTACTGGTTGGGGAGACTGTCTTTTCCTATACGCCAGCCCTCTAGAGTAGCCTTTGAACTTTTTAAATTGGTATAGATACTGCTTGGCTGGGATCAACAGACTGAGGGAGTGTGTCTTGGCTCTACTTACATTAAAGCTGTCCAATTCAGATTGTACCTTTTCACCAAAAAGGCTTGACCCATCAAAAGACATATCCATTAAAGAGGCTTGTAGATTGTTAGGTAGCTGAAAGTTTCCTTTAAGCACTTATTTTTGTTAAAGAAATAGACAAAGAATACACTAACTGCTGAGATGGGTGGATTTGTAAGTGGATTGATTGTCCTAAAAAAATCTATTTATATTTGCTGAAAGATTTGTTTTGTGAAAACATTTTCTTTTTGCTGCCCTGACTAGGAAATTATACTTTCCCATCTGTTTATTATGTTTGCTCGTTGAGATAGTTATATGACTTTGATCATGCTTATTCATTCTTTTTAGAAACTGTTTATTGATTTTTGTAATCTGGAGTGTTTGTGTGATGTACAGTTAGTGTTTTATGGTTTTATTAACACCCTTTGAAGTAAACCAATATAGTTAGAAGATAAGGTGATGTTTCGGTTCCTTACATTATTACTTGTCTTAGATCAATGGTTTGTCTCTGATGTTAGAAAGAAATCTCTTAATTTTAATATTTAGTGTACCAAAGCTGGAGAAATCTTTTTCTCCAGCATTGGCCCTTTCATAGATTTGCATGTTTGAATCATTCCCTGTTTTTCAGGTAGTAATTTCCGTTTGCCAGAGGAGAGTCTGACGGTAACTTTAAAATTGTAGTAAAAGGCGCTACCTCCATGAAAGGCCCTAGAACGTTATCACTTTAGTAGTGCATTCACCACATTAGAAACAACTTAAACTTCAGATGAGGAAATGAATGGCCTTAACCTCACTCCTCCCAGAAGCCATCTCACCTTAGATTTCTGCCCCACTTTTCGTGGGAACGTGAGCCTGACAGATGACCTGCTCAAAATTTGCATTTGTTGCCTCTAGCCAGACCACAAGGCAAAAGTCTGCAAGATTTGCATAACATTTTCTGCAAAAACCCTCAATAGCTATGAGGGAAAACTCTTGAGGTAGCGACAGGAAAATAAGGCTGCTGACAACCCCTTCATAGGTGAAGAGTCTGGATCAAGTTCTCCTCTATTCCGAGAGACTAAGGAGTCAAAGTGCCAAGCAGAGACCTCTTATTCTTCCATATCCAAAGTTAATTCAAAAGACTCCTCATTTGAACCCCAGGAAAAACTGCATAAGAGTGCTCACAAGAAATCTGTTAGGTCATCTTCTGACATGGATCAAAGGTAAAGTTGGGTGCAACTATGCCTCCTCTTCCTCAAATAAAAAAAGTGAACTTGGCTCCATCATCAACTGCTGTGGTATTGTCAACGGTACAGTTTACACACACTTCCTATAACCCTTGACATACTGCAGCTCATAGTACAGGAGAGAACCATGCAAAGCAGCACTTCACCACTACCTGGTCGACGACAGCATCTCAAACTGAGAGTCCAACAACAATCTCACCGTCTGAGTTTGACGATGAAGACACTGTCGACAGACCTGATGACTAAAGACTCTAAGTCCCAAAAAGAAAAGGAGTCCACAGGACTACACTGGTAACCTACTTGGCCTAGCAAAATACCCCTCCTTCTAAGGTCCTAGAAATGGGACGCAGAAGATGACTTGGATTTCAATGACCCCTATATTGCTGCCTATAGTCCGGGGCCGGTAAGGATGAAGATAAGGGGTATTCAAAGCAAACACAAGGAGATGATCGACGGAGCGCTGAAACTTTTCAGACACTCACCCCCAGTCACAGATCTGGGTTGAATCCATCATCATTCTTTAGCTCACTTCGCCACCTCAGTTCAGACGCAGCTATATGCAAATCAGTCTTGACCCTGTGCCTCATGGGAACAGTCCAACCCGAACTGCCAAGCCAGGTCTTCCCTGAACCGGAAACAAGCATCCTGGGACCGGTTTCTGGGTAACACCCTTCATCAGCCAGGCTAGCTTGAATCCAGTAGCAAAGTGAGCAAGGGACCCACGTCTGGGCATACCCTGCCAACTTAGGGCGAACAAAGTAAACAGAAGGAGATGATGGACGGAGCGCTGAAACTTTTCAGACACTCCCCCCCCCCCCCCCCTCCCCAGTCACAGATCTGGGTTGAATCCATCATCATTCTTTAGCTCACTTCGCCACCTCAGTTCAGACCCAGCTATATGCAAATCAGTCTTGACCCTGTGCCTCATGGGAACAGTCCAGCCCGAACTGCCAAGCCAGGCCTTGAAGATGACTTGGATTTCAATGACCCCTATATTGCTGCCTATAGTCCGGGGCAGGTAAGGATGAAGATAAGGGGTATTCCTCACAATAAGATTCAGAGTCTTGCTACCAAATTGCTTGTGCTACCAGTCACATGAGTGGGTGTAAAAGTGTTCAGTCTGTGATCGTCACTGTGACCTCTATGAGGCGGTCAATGAGGACCATAGAGAATGACCTAAGATGATGGTACCTGTGCACCCCATAAAATCCCTGCCCCATATGCTAGGCTGTGGCACCTCCTCCTCTGCCTACCCAACAGACTGGCTCATTCGTCAAACCCTCCTCGGTTGCCACAAGAATCAGTACATAGGCCTGAAGCTCCCAAACAATCGGAACCACCTTTGACCCCACAACAGCAGTTTCAGGAGTTCACTGATCTGCCACAGAGACACATGCAAATAGACACGTCTGACAACGACCAATATTTGGAAATAGAGCAAGAGGAACTTCCGAATCATCTAGGCTTGGAGGGGAAGCCAAGAGATTTGACCTGCTTATAATGACCAGTGAAAATGACGATTTCCTCTCCGACTTCAAGTTAAACAACTTTGCTCATAGTGTAGTGTAGTTCCTATTTCCCTAATAGGCTCTGCGCATTGGAATAATATAACCTATAGGCTTGACATAGGACTAAGGTCGGTATGTCCCTATCGAGTATATTAAACTTAATTACTTGTGCCAGCTAGCTCAGAGGCCACTAGAAACTCCTTGAGAACAAGAAGGGAGTAGTTTCTGGCAACCGCATAAACATGACCACTTTGTTTCCCTTTAGAATCGGAACACGTCTCAGAATCGTGGAAACAATAGATAACAGTTTCACTCAGTCAATCGTGCATGCTTAGTTTCTACAGAGTTACACAGAAAGGAAAGACTGGCGTTTCAATAAAAGGGCTTTATTGAACAGTCTTGTTTCTCGTGTAAGAGATATGTGCTATGATCACAAGACAGTATGCAAGATAAATATTGTACAGCGTAAGCAGTAGAAATAAATAATACTGCGCTAGCATTATCTTTTAGCATATATTCACGTACATAAATAACATGAGCTAAAAATGCGAGTACTCATACGATGCGTCTCTAAGCTAGTTCTACCCTAATGTACCTAACCTAGTCTAGGTGTAGGGAAAGGTAAGAAGTAGGTGGAGTATTCTCTAGTATGGTATACTAAGAGTATGTTAAGTCTAGTATGCCAAGAGTCCCTCTAGGTTCTAGTCAGCTCCATACCTTGAGAATGAGAGAGGTGGGAATCTCTTGCCGGATCTGGAACTCTAACACCCCGCGAAGGGAGTCAGAACACTGGAGGCTGGATTCTTCTGCATGCAGGAATGACGGCGTCTTCTCAGTGCGTCAGGCCGGGATACGGGCTCCTCTGAACTCGAGGTCTCCTCTAACTTGCTTGGGCAAGGGAAGGTATATTTATACCTGGTAGGTGTCTTGGAATGTTAGCATTGATGTGAAGTCGGACAGAGGAAGACGTCGGGAATGAACCCTTAAGGTATAACTGTTCATACATAATAGATGAGTTCTTGGAGAAATCAATAGTCCTGTGCTAGGGGAACTCCCGAAGCTTAAGGGTCTGGTTTCTAAGAACTCGTTGTGACGTTACGGTGGACGGATGTCAGTGACCATGCCTGTATTTGGAGTGCACGGTTAATGCCTAAATAAGGACTGGGATTCTATGCCTATATAAGGGCAATGCGAATTGTGCCTATATAAGGACATGATTCAGGAAAACCTATATACGGATACCTAAAGCGGAATACAACAATAGATCACCTATTGCAAGATGGTGTTAAACTGAGGGAGGACCCCCACCGCAGCGGTGGTGCCCAGATTATATAACAAATGTAAAGTGCCAGACACCACACTGACCTGCTTATTTGGCCTCCCCAAAGCTGAAGACATTGTTTTGCAGGCCACAGAAAGGAGATAGAGAAATTCCAGAGCACTTTTTTTTATGAAAGGCAGATTTTACACCACAACCCAGGATCCCTGAGGCTATCATCCTGGCTCCTGAATATGAGTTTCACAATGTAGACGTTCCAGAGGATTGCAGAAATATTGTAGCACAAGCCAGCACACTGTTTACCAACAAAGCCTAAAATAGAAGGGATTCTGTGCATGGTGTTCTTTGAAAGTAGTCCATCTGTTTCTCATTGAAACCCACCTGATTTTACCCTAGTTTTTATTTCTTGCTCACTCAGGGTAGAAACTAGCATCGATAAAAGACCACTATATTACTGGGTATCACTTCTGCAAGGAGAGTGAGATTCAAGAATTAACAATTACAGAGCCTTACCTGCAGCTCACTAAGGGTAAAGTTGTACTAAGAACTTTATCCTCGATTTATACCAAATGTTTTACAGAGTGGTGTCTCAGCGACCCTATTGTTCTCAAAGCTTTTTTCAAAACCCATCTGATGCAGCAGAGAGAGTGTTACATTCACTTGCAGAGCACCAATGTTTCAAAATATATTTGAACAGACAAAACACTTCAGAAAGTCAAACAAATTGCTAGTTTCTCTTTTAAATCCACGTAAAAGGTTCCCAGTCTCAAAACAGGAACTCTCCGGGTGTGTTCCTGTGGCATTTACATTCTGCCATGTGAAAGCAGGGAGACTTCTCACAGCGACAGTCACAGTCAACTCTAAAAGAAGCATGGCAAGTTCTTCACCATTCTATGCTGCGGTACCCCTGGTTGATATCTGTGTGTAGCAGCTTAGACAAAACAGTACTGCCTGGAGGCTGTAGCGACCCGACACTGTTAGGACACTCGGTTCTGTGCCATTTCTTTACACATGGTGACTTTCAATTAAATAGCCCCATCCGCATAGTGATTGTGTATGAATCCTGTAAAAAAAATTGAAATTGTTTTTTTTTTTTTTAATTGACTGGGTGAGGACTTGCCTCAAATAATAGCCACCTTCCTTGTCGGGGTAAAACAGTAAAGCCACCAAATTAATCGGAGCTCAACCCCCTAGTAGCTATGCCACAAAGCAGGCAGGCTTAACGTGGAGACAATGAGTGAAGCATTTATGCAGTACTCGAACAGTAGTAACCAAAGAAAAATCTCAAAACAATATGGAAAAATAGAGTAAATTTTAATAATTGAAATGACACCAAAACAACAAAAATATAATAGGTGGAACCAGAGAGATGAATTTTTACAGTTTGAATAAAAAATGGAGCCAAAAAGCACAAAGCGCCAACCATGAGTATCTGGTTACGCTAGACGTGGTCAAAGTCAGAAGATAAGGCCGACCGTCATGGCTTGCTGGTCAGATACAGAGACCATGTTCGTCCCGACGGAAAGTTTGCCTTCTGGCTTACAAACTTTTATGGGGACAAAGTGGTTGTTGACGAGTTGTTGGCGGGGCTCGGTGTCAGCGGGGTGCCGGTGTGGTCGTCTTCGAACGTGGGAAAGCCTGGAGTGGGTGGAGTCTGTGCCCAGGAATGGCCGCGACGTCTATCAGATTCGACTCGCTGTCTGAGCAGATGAAGCCCTTTACGATCTGACTTAAAATTTTCTGGAAGTCTGATCACCTTCAGCAGGGCATCCCAGCAAGTTGAGCCCAACAGTGATTTGACATTGATGGCTGTCAGTTCTCCCATTAGAAAGTTGGTAAAAAGTTTTTAAGTCCAACTTCTTGCAGTTTGGGAGCAGGAGTAGTATACTCTAAAACGAGCCAGTTGACTTGGGGGCACCACTTGTGGGGGTTAAGACTCCCAACAGAGGCCAGCAGCATGGTCCGGTGCAGGTCCAGTTGGAACAGGTCAGCTGGGCAGTTGCAGAGAGAGACCTCTGAAAGCTTGTTGTGCCCAGGAGGTCAGCCAGCTAATCCTTTGAGTCACTACTGGGGTCCTGGGTTCAAGGCAAGCAGTTCCAGTCTTCCTTCGGAGTCTTCAGACAGCAGCGCAGTCCTCCTTCTGATTATTCTGAGGTCTTGGAGTGTTCCGAGGAGAGGTCTGAGGGGTCCACATGTATGCTTAGTGCCAGCCTGTGGGTGGAGGTAAATCTTTTGTCCACCCCCTAAACCAGTTCTGGTCTGTTCCTCCCTCCCACTGGGTTTGGAGCCCGCCTGACTGAAGCAGAGACAGGCCTAGGTGTGCGGGTCACCTGCCAGTGACACAATAGGCATCCTTCCAAACTCAGGAAGGAACTGGGCACAGCCCCCAGGCCATCCTGTCAAGGGAGGAGACTCCATTCCCACACCCAGAGCCATTTGTCCACTGTCTGTTAGTTATCCACATCTCAACTCAGGGGAACCATCAGGGGTAAGGTGACAGCTGCACACTGGCAGGAAATTCGTTTGAAAAAGCCAACTTTCTAATAGTGGTAATTTCAAGAAAGTCATGTAAAATCCGACTTGACCATCAAGTTGGATTTTGAATTACAATTAAAATGAGTCTTTAAAATATTTCTTAGCTATTCTCAAACTGAATTTAGCACTATTAAGTGTAATAGTGTAAAACGGTGTTGTCTTATGGCAGAGCCAGCCTTGCCACAGTTAAAAATGACTTTGGAGGTTTTTCATTGCCAGGACATGCAAAACATTAAATATACATGTCCTACATTTAAATTCTATGCCCCTGCCCTATGGCTTTTTAAGGCCTACCTTAGGAGTGACTTATAGTATCAAAAAGGAGTGTTTAGGACTGACAAAAAGTTTATTATGACCACTCAAAATGGCAGTTTAGAAACTGCAAAACCAAGCTGCAGTGGCAAGCCTGGAGACATGCTTTTACAGGGCTGCTGCAGTGGTTGGCACAATGAGTGCTACACCCCTCTAGAAGCATTTAATTTACTGGTCCTGGGTACAAGTCGTACTATATTCTAGGTACTTATAATTAAATTAAATGTGCCAGTTAGGTGTACGCCAATTCCATCATGTTAAAAGGGTGAGCACAGGCACTACAACTGGTTAGCAGGGTAAAATGCACAGAGTTCTATAGCCAGCAAAAACAGCCGTGGTAAAAAATCTGGAGTGGTACCACACAAAGAATGGTCATCTCTAACATATTCTTAGTACTGCTTTCTACTATGAGTCAGGCATGTGACTCTATGAAAAATCCAATGCTGGTGAAGACAAAATTTGTTTTACCTGTTGCTATAGTTCACCACTGATAGCATCTTTCATAGATTCACATGCAGCTCACCCTCCTTCCCGAAATGAGGCTAACCCGGATTACTTGGTTGAAATGGTAATGCTTTCCATATTTGTGCTAGAAATCTGAGACAAAAAGGCTTCTGAGACAGGTGAGGCTAGGGGCACTTACACCTTCTTTCCCTGAGGTTCAGGTCTTTTTCAATAAGGTGAATGTGCTACTAAAGTCACACCTTTCTGAGGCCTTCCATGCAGGCAGTGCCTTGTTCTGCTATTTAATGCAAAGTTACCGTGGGACTACAGCCTTGACGACAGGCAATGACTAAAGCATGTTGATATATAAAAGGTATCAACAGAGGAGAGCTATAGTTACAGGTAAGGAACATTTTCTTCCCATTTCAGAGTGTATTTAACAAGTGGTTGCCTATTCTGATTTCCTCTACCATATGATACCTCTGTGTCAAAAAGGATACAAAAAATAAGACAATACAGTTTCTGTCAGAGTTGAACTCTACACATCTAGGCGTGATAAAACTTAAGTCTAACGTGTGTCCTGCTTTATGGAAATGGGCTAGCATTTTGATGGATTAAGCGAAAGGGTTTCATGAGTTCGATAATATCCTCTACTGTTTTAGATTGTTTGCTGCTGTCCCCAGATAAATTCACCTACCACTATCAAATTATCATAAAAGGAAGATTCTTTAAAACCCAAATCTTCTAGCTAAATGGAGTAACTGTAATCTAGGGAGGGTGGTCCATGGAGAAGAATATGGCCCATTGCTTTTGAATGTTTCATTCCAATTTCATACTAATTTCCACGGATAAAGTCTCTGCCCCTCTAAATGTTTCTTATTTGGGATCTTAGTCATCAATTAATGAGCTGCAAACGCCAGTCCGGCTTCAGTCAGGAAAAGAAGTTTTAATTCATGTTGGCAATGAAAGAATTAATGATCTGTTTTTTTTTTTTTTTACTCCTGACCTGACATTGCAAAGACTATTAGTTAGGGTTGCAGATTGTCTCCCGTAGTAAGGTAGGACTTCACATAATAGAGTGAAATTGGATGATAAAGTCTCCAAGATTATCAATAATCGAATTATTCTCGATGACTACATAGGAATAATAGATTTACCACCGCTTATTTGTTTAGTGGGTTACACTAAAGTAATACAAGTGGAGGGGCCCTCCACTTTGAGCTCAGATGTGCTTCCCTTTGGCTCACTCATTGCACAGTCTCCTCTAATTCTGGGCTGACAGACACATTAACCATAAACAACTAAACGACTACAAGATAAAATGGAGGTCGGTGGTAAAACCAATAGCACCCATCCCAAAATGGTGCACACAGTTTTTAGTTGACCACTTCAAAACAAAACTGCACCACTCAGTAACATACTGTTCTGTGGCAAAACCTTGTACAAATCCCTACTCTCCATGAATAACTATGTCCAGGTTAATGAGAGGGATGTGTATGATACTGTTTTTAGCCAGAGGTGGAGGAGAATGCTGAATGGTATTAGATATTTGATTTTCAATACATTTTTGAGTTGCTGTTTCTGCAAAAGTTCCCTCCAACTTGTGTGACCTTATGGATAGTTGAGAAGGAGGGGAGTGGGTGGGGGGGGGGGGTCCCGCGTCATCTCTCCTGACCTGCTCTCCTGCCTCCGGTAAAGACAGGAAGCAGGCAGCCTCCCTTCCCTCCCCTAAGCCAATCACAATGCTGCAATGGCAGCGTTGTGATTGGTTGGGACGTGTTCCAGCCAGGCGCCTATGGGGAGGCCATTTTCTCCATATAGGCTGCATTGCAGCCTACATGGAGAAAGGGCAGAGTGCGCATGACTGGTTTGGTCGGCCCTGGGGCAGACCAAACAGTCCGCGCCCTCAGCAGTGGGCAAGCCACTCCTCCTCTGCCCTAGAGCAGACCCACCCACACCCAACCAAACACTTCTGCTTTCTCGCAGTGCGAGAAGCAGAAACATAAAATGGTAGTTTTACCATTTTATGTTTCTGCTTCTCACACTGCAAGAAAGCAGTGGGGGGCGACACTCCTCCGCCCTAATGGAGGAGCCGGCCCTGGTAGTTGGTTCTCAGGAGCGACCTTATGATCATGCACCCCCTACTGAGTAACGGACGCGAGGACTGTCAGCTGTCTCACAGCGGCACCGGAAACCTTAAGGCAACCCTTTGCTTCTGCCTTGCTGGTGCGAGCAGGAGTTGACACGCATTGCATGAGTCTCTCCAACCTTTGTTCCCTTCTCTGTGGCACTCCGCACAAGACAGATTTCAGGCAAGGTATCACACAATTCGAAGCCAGGCAAAAACACACATTAGTGACCCATATTTTAAAGTATTACTTACCTCGGCAAACTTAGATGGTACACCGTCTTTTCAGCGCCAAACACCATCCAATCAGCGAAGTTTGAGAGAGGAGAACAGCGCCACCTATCTCACAGGTGAGCAGCAAAAAAGAGGACCGTTAGGACGTGACTAAGGATATGAGTTGTCAGGGTTACGAGGCAGATCTGGCGCGAGGTGGTGGCGCAGCAAGCAAATCTCTTCAGGACAAGTCACGACCGTTGGTTAATAACCCCTACTTTCATACCAGGGGGTTTCAGCAAAGCTGCCAGATGAGTTCTGTTGGCATCACAGAGAATGTAAAGGGAGATAATAAGAAGTTTGAGGTTTGGTGTAATGGTAGAGAAGAAGTCTACATCATTCAGGCAACTTCTGTTGAATTAAAAAATCTATGGGTGTCTGAAATCAGAAAAGTTCTAACAGGACAACTGGAAGCTTGTAGAGAAGCAAGCCAGTTACACCAAAGAATCTCCGAAAGTGTATACCATGCACCGATGAGGTCCTCCAGCTCAACCAGATATAGCAGAAAGTCTGCAGACATGCAGAACAAATCGGATTCATCAAGCCCTGAAACAACAAAAAACAAGAACAGGACATCTAGCCCAAACACTCGACAAAACAGAGGTCCCCTTGGCCCTGATGTGAAAGCAAAGAGGCATGAAATTAAGAGCGACCCAACTCCCTTTGGATTTGAAGAAGCTTTTCAGAAATCGATTTTGGCCCAAGGTCAATGCAACAACACCAGCATTGCAAGAAACGTTCCAAGGTCCACATCACAAACAGGCACATTCCCTCGCTCGACACGTATGAGGATTTTGAGACCATCCCTTCCAGCAATGATGAGCTCTCCAACTCTTCTGATATGGATGAAGAAACTCATGCTAACAACGGAGCCAGTCTTTTTCGAGTTGAAGGAACTTTTGAAGCCTGTTACCCAGACTCATTCATACTGCAGCATGGTGATCTAGTCCAGTTTGTTCAAGGAGGAGAGAATGGACAATGGTTAGTTAAAGAAATTGTTTGCAAGAAGACAGGTTGGGTGCCATCAAGTTTGCTGTATCCAGCAGAGGGAGAGTGTAAGAACTCATGTGGTGAATCTAAAACAGACGTCTACAGTGATACAAGCAGAACATCATTGGCAGAATCGGAAATGAAGGACAAAAAGAACCAACTAACGAAAGGCGCGCCAGCAGAACAAAGCGTTGTGAGTTGAGCTGTCGCGACCCATGGTATTCAACTGCCAACCAACTTTGGCAGCCGATGGACAAGATACTATAACAGTTTCCATCTTCAGTGGTCACAAAAGCCCAAAGAACCCACCTTTGCGAATGACTGCTGGGTCTACACAGAAATCGAAGCCCGAAGAAGCTTCTACTTTGCAAGACGTGCTTTGTGCATTAATTTTGTGTCTGGTGGCCTAAATTAGGCCTGAAATAGAGTGAATATAGACAGACCATGGTTACGAATTAATGAACATTGGAACATTATGAAGCTTCTTTGTTTTTATTTATTTTCAAATGAGCTTAGAGCTTTGAAAAATGAGACTATTAGCACGGGCTTGGCCTGGTTTGCCAAAGGGTCCATTGCCACTCGTGCTAGTCTTAACCTGGAACATGCAAGCCCAAGAGTTTTATGAACAGAAACTTTCAATTGGATAACAACTGTCGTATGAACTGTAGATTTGGTTGAAATGATTGTATTTTGATCCATCACATTTAAAAAATGTTGCGGATAGTGGAAAAATAGTGGGTGAAGCCATTGTGCATTCAACTCTGCTGATGTGCCTTGTCCCAAATTTAAATTGAGCTCAATAATTGAAAAAGTCATTGTTCCAGATAAAAAATGAAGAATGTACAATTACATAGTACTGTAAATAAGCAGGCTTGTCTTAAGCGAGCTGGGATTGTTTTTGTGTACAGTATCTTATGTTGTTTCGAAACAAAGATCCAGGTTTTCTTCAGGAATGAGTTCATAACAACTACTGTGACAGAACAATAACTGTATGCTTTTTTTTAAGTAAAGCAACTGGTAAAAGCAAGAGTTGTAGAATGTGGTTATTTAATAGTGCATTGTTATTTGTAACACAATTGTCACCATTACATTTCTTAGCTTGAAATATTATATAGGAGTGTGTAGATGCATGCATACATGTACGCCCCGAACACTAAGCGAGTATTAAGTGCTGTTCTTTTTAAAGAAACTTCAACATGGTAGGCTTTAGGTCGCCTTTCAAATGTGTGTACGATAAAGGCTAGCTGAGTTTTCTGTTTTTAATATTGATTTCCATCTTCCCACAGACCTCCGAATCCTATCGAATTTTTAGCGGCCTACCTTTTAAAGAACAAATCGCAGTTTGAAGATAGAAACTAGCTTATGTGGGAAAGGACGAAGAAATGGATCTTCTGCAGTTTTACAATTAATGGACATTCTCCCCGGCTAATCATTTACTGTTGAGATTCAAAACCTCGATTATTTGTTTAAAAATTACTGATTTTAGGTTACATTATTTTGTTATTTAAGTACAAAGGTGTGCTTTTACTTTTTCTGTCTTTCAAAAGTGATGTATAATTAAAATGTTTCAAGTCTAGTTGTTGGACTAACTAATTTAGTATTTTTCAAATTCCTGTTCAGTAGTCCTAGTCCTTATATGCACTCTGTGTAAAGAAAAATAAACGTTTTTGGGTGCTGTGCATGCTTTTAACTCCAAGAACATTACAAAGAGTGCCTCTTTAATACTGAGGACACTGGTATTGTAGTTACCAACCCTCCAAAATTACATGGGCAGTGAATTGTTCTGGCCAAGAGTTTTCTACCTGGAGATTTCACATGCTTCAAGCAGGTGATCTCTCTGGGACTAAAACCATGGTCAAATGAGGAATTATCCAGACAATCTAACGTAAAATTACAGATTCCCCCAAAAATCCTTAATTTTTTATGTTGACCTTTGGCTCCCACTTGTTCCTCCACTGTTCACTCTGCACCACCCCATGGACTTACTGGTACCCTTGCTGTCGATCATTTCAGAGAGTGGAGTTATCAGGAGTTTAAAGGTGCCATTCAAAATGAGGGGTAAGAAGGGAGTGGTTTCTGGTGGCATGCTACAGAGGTTCACCATTCAAGTGCACCCAGGGATCGACATCTGTGTATAGTATTGAGCTTAGGCACTGTAAGGAATTGCCTCTATTTGCATGATCACCCAAAAGTTTTGGACAGATGCTACTGTTTTCTTGACTCTGTGTACTGAGGCCTGCTAACCAGACCTCAGTGCCATTGCCCTGACCCTTAAATGTGTATCTTTAATTGGCTCATACCTAATTGGCAAAAACTAATTTACTTCTAAGTCCCTAGTATATGGTACCAGGGGTACCCAGGGCATGTAAGTTAGTGTCCTCTAAGGGACTGCAGCACTTATTGTGCCACTCTCAGTGGGACAAGGTTAAACATGGGTCCCTTGTCTGATACTGTAGACTGGAAGGAAAGGTTAAAACTGATAACTCAATCTTGCCATTTTAATCCATGGCAAAGCCTAACTCCCTTTTCAATATATATTAGTCACCCCTACAGCATGCCTATTGGGTCCTAAGGCAGAGTGCAGTATATTAGAAAAGTAGAACATGTGTTTAACATGTTCTGACACTAAAAACCTGCCATTGTCATATTCACTGTGAGAGAGTCTGGTAGCCCCATTGGCGAGTGCAGAGTTACACATTGAACACCTCAGCTGTGCTAACTTCTGAATGGGGCTACCAAAGTAGGTCCTTCAAGGTATCAAACAACTCTTTACATTAAGCCCTTCTCCTGCCAGGAAACCACATGGGCTGTTGGTCGATAAAACAAGCTTCAGAGGGGAAGCAGCCTTTGACGGGCAAATGGTGAACACACCAGAAAGGGCCTGCTCTTTTGTTAGGGTAGACATGTTGGTGTCGGGGACAGAGAGGGGGGAAACACTGGCCAAGCTGTTTTTTCCATGGGGGCGTAGTCCAAAGGTAGCCACACCTCTAGGGCAGACGACCGAGCTCCACACACCAAGAGAGGTGTCCCGACCTCTTGGAAGTGGGCAGAATAGAGCACCCTGGTATAGCTAGATTACACAATTCATAGGAAGTTGTCGTCAGGCGAGAAGGAACCCAGTAGCCCATTGGCTAGTGACATCTATCTCCCCTGAAGGCACTTTCCGGGCATAAACGGGGCCCCCCTGTTACTTAGAACTCAGATCTTGCTTGACTGGAAGAAGAGGACTAAAGAAAGACTGCCCTGATCGCCATGAAACTGGCAAAAAAAGCGGCTGCATCGATGTTGGACTGCACCTGCTGGTCCTTCAGAAGCAAAGGAAAGGACTGTGCCTGCGGTGTCCTGATGGTGGAGACGTTGTCACCCCAAAGCTCAGCCAGAAGCAGAGACTGCAAGAGTTAGTTGGCTTACTTCTGTATGCAGCACAGTGCTACTAAAGCTGAAGAAGCCTGCTGGGATGTGTTGGTAGCCAAATCGCCTGATCGATGCTACTCACCGCTGTACAGCCCAAGAGACTAGGACCTGATGCTCGAAAGTTGCACCCGAGTCTGCTGGACCCGGGAGAGTCGATGCAAAGCAGTTTGGTTACCTAGGAGGAGGGATACTGTCAAATGAAGGAAACCGCTGGAACCACTGTGCCTGGGAACTGGAGTTCTGCTGGAGAGGACTTCAAAGGATGTTGAGCCCCTGTGGCCAGAATCCACTCACCAGGGCCGTGGACCAAGGAGTAGCCCCAGGAAGACTCCTATCAACTGCACAGTATCTTCTGCATTTTGGAGCATCTTCAGCATCCTCTATCCCTTGCATCTGATAGACAGCTAGCTGCAGATTCCTTACCTTTGAACTTCCAGGCGTCAGGCTGGATCTGGAAGATTTTTGATAGCAGTGCCCCTGCGTGATTGTAGATGGCGTCGGTCGACTCCGCGTGACGTTGTAGGCGTCAGGTCCACCGTCGTCGTGACATCCGCGCTATCAATATAACCGCCACTGCGGGGCGCTGACGTCAGTTCTTTTCTTTTCGCCCCAGCCAGCGCCGATCCGTTGAAGAGAGCTACCCCCTGTAATTTTTTGACAGACTTTTTTTTACTTTTGTCGACTCATTTTGGTTTGATAGGATGTCCAGTCGAAAGATATCGGGGTTCAAGCCATGCTGCGCCTGTCACTGCACCACGTCGGTAATGTACCCCCACCTTGTGTGTCTCTGGTGCCTGGAGCGTGACCACAACACGAAGTCGTGCTCCGATTGCCTGGCCATGGCCCGAAGGCTTTGAGGGAGCGGTCCCTAAAGCTGCTTGCGGCCCACCAGGCTCTGCGTAGGTCGCCTCGTCGCTCCTGGCCTCGGTCGAGAGAAAGGTCCGAGCATCGCTCTGGGGTCTCAAAGTCCTCTTCATCGAAGTATCAGTTAAGAGGCATCACAAGAAGCACCAGTAGTCGAAGTGTGCTTCAACTTCGCCCTGTCCGCCGCATGGCGAGACGGAGGAGCCTCAGCGTTCTAGGACCCGCTCCGCGGAGCGGGCACCTGGGTCCACTCCGCATCTCCCTTCCTTTCTGGGACCGGGAGCGACCCCCACCCAGCTCAAGGACTTTGACGACACCCTGTGCGCCGTATTTGGTTGGCCTGATCCTGCCGGCGCGTCTTTGGGCCCCGCAGGCCAAGGTGAAGGATATCACGTGGGTCCTGCTGCTCCGGCCACGGCCTGTTAGACCCATTCCTGGGTCCGGACCGGTGCCGGTCGCATCTCCCATCGACCTTCCCCGGCGCCCCGTCCAACGCCAAGGTCTGCGGCGCCCACCAGTGGCACCTCCCCTATCCTCATCCCACACGGTGCTGGTCTGGCATCCACTTGAGGCCGACGGAGCCATATGGCTTCAGGCCGTCAAACCAGCCGTATTCCGAAGGGCTAGGATAGGATGAAGAGGATCAGGAGGGGGAGCAGGATCACTTAGAAATCCCGCAACCTCAAGAAAACATGGACTGGTATGAGGAGCTGGGTGATGCCAGTGGCCTGGACACCTCCCAAGATTCTGGCATGCTGTCTCCTAACCTGGCTACGGAGCAGGGGGTGTAATTTGCAATGGTGGTGTGTAGTGCTGCAGATGTCTTGGACCTGCAGCTTCGTACAGTGGCAGTCAAGGCGAATGTCTTAACTGAGGTCCTGCAGCCTGGTGTCTCCTCATCGGAGCCCTGGCTACCCTTTAATGAGGGCTTAATGGACGTTCTCCTGGGCACCTGGTCCAAGGCCAGCACAGGGGCTCCTGTGAACAGAATGATTGCCCGCCACCATAGCCCTGCACCAGGTGATCCAGCTTCCCTTACTACCCATCCCACCGCACAGAGCTTGGTCCAGGCTTCCACTTCCTGTGGCACGTTCCCTTCCGTCCCACCAGGCAGGGAATCCAAACGGCTGGAGACCTTTGGGAAGAATATTTCTCTTCCACCAGCCTCGCATTGCGGTTGGTGAACACTGCATGCCTTTTGGGGCGTTATTCCCATTCTGTATGGGACACCGGTGCGCAAGTGCTGCTTAGGGTCTCGGAGGAGGACCGAATCCTGCTCTCCCACGCAATATCAGATGGCAGAGATGCAGCAAAGTTCGCCATTCATTGTGGCTTGGATGGACTTGCTGGGCAGAGCAATTTCCTTGCCGGTGGCCATCAGGCACCACGCCTGGCTCAGGATGCCTGGTCTTTCAGGGCTTGTACAGGCAAACCTCATAAATATGCCCT
Source organism: Calotriton arnoldi (assembly GCA_963921515.1). NCBI lineage: Eukaryota > Metazoa > Chordata > Amphibia > Caudata > Salamandridae > Calotriton > Calotriton arnoldi. The sequence continues at coordinate 1,989,998 of CAWUFW010002187.1, forward strand.
GTGATTGCTTGCGTCTCTTCGGAGACCAGGCTGAAGCAGCGCTTCAGTGCTTTAAGGATGCGTGTGCTACCAGTGGCGGCCAGCACAGCTCGCGGGGGGAGCAGGTGCGGGTCCCACGGCTTCTCTCCTGCTTCCCTGTGTCCCACTCCAGGTCAGACCAGGAAGCTGGCAGCCAGGCTTTCACCCCTAAGCCACTCACAACACTCCAATGGAGCGTTGTGATTGGTCTCAGCGCCATGATACAGTGCTCAGCCGTGGGGCTGGAGGGGTTGGCATTACAGCCTGCATGGTGATCAGGGGAGGGTGCATGACTGTTTTGGCTGGCCCGAGAGGGCCGACCAAACAGTCATTGCGCACAGAAGTGTCTACCTCTCCTCCCCTGCAGCTCCGCCCCGCCCCCTCATGCACTGCCACAGCAGGAGGAAAAAAGAAAATAACAGTCCGTTATTATCATTTTATTTTTTCCTTTCTTTGCTGCTCCTGGCAGTGGGACGACGCTCCTCCGCCTTAGCACTGCGGGCTACGGCCAAATCCTTGGGCCTCTTTTCCACACCCCGGTCTGCGTCTGCTTTTCGCCCCTTTCATGGCTATGGAAGGGGCTTCTAACCGCACCAACCTTATTTCAGCCAACGGGCCCCGCAAGCTCAGCAACCTCTGCGTGGCCGCTGTTCACACCGCCCTCTGGTGTCACGAGGCCAGAAGTCGAGCCAAGCCATCATCCCCATAGCCACTGCAAAGCCTTCCTTGTCCGATCCCCCAGGATCCATCACTGCCAGTCGGTGGCAGAATACGCCATCATCGCCACCACTGGCCAAACATCACCTCGGACAGGTGGGTGTTGCAAATAGTCCGCAGGGGCTACTCCCTCCGAGACTACCCCTCCATCTATACCTCCAGGGTACGATCGGCTGACGGATGAGCACCATGCTCTACTCTGCGAGAAAGTCAAAGCTCTCTTTTGGCCAAGGGAGCTATAGAGAAGGTTCCTGGGCCAGGAATAGGCTGTGGTTGTTATTCCCGCTATTTTCTGGTCTCAAAGAAGGACGGAGGCCTTTGTCCTATCCTCGACCTCAGTCCTCAATTACTTCCTCAAAAAGGAGAAGTTCAAGATGCTCACCCTAGCTCAGTTCCTGTCTGCCCTGGACCCGGGAAACTGGATGGTAGCGCTGGACTTGCAGGATGCCTATTTTCATATCCCTGTCCTGCCTGTCCATCGTTGCTACCTGCTGTTTACGGTGGGCCACAAGCACTTTTAGTTTGGGATGCTCCCCTTCGGCCTCACCAGTGCCCCTCGGGTGTACACGAAGGTGATGGTGGGGTCCCAGCCCATCTGCGGAGATCAGGGGTTCCAGTCTTCCCCAATCTCGACGATTGGTTGTTGAAGGCGGGCTCGTCTCAAGCAGTCGTCTCCCACCTCCAGACTATGGCAAGCCTCCTGCATTCGCTGGGGTTCACTATCAACGAGCCGAAGTCACACCTGACTCCCTCTCAGACGGTCCCTTTTATCGGGGTGGTTCTGGACACAGTGACGTTTTAGGCCTATCCTCCAGAACGGCGAGTCCGGGATATTCAGGCCATGTTACCGATGTTTCAGCCTCTATCCTGGATTTCGGTGAGTGACTCTGAGGCTGTTGGGCCTCATGGCCTCACGCATCCTACTTGTAGACCATGCCAGATGGCACATGCGGGCTCTGCAGTGGGACCTGAAGTTCCAGTGGGCGCACCATCGGGGGAATCTCACCGACCTAGTCCAGATCTCGGCGGGCACTGCGAAAGACCTGCAGTGGTGGCTATCAAACCGCGAATGGGTCAAGGGCAGACCCCACTCCCTTTCCCATCCAGACCTCACAGTAGTGACGGATGCATCCCTTCTGGGATGGGGCGGCCGGTCATCTGGGAAAGCTGGAGATCAGCGGACTCTGGTCTCCAGCGAAGGCCCGGCTCCATATACACTGTTCGAGCTTCAGGCGATCTGGTTCGCACTAAAAGACTTCTTGCCTTCCATCAAGGGAAGGCTAGTTCAGGTGTTCACGAACAAAACGACCGCCATGTGGTACTGCAATAAGCAGGGCGGGGTGGGGTCATGGACCCTGTGTCAAGAGGCCCTGCGCCTTTGGACTTGGCTGAAACAACAGGGCATTTTCCTGGTGGTTCGTCCGCTCTGGCGTTCAGGGAACCGGCCAGATGTTGAACTCAGCCGACGGTGCCTAGCAGATCACGAGTGGCATCTCCATCCAGGGGTGGCACAAGGACTCTTTCAGCAGTGAGGAGAGGTTTGGCTAGATCTGTTCGCCTCTGATGAGACAGCGCAATGTCAGCAGTTTTGCACGTTGGAGTTTCCAAGGCGGCTCTCGCTCAGCGACTCTTTTCGTCGCAAGTGGAGTTCAGGCCTCCTGTACACCTTACCGCCCATACCACTCCTGTCCAGAGTGCTCAAGAAGATCAGGAACGACCGGGCACAAGTCATTCATGTGGCTCCGAACTGGGCACGGATAGTCTGGTATCCCAAGCTTTTGGCAATGAGCATTGATCCTCCGGTCAGGCTGCCCCTTATTGAGGGTCGTCTGTCGCAGCAGCAGGGGAGGGTACTCCACCTGAACCTGTCCACCCTCCGCCTCCTTGAGTGGAGATTGAGCGGCGACAGTTGACAGCTTTCAACCTTCCCCCCTGAAGTCTGTGAGGTTATTCTGGCATCCAGGTGTCCCTGCACGAAGTTGTTATATGCCTGCAGATGGAGCATGTTTTGTAAATATTGTACAGAGCGGTCTGTGGACCACCTTTCTGCCTCCCTGTCAAACATTCTCATGTGTATTCTTTCTTTGGCCCAGCAGGGCTCTGCTCTGGGCACCCTGAAAGGCTACCTGTCAGCCCTTTCTTCGGCTGCCTGATCAGCCTTCTCTTTTCAAATCCTCCCTGGTGCAGAGATTCTTGAAGGGGTTAACCCACTTGTTCCCTCCTTCTATCATGCCAATGTGGGACCGTAATTTGGTCCTCACCTTTCGATGTGCGCACCGTTTGAGCCACTGCACAACTGCCCTCTACGGTTGCTTACTATAAAAACAGCTTTTTTTAGTGGCAATAACCTCTGCCAGGAGGGTGAGCGAACTGCAAGCATTGTCCTCTCAGCCTCCTTACCTGATGGTCTTTCCGGATAAAGTAGTGCTCCCCACAAGGGCATCTTTTTTTGCCTAAAGTGATAGCACCCTTTCACATGAGGCAGTCGGTTACTCTGCCCTCCTTTCTATGCACCCCCGCACCCTTCCAAGAAAGAGTAACATCTCCATCGTCTGGACCCAAAAAAAGCGTTCTCGTTCTACCTCAATCGAACCAAAGAGTTCCGGGTGGATGACCAACTCTGTAGGGTATGTGGGTGCAAAGAAGGGGCGTGCTGTCCAAAGGAGGACTATATCCCGCTGGGTTATCCTTTGTATCAAAATCTGTTACACCTTAGCGAAGAAGGATCCTCTTTGAAGGGCTTAGAGCCCATTCCAGCATGGCAAAAGCGGCCACCACAGCTCTCCAGCGTGGTGTCCCCATATCTGATATCTGCCGAGCGGCCACGTGGGCATCCCTGCACACGTTTGCCAGACTCTATTGCCTGGACTCCCAGGTTCGCAGCGAGTGCCTGTTTGGCCGCTCTGTCTTGCAAGATTTCCTGGTCTAGACTTTTCCACAGCCCCTCCTCCGGGGAAGGTATTGCTTGGGTATCTGTTCTAAGGCAAGAAATCTGCGGCTAGATGTCTCTATCAGATGGACAAGTTACTTACCTTTGGTAATGCCTTATCTGGTAGAGACCTAACCTAGCTGCAGATTCCTTAACGACCCACCCATCCTCCCCGCACTGCGGAATTGTTTTTACTGTCAGGGCTGTTACCCTTCAGGGCCCTATCTGTCGGGTTTTATACACTATGGTCAGTCACTTCATGGCTCCGCACTTCTGGCGTGGAAAGTCGTGAAAAGTACTGACGTCAGAGCGGTGGAGTGGCGGTTATATTGATGACGCGGACATCACTACAACGGCAGACACGATGCCTGCGACGTCATGCGGAGTCTACCAACGCCATCTACCGGCGCGCAGGGGTACTGCTATCAAAAATCTTCCGGATCCAGCCTGACACCTGCAAGATCAAAGGTAAGGAATCTGCGGCTAGATCATGTCTTTACCAGGTAAGGCGTTACTGAAGGTAAGTAACTTGTCCCTCAGGACCACTCCAAACATGTCCATCAGGACCACCCCAAACATGTCAATGGCAAGGGACCACTGATGCTGGAACCAGACTGAAGACTTCTTTTCTTGAGGAGGTAAGTAACGGTTTTGTTGGACCTTTCTGGTACTCCTGCCTGGATCCCTGCTCCGATTTGGTCGCCCAAAATACTCTGACCGCATACCAACCTGTAAACGTTTTCTTAAAAAGTTTCTAAATGTCAAGTTTGTTAATGCTTGTTCACGGTTAAGTTAAAATAATTGAATTCATGTTTATTTTAAAATCTATATCTCCAGAACCCTCCAGTGGATTCTTTTCATTTGGGGTTCTATAAATTCATATTATCTATTTAAAATATAATCTATTTTCATAAATTGCTGTCGATTTCTTTTTTAACAACTTAATTTGGATTTTTTTGTCTTTTGTCTGTTTCACTTATTTGTCATAACTGCTGTTTCAAACACATAAATGTACTCTGGTTATCTGTATTAGAATTGATCAGACGTATCCTACGAATATAAGTGATTCAGTAAACATTACCCCAGCACAATCCACAGTAAGCTCCTTGATCAATTTCTACAAACAGATCCTCTGCCGAAGACGACATGTATCATAGATGATAGCACAAAACACTCTGGCATGGGAATGCACCCATTGATTCGTGATCGCTTGCGGTTCTTGCAAGCCTTAACTGGTAACCATGCAGTTTCAATTGTATGCATTTTTTCGTGGACCATTACTGACAGTTTCTCCATTCCATAAATGATCCGCACCTTCATCCACCACCGACTCGGTGCAGATGACTGATAAGGTGTCAGATTTCTTGAGTGTCGAGTTTCTTTCTTCTTCAATTGTTTTGGTGCTGTTTAAATGCTAACTTGTTTCTTTGTGTAAGCCTAACTGCTCAGAGCCACAGCTAGCCAGGGTTGAGCTAAGGTTTGATGGGCAAAGCCTAACTGGTCCTAAGAAGGGCTGGTAGTGTATTTACACAGTGAGGTCACACGACCACACGTATAATACACCCGATTACCTCACAGGCACAACTTGGGGCGTGCATGAAGCCCGTTAAATCAGAGGTACTTATCTGACACTGTTTTTCAGAAAACGTGAAACAAAACGCATCAAGGGCACTTACCTAGCACTACTTGACTGCATCTAAACTGGTTGCATCCAGTGTGAACAGCTACCCAGCTCGGTACTCCTCATTCCATCATGTCTGAACGGCCTGTTTTTGTACCCCAGTATACAGTCACCATACGTTGTGTAGACAGCAAAACACTGAAAGACTAAGCAGCAGTCTAATGAAACAGCTTCCTCCAAGGTTTCCACACCTCTGAGAACCAGCTGCATTCACTCTGTCTGCTGTTATAGTAAATGACTGCATGAAATACTCTAGTGAATCAACTTGCTTCTCGTGTGGCTGTGAATGGGAGGTTACGCTCTTTCTTTGCAGTTTTCACACCAACGGTCATATGATTTTCTTCAAAAGCTGTTTTTCTCTTGACTCTGCACGTCTGCCTCCATGTATGAAGGGGCAAAGGGAACCCCTGGTGCAAACCACATAAGGACACCCCGTGAGAAAGTCGAATAATTGGCATGATAGACCTGACCCATTCATTTCTTGGCCAACTTAGTTGTCTGCGCGTCCAAGATGAGTCTCCTGCAAGGAAGCAATATCCACCTTACATCTCTTAAGAAAGGAAATAACACTATACCGTTTCTTATAGGACCCCAGCCCCCGTACAGTCTATGAAAGGAGCTTAAAAGAACTGGAATCACTCATTACAGTTCAAAGCACACAAGGCAACCAGTACCCCTCTCCCCATGACATGAGCAACAAACACATTGGGCAACAAAACAGAACACACAGCTAACGAATCCCCCCACTCCGGACAAGTAGGAGTAAACCACAGCTTTATACAAGCCCAAAGAGATCAATGTGTCAGGGCGTACCCAACCCCCCAGGAACAACACAACACATAGAAGACCCACCCCTTCCCATTAAAGCTATAGTCACACATCTGTATGCAGACTCAAGAAGATAGACAACATCCAGGGTAGGGCACAGCCACTGCAGACAATCAGCCGCGCATTTGCAACACCTAAACCCAATAAGGGTACAGGTCAGACATTGGCAAACAGTCATCCCTTGCAATGGCAGGTTTAGAGCTTCTCTTAGGGTCTGCACCGCCCACCACAGGTGTGGAAGGGATCCACTTAGCTCATGGGGCACACCGGAATTCTGTCCGATCTATCCAGCCAGGACCAGCTCAAAGAAATGTGACCTCCCTGCTGCAATGACACGGAGCTTGGCAGAGTAGAGAGCATGTACTTGAGGTCCATGGCGCGCAACCTCTTTTTCACCGCCAGGAACAACTTGCATCGCTCCTGGACCTTCTGGGTATAGTCCGGGTACAGTGCAATGTTACATTTCTTAAACTGCGGAACTGGTGCTTCTCTGGCCGCCCTCAAGATAGTCTCTGTACCTGTTATTCAGTATTCTGGCAATGAAAGCCCTCGGAGGATGAACAGCCGCCAGCGCCCTATGAGTTCATTCTATAAAACCGAAATCATACAAATCTCTGGGGCATAAAGTGTGCCTCACCCAATGTTCCAGCAATCGCTCTGCCTACTGTCCCTCCACCCTCTAAGGGAAGCCCAGCAGATGCACATTGTTCCTTCGAGAGTGGCTCTCCAGTACTTTGGAGAACTGGGTTAAGGATGCAAACGACTGTCAGCTGGGAGACCTGTCTTTTGAGCTAAGGCACCTCCGTTAGCTGGGAAGCGATACTGGTTTCCACATTCTCCACCTTGTCCGCCACCTTGCAAAGGTCCGCTTGCAGTAAATTTACTTCAATAGACACCCCTGCAATTTGCTGGAGAGCAGCTCTGCAGCTCTTCAGGGCCAATGTATCGCTTCCAGAAGGGTGGCTCGTGATGGCTCATCCTGACGCTCTGGAATGTGCTCCGTGTTGCTCAGCCGCTCCTGATGAGCGAGTCTGTGGATGGCCTGGTCAGGGGTAGTATATTGGGTAATTGTATCCTCCTGCTGCTGCCTCTGGGTCCTATCCTTCCCCATAATGTAGGCAAAGAAGGGTGAGTGCTCCGCGTCGAGCACTCAACACTGTCCAGAATGGAGGGCCCGCCCGACCAGACAGCGGGCGCTGCCAGGGAGCAGAAGCGCAGGGCAAGCGAAGGAGCTGAAGCCGCCGGCTGCACCCCATGTCTATGGCAATAGAAGTATGGCAGTCCCCGGAAGAAACTACCACCGTGTTGACACACTGGAGCCCATGCGACAGCCACAAACCAGAATGCCAGCCCTCAGGTGCAGCAGTTGCAGCAAAGAGGTTGCTCCCTTGCCTCTTCAGGTTAGTGTCCGCTGTAGAAGAGGAATAAGGAGTCAAAGTTCCACCAGATCCCCGCCTCAAAGTATCCTTGCCAGGACGGAGACCCTGCTTTTCCAGCGGCTCCCGAGCGAGCAGTAGTTCCAGGCCCTCACTCACTGTGTGTACCCCGAGGCCTGCACAGGGCACCACTGCACTTGTCAACCTGAGTGAAGGACCTACCGGAATGGATGTCTGCCACGTAGCCCTCTCTAGTAGCTGCAGTCTCCACTGCCTCCCGCAGCCGTATGCTACGAGGCCCCGCCAGGGGAAGCTCCACTGGCCCCGCAGTCACTGCGCTCACAGCCCCGTACTGTAGAGGCCCTCCTCGCTGTTGTCAGGGCCCCCTCTTGGACACCACACTGCCAGTTAGGGCCATTGGGACTCCACCTCTGGGTCGCCGTAGCGAGCCCTCTTACCTTTCCACAAATGAGCGCACATCGCTCCCAACCTCTGTGCTGTTTCACCTCCTCTCAGTACCCACGGGGCACTCAGCAGGTTTCAGCACCATCATCAGGGAGCCGCTCGCACAGGGTCCCCGGCACCGCCTCGCAAGGTGAGCCCCCACAACCACGGAGGGTGAAAGTCACGCCGGCCGAGGGGGCCCGCCAAGTCACTATTCTGGCCCTCTTGGCCGCATAGCCATGCTCCGGCTCAGGACGTTGTCTGGCACGGGCAGTGCCGCTGGCACAGGCACCTGCCGCCGACAGCGAGGCCTGCCTCCAGAGGCACACGGGCCTGAGCGGAACCACCTTGTGTGGGCGCCGGCTGCCCCAGCGGGTCAGGGCAGCGTGGAGCCGTGAGGCCCGGGGTAGGCCCTAGGCAGCGTGGCCCTCAGTCTTTGGTACGCGGTCAGCTCCAGCCCCTTAACTCCGGCACCATGCCGTTGGGCGCTCCCCCCCCCCCAAGAAGGCAGTAAATGCGGGGAAGTCAGAGCACATCCAGGGATCACCAACTTAGTGTTCACCACTACAGGATTTTTAAGAATTCGGTAGCAGGAAGACGACCAACAGGACGTGCCCTTAGGGAGCTCCATCGTGGCTGGCCACGCCGCCCACCTATGTAGCATGGTTGAAAGCAAAAAAATAAGCGGTATGACGCAGCCAGCGTTGACTGAGTCATAGCCCTTTGTAAAAAAAAATACTTTCAGCATGTGGGCTGCTGTACAATTGACTGAAAACCAATTACAAAGCCAATAGATCTCGCATAGGTGAGACGTACTGGCTTTGCCAATACTTGTTGTACATGTCTCTCCAGACCCTGCTTGTGCTGTAGGTTACCTTGTTCTAAATATGTACTACGGGGTTAGTTGAAGAGAATGATATTTGGGTGATAGGTGCAACAGGTAAATACTCAGATTGTCTCTCCAGATAGCCCAGGCAGTGTGAATGTAAATATAGGAGCAAAAGGCACAATTTTTGGATTTGACTGTGCCGTTGGTCAAGTCATGCAGTTATGTTGTTCTGGAGGTGTTGTAGGGGTAGGAACTGAGCAAGACGACCGTGTATATCAAAAACAGACAAGTGCTTCACTCTTTTGAATTTAATGGCGGAGGAGCGTCGCCCACTGTCTGGCTCAGCGGTGAAAAAATAAAACAATGTTATATCATTGTTTTATTTTTAATTTGTCGGCTCTGAGCCAGTGCGTCAGGGAGGGGTGGGGCCGAGGCATGGGAGGGGGGAGGAGGAGTGCTATGTGCACCTCTAAGTGCTCGTGTGTTTGGCCGGCCGTCTCAGAACGGCCAAACACACATGCGCACTTAGGTTTCTCCAACATGGCTGCATTGAACAACCGGGCTGGAGAAACCCCACAGACCCCTTGTCCTGAGCAGAGCATCTTTTCAGGCAAATCCCTGCGCTGCTCTCATAGCATGAGACTGAGAGCAGTGCAGGGATTGCACAGGGAGTCTGTCCCAGGGGCTGCTGGGACCAGGAAGAGCACAGGAGGCACGACGCGAGGACGGCCGGCAGCTTAAGGTAAGTTCATTGTTTTTAATATTGTTATTAACATCCCCCACGCTCCCCCTCCCGTGTTCCCTCCACCCGCCCCACCACCCTTTGTTTGTGGAGGCTGCCACCGGTTATAAATGTAACTAAGATGTTACCTATCGGGGCACTGACGTTTTTTGTGATGTAAAAAAATTGCATATGTCAAGTAGCCAAGTGACAGCATAGTGTCTTCCTAACTTCCTTTCAAATGTATCAGCAAATGTGCACTATAGAGGCAATTTTCCCCTGGTAGGCTGAGGCTCAATGAATCCAAGTGCAGAGTGTGACCTTGTGACATTGCTCTTACTGCACCAGGGCATAGTTGTATATTGAAACCTAGTGTCCTGATTCACTTGGCGCGGTTTATGAATACCCACTGCTGTCAAACTGGTCACCTATAGGATACTGTGGTAACCCAATCCGTTGTTAGTCAAGAGGTCTGATCCAGCACTAAAGTTGTGGTCCCTAACCATTGTTGGAGTTCCTTTACATTATACAATGTGGCTAAAGCAGTGAGACCAATGGTTCTGTAATCCTTGTGACCAGCTTGCTGTAGAGAAGAGAGGCCCTGAAAAAGGAGGGACTTCCAATAGGTGTTTTTGAGCATTCTGAAAAGGGTATATACCCCCAAACAAAACAAGGGTTTTCAGTATCTGGGAAAATTAATGAAAGGGGTGTAGCTGAATCCCCTGTCTCTGGGTCCAATCTGGGGTCTGAGTCAACAGTTCTGTGTGATCTTTGTGCTGGGAACAAATTATTGCTGCTTCTTTGGCCCCGCAGCTTGCAGAAGATCTGTGTTCTTGGGCTAGATCTGGTCTTGTCAGAGAAACAGGACTGACTACTTAACAACAGGCAGTCACCTTCCCTCTCTTTTCCATTTACCCAGCAGCCAGGCCTTCTCCACACCTCTCGTCAAGTGCCTTAGCTCTGTCTGTGCAGCTTAAGCTTCAAGGAACACAAGCAGTTTTTGAGCTGTCATTGGCTGGGGCCGGCCGAGCAGGGATTGATACCTCTTCCAAAATATTTTGCTGGTCTTCAAAAGACCATTTATCATTTCAGAAGTCTTGGTGTGTTTCTAATGCCCCTGTAACCCACACTGAATACCAAATGTCACCTTTATTTTTATTGTACGTAACAACCTGATAAATGGATTTGAAGTGTTCAGGGATCCCCTACATGCAGGATGCAATACCCTAGTTAATGACCAACAACGAACATCACATGTTGCAGTGTCTGCTGCCTCATCTGTGTTTTCTTCGGAGTTTACATATGAGATCCTCGGTATAATCCGTAGGAGCACCCAACGGTGCATGCAGAGTAAGACATGCAGCATAACTGTCCTCTACATCTACATTTCAGTCATTCACTCCCAGCGTTAGTGAGGCGGATATCCTGCAACAAAGCACATGCAACCCACGTCTTCTGAGGTAATTGTATATCGTAAATACTTTAGACATACACCCCACCTCTCTCACATTTCATGTGCTAAACGTGTATTTATGTGGTTTTTCACCACCATTTAGAAAATGGAGACTGTTTAAAGTATTGGTGTTGCTTCCCAACCAATCGTTGTCTTACCACGGGTGTTCAGTGAGTACTTCCCACCATCTGCCTGTGGTGTGCAGTTTATCTACAGTAGTACCGTGCCCCCACAAAAGTAGTGTCTGTTCAGCCTTCTGTTTTCAGTTGACTAAAACAAAACAAAGCCCTACACCTTGGTTTGAGTGGAACATGCCGCAGGCCAGATATGCAAGTGTACCTGTAGGTAAACCTCATTCACGTCATTTCAGTTAGCGTAAAGAATAGCTTTAAAAAATGTTCACAATACAAATATTGTGTTCAATTTTAAGTTTGGCTCGTCGGTGTCTGTGACAAACAAAACACTGTCATTGCAACAGCAGATAATGGTTCACTGTGTCCCTCAGTGACTCCAGGGCTAAGCACTGCACACACTTACTTGATGAAATGATTCAATTGCGGCGACGGGCCGCGCGCGGCAAGCTCGAGAGCAGCTGCATTTCCAATGCCTGCCCGGCTCGCCTCTGGTGACCTGCCTCCCGCCTCAGGCTCGCTCGGGCCAGCTCAGCCGCCGGGGTCGGGGTGGGTCGCTCGTTGCGACGCAGTATTCATGGGCGCCACGAGCAAAGCTCAGCAATTGCAGCAACTTCTGAATTCCTTCATTCTGAAAGTAAATGAGTGCCGTCCGCTGGCGCCACGGGAGGCAGCCTCGAACCATATGTCTCGAGTCACCCTATAGCTGTGAGTCTGAACTCACATGACTTCTGACCGCACCTGAATGTGTCTTGATAGCACTCATTGTCAGGCACTCCACTGACATGAAAGTATGCCGCAGGGTGATTCAAGTACTCGTTACATTGTAGCAAGCGCAGGCGGCAGCTCAGAGGCCAGCCCCCAAGATGTCTGCAGAGCAGTTAACACCGCGCACTGCCGGCCAAGGCATAAGTCAATCTTGGGACTAGACTTATATTTGTAAGAGGTGTTTGGTCTCCTAATGTACAACGTAGGTTTTTGTGACCTGTGTGATCCTAAACCCCAAAACCATTACAGAGTGCGAGGGATAGCTTTTCAAGACTTATTTCCAGGAAGGGTTTAAACCAGAATACTGTTTGACTCATTCTCAGACTTTCTCTGCTAAAAAAACAAGCGCGGTGCGCGCGCACTGCAAGGACAAGCGCCGAGATGCCCCCGGGTGAGTTGTGCGCTATAAAAGTGGTTTTAACATAACATAACAGGTATGCAGCTGGCACCCGGCCGCGCTGCTGCTCGCTCCCGAGCCCCCTAGGCCAGGGGAGAGAGAAGGCGGGACATGCACCCGCCTTTGGCCAATTGCGTGCTGTCTTTCTTAGAAAGATGCACGCAAAGGCCAATAGCGTGTGAGCAAAAAAAAAAGCGCACAAGCGTGTAGTCGGAGTTGAAAGTCCTTACTAGAAGCCGAGCAGCGCATGCGCGCTGGCTCAGGCGAGACCTAAAAAGGGCTTGGAGTCCGACCGTTGCTTACCATTTGTTGACTTGCGTGGCACTCTTTTTTTACAGCCTCGTAATTTGTCAAGGGAAGCCTAACTTCATTTCCATTCCTCTTTGTGGAGCAGGGACCAAGCACTGATGGATTCAACTCCAGTAGTGCCCGTCCGGTCTTATGAAACTTGACCGGAGATTTGCGAATAATCATGGAGCTGTTGTACATATTATTTTGAGGACTGATCACTTATATGAAAATTAAAATCTGGATTGTGGCATATGATACTGGATTCGTTTTGGGGTACATACCCTTCGAACATATTATGCTCTGCGATACTTATTAGCTTCATACTAAGATTGCCCTGAAGAAGTCTGTGGATTACTCCACGTAGACGAAACACGTGTTGGCTAGGAGTCAAATTCCTGTTGGATATTTGTGCATGAAAATAAAAAACAGAAGAAGAATTCTGTGGAGATAAACTTGTGTGGACAGTGCTGATTATTATGGACTTTCTTTGCTCAGGATATTGACGTTCTGTTCCAGATAAATGTATATTCATGGTCCAGCCCCTTTACAAAATGTGCCAGTACTTTCCCTAGCTCCTCCACAACCTTATGTCGGGTGGCAATAAAAATGTTGTTATAATAGTTTATTAAAATAAAGGATTGATTGTTGCCCATTGTTGGGAGGGCCATTTGGACATAAGGGGAGCCAATACATATGCTTTTTTTTTTGTTCTATTGGCGCTGATGTGGAGATAAAGATTGCCAGGCCTCCCTTCGCTCGTCCAGATACTGAGGGTATAGCTGGGGTAGAAATCGTGGCGAAACCATAAATGTATGTTTCTTGGGTATGCCATGTCTCCTGGAGGCACAGTTAGGGGTCGATTCCGATTCGGGCCGGAAAAAGCACCGACCGACTCGGATCCGGAAAAAATACCGACCGACACGTACCCGTGGCGCACGACACGCCAAGTACGATGCAAGGCGTGAAAAATCCGACCGACACGTACCGAAACAAAGTCGACCGACCGAGCCGCACGGAAAACAGCAATCCGGCCGGAAAAACACGCGAATCCAACCGACCAACACGCACCCGGAACAAATCCGACCGAAACGTACACGCGAACTCCAAACCGCAAAGTACGATGCAAGGCGCGAAAACCACGACCGAGTCGGACGGAGGACAAGCCGTACGACCGACACGCATACAAAACCGAGCCGAAGCAACACAATACACCGCGACCGACGCGTACGCAGCATAGAAAACTGCACAAACACAGCGTGAGCGAAACGGAGAACACCGTACGAGACCAATGCAGGGTCCGACTCGGTCACAAGAACGTTTCCAACATACACAAACAGCACAAAGGAAAAATCACCCAAAAAAAGGCCAAACAAGCAATCACCAAGCCAATAAATACTGGGGGGTGGGGACAGAGAACAAAGACACACCCACAACTCCACCTATATAAAGGACACAAATCACTACCATGAGCCTTTGCAAATGCCATTCCACTGCCAGCACCCAAGAGAAAGCAACCACACACCCACAGCTCATCCCTCACACAAGCCACACACCATCAGCACACCAACAAATACCTACCTCACATACACCCAGCAAAACACACACTCACACACCCTCACCTGCACACCAACACACACATCACCCACCATCACCACCCATCACCATGCCCCCAAGAAGAATCCCAAGTTCCTAGATAGTGAATTGGAAGTCATGGTAGACGAGATCCTCAGGGTGGAGCCACAGCTGTTTGGCACACTGGTCCAACAGACCCCCATGTCGCAGAAAACCAAGATGTGGGAGAGGATCATCAACCGGGTGAACGCCCAATCACCATGTCGGCGCACAAAGACCGACATCCAGAACAGGTGGTATGACGTGCGCAGGAGGGTACGGGACATGCTGAAGAAAGACTACATCAACAGCCAATACACCGGCAGTGGCCCTCCTGCCAAGCCAATATACCTCAGGCCCTGGGAGGAGAAGGTGCGGGCCATCCTTCCGCCAGTGAGCGTATATGGACTAGAGGACATCCCAGAGCCTGGTGAGTACACAACAAATGTACACAATATACTGCCACAAAACACACACATCACTGTCAAGGGGAGAGTCAAACCATGCACTCATAGCAATTACACAGCAACCAGAACAGAATCATCCCAAAATGTGTATGTCAGTCAGATAAACACAACACATGCCATCAAAAAAGTCACATCCAACTGTGCCAACACATGTACAAACACAACCACAACTACAGCTAGGCAGTGGCACAAATAGAACTAACAAACACATCCACACATGTAGCCACCACAACAACACCAACACACAGTGAAGACCACTCAAAGGAAGGAATTCTGTGTATGCTGGCCAAGTCAGTGTAGCCAATAGCATCATGGGAGTCGCAGTCGCACATATTGCCCCCCCACAACTGTCCCATCAACACCACCATGAACCATGCGCACATCACAGGGAGTGGAGAAGGACTCACAAGATGGCTGACACTGGCTACTGCTGTGGGGAGCACAAGGCCCTGCTGGCAACTGTGCACCAACAAACAGCAGGACACCACTGACTGACATCCTGAGAGACAACTTACACTCCCTGCAATGCAAGCACGTTCCATGGTGGGAAATCTGGCTAGCTGGGTGGGAAAGGGGACTTGCAGCACTGACCATAGTCACAAGCACCTCCCCCTCACACCCCCCAACCCAAACTCCACAGAACCCACCTGGTAGAATGCAATGCCCCCCATCCTAACACAAGATCCCACAAAGAACCACCACCCTGGGTTATGTTGTGTGAAGCACAGGGACACTCTTGGGACTCTTAGCCAAACAACTGCCAGGACAACACTCCCAGCCATCCTGTCAGCACAGCCAGCCCACCCCACAGGGAAGCAGAATCAAAAGGAAGGAAGCATGGGCATGCTGGGAAGGGGGTGGAGGCAATAGCATGATGGGAGTCGTAGTCACTGATATTGGTCACCCCCACAACTGGCCCATCAACACCACCCTGAACCATGCTCACATCACAGGAAGTGGAGAAGGACTCACAAGATGGCTGACACTGGCTACTGCTGTGGGGAGCACAAGGCCCTGCTGGCAACTGTGCACCAACAAACAGCAGGACACCACTGACTGACATCCTGAGAGACAACTTACACTCCCTGCAATGCAAGCACGTTCCATGGTGGGATAACTGGCTGGCTGGCTGGGTGGGAAGGAGGACTTGCAGCACTAACCATAGTCACAATCACCTCCCCTCACACCCCCCAACACAAACTCCACAGTACCCACCTGGTAGAATGCAATGCCCCCATCCTAACACAAGATCCCACAAAGAACCACCACCTTGGGTTATGTTGTGTGAAGCACAGGGACACTCTTGGGACTCTTAGCCAAACAACTGCCAGGACAACACTCCCAGCCATCCTGTCAGCACAGCCAGCCCACCCCACAGGGAAGCAGAGTCAAAAGGAAGGAAGCATGGGCATGCTGGGAAGGGGGGTGGAGGCAATGGCATGATGGGAGTTGTAGTCACTGATATTGGTCACCCCCACAACTGGCCCATCAACACCACCCTGAACCATGCTCACATCACAGGAAGTGGAGAAGGACTCACAAGATGGCTGACACTGGCTACTGCTGTGGGGAGCACAATGCCCTGCTGGCAACTGTGCACCAACAAACAGCAGGACACCACTGACTGACATCCTGAGAGACAACTTACACTCCCTGCAATGCAAGCACGTTCCATGGTGGGATAACTGGCTGGCTGGGTGGGTGGGAAGGAGGACTTGCAGCACTAACCATAGTCACAAGCACCTCCCCTCACACCCCCCAACACAAACTCCACAGTACCCACCTGGTAGAATGCAATGCCCCCATCCTAACACAAGATCCCACAAAGAACCACCACCTTGGGTTATGTTGTGTGAAGCACAGGGACACTCTTGGGACTCTTAGCCAAACAACTGCCAGGACAACACTCCCAGCCATCCTGTCAGCACAGCCAGCCCACCCCACAGGGAAGCAGAGTCAAAAGGAAGGAAGCATGGGCATGCTGGGAAGGGGGGTGGAGGCAATGGCATGATGGGAGTCGTAGTCACAGACATAGCTCACCCCCACAACTGTCCCATCAACACCACCCTGAACCATGCTCACATCACAGGAAGTGGAGAAGGACTCACAAGATGGCTGACACTGGCTACTGCTGTGGGGAGCACAAGGCCCTGCTGGCAACTGTGCACCAACAAACAGCAGGACACCACTGACTGACATCCTGAGAGACAACTTACACTCCCTGCAACGCAAGCACGTTCCATGGTGGGATAACTGACTGGCTGGGTGGGTGGGAAGGAGGGCCGGCTGTCAACCAAACACAACCAATGCAGACCATGTTCACACCCCAGAAAATACATAGAAATGCCCAAATAATGCAGGACAATGTGCCACACCAATATCAACCCCTGACTGTGACGACTTAGGACAATGCAATGTACAGGCCCGCACCCAGAGGCACAGTCACAACTGTCATGTGTGTCAACCATTGATGCCTGCAGAAACATAACATACATTGTTTGTGTCTCCCAAAAACAGGTGATGATGGGGACACAGCAGCAGACGCTGAGGAGTCCCAGTCCCAGGCTCAAGAGGATGCCGAGCTCACTGGCGTCGTACAGCCTCTGTCCTCCTCGGACGATGAAGAACAACCTGGCACATCCGGTGCAAGTCAACATGCAGCACCAGCAGGACCACCAGCTGCAGCACCAGCAGGACCACCAGCTGCACCCCCTGCACCCACCCCTCCAACGACTGTCACCACGAATACCATCCCTGCCGACATGGACAGAACAAGGAGCAACACCAGCACAGTGACCCTGGACCAACCTGGGGCCATGGACACCACCACCACCACCAACCCCCAAGGTGGACCAGGGTTATCTGTGCGTGCCACTGCACACACTGCACATGTCAGCAGGGGTGGTGGGAGGGGTGGGAGACAGAGGTCGCTGCTTGCAGACGTTGCTGGTGTGCATGATGACCCACAACTGGTACACATAGCTGATGCGTACCAGTCCAGCACCGGAGAGCTCAGCCAGGTAGTGGGGCTCCTCAGAGACATTAAACAGCAGCAGGCTGCCCATCATGCCCGCTTGGACTCCCACATGTCCCACGTGGAGTCACACATGTCCCGTGTGGACTCACACATGTCCCGCGTGGAGTCCAAGTGGGATGCACTGCATGAGATGACGGCGGTGCACAGGGACATTTTACAATGCCTCCGCCAGATGAACAGCAACCAGTCCACACCTCCCTGTGTGCCAACAACATCTGGTGCCGAACAAACTGCAACTGCCACAGGGAGGGAGGAGGACTCTGGCGGAGAGTCCCCTGCACCGCAGCAGCCTGTACTTGAGGGCCCCCCCCCAAGAAGAGGGGTCGTCCGAGGAGGGAAAAGTGAGAGGCCGATGGCCAAGCGCAACTCCCAGGAAGCCTGAACCTGTTCTGGATGTTCGCCTTTGTGCACAGACTGTTCACCCTGTTGACGGCAACACTACTCCCACACATTGCATGGGGAGTACAAGTTGGACCAATGTGTCAGACAACTGTGGCCCCGATACTGGGGATCCTGTCTACCAGGACTTTCAATTCACCTAGGAACTTGGGATTGCAAGATTTATGTACAGCACAACCCATCCTATGCACTATTAACACAAATGTATCACAATAAACACACTAATACACCATACTTGCCTCTGTCGTGATTCCAACGTGGGTGCTGTTATGGGGATGATGAACTGCAAAATTACACTGTGTATGCGAACTGCAACAGCAAGGACAACACAGGCGTGTGAGTACAGGCAACGTGACACACATGAGGGAGACACACCACCAGGGCTACACAACACATACACACCTAGGCCATCTGACTCATTGCCTACACTGATGTTGCCAGGGAAGACGGTGCAATGCACAGACACCACACCCATTCCCAGTTGTAGTCAAGTAGCCCACAGGTGCAGTAAGCAAATGGCAGTCAAATGTGTGACCACAGACAACGCACATCACAAAGTGAAACACAGGTTTATTACACAGTTGCAACATGCCGTAACCACTACAGATGCAAGGTAACCCCACCTGGCAGCGGGCACACAGTCAACAACTGTAGACGGAAGGAAGTCCATGGGTGTGGCGCACATCACCTGTAGGGACACAACAGCTACCAGCCTGGATGTGCAATCACGTCGTCGGTGGACACAGTTGACCAAACGAATCTGAAAGTACCCTGTGAAGGACAGAAATGACACACAGTCAAAAGCAATGGAGTACAGGACAGAACAGCAATACTCATGCACAATACATGTTACAAGATACCCACCCAGAACCAAGTTAGCATGTCAACACTGTTGGGGAGTACAGCCCACCTGTCACCACACATCGCAACACACATCCAGTCAAGTAGCCCATGGACACACTCCAACAGCACCAGAGCACCACCCACACATCATGCCAACTCACATCATTGACATGACACCTCAGGATACTCACATTCAGCTAAAGAAGTTGGTGATGAGCTGTGTGCGGACATCACCATCATCATCGTCACTGGCATCGTGGTCCAGGCCAGGATCCTCCACAGGTGGCGGATGTTGGTCATTGTCATCCTGGATGAGAGGCAACTCCTTCCGCACTGCCAGGTTGTGGAGCATGCAGCAGACGATGATAATCTTGCACACTTTCGCAGGGGCATATGGGAGGGACCCTCCGGTCTTGTCCAGGCAGCGGAAGCGGCTCTTCAGGAGACCAAAGGTCCGCTCAATCACTCTCCTGGTCCGACCATGTGCCTCATTGTAGCGCATCTGGGCAGGTGTCACAGGGTTCCTGAGGGGTGTCAGCAACCACGGCATGTTGGGGTATCCCGAGTCACCTCCGGACAGACAAGTGCACATCAGGCTGACTTGGAAAAGTGGGCGGAATACTACAGATCAGATCACACACAATGGCACAAAGTCAGTACACACCGACAAGCCAGGCACGCTGGTTCTGCATCTGTGCCATCATCCTGGGGATGCGACTACTCCTCATCACAAAGGCATCGTGTGCTGAACCAGGGAAACGGGCACACACGTGTGTGATGGTCATGTCTGCAAGACACACCACCAGTGCATTGACCGAGTGGTAGTGCTTGCGGTTCCTGTAGGCCTGCTCCTGGGCCTGTGGTGGTACCAAAGCCACATGTGTCCCATCAATGGAGCCAATGACATGCGGCATCCTCCCCAGGGCATAAAAGTCACTCTTCACGTCAGTGAGTCGTCGCAGTCTAGGGAAATAGATGTACCGGTTCAGGAAGAGCAACATTGCCGCCAAAACATCGCGGAGCACACGGCTGAACATGGTCTGTGACATCCCACCAGCAGTCGCCACAGTATGTTGGAAGGTACCAGTGGCAAAGAAGTGTAGGGCTGCCATCACCTTCACCTTGGGGGTCAGCGCTGTAGGATACGGCCGGCCAGGCTGCAAATGTGGGGACAACTGCACTGCCAAATCCTCAATCAGCTGCCTGGTGAAGCGGTACCGTCGGATGCTGTCCCGTTCCACCATCGTTGCCAGGTCTGGGAATGGCCGATGGACAGCAGGAGCCCTGCAGTGCAGAGGAGAAGTAAGCAAGATTGTCAGTCACCCCACATATGCGGCATTGAACACACTCAAGATCCCAACATACATCATTATGAGGCACAACTACATGAAGTGTGCAGTACCGGAAGGACATGTATGGTACATACATGGCCAACATCTGTCAACACGGTCCAACAGGTGGCATCAATTAGTCCCAGGTTGGCCCATTGGATATCATGAGGCCGTGTCACAGTTCCCATCTCCTGCTGCCGTGTCACAATAACCCCGAACAGTGACATGTGAGGACAGATGTGCCCCAGGCACCACAGCTCAACGACAGGTACATTCCCAGGGACCCTGTAATGCCACATGGACACTGGCATTTAATGGAGTATCATGTATACACCACAGCAAAACAACCATGACCCCCACAGGTAGTGGCCCCACTTGCCACGGCAGGACAGACATGGACGTCTGTGACACACAGGCACAACATCAGAGTCCATGCACATTCAACGTGGATGTGGAGACTGTCTCCCATTGTGCACATGAAATCAGAGACATTGTAAACACTACATGCACAAAGACTGTGGAGGACCATCACTATTGTGCCACTGGGACACCCTGGCTCAAACATACCGTCCCACATGGGACTCACGGGGTATGTGACATGACATACACACACACCACTGTGAAATGTGACCATGGCACATGCACAGATATGAACAGTTGCACATCACAGTGGTCATGTACACGTAACACCCAGGATCCTGTCCCCATGAACACATGCACAGCCTGGGGGTGGCTGCCCACAGGTGACACCCACAGGACAACATGTACACCAACATACACACAATAGGAAATGCATCCTTACATGCCTTATGATAAAGTTTGGACAGGCTGTCGTGATGTAGGTGTGCCCCTCACTCCCTGGGAGCTATCTGTGGCTGGCATATGTCCATCTGAGACAGGCATGCTGACATATGCCAGTCACATGTACAGTGATGCGTTGTACCGCAATGGACCGATCGGTGCCTCCGGCCGGCCCATTGCATTCAATGTGTGCGGGTACGCGTTGTACCCCTGTGCGCGTTGTACCGCAATGGACCGATCGGTGCCTCCGGCCGGCCCATTGCATTCAATGTGTGCGGGTACGCGTTGTACCCCTGTGCGCGTTGAACCGCAATGGACCGATCGGTGCCTCCGGCCGGCCCATTGCATTCAATGTGTGCGGATGCAGCGTTGTACCCCTGTGCGCGTTGATACCGCAATGGACCGATCGGTGCCTCCGGCCGGCCCATTGCATTCAATGTGTGCGGGTACGCGTTGTACCCCTGTGCGCGTTGTACCGCAATGGACCGATCGGTGCCTCCGGCCGGCCCATTGCATTCAATGTGTGCGGGTACGCGTTGTACCCCTGTGCGCGTTGAACCGCAATGGACCGATCGGTGCCTCCGGCCGGCCCATTGCATTCAATGTGTGCGGGTACGCGTTGTACCCCTGTGCGCGTTGTACCGCAATGGACCGATCGGTGCCTCCGGCCGGCCCATTGCATTCAATGTGTGCGGGTACGCGTTGTACCCCTGTGCGCGTTGTACCGCAATGGACCGATCGGTGCCTCCGGCCGGCCCATTGCATTCAATGTGTGCGGGTACGCGTTGTACCCCTGTGCGCGTTGAACTGCAATGGACCGATCGGTGCCTCCGGCCGGCCCATTGCATTCAATGTGTGCGGGTACGCGTTGTACCCCTGTGCGCGTTGTACCGCAATGGACCGATCGGTGCGCACCCATTGACAATGGGCTTGCCTGGCAACGGACGCGTTTTCGAATTTCGAACGAGTCGGTTGCTGGAAATTCAGTTGGTCACCCACAACAATGTTGCAAAATCATGTATGCCATGAAGTTGAGGATTTGAAGGATGCTGTGGGCGTGTTTTGGTGCTGCTATTCCATGGATTGGCCAGATTCAGAAGATGCAAACGACTTGGACCTATCACTTTGGACACAAGGGACAGTATCTGCCTCTCCAGCACATATATATTGCTGGCTGTTCCCCTGAGAGCTCACTTGCCTGCACTACATGCTCCAGGACGACATCTGCCACTGCACTGCTGCTGTCTCTGCCCCTCTGGACCCTGCAATGGCACGTACTGTGGAGAGAGCCCCAGCCTTCAGCCTTGAAGAGAACCAGGCCCTGCTGGACAGCCTACTTCCACAGTACAGCAAGCTGTATGGGACACCAGGGGAGCAGGTGAGTGTTCTGTGCACTGCCTTTCTGAATGTGCATTTTGTGTGACTAGCAAGGCTGAGAGTCTGCACGCCACTGGCTAGCAGGCTCACTGAGTAGTTGTCACCCCCCATAGTGTGTAGTGACTTGCACTGGACAGGTATGGTGCAGTGACAGTGCATTTGAACATGGTTTTACTTCCCATGCAATGATACCATGTAGTGACGTCTGGCAAACTGTCCATGGTCAGCTTTGCACTGCCTGTGTACATCATGTGCCCCTGTGATTGAGACATGTATATACAACTGTGTCATGCACGGATATGTTGCATGTGTGGTAATGGCCTTTTCACTTTGTCATCCTGACAGGTTAATGCCCATCGGAAGCAGGAAATCTGGAAGGACATCGTCCGGGCTGTCCGGTCCGTGGGGGTCTACAAGCGCCGGATCCGCAACTGCCAGAAGAGGTGGCAGGACCTTCGGGGCTGGACCCGGAGGATTGCACGGGTCCAGCTGAAGCTGTCGCCTCCTCGCAGGAGGGGCGGAACACGGACCCTGACCCCCACATGCTCCAGATCCTGGCGGTGGTCTTTCCAGACCTGGATGGGCAGCTGAAGGCCAGACAGCAGCAAGGAGGGGTGAGTCAAAGACTGCACTGTGAACTCTGTATTACATGCTTTGTGCCCTCCTCTGGCCTGGTTCAACTGCCACAGTGCAGCAGTCATGTTGTCCAGGAGCCATGTCCCTCTATTGTGCACTGCCCACTGCTCATCTGATACCCAGGTGTGGCCCTTACATTCAGGGAATTGTGTCACTTGGGACTGTGTCCTTGCAGTTTGCTTCACTAAAGGTGGGGGACAGCATCTGTTTCCCTAACTCTGTTGTGGGCATCATGGGTGGGTCCATTGTTCACACAACGCCTGGGTTTGGACATGTGATCTGCGTGTTGCTTTGATATGCGGTCCACTTGCTGAGCTGAGCCACCACATGTGCCTGGGGTATGTGGCACACGCCCATGCAGCGGGTGGGAACAATGTTTGGGCCCCAGGAGTGTGCAGATTACGTGTGTCACACATACATAGCCAGCTATCCACTGTCCAGGGCACATCCCTCATTCATGTGGAGCAGGACAGTCATGCCTACTCCAGGCCATGCAATGCACTCTGTACTCCCACTCCCGTGTATCAGCTGACACATTGTGCACAGTGATTTGACCCCTCAGGTGTCTGCCTCTGTGTCAGTGTGCTGTGGATTAGTTGCCAGGACTGCTGGGGTGTTTCTTGGTAGGGGCTCAGCATGCCCCTGGAGATGTGACCATAGGAGACGATACTTGTGTGTCACATAGGTGTTTGATCAGCTGCCCGTGCAGACTGGGGTATGCGAATGTGAAGTTCAGGCAGCTGTTCCCCATTCACAGCAAATTGTGAGGGGCTCAGGTTCCGAGGGTAGTGTCACAGGTCTCCCATATGTCCAATAGGTGTGACCTGGACAGATGAGGGTTAAGATGATGTGTTGTGTGGGGGATGTACATGTGCACTTGTGCAGCTCCAGGACTTGCATTCCCCATGACCTACTATTGTGACACAGTGCATAGTGTTGTTGTCTGGCTGCCAAGTCATACATCACTGAGACAGTGATGTATGACTTAGCAGTCATGCCTCTGCCATGGCATGTGTCAACTTATTGGTGGTCCTGCAGGGGAGTGACATGTGCTACATGCACACCATAGTGGCGCTGGCTATCAGGACATGGGTGCATCATGGTGTCTGTCGCTGGTATGCATCACATGCATTTCCTATTTGACTCTGGGCATCCCTTTCATCTGGAAACCTGTACTGACTCAGTGGCAAGAGCTGTGATGTGTCCACACCGTGTCCTCTGCACTGTCCAACTACTGTGTACTTGGTGCATGTGTCCACACTGGGGTGTTGCAATCCAACAGACACCAGACAGATGGGTGCAAGGCCATGTGGGATGTGAGTGCCATGCTTGGCATCAGACTGACAATTGGCTTCTCCTGTTCAGTTAGGGCACTTTTAGCAATGTACAACTAATGATGCCAGGGCTTGCTCTGTAATGTGCTGTGCTCACAGTGGTGTGTGCGTTTGGTGCAGGTGACTGATGTCTGTCTGTTTCCCCATTGTTTGCAGATACATCCACGGCCACGGAAGGGGACAGCTCCACGGACCAGGAGGAGCCAGAGAGCCAGACTGGGTCAGCAGCCGAGGAGTGGTCGGAGGGACCCAGTGGCACGGAGGGCGAGGGGAGCCACACCGAGGAGTCCTCAGCACCATCCACCTCAGCTGAGGACCAGAGCAACTCGGAGGATGACTCCCTTGTGGAGGCGGGTGTCAGCAGCCACCACACCCCAGCTAGTGTTGCTGTCCCCGCCACCACCAGCACCACCACCGCCCTCCCATCGGCTCCCATTCCCCAGGTCCGTGGAGGCTCCCATGTTCGGGAGCGTGTCTCCTTTGGCCCAGGCACCGCACCCCCTGCCCCTGTGTCCCCTGCTGCCCTGAGTGAGGAGTCTGTGTACCTCCTTCGCCAGCTCCATGTAGGGCAGACAGCCATGCTGAGTGTCCTCCATGCGCACACCGCACTGTTGACTCAGCTGGTGTCGTTCATGGAGGGCATCTCATCGGGCATGTCTGACCTACAGAGGGGCAACAGGTCCATGGACTCCTCCCTGACGGCAGCAGTGTCCCTCCTCAGACAGTCCCTCACCCCTCCTGCCTCTGCTCCATCCACACTCCCCAGCACCTTACCCGTCCCAAGCACACACACACCGGCACAGGCACACACCAGCACACACACATCCAGCACACAGACACACACGCCACAAACTAAACGCACACGCACGCACAGTCAGGGGACTGAAACCAGACTCACAGGGGATGGGGCCCTGGTACACACACACGCATCCACGGGCACTGCACAGTCCTCAGTTGCCTCTCCCTCCAAAGCACCCTCCTTTGCCTCACCTGCAACCCCAAAGACCCAGCGCCTCTTCCTCAGTGACCTCGGCCTCTTCCCCTCCGATCCAGCTGCCCCAGCATCCAGGGGGAAGAGGAAGCCCCCCACACGGAGCAGAGTGCCCCTCGCCCCCGGACACCCTCCCCCAGGCGCAGACAGACTGAGGCCCCCACCCGCAAGTCCCCCGGAGTGCGTAAGAGCAAGACCCCGCCGCCGCCCTGCAGCTCAGGCACCAGGTCTCCTTCCTCCATCCCTCAGGCCCCCACTCCACAGGTGCCCCCACCACACCCTGCCCCAGGTTCCCCCACCCACAGATATACCATCCCCAAGAGGCTCCGGCCTTCTCCCCCTGCCACTTGCTCTCCCGGCACCACACCCCCGCTGCGCTTGTCTGTGCCACTGATGTGGTGAGGGTGTCCTCCCCCTCTGTCCAGCCCACCTTGCCTGTTCCCCATTCTCCTCCCCTGGTGGTAGGCACTGCAGTGGAGTCCACTACCACCCTGTCTGACTTGGGCACTGCAGTGGCGGACCTGTCCACTCCATCTGCAGGGTCCACTGCAGTCGTGCCGGCACCCACAACATCTGAGCCATGCCCCCAGTTGTGCCGGCACACACCATGTCAGACACCTCCACTGCAGTTGTCAGTGGCTCTTCAGCACCCACCACCCCTTCCCTGCTTCCTCCTGGTGAGCCCTGATCCTGTCCCTGCGGTGCCTGGCCTACCCCCCGGTTGCCCCTCCTAGTGGATTGTCCCTGGTTTTGTGCAGGCATGTGTAGGGTGGCATTTGCCACTGTCACCCACTTGTGACTTTGTTGATGGACTGGCCATTGGCCTTTGTTTATGTTCTACCGGACTTCTACTTTTAATGCCACATATGCTGAATAAAGCAACTTTCTGTTCTCTAGTGCTTTTGCTTCTGATGTACATGATGTTGATGATGCTAACAATGCCCTTGCTGCAGTGATGGTGATATTTGGTCTCATGATAATGAAGTGTTACTGTGCAGGAACCCATGTGGTCCAGGGGGAATGTGTCCTATCCTGTGGTGTATCCATGTCATCCATAGCAGCATCTGAGGGTGTCATGTGTTCAGTATTTGGCAATGGGATTTCCTACTTAGATTGGCAATTTCACATCTGTGGCTTCCACCCCTGCACATCTGTTGTGCCTGCCATTGTTCTATTCGTCTACTTCCCTGACCGTGTGGCCATCTCCAGTGAACATGCAGGTTTGGGCATCAATGGGGAAGGACTCATCTGTGTTGTCAGTGCAACATTGCTATACAAGTGTGTTGGATCTGTGCTGATGATTCCGTTGGCACTTCCATGACCAGGCTGATGGGACGGGAGCCCTCATTTGGTGCTAATTGTTGATTGTGTGTCCCATTGCTGCCATGGTATGGTATCTGTTCGCCTCACATCTGCAGTCTCCACAGGGTATCTGCATGTGTGTGCCCATTGGTGCAAATATGTGGGTCTGCATTCGGATGGTCACTTCTGTCATTGTGTCATTGATGATTGTTGACGGTGTCAGCCCCCATGGGTGTTGTTTGTCTGCACATGGCCAAAGTTATGTCTTATTTGCACTGCAGGATTTGGCTCCCCCAATTTATGTTGCAATGGGACACATTCACTACTTTGCCACTGATGTGTTTGTTGTTCTGTGACCAGGAATCATCCATGCAGTTTGGCAGTTGCACCTCTTACTTTGTCAACACTTACCTTTTGGTCACTGTGATGATGGGGGTTTGGACCCCATTGCCACAATGTTCAAAATGTGCTGCAGCTATGGACCCCACACTTGCCTTTTGGTCACTGTGATGATGGGGGTTTGGACCCCATTGCCACAATGTTCAAAATGTGCTGCAGCTATGGACCCCACACTTACCTTTTGGTCACTGTGATGATGGGGGTTTGGACCCCATTGCCACAATGTTCAAAATGTGCTGCAGCTATGGACCCCACACTTACCTTTTGGTCACTGTGATGATGGGGGTTTGGACCCCATTGCCACAATGTTCAAAATGTGCTGCAGCTATGGACCCCACACTTGCCTTTTGGTCACTGTGATGATGGGGTTTGGACCCCATTGCCACAATGTTCAAAATGTGCTGCAGCTATGGACCCCACACTTGCCTTTTGGTCACTGTGATGATGGGGGTTTGGACCCCATTGCCACAATGGTCATGGCCTGCTTGCGTTGTGTGTGCCACACACATATTTGTGTGGCACATGTGCTAGGGGTCACATTGTATGTTCGAAGTCATGTTCGGTGTTGTAGGCATTTGACACAGTCTACACACGCTTGTCATGGTGTTGGGGGGATGTCTTCTTCTTGCATTCCCTAGGTTGTGGTGTGCTGGTTGTGTCATGCATTGTCCATCCTATGGGTGGGGGTGGTAGTGGTGGTAGGCATCCTGCCCCCTGGGTGAGGTGGTAGTAGTGGTAGGCATCCAGCCCCCCTGGCTAAGGGTGGTAGTAGTGGTAGGCATCCTGCCCCCTGGGTGAAGGTGGTAGTAGTGGTAGGCATCCTGCCCCCCTGGCTAAGGGTGGTAGTAGTGGTAGGCATCCTGCCCCCCTGGGTGAGGGTGGTAGTAGTGGTAGGCATCCTGCCCCCCTGGCTAAGGGTGGTAGTAGTGGTAGGCATCCTGCCCCCCTGGGTGAGGGTGGTAGTAGTGGTAGGCATCCTGCCCCCTGGGTGAGGGTGGTAGTAGTGGTAGGCATCCAGCCAACCCTGGGTGAGGGTGGTAGTAGTGGTAGGCATCCTGCCCCCCTGGGTGAGGGTGGTAGTAGTGGTAGGCATCCAGCCCCCTGGCTAAGGGTGGTAGTAGTGGTAGGCATCCTGCCCCCCTGGGTGAGGGTGGTAGTAGTGGTAGGCATCCTGCCCCCTGGGTGAGGGTGGTAGTAGTGGTAGGCACCCAGCCCACCCTGGGTGAGGGTGGTAGTAGTGGTAGGCATCCTGCCCCCCTGGGTGAGGGTGGTAGTAGTGGTAGGCATCCAGCCCCCCTGGCTAAGGGTGGTAGTAGTGGTAGGCATCCTGTCCCCCTGGGTGAGGGTGGTAGTAGTGGTAGGCATCCTGCCCCCCTGGGTGAGGGTGGTAGTAGTGGTAGGCATCCAGCCCCCCCTGGGTGAGGGTGGTAGTAGTGGTAGGCATCCTGCCCTCCCTGGGTGAGGGTGGTAGTAGTGGTAGGCATCCTGCCCCCCTGGCTAAGGGTGGTAGTAGTGGTAGGCATCCTGCCCCCCTGGGTGAGGGTGGTAGTAGTGGTAGGCATCCTGCCCCCCTGGGTGAGGGTGGTAGTAGTGGTAGGCATCCTGCCCCCCTGGCTAAGGGTGGTAGTAGTGGTAGGCATCCTGCCCCCCTGGGTGAGGGTGGTAGTAGTGGTAGGCATCCTGCCCCCCTGGGTGAGGGTGGTAGTAGTGGTAGGCATCCTGCCCCCCTGGCTAAGGGTGGTAGTAGTGGTAGGCATCCTGCCCCCCTGGGTGAGGGTGGTAGTAGTGGTAGGCATCCTGCCCCCCTGGCTAAGGGTGGTAGTAGTGGTAGGCATCCTGCCCCCCTGGGTGAGGGTGGTAGTAGTGGTAGGTATCCTGCCCCCCTGGGTGAGGGTGGTAGTAGTGGTAGGCATCCTGCCCCCCTGGCTAAGGGTGGTAGTAGTGGTAGGCATCCTGCCCCCCTGGGTGAGGGTGGTAGTAGTGGTAGGCATCCTGCCCCCCTGGCTAAGGGTGGGAGTAGTGGTAGGCATCCTGCCCCCCTGGGTGAGGGTGGTAGTAGTGGTAGGCATCCTGCCCCCCTGGGTGAGGGTGGTAGTAGTGGTAGGCGTCCTGCCCCCTGGCTAAGGGTGGTAGTAGTGGTAGGCATCCTGCCCCCCTGGGTGAGGGTGGTAGTAGTGGTAGGCATCCTGCCCCCCTGGGTGAGGGTGGTAGTAGTGGTAGGCATCCTGCCCCCTGGCTAAGGGTGGTAGTAGTGGTAGGCATCCTGCCCCCCTGGGTGAGGGTGGTAGTAGTGGTAGGCATCCTGCCCCCCTGGCTAAGGGTGGTAGTAGTGGTAGGCATCCTGCCCCCTGGGTGAGGGTGGTAGTAGTGGTAGGCATCCTGCCCCCTGGGTGAGGGTGGTAGTAGTGGTAGGCATCCTACCCCCCTGGCTGAGGGTGGTAGTAGTGGTAGGCATCCTGCCCCCCTGGGTGAGGGTGGTAGTAGTGGTAGGCATCCAGCCCACCCTGGGTGAGGGTGGTAGTAGTGGTAGGCATCCTGCCCCCCTGGCTGAGGGTGGTAGTAGTGGTAGGCATCCAGCCCCCTGGGTAAGGGTGGTAGTGGTGGTAGGCATCCTGCCCCCTGGGTAGGGGTGGTGGTGCGCATTCAGGCCCCTGTGTGCATATGTGGCATTGGTGATGGGCATTCCGCCCCTATGGTGCTGCTGTTGCTGGTGTAAGTATATTCTGCATCCCTGTGTGTGTGTGTGATGTGTCGTGTACGTGTTGTATGTGTTTTGTGGTTGGTGTCTAGCTTACCTTCTGCGCCGTACGCGTCCGTGCCTGTTCCGGTAGTAT
Source organism: Calotriton arnoldi (assembly GCA_963921515.1). NCBI lineage: Eukaryota > Metazoa > Chordata > Amphibia > Caudata > Salamandridae > Calotriton > Calotriton arnoldi. The sequence goes on from CAWUFW010002187.1 coordinate 2,019,943, forward strand.
ATGTAGAATATTGGTATGATCGGGACGAAGGGATTCATGGTTGGTTCGTGTCGTTCGTCCTTCTCGTTGCTTCGCGTCGTCCTCGTCGCTTCGCCTCGTCCTCGGCGCTTCGCCTCGTCCTCGTCGCTTCGCGTCGTCCTCGTCGCTGCCGTGTTCGTCTCGGAGCCGTGGATCGTGTTGTGGCGCGAATCGGAGCTTATGTGCGCCTCTCCCGGATGCTTTGACGTGCCGTGCGTAGCGACGGGTTCGGCGCGTACGGAAAGCGCATCGTACTTGTCCGGCCGGACGGGGCTGCATTTTTCCTTGCGTGCGACTCGATTCGGCGTTTCCGGATTCGCCTCGGTCGGAGAACAGGACCTGGTTTGGGTGAGTACGGCTCGGCCGGATTCTTTGCTGTTGTGCGCATCGTACTTGCTCGTTCGGTGTGCTGTACGGATCAGTCGGGAAACAGGCTTTCGCATGGCTTTTTTCCCGACCGAATGGTATTGGGTGCGCCTCCGACCGAGATCGGAATCGGCCCCTTAGTGTAATGATTTGGTGCTATCTAGCCACTCCTTATCCTTACTCCTGATCCCAGCTATATTCCACGATCTAAGCTTTATTTGGCTAATTCTATCGATTACTTTTTTATTTTGACCACCAATGTTATTCTCCTTATTTTTCGGGCTTCTGTCACTAATGTTTGTTTCTATCTCACCATGTTCATTCAGTCAATCCTGTTCACCCAGGCTAGAAAGTGGGGCATATCGATTCGTACAGGCTACTGTTGGGCCCTTACTAGATATGTGTACAGAATTAGGCCTCGGCAGAATATGGGTGTTAGCAAGTGCAGGGGGAGATTTGTGTAACAAAGGCGTATACAGGAGGAGGTTTGTAGATGAAACCTAGCGGGACGGCAACCACTCGTTCTTCTCGATTGTTCATATATTGTTGTCTGGACTGAATCTTTTTTTTTTTTCTTTTTTTTTTTTAAGTTTCAAAAACCTTTATTAAGACACTAAAATAAAAATTACAAACAAAGCCAAAATAAGGCTCATTGCGCAGCAATCTGTCTATATCCACATTGTGATCGGCATCATAGTGACATCTGCGTGTAGGCGATATCTGAGTCAGATGTGAAGATACACAGCAAGTCGCCTACAACCCTTTCGGGCCGGCCGCGTTGTGGGGACAATGTGGGTACATAAGCGGCAAGTGTGTTATATTCAGGCTGCGTTAAGTTCTAGCAGAATAATTTCATGAAAACAACAAGAGCAATTAGAAAAGATGCATACACCAATACTCAGAAACCATCAGATGTGTGAGATGTACATTATGACCAAGGTTAAACATTTAGTATAGATGGAGCATCTGCTGTGGTGTCCCGTCTCAGTTATTGGGGGGATATGTGCCAGGGCAAGAGTATTCACACCATCAAGGGGGGGTGCCATGCGTCTAATGTGACGTTGTGTCGTCTTCGTCTGCCGTATGTTCTATTAGGTAAGTGTGTAGTGGGCCCCAGATATCTCTTGGCCGTGACGAAGGGGGTTGAAGGTCGGCATATGTAAGTAGTTGTTCTTGACAATAGATCAGATCGTGCATCCAGTCTTTAAATTTCGGCGCCCGTCCCCTGCCCCATCTACAAGCAACTCTCCGTTTGGCTAGAAGGAGCGCAAGGGAGGCATATCTGCGTATTTTAATTGTGAGGGGCTTAGTATATCCCAGCAGGGCCGTGAGGGGATCCGCAGGGATATGGACTCCGTCATGAGGTCTAGTGCAGTCAGGACCGCCGCCCAGAATTCCTGTACAGGGGGCAGTCCCAGGCCAGGTGCATAAAGTCCGCTCCCTCACGCCCGCAGCGTTCACATCGGGCGTTGTCTCGTATCTTTAGTCGGTGCATGCGTGCGGGAGTGTAATACAGTCGATGTATGTATTTATAATGGATCATGCGGAATCTGCTGCTAGCGGATATTTTGCCCGTTTGCCTATAGCAGAATGTCCATTGTTCCTCAGTCAGAGGGCATCCCAATTCCTCCTCCCATCGTTGACGAGCCGGGGGGGGATCATATTCCCTAGCGTTCTGAACCGTGCGATATAGAAGTGACACTACATGTGCGGGGGTGTCCTGTTGCAGTAGCGCATGAAGCGGAAGCATGGGTGGGGGCTCTAGGGGAAAGGTGGGCGTAAGAGATCTTATGTTTTGTCGGAGCCTTATATAGTAGAAGCGTTCCAAGGGGGTGGGATTGGCATCCTTAAAGAATTCCTCAGAGGTATTAAATGTTCCTTTAGTATATAAATGGCCCCAGGTGTGGATGGAGAGTTTTCGAAGGAGTCGACGGCAGCCGCCCTCCTCCGTCACCGGGATGTCTTTCCGCCCAAAAAGGGGCAGAAGCGGAGAGTACATTAGTGAGTTGTCTGTAGCTTTCGCGAGGTCGTGCCATGCGCTAACGGTGCACTGGACAGTGGTGGAGGCTAGGTGGTGCGGGACTGTTGTGTTACTGAGGTATGCAGTGCTTGGGGTGGGATTCATATATCCATCTTCTATTGCCAGATGGGGCATGAAGGGAGGGGGTTTCATCCAATATGTGGCCTAGTGTGCCTGTGCGCAGCTAAAGTATAGTTCCATGTCTGGAATAGCGAAGCCGCCAGCTTCAAACGGCCGTGTAAGTATGTCCCACCGAAGCCTGGCTTGTTTGCCCCCCCATGTGAGTCTGAGAAGTTGAGTCTTTATCGCGGAGAAGAAGTGACGGCTGGGAGCGTACGGGATATTCACAAAGAGATATAGTAATTTAGGTAAAATCACCATTTTTATTATAGCCGTTCTACCCGCCATGGACAGGGCATCGCGATCCAGCGCGTTATTTTATCAGTGATAGAGTCCAGAGCCCGTCCATAGTTAGCCCGCATGAGTTCTTCGCGGCTACGGGAAATGATTATCCCCAAGTACGTGAGAGTGTCAGCGCTCCAATCAAGAGGGAAGTCTGGATGGAACTTTTGTGTAGCTGCAGTGAGGGGATAGATCTGAGACTTTTTCCAGTTGATGTTAACTCCAGCCAGTTGTCCAAACAACAGAAACAGGCGAAGAATGGGATTCAGGCTTATCTCAGGGTCACGCAGGTATAGCGTGATGTCGTCTGCTATAAGGATATTAGTATTTGTCGTTCCGGATAAATTATGGCATGTTCGCGGTAGTGTTGTCGGATTTTAGCAGCCAGGGGTTCCACTGCTAGGGCAAAAAGGAGGGGGATAATGGACACCCCTGCCTAGTGCCCCTGCCCAGTGGAAATGAGGAAGAGCGGAGCCCATTGATCCCCACAGTGGCACGTAATCCAGTATATAGCAGGGTAATCCAAGCCAGAAAGGGGGCCGGAAATCCCATGCGCACCAGGACATAGGAGAGATAATCCCATTCTAGGGAGTCAAATGCCTTGGTGGCATCTAGGAATATAGCCGCTGCATTTGCGTCCGGGTCAATGTCATGCATCAGTGCAAATAGGGTCCGCAGGTTGTGGGCTGTACTTCTAGTGGGAACAAAGCCCGACTGGTCCGGGAGGACCAGTACCGGCATCAGGGGATGGATGCGGTTGGCAATGAGCTTAGCTAGGACTTTGGCATCCGTATTTATTAGGGATAGGGGCCGGTACGAGTCTAAATGCGAGGTTGGTTTGCCGGGCTTGGGCAGAGAAATTATGAGTGCCTCTCGCATGGAGGGGGGAAGAGCGCCAGTCTCTCGGGCCTCCTCAAATACATGTCTCAGTTTCGGGAGCAGTAAGTGCCGGTATGTTTTATAAAATTCAGCTGGGAGGCCGTCTGGGCCTGGAGCCTTTCCGGATTGTAGCTGCATAATTGCCGAAATGATCTCTTCGTCTTCGTGATGTGCCAGGACAAGCTCTCTTTGGCCATCTCCCAACCAGGCTATGGCAGTGTCCTCAAAAAAGGGATCAAAGTCTGCCGGGGTCTGTCGGTGAGAGGTGTACAATGTTTTATAAAATCTTCTGAAGGCTCCAAGTATGTCGGATGAGTTTGTGTGTGTCTGACCATCCTCGTCCTCAATAGTCAGCACTGTGTTAGCAAATCGGGGGGGTCGAATAGTGGAGGCCAGAGCCCGCCCTGGTCTATCCCCTTCGCCATATTGGCGAGCCGTGTGGTATTTCCCTCTGAACTTACACTCTCGATCCGCTGTTTCCTGATGGTCAGTGAGTAGTGCGTGCAAGTGCGCCTGCAGTGCAGGGGAGGGGGTATCTTGTATATGTAATTCGGTTTGTTTGATATCTGTCTCCAGTTTGGGAAGTCGGTTGCGGATATCTTTGAGTACTCCTCCACTTTTAGCAATACATACACCTCGCATGGTGACTTTGAAAGCCTCCCATATGGTAGAATATTGCGAGACCGAGCCTTCATTACGGAGGAAAAAGTCAGTTATCTCTTGCTCCAACTCCGCCTTAAAAACTGGGTCAAGAAGCGATTGCGGATTGAGGCGCCAGGATAGGTATGGGGGTTCCGTCTGTGGTGGGCTGAGGGACAGAAGGGGAGTGATCAGAGTAGGTACGGGGGAGATATGAGGTATGTGATGCCCAGGTTGCCAGGCCCCTGTCCACCAGCCAGTAGTCAATACGTGACCAGGAGGAATGTGTAGTGGAATAACAAGACCCCTGACGATCCAGCGGGTATTGTGCTCTCCAGGGGTCTACCAGGTCTTGATCTTCAACAATGTTTTTCAGAGCTAGGTGTGCGGCAGTGTAATGGTGTGGTTGTGGGTGTGACCTGTCTAAGTGCGGGTAAATAGTAACATTAAAGTCCCCTCCCCATATCAGGTGGGTGGTGCCAATATCTTGGATCTTGCCCCATAATACCCGGTAGAAATCCGGATCATCCGTATTCGGGCCATAACAGGACGCTAGCGTGATAGTTTGTGCCAATAGCCTACCCCATAAGAGAATGTAGCGACCTTGTGGATCTGCGTAGGAGCCAAGAGGGGTATATGGGAGTGTGTGTTTTATAAGGATCGCGGTCCCTCGCGAGTAGGAGGAGTAGCATGAGAATCCCCGGTGGCTAGCCCATCGAGTGGCGAAGGGGGAGGCGTGAGGACGTAAATGGGTCTCTTGAAGCATGGCACAGTGAATGTCGTGTCGGTCTAGATACGCCAGAATGCGGCGGCGTTTGCGGGGATCCCCAGGCCTCGCACATTCCACGTCAGAAAGTTATATTTGAGTGTGTTAGGTCGGGATGCCATCATGTGGTCAGTAGGTTAAAATGATCGTGTACATCAGCGTATGTCATTGTGTGTCGCATCCATCTCCTATCGCAATAACGCAAAACAGAACTAAAAAAAAAAGACATAATAACATTCCCCAATCCCTCCCGCCACCCACAACAGCAATCCCAACCTGCCGTGATCCTTTCCTCCCCCCTCCCATCCCACTTTAAACAAATTAGTCCCAACCGGGGACTACGTAATAGACTAAATCCCATTTCAATAGAATGTAGGGTTCAGCTGGTGGGTAGCGGCTAGAGGGCAACCAGGTGCTCCTCGCAAGAGCGAGGGTGTTCGGGGATAGCGATGGTAGTCCGGCCTAGTTAAAGCACGGTATAGGCCTTCATTATGAACAGTGTTAACCCATGACTAGAGAGCAGGCCTCTCGTGATTACGTGAATATCGTCATCGTCTGCCAGCTGTTCCTTCACTGCTCCAGGAGAGAGAGTTCCAGTCAGGCTTTGTCAGCACACTGTGGGAGCTATGCGGATTGGTAAGCAAGGGGAGGCAGCATAGTGTTTAGCTGGTAAAGATTTAATGCGAGGTGAGCTGCAGGCGCGCGCGCTCGGAGCAGCCGGGCCCGACACTCCCCTCAGGCAGCGCAGCAGGGCCTCGGGATCAGCAGGAGGTCCAACGGCAGAGACAGGGGTCTCGTTACCATAGGGTGTAAGGCTATTCAATGTCAGATACGCCTCCCTGTTCGTCCGCCGGGTTCCTCGGGAGTGAGCGGTCCTCCTGCAGCTTAGGTAGAGTTTTTATGAAATCCAGCGCGTGTTGGGGGTTAGTGAAGAAGTGTGGACGTTCCTGAGAGGTTATTTTTAAGCGGGCTGGGAAGAGCATAGCATATGGGATGTTGAGCTGCTGGAGTTTCTTCTTGACTTGGAGGAACTTCCGTCTCTGCTCCTGTACGGCCATAGTGAAGTCGGGAAAGATAGAGATCTCCATCCCCTGATGGTTGAGACGGAGAGCCGTGTCTCTATCGCGGTAGTTCAATACCCTAGCTATGATGGGTCGTGAGGGGGCCCCTGGAGGAGGGCGGCCCGCCAGTGAGCGATGCGCCCTTTCCACCACGAGGATTGAGGAGAATGCTTCCCTGCCGAATAGGGTGATGAGCAGGTTTTCAACATACGTCTCCATCTTACCGGTGGCCGTTGACTCTGCCACTCCTAGGATTCGGAAGTTGTTCCTCCTTGAGCGGGATTCCAATTCTTCATTTTTGGCAGCTATAACTTTCAGTACTTTGTCCATGTCAAGGGTGTGATTGGTGTTGGCGCTAGCCGTGTCCTCCAAGTCGGATATTCGTCTTTCAGCCTCGGCGAGACGATCGTCATGTTTTTCAACTTTGTGCGTGAGGCCATCCATTCTGGCTGACATAGAGTCCATTTTGGACTCTATAGATGTGAGGCTCGACTGCATTACTAGCAGCAGGTCCTTCAGATCCGCCGCCGAGGGCGCTGGAGCCTCCGCTCGGTCATCAACTGGTTCTGATTGAGTGCGGGAGGTCTTCTGGGTATCAAAGGTGAGTTTGGGTTGCCTTCCGTCAGGTTTACCCATGGTCGGTGGATTGTATAGTCCCAGGTAGTGTCGAGGCCGAGGCTATTTCGTACCGCGTTTCAGGTGAAGGCGCCGCACAGATTATAGCGCGAAGCAGGATTGCCGCTCGGTGGGTCAGCCGGGGGAAGTAGGCCCCGCGTTCTCCTGGCGGCGCCCCACGTCCGCAGCCCCAGTGATGTAGGCCTCGTGTGGATAATGCGGTATATCCCCCCCGCAGCGGATGGTATCTGCCGTCCAGCAGTGGTAATGTGCCTCAGCCCGTCTCCGGTTATGTCCCAGTCCGCTGGGCCCACTCAGTGCTCCATCAGCCGCCGCCCCCGCACCCAAGCACCCAGCGGCCCCAACAGCGGAGTCGCTGAGAGACACACGCGGTCAATGGGCGTTGTCACACAGGCGCGTTGTAATGCCTCGTGTAGCGCCTCCGAGCTAGGGCGCCCCGCGGGAGCCGGGCAGGTATGGTGTTGGCCCCCTCCGCCCGCCGGTCAGGCCGCAGGGAAGATGGATCCGGCAGCCGGAGTCTTCCCACCGGTGCGGGAAATGGTGTCTTATTCCCTCTCCTCGGCGTCAGCAGGGGCCCTCCGATGGATCCAGGAGTGCGGCGGAGGAAGGTAGGGTTTTGTGGCGTCTTCGCGTCGCGGCCCCCTCCAAGCCGCATCAGCGGGGCCAGGGCAGCTCCGCATCGGCTCGTGCGCCTTCGCAGTTTGTTCAGCCCCGGGGCCGCCTGGTCCCCCGGAAGGGCGCAGCAGCGAGTCACGGAGCCTCCAGGCAGGGCCCCGAGTGGTGCGCGCGCCGCCTCCCCCGCACCGGGATAGCTGGGCCGGGGGGCGCGTGTGGGGGCCAAAGCAGCACTCACCTCCGTCAAGAGGGGCTCCTCCTCTCCGCCTCCAGCGACCCGCTCCGATCGGCACGCTCCTCGCCCGAGGCCCACGTCCCGGCGAGCCCCAGGTCAGCAGGCGGCAGCGTCCAGACGCCCCCCAGGGGTCAGCGGGGCAGGCGATGCGCACGATTCTCATCGCTGTACAGCCACAGGCTCCCGGTCTCAGCAGGCAGCTCCCCTCACGCACGGGCCAGTCTGGGCCGCGCGGCCCTCCGCCATTGCAGGGAGCGTAGTCGGGAAAGTCGGCGATGTTTTTATTATCTGCGGGCGCAGCCAGTTGTTGTTGCGGGCTCCTAGTATGGAGCAGGGTCCGACAGAGCCTGGGAAGTGGTCACCGTTGCATTATGTGCCGGGATAATGCGGATTTATGTCGGATTTCGTCCCCGAACTGCAGGAGCCTCACATCAGTGCGGCCATCTTGCTTGGCGCCCCCGGACTGAATCTTCTTAAGGGAGGATCTTGCCGCCCCTGGGTGACAAAAGTTAATTACTATACAGTCCCCGGTACCCATTTTATCTGTAGGTCCCACCCAATTCACACGTCTCACCATTCTAATTTCTTCACGAAGGAAACTGGTATTTAAATCAAAACTAGCTATCCAGTGCACCACTTTATTTCTTAATTCTATCCATGATTCTTTAGATTGTGATGTTAGTTTGTGGGCTCCTTTCAGAATGATAGTGTAAGGTGTTGCCTCTGAGGGTAAGTGTAATATCTCTAGGGTGGAGTGCCATGCTCGTGATGTATTTAAACTCTGGTGTTGATGCGGGGTCTCCCTATCTTGCAACGTCTTTGCCCTTAGTTCTAATGGTGCAGTAGGGCTGTTTGATCTAAGACATAGTGTTTCCATGGGTAGTGGCATATTCTTGGTTGATTTAGCGTTTTGCGAAACACCCCTATCGGGTGCCTCCGCCCGCTCTCTTACTAAATTCGTCAGGGCGTTTTCTATTTGGGTTAGCCTACCCTTAATTTCAGCGAGCTCGGCTATAACCCTCTGTTCAACATTCTCTAGTTTAGCTTACAATTTTTTTTAAAAAGTCCCTTTAGGTTACCAATGTCATTTATTTCTTTTGCTTTAGCAGTTGTAATCCCTCTCTTAAAGAAAGGTTCCCTTGATCAAAAGGATCCAGGCAATTACAGACCAATCTCCCCTCTTCCACTACCTGTGAAAATAGCGGAAAAGTTCTTGAACGAACAATTGGTCTCCTTTGTTGAGACAAACTCCTAGATAACATACAGTTTGGCTTCTGGACAGGCCACAGCACAGAGACAGCATTGCTCAAGGCAACCGAAGAGATCAGGCAGGTTTTAGATCAGGGAAAAGGAGCTGCCCTGATCCTCCTTGATCTCTCGGCGGCTTTTGACACTGTCAACCACCAATTACTACTAAACCGCCTAAAGACGTGTGGAATCACAGGACAGGCGTGGAGCCTGCTAAAATCCTACTTGGCAGATCGAGAACAAGTAGTGAAATTAGAAAACTTCACTTCTCACTCTTTCTCCCTGCCTTGTGGAGTCCCACAGGGATCTTCACTGAGCCCCACCCTTTTTAATATTTATGTCTCTCCACTAGCAGAACTGATAAGGAAGTTTGATTTTTCACTCCCATCCTATGCTGACGACACTCAAATTGTCGTCTCCATAGAGAAAAATGATGGGAGTACTGGAAACAGATTCCAGAACTGCATGATAGCCGTCCATAGCTGGATGGAGAGAAACTGCCTTAAGCTAAACGCTGAAAAAACCGAGGTGATGCTGTTTGGGCCTAAATTACATTTTTGGGGCCCTGACGTATGGCCAAACACTATGGGTCCAGTCCCCCCCCCCCCCCCCGGTAGATAAAGCACAAAACGTAGGAGTGATTATAGATTCAAAACTCAACTTCACAAAACAAGTAAATGCTGTGACTTCCTCCACTTTTAATATCCTCAGAATAATCAAGAAAGTCCTACCTTTTATACCGGCCAGCCTGCAAAAGACACTAATTACAATACAATACAGCATTAGTCCTCTCTAAAATAGAGTACTGCAACAGTCTGGTTCTGACAACCCCAAAATATAACTTGAATAAACTCCAGGTACTACAGAATGCTGCAGCAAGACTCCTTCTAAAAATCCCTAAACATTGCTCAAAGGCTCAAAGAACTACACTGGCTCCTCATTAAACAAAGAATAACCTTTAAGGTACTTTGCCTAACCTATAAGGCAATTCACAACCTGGGCCCAGCCTTTTTGAACCACAGCTTCAGGCAGTATGTTCCAGTTAGGAAACTTTATTCTGCCTTGGCTAATTTATTGATACAGCCCAGATTTAAGAAAACTAGATGGGGTGGAAAGAGCATTGTGATTGAAGCGACCAAAATATGGAACACCCTCCCCAACCATTAAAAATGAACCCAACCTTATATCTTTTAGGAAAGCTGTAAAGACCTGGCTGTTTAAATCATGGTAACTCGGCCGGTAGTCATGATCACACTCGCAATCTGAAACAATCAGCGCTTAGACGCCCCTGGGCATTAACGCGCTATATAAATAAAATTAACATAACATAACAGCACCTTTTTCTTTTGGGTGCTCGTTCTCCTGATGGTACTGTGGTCATTCTTATGCTTTATAGAGGTTATCATGTCCAAATCCTCAGGCTGTTTACTTTTCTTAGCGGGAGGTGAGTTTGTTTCTTGGGAGATAGATAATGCATCAAGCACTAACAAATTATTAAATACGCATGGTTGTTCCTTTCGATGTGCACGTATTTCCCTGGGTTTCCCTTTTTCAGCAACATCAGTAATATTTGTCTCCTCAACTTGTGACGTAACTTTACAGGGTACTCTACCAACGATCTGTTTAGTGGCCGCAAGCCTTTCCTCCACATTGCATATTTTGTTTTTAATCAGGCCCACAGCATTAGTTAGGTAATTGAATTAGATATTTTAGGCTGTGGTTTCCCATGGGGCGCTTCATTAAAACTTTCTTTTGTTTATTCCTGTTTAAGTACCTATGTCCATCTGTAAAAAAACAATTCTTACTGTTGTCTTTTAGGTGATATTTTAAGTAATGTCTTTCTAAAATAAGTAAAACAACTCCGAACTTGTGTCCAAGAAAATTGGCCAAATAAACAAAGAATCACTTACAGCGCTCTCCAGCTTGCAGTGCGCTGGGGCATGGGTATCTTCCAATTCCTGAGTTTGTTGCTTCCTGGGGCTTAGGGTCCTACAAGGAAGTTAGCAAGCACTCAGTGATGGCGATGATAGCAGCAACAGGCAAAGTATCGGAAGAGTTAAAAAAGTAATATGCACTCGCTCTAGTTGCCTCTCGTTGCTGAAGTAAGGTGCTATGTCCTGGGATCAAGGGCCCAAGAGCGTAGTCCCGTCCCAGCCTTAAACGGCCGCCAACTGACCCGCCCTAGGCCCGAGCACGCCCGCATGTGTCCCGCGGGAGAAGAGTGCTGCCTTTTGTGGTGCTGGGAGGGCTGGCTCTGCCTCCAGCGCCGGAAGAACAAGGAACACTGGGGGACGGAGTCCCACCCCAGTTGGCTGCCTGGTCACTGTGAGTACGGGTCTCCGAATGGCCCTTCAAATAATCCCACGCTGCGGGAGAATAGTGCTGCCTTTTGTGGCGCTGGGAGGGCTGACTCCTCCTCCCGCGCCCCAAGAACAAGGAACACTGGGGGACCGAGTTCCACCCTAGTCGGCTGCCTGGTCACGGTGAGTACGAGCCTCAGAACGGCCCTTCAATTAATCCTGCGCTGAGGGAGAAGAGTGCTGCCTTTTCTGGTGCTGGGAGGGCTGGCTCCGCCTCCCGTGCCAGATGAACAAGGAACCGGGTGAACCGAGTCCCACCCCAGTCGGTTGCCTGGTCACGGTGAGTATGGGGCATCAGAACGGTCCTTCAATTAATCCCGCGCTGCGGGAGAAGAGTGCTGCCTTTTGTGGCGCTGGGAGGGCTCAATCCAATTCACGCCCCTCCAGTCCAGCCCAATTCACCCCCTCCACTCTAATTCACCCCACCCCACCCAATTCAACCCACCCCACTCAATCCAACCCACTCTACCCCAGAACAATCCACCCCAATCTACTCCAATCCAATCCACCCACTACCTCAATCCACCCCACCCTACTCTACAACACCCGCTGCCACTGTACTCTACTCCCCTCAACTCTGCGAGACTACTCCGACTCTCCACTCTACGACACTCTACACCACTAACTTTTAGTCATGCTGAACATCAGCCACACTAGTGTACAACATGGCAAAAATGCATTGCCAAAGCCAATAGCTTGTGTATAGGTGTGACCTATTGGCTTTGGCAATGCTTGTTCTAATTTGGAGTAGTAAAAAGGGAGTCCATTGTCCAATAAAAAATGCTGCCGGTCTTTGAAGTCGCAGACCGGAGTAATTTCCAAGTACATATGCTTTAAGGCCTCCCCCTCACAGACCTCCATAGACAAAAGCAGTTGAATGGCGGGGTGTTGGAGGGTGGAAAGTGTATTGCACCAACAATTCAAATGTAGGTAGCCCTCTGTTTAGATGAAGCCAGCAACTGGGTCCGCATGCAGTTTCTCAAACAAAACAAGAGTAACCCTGTACGTCCATGCGAACTGGGTATTAAGTTACAGCTTACAACAAGTGTTCATATGGAATTAATTTAGAAACAATTTTATTTCGCCACAAATCTTGATTCTGTGTTGATTTAATCAAAGGAAAGAGAGATATCTTATTTGACTTTTGTCTGCAATACGGTATTATAAAGAGAAAAAAACGTATACTCAAAACACAATAAGGTAGCCCAATTATTATGTTTCCATGACCTCAGTACAATCCTTATAATTGTAACCCTTAACTGTTAACTATTAACTATGAATTACACATAACAATACTATCATTCTCCCTTAGGCATTCATACTTACATAATGGAGGATCAGTATCCAGGACCTCCTGACGTATAGTTCTTGCTCTGTGCACAAGAAGGGAAGCACAGTCCACTTCTATGTAAACCACTAATTCCAATCTTGGTAGCCCCTTAGCTACAATTATTAGCTGTATCTAGTCTGGAGAGAGTTCTAATAACGACACAATTTGCAGTCCCCGGGTCAACTCTGTCCTGATGAAACCCTCACATTCCAAGTAGGGTTAAAACGTCGTCGACACTATTATAGGATAGTCTAACAACGAGAACACCAGAGAATAATCTGGCTGATCTTTCATGCATTAAGAAATGAGAATTCAGACAGCCTTGTATATACCAATAACCTGTTCTCAAATTTTAAGTCACTTGATTGTCACATATTTCTATATGTCTGGTTATGGTTACTTTTACTTGGGGTTTCTATATCTCTAATTCTATTCTTCAAAACACTCCTCACAAATTTTTTCTGTGGTGTAAAAAAAAAAAAAAAAAAACACGTACCGAGTCAAACATATATATTTTGGTATTGCATACTTTTCTTCTCCTAGATAAATGATCTGAATAAATGAATAAATATATGACCCAGTTCGGCTTAACTGAGGTCATGGAAAGGTTAGAAAAATGATAAGGTAGCCCAATTATTCTTTTGAGAATGTTTTCTCTGTATAACACCATATGGCAGACATGTCTTATTTGACTTTTGTCTATCTTTCCTTTGATTAAGTATTCATCTATTTAGGGCCCCGGATGTAAGCTGGGGCTGCAAGAGCTGTTTTGTAGTCGCTGAGGCTGGGGAGTCACAGTCTTATTTTTAAAAAACGCACCTGACCAGTTCCACCGGTGACAAGGCGACTTCCATGCTGAGTCACAGGCGATCTTCAATTCGCACTGCAAAATCCAGCATAAAGAAAACTAACCGGAAAGGGAAAGGTGGTGTCATAAGCGAGGAGGAAATGCTGCGCCGGCACCCCAACCCAATGAGAGACCCTATACAGACTGCACATCTCCTCCTCGATGCACGAAGCACACCTCAACATCCACGAGCACTTGGAGAAGGTAACAGTCACCTGAATGGCAGACAAAGGAAGTTTCAACCAAAAAGATAATTAACACCTAAACCACTGGTTACAAGTAACAAGCATTTGCAATGAAATAGGTCTCGCATTTGCGAGAGTTTGAGCTGTTGACATTGTAAATGATAATGCCTTTTATTTATGTGTTTTATCCTGACTATATCGCCTGAATACAGCATGTCTCAAAGAGACTGTGCAAGGGCTGCCTAGGTGTGACCTAAAAAGACAGATTAGGATCTACAAAAAGATGGAGCAGCTGCAACGTCCACTAAGGGAGTGGCGAGAGACAGTCACAGGGACAGTTACAAAAAGACACCGACTAGGACCTTCAAAAGGACTGAATCGCTGCAATGTCCACTAAGGGAGCAACGAGAGGCACTCTGAACACACCAAAGCCTTGAGCGTTCTCATCGTAACACCAAAAGGAAGAGACAGATGAGGGCCTACAAAAAGACAGCTGTCACAATGTCCATTAAAGGAGCGGCGAGAGACATTATGAGAAAAAAAACGGAGACAGTCCACAGACTTGAGTGTTATCATGATAGCGCTAATAGAGCAGCGAGAGACACTGTGTGACAGACACTGAGTCATACACAAAAAGAGACAGACTATGACCTACAAACTAACTGAGCTGCCGCAACATCCACTAACGGATTGGCAAGAGGCACCCTGAGACAGACCAAAGACTGGAGTGTTCTCATCATAACACCCCAGTGGCATAATAAAGGCCCCTGCAGCCCCCACTGTGCTGGGGGGGGGGGGGGCGGCACGAGCTCCACGTGGCCCTCAGCATGGCCCCCTTGGCCAGAGAGCTCAATAGTGAGTCTGGAGGAGGGGGGGGGGGGGGGCTAATGTACTTTGCAGGGGAAGGGCCTCCTCAACTTTTGTTGCGCCACTGTAACGCCCAAAGGGAGAGACGGGAGACAGACACAAATAAATAGACAGATAGGGCCTACAACAAGACAGAGCTGGCACAACATCCAGTAAGGGAGAGGCAAAAAAAAAAGATAGAAATAGATACAAAAATAGACTGACTAGGACAAAAAAAAGGCAGAGATGCCACAATGTCCACTAAGGGAGTGGTGAGAGACACTCTGAGACAGACACAAAAAGAGACAGACTAAGATGTTCAAAAAGACAGAGCCCCGCAACGCCCAGTAAGGGAGCACTGAGAGACACTCTGAGACAGGCACAGACCAGGTCAGACACGCACACAATCACGCTTCCAGTTACATACACCCACAGAGAGGTCATTGAACACTGATCACAGCCTGCAGCTTGGGAGATTTTGTGATTAGACAAAGGAATATTTCTGTGAATCACCTGAAACTTATAAATAGTTCTTCTATTCGTTCTCCACTCTCCGTGCACTCAAAATAGACTTACATGTAAAATAAGTAAAGCAAGGGGCAGACTGAAAAAGCCACACATTGATAAAATAGCACATATTCATCACTGCCTGAGCTCAGGCCCTGATCTAAGGACACCTAGGCATGCTTTTTCGTATAGGAGGGTGGGAGCAAGGGTTAACTCAAAACATGTGGATGCTGTCATCTCGGACAAGGGGGGCATTCTTCTATATAAGAAAAATGTCAGGCCGCAAGCTCTCCTCTCGCGGGAACTACGACACTGACGTCTGCCTGACTGAAAACGCATTTTAGGCTGGCGGGAAAGATCTTTAGAACCAATGTTGAGGCAAGGCTTGGCTACATCTTTATTCATTTAATTTGGACAACAGCAAATGTGATACAAACATAACATTTCTTTTTACCTTAATCTTGATAGAAGTGAAGGATTACATTGTGCGACACACTCTCTCTCTCGCTCTCCCTCCCTTCCTCCCCCCCGGCTGGGGCAAAGGTTAATTTCAAACTCCCCGAGTATTTGCACATCTAGGACAAGTGCAGCATTTTCTAGAAAAGTAGGTACAGAGCTCCATCGGAATGAAAAACAGCATTTCACAACAACAGAAAAGATTTAACCAGAACTACAGGTTGAAAGAGAGGCCGCATCAGTATTTGTTTTTATTATGGCAACCGCAAATGTGATAGAAACATAAAATTCCTTTTCACCTTTCGTCTGTGTAACAGTCTGATGCAGCATTAAACATGTAAAGTGCCAACTTGGAACACAAGTATTTACATAACACTGTTTAGTCCAACAACCAAAAAAGACATCAGCCACGTGTGTGTGCAACAAGGGAATTCAAGGAAACCCAGGAGCCTCACTGAAACGGCAAGCAGCGTCCCTCAGAACCTCCTGAGATCAAATATCCAGCGCGCCTTTCACTTCAAACATGGTCAAATATGGTACTTTCTTGAGGAGGGAAACAAGAAAAAACAAGCATGGAGACTAGAGAACAGTATGCTGCCCTCAGAGGGAAAGGTTGTGGTTCAGCGTCAGAGCTATCGACTCGGGAGCTGGAGACCAGTGATCGAACCTCCACCTCTGTATTTATTCACAAATCAATTAACTCCTTTTTGGATCAAGCAATTTAAATAAATAAAACAGCGATCTCGGAGAAGGTAGAAGAGAGACAAATATATATATATATATTTTTAAACACGCGGTTGGGGCGGTCAAACAGTGAAGCATCTGAAACAAATGGTGCAGAGAATTGTGCCGGAGCAATTCAAAGTAAACAAGTCGACCACAAAGTAAACATAACAGGGAGGGGAAAGTGCACGAACAGATGCCCTTGGAGCACTGATAAGTAGGAAAACAGCAAATGCAAAGTCTGTGAGGAAGGGGCCGCCATTACTGAAGCTGGAGTCCTGTGAGTGCTGTGTACATTAATTAAGTAAATAGTTCTCGGAACTGCTAATAAAAAGCTCCAGAGTTAGAACACATGTAAAAGGGCCAGTCGTCATGGGAGGTAACAACAGAAGACAGGGAGGTACTAAGGAGGGACTAATAAGCCTATTAACAAATCAGAAGCCAACCTTTACCAAAGTCAATGAGGCAAGCTAATGAAATATATGGGCAGAGAGTGGGCGGAGCTTCAGTTCCATACCTGAATACAGCATGTCTCGAAGAGACAGTGCAAGTGCTGCCTAAGCGAGACCTAAAAAGCTCTGTAATACTTAATCACTGTTACCAACTGTCCATCTCCCATCTGGTCTGAGTGTGACAGTAGATGCTGTTGTGTTACAATTTGTTGCAGTACTCAACCATTAAAGCAGATTTCATCAAACCTTTTTGGTCTGAGCCCCACAAAGCAAAGAGCCCCACTCCAAAATGTTATGGCAAGGATTGGGGAGTGAGAGCGGCAGGACTTCACACAAGGGTCGGGGCTTATGAGATCATTTCAGGAAGACTTTCTGTAGCTTATGATCCACAATAAATTTGAGACTTAGGCAGAGTTTTTTGGCCAATTTGTTTGATGAATTTGCTCCGTTATGACATAATTGGGATGTTATGCCCCCTCACACTCCTGGGACCCAATGTAACTGCTGGACAAGTGAGTGCTTCTGCCCTGAGTGACAGTCTATCTCCTCCGGCTCTTTCATTCCCTCCTCACTATGCCCGGTCATCGCTGCATTCTTGAAACAGGCTCTTTATACCTTTTTAGGTCGAGCCTGCCGACAGCGCACAAGCGCTGCTGTTGCTTGGCAACCTACTGTATTCTATTGTATTGTATTCTCAAAAAACTCTCTAAAAGGGGCTTTTAACCTGGCCATTACTTACCATTTGTTGGCATCGTCATCACTCTTTGCTGCTTTCTAATTCGGCAGCATGGACCAAGTACAGATTGATTTCCCTTAATTAGTGTCTGTCTGCTGAGATTTAGGTACTATTTCTTCTTTTTTTTGCATTTTGAAATAGCTCAAACTCAACCCCACCGGAATGTATTGGGATGCATCGCCAACTCGGCGATGCAGAGCGCGCAATGTAAATTGTTTTATTTATTTATTTATTTACTTACCTCCGTTCCGCCGTAGTCCGGAGTTTACTACCCCCCACCCTGCCCCTCCCCCACCCCACCGCCCCGCAGCACTCCCTCGGCGAGCCGCCACTGTGCGTTTGGGTGTGAATAAAATCTATCTGGCCACTTTGCGACCACTCTGTCTTGCTTTAGCTAGTTATTTTTCATATATTGAACCTTTTATTTCTGTCTGTCCCGAGGCTGCACTTTGGAATAGAAAAATGTCAAAGACGACATTTCCAGCAAAAGTGTTTTTCTTTTTTGGATCCATTTCACTGGGGAACAAATAAAGGAAAGGAGGTAAGAGAGGGTGAGGACCGTTTCTTGAAGTCACGGTTTTCAGAAAGTGAGGAGGAGCTAGACGGAAGGAGAGAGGGTGGGGCAGCTGTCAGTGGCAGAGCAGAAGTGGACAAAGTCCTTGTCTTCTCTGGTCAAGAAGGAAAAGACAGAGTCCTTTTCCTTCTCTGCCCGCCCGTCCCTGACGACCAGAACGCGGAGCCTTATCTTTATGCCTTGGCTATTTCTGCCGTCCTGGGATTCATTCTTAAAATAAAAAAGTAGGGGAACAGATTCTACTAAATTAAAGAAGTAGGGGCACGCCGTGCCCTGCGATCCCGCCCACTTCGACCACTGGTCTTATAGTTGTAAACATTGGCATACCAGACGGGAAGAAATTACATCCAGCGCACACGCCAGTCACAAGGCTGTTTTTAACCCCCTCTCAACCAAGCTTTATTTAGTACAGTTGGAGTCAAACATTAGACTGCTCTTATCTTCATCCTGTTGCACATCATCAATGTTTAATTACTTTAATAGGCGGATATAAAGCTGCCATATTGGTGGCAACTTCATCCAAATCTAGAAGTGCCTTTAACATTTGTGCAGAAAGTTGTCTCTATCGTCACTGTGTGATCTGTGCCCTGAGTTGGTGAGAGCAGACAGGCCAGATTGGGGCACCAAGCATTACTTGGATAATCTGATGCCAACTTGGTGGATTTGGATTCCCAGGTCATTCCTCTTCCTTTCCTTACACAGTTGTGTCTGTTGCTCTTGTCCCTCCTTCAATACCAGGCATTTTATTCTTCTACCCTTCTTTTCTTTCTTGCTTTTCTCCTCATGACCCTTCTTCTGTTCTTCATTCTGCCCCCCCCCCCTTCCAATATGCTTTGCTTAATGCCCCTTCATTCTCTTATTTTTCCTCCATCAACTTATTTCCTTATCACTCTTTCTCCTCCTCTCTGCACCTTCTCTCTATTCTTCACACTTTCTCTATCGATCATCCTTATTTCCCTCCCCACTTTCTCACTCCACTCCCTCACCTTATCTCTCCTTTCTTTCCACTTCTGCTCCTCACGCTTCCATTCTCCCCGTCACTTTACTCTCCTTTAATACTGTTGCTACATCCTCCTTCCAATGTTTTTTACTCGCATCTCCATTTCCTCGTTCTCTTCTTTTTCTTCCCTGACATTGGCGCAAGTGACTATAGAGATACTATACTTGTGTGAAGCAGGATGAAGCTGGACACCATGTAGTGTTTGAGAGTAATGAAAAAACTGGAAAAGGTACACTCAATATACCACAGGCGTCCGGTAGAACTAGTACTTGAAAAAGGCAAGTTTAAGGCTGGTAAATAAACAAGAGTAGCAAATAGCGAGACTGGATGTTGCCTGCAGTCCTCATCTGCTACCATGTTTCTAAAATGCTCAAATAAATATATCTGAGTTTAGCCTAGCCCTCGTACCTCATCTTGATTTTCTCTGGATCAAAGACCACACCATCCAGATAAAGTATCGTCTGGTCATTTCCTGTGATCTCATTGTCAAGTTAGAGGTCTTGTAATATTTACTGTGATGTCATTGTTATGCAAATTAACAAGTTTGAAATGTGAAGGTTTCTACCTCTTTTGGTTATAGAATGTTGCCAAATACACTATCGCCTCATAGTTGGGCACCTCATGGTGAGTGAGATGGGTAGACCGGAACTGCATCTTCTCCCCCTTGTTAAGAACGGGATGAGAGGAGTGGATTCGCATTGAGAGTCACCGGCTTCCTCCCCTTTGTCCTCCTTTCACTGTGACCTTGTGACTGAGGTGTGCTTGGATGTAAGGCAAGTTGAGGACCCCCCAATGTATTACTACTGTAGTAGTGTATTGGGAAGGTGTACCTGCCAATGTTTTTTGTTTGTTTGCTTTGATTGCTTATGTAAAACCCAATACAAATGTGCTTTTAAATATTGGGTCCATGGTGTGCTATATGTAGATCAAGATAGTCCAAGGTCAGAACAATAAAAGAAGAGTTGGTATGTGTAATTCAACGGCCATGAATTAGCTGAAAATAAATGAGAAATTCAAAGTTGTTGGAGACCGGGGATCCAAAATATATTTAGCCTACGGCTCCCAAAATCCTAGAGATGGCCCTGGCCTCCCTCAACCATCTCTCCCTCTCCCAGCTACCCCCAAACTTTCTAAAACTTCACTAGTGCACAAGGCATAGGAAAATAAAGGGGGAAAGGAAAAGATAACCTCATACAACACCATCACCCTAATTATCGAAAATTAATACATTAGATTATCCTTAAATCTTGTAGGAAGACTGGCACTTCACGTTAGACATAGGCCAAACTTTCAAGCGTCGCCTTGACCACTGGGTTCAGCATCAAACTTCCTGACATTGTTACGACTTTATTTGTGGACATTTTTAATGGCTCCATAACACCACTGTCAGGCTGCCTAACACATTCTGCATCTGATGCGTCTTTGTTGACATTTATTCTTTTCGAGGCTTGATCTTGTACTCCTTCACTCTAGTGAGGTTGGTTAACTCTAATCCCCCTTAATCCGTTCCACCATTGTCCATTTTTTGCACAAATTGCTATATGACTGACTCTATTGATCCTCATTGCTAAAGAATAGTTACTTCCACCCATTTTCAGGAACCAAGACATTTGAATTCACTGTCACCGCATTTCACCTTTCGTTCAGACAAAGCCTTAATGCTCCTTCATCTTAACTTGCTTTCTTCATGCAGTAAAGCTCTTAGCACCCTTAGTTATTCCACGCCCTCCTCCATTCCTTGCCTTACACAACTCCATCCATGCTGGACTTGTTCTCAGTAATTGAAATGGTGATTTTGAGGCAGTGCCATCAGGTGTGGTGAGATAAACCCATAAACGTGCTGTAAGTGCCTCTAGATTGGGTATGCCTGTGATTTGAGCCAATTGTATTGTTCACTTTATTGCCCTGTTCATGCTTGCTGCTTGTCAGTTGGGCGTTTGTGATGTAAGGAGATTCTTACATGTTTGATTCCACTCTAACTGCATATTGCCCAAATGGTACACAAAAAAGAAGTAGGGAACTAAACATGCAGGTGAGAATCGAACGATAAAATTCATTGATGATTTGACTGAAGAGGTGGAGTTTATACTAGGCAAAAGACGCACCGTGGACAATTCACCAACAAGAACAAAAAAACTTGCTAACATTTTTGGCTGTGAGAAAAAAGCTCTATAAATATTATCTACTCTACTCGAGGGGGCGCTAGAGGGCGCACGGCAAGATGGCCGCACCCTAGTGAGGCTCTGCCCGGCTGCGCCATAATCCGCCCAAAATCCGCTCTACAAACCACCTATCCGGTGGATTAGTGACACGTACTTGCTTGCGAAGTGCACCCGAACCTGCTGCTGTGCCCGGGATGGCCTGCGACAGGGGGAACGGCGAGAATTTACTGACGGAGGTGGCGGCCGTGGCAAACATAACAAATCTAAGATGGCGGCGCCCGGGGGGCTCTGAGGCCCACCGCGCCAATTGGTGACCTGTACCGCCGCAGCTGCAAGGAACAAGCGGCGCGGCGCCCGACTGGAGGCGGCGCCACGCATCATTGCTGCCACGGGCCCCGTGAGGCCGAGACCACGAGTGCCAGCGGAGGC
The DNA here is from genome assembly GCA_963921515.1 of Calotriton arnoldi. Lineage (NCBI taxonomy): Eukaryota > Metazoa > Chordata > Amphibia > Caudata > Salamandridae > Calotriton > Calotriton arnoldi. Next base: position 2,041,435 of record CAWUFW010002187.1, read on the forward strand.
GAGGACTGCGGCGGGAGCTGGTCCCCTCGGTGTCGGAGGCGGTGAGTGGGGCGCGGCCGCTGTGGGCCGGTGACTGTGGCGGAGGGTGCGGGCCTGCAAGCGGATCGCGCTCTGCGAGCTGCTGTAAGACGCTGGGGCGGTACTGGTGGTCCTGCCCCTACTTGCGGAGCCCCCCCTGTGTGGCGTGAGAGAGGGAGAGGCCGGACCCAGGCCCCTAAGCTGGAAAGATCTGCGGGGGACGCGTCTGCTGTTGCGGCGAGCGGGGGAGCTGATGGGCCCTGCCGCGCACCGCTGGGGTTAAACGACATAGCTATAATTACAACCCCTAAGAGCATATGTCAGTGTGAACGGCGTGGACCGCGATTGTCTGCCCCGGGGGGAGGCCGCACCTGAATTGTCTGCACCGGACATCCATCGGGCCTTGGGGGGCTCTGCGCCGCACGGGCTGACACTAATGGACCGGAATACGGCGGCGCTGTCAATGGTGGCATGAAGGTGCTGGACTACAAATACGGCGCCATTGATTAGTGGGGGGGCGAGTTGCGGCCTTCGAACCTGCGTGGCGGAGCTGGCAGGACCCCCGCTGTTCGGGTCACTCTAGGGCTGAATATATGTTATTAGCAGCCCGGGCGGCCTACTGTGTGACAACCTCCCACCCACTCGGTGATCCTGGTACGGTCATCTGCCCGGCTCCTGTTTGGGGCCCTTGCTGCGCTGGGCCTCCCGATCACACTTGCAACGAGCCGAACCTCAGGGAACCATGGGCAAGACGGACAGAACGCAACCCCGTCTCACGTTTGAGGCGCGCAAATCCACCAAGGTGTCACAAAAGGCTGCCTCGGACTCTGAGGCGGATGTAGCAGAGGGGCTCCCCGGGCCTTGAAACCACACTGTTGGCAATGCAACGAAGCCTCCAATCTATAGAGGGCACAATGGCAGCGGTCAACAACCGTCTGGACCACATGTCCTCCCAACTGGAGAAGCAGAGCGCCCGAATGGGGGAAGTGGAGCAGAGAGTCTCCGCTGCGGAGGATGGCCTGAGCGATGTCGCGGGGAAAGCTCTGAATATGGAGAAGGTCTTGTCTGTCATCCAGGCCAAGAACGAGGATTTGGAGGCCCGCTCACGACGTAACAACATTCGCCTTATTGGCCTGCCGGAGTCCACCAATGTGGGCAAGATGGAGATATTCATGGAGACACTGATTACTGACATCTTTGGCAGGGAGCATTTATCCACCATGTTCATTGTGGAGCGGGCGCACCGCTCACTGGCCGCTCGCCCGGCGCCGGGGGCCCCCCCGCGGCCCATCATTGCAAGAGTCTTAAATTACAGGGACCGTGATGTGATACTGCGTCTGGCGAGAGAGAAGGGCACCATTGACTATCAAGGGAATCGACTCTCCTTTTTCCCAGACTTCACGGTGGCGGTCCAGGCGGCGAGACGGGAGTTTGCTGACGTCAAGAAGTTCCTTAGGTCCGAGGAGGTCCCATACGCTATGCTCTATCCGGCCCGTTTGAAGATAGGACCCGACGGGGATTCTCACATCTTCAGCAACCCCAAGGCAGCCCTTGAGCATGCCAAACGTCTAAAGCGACGACGACGAGATGCTAACCAACAGTCGGACACAGAGGAACACTAAGTTATTGGGGCACATTTCTGTTCATATGTGGTTGCAGGACACGCCTCGTTGGCGGATGGGGGTGTATGTTGACCATGTTTATCTTTGCCATGGAGTACTTCCTTGCCCTGGTGGCCGCTGCCTGGGCCTATTGTATTATCGACGCTAATCTGGTGGACGACTATCTTGTGTACTGTTGTTTGTAGGCATGGATCTAACCTTTGCGCAGCCACCTCCTACTTGATGGGAGGGCAGCTGCACTCTAGTGCCCCACATGGGTACACCCCAACTGAGGTTTTCACTTTCGTTTGAGGGGTGGGGGGGGTGGATGGGATGGCTTTAGCACGTTGGGGACGCTGAAGTGGGTGGGGGAGAGGGGGAATCGAGGGGGGGCACCCTCTGGCACGGTATGTTTTGTGTTGTAGTGAGTTCTCTTTTACCTATTATTTGTATTGGCATTAATATGGCTTTGAAATACTTCATGGTTCTGTCGGCTTACCAACCACTGATCGGATAAGTGGAAATCTGCGGCTTCTGACCTGGAACGTCCGGGGGCTGAATTCTCCCAAAAAGATCAGGGCAGTGTTTGCTTATTTAGAAAGAATGAATATCCATATTGCCCTCCTACAGGAGACCCACCTAACGAATATATCTGATAAAAATGTGGGGGCAAGATGGGCTGGACACCGGGTGGCCTCCTCCTACTCTAGCTATGCCCGGGGTGTGCTGATTTTGATAAAAAAGGGGATGCACTTCCAGACTCTCCGTTCTGAGACAGATGACCAGGGGCGAGTGGCAATAGTACATGGTATACTAGGCGGGACGAGTGTTCTCCTTGTGAATGTGTACGGACCGAATGTTGATGACCCAGCTTTTTTTGCAGATGTCTGGCGTCGTGTCTCTGGGTTCCCCGATGCAGAAATTATATGGGGGGGGATTTCAATGTATGTCTGGATATGGATGCTGATCGTATGGGTAGTGAGGGGCAAGACCTAAGCTGGCGGCGGAGGCACTGCGTGGCATAATGGAGGCTGGAGGTCTGAGAGATGTCTGGCGACTGCAGCATCCTGGCAGGCGTGAGAGTTCGTTCGTGTCGGCGGTACATGGGACGTGGTCCCGTTTGGACCTCTGGCTTGTCACAGAGGCTGCATGCCCTTGGGCTACAGAGGTGCGCCACCTGGCCCGGACGCTGTCAGATCACTCTCCGGTGCTTCTGGATCTATGTGTGCCGACCTGTGCGAGGCCGCCCTTTCAGTGGCGACTACAGCCATCCTCCCTGACGGATCCGGTATTCAGGGCCACGGTAGGGGAGGCGGTCCGCAATTTCTTTCGGGAGAATGCGGGCTCGGTGGACAGCGCCGGGACTATGTGGGAAGCCTTCAAGGTCACTATCCGGGGGTCTGCATGGGGGCACAGGCTGGGGTACTGCGCGATCTGCGGCGCAGGATCCAAAAACTTGCGGGAGAGATCTCGGTGTTGGAGAGGGCATACGACGCGAACCCACTACCCGAAACCTTGTCCAGGATTCGCGCCTTAGTTACGGAACATAATGACACCGCGGACCAGGAAATAAGGCACAAATCTAGACGTAGCACGGCTAGATACTACGGGGAGGGGGGTCGGCCTAGTCGCTCACTCGCTCGTAAATTGTCTGCGCCTCGGAGCCAACAATACATCACGGAAATACTCGACGAGGCGGGCAATGCTCAATTCGGCACGGCAGCCATCAGTGAGACCATACTTGACTATTATACAGCTCTCTATAGCAACAGGGATACGGCTCAGACGGCTGATGTTGATATGTATCTAGAGGATGTAGCTTTGGGCTGGCTGGCCTCTGGTCATCGGGAACATCTCACCCAGCCCTTTGATGAGGAGGATGTGAGGGCGGCTATTATGTCCCTCCCCACAGGCAAAGCTGCCGGACTGGACGGTCTCCCGAGCGAATTTTATAAGGCATTCGCAGACGATCTGGCTCCTAGACTTCTTGAAGTCTATGCGGAGGCCTACGACACCGGCCGTCTCCCACCCTCATTGCGGGAGGCTCTCCTAGTCATGCTTTTGAAACCCGACAAGGAGCCCAACCGCTGTGATTCTTACAGACCCCTCTCAATGCTTAACATTGACACCAAGATACTAGCGAAAATGATCGCTCTCCGTCTGCAGCCGTTGATTCCCCTATTGGTGCTTCCGGATCAATCCGGCTTTGTTCCCGCAAGATCTACCGTACTTAATTTGCGCACCATCTTTGCTACCTTACACTATTTTGAAGCTGACTTCCAAGCCGTGGCAGTATTGCTTGACGCTACTAAAGCGTTTGACTCCCTCTCCTGGAAATACATGTTCTCGGTCCTTACCAGAATGGGTGTCCCTCCATTCTTTTTGCAGTGGATCAGGGTTCTGTACTCCGCCCCAGCGGCTAGGGTCCGCGTGAACGGCTGGGTGTCCTCGGAGTTTCCTATCGGCAGGGGTACGAGGCAGGGGTGCCCCCTTTCGCCGATGCTTTTCGCCTTGGCGCTGGAGCCCCTGGCCTGCAAGTTGCGCCAGCTACATGCCTCTGCGGCGCTGCGATTCAGGCTGCGACCATTGGTCGTCTCGCTATATGCGGATGATATGTTGCTTTACGTTCGTGAGCCTGCGACATATCTCCCGGCCTTGCTGCGAGAATATGTCCGGTTCGAGGGCTTCTCTGGCTTGGGGATAAACTGGGCCAAATCGTCGGTTTTTCCCTTACGGCAGGAACCTGCGAGTTCGAAATGGACTTCCCGTTGGCCTGGACCCAGGAACCTGTAAAATATCTTGGGATTTGGCTACACAGGGATCCGGCGCAGGTAATTTCCATGAACTATGGGCGTACTATCTCTCAACTTACTGAGCGAGCGGCGCGATGGGCTCGTCTGCCGCTTTCACTGGCGGACCGTATAGCAGCCATCAAAATGGTGATATTGCCCAAACTACTATATTTATTTGTGAATATTCCAATCCGCTTGAATGTTTCTATTTTTAAGTCTCTACAGACGGCCCTATTGTCGTTTGTCTGGGGGGGCAAGAAGCCTCGCTCTAGCTGGGACACTCTGGTTCAACCCTTTGACCGTGGCGGATTTGAGGCTCCTGATATGCGCCTTTACTATCTCTGCGCTCAGGCGCAGTTTGCGCATTATTGGTTCTATCCGCAGCGTCTCTTACCCCATACTGCGATCGAGGCGGATGCGATCCTCCCACTCCCATTGGTGGCTGCGGCCCTCTCGGGGGGGACTGGAGGTCCCCGGACGGAAATCAACCCGGTCCAGTGCACGGCTTGGGCCTGGCGGATGCTGGCGAATCGTGCAACACTAAACTACCTTTATGCCCCCAAGTTGCCGATAGCGGCGCACCCCGGCATATCCGCCCTGCAGGAGAGCTTGGCGCGGACCACGTTGCAAGCTGCCGGGATAACCCAGATGGGAGACTTTTACAACCAGGGCCGCTTCCGCTCGCCACAGGACGTGCAGGCGCACAGGCCTCACGATATTATGCTAGGGTTTACATATGTTCGGGTCCGCCAGGCCATCCGGGATGTCTATCCTGACTTCCCCGCGGAGCCCCAGACCCTACGGGCACTGCAGGCGGTGCTCGAGGGCGAGGCCCGTCGTGGGCTGATCACTAAACTTTATAATTCATCTCTTCGTGAGCGGGAGGCGGAGGCGCATCCCTCCTTTGCTAAATGGAACGCGGCCCTGGGGGGATACTGTCAGAGGACCACTGGTACTATTGCTGCAAATTGACTGGGCGACTGACAGCCAACTGCAACTTACGTATTATACATTTTAAATTCATGCACCAACTTTACTATACCCCGGTACAACTGCGGAGATTTGGTTTACGAGATGATGCTTGCTGTGTGCGATGTGGACAAGCTGATGCTGACTTCTTACATCTCTCATGGTTCTGTTCAGGGATAGCTGCCTATTGGGCTAGGGTGACGGCTGTGCTAACGGATGTCGTAATGGAGAGAGTGCAATGTACGCCCGAGCTGTGTCTGTTGGGCGGTGTAGCGTCCCTGAAGCCGTGCAATCGGAGACTGGTTGCAGTGGCCACACTTATGGCTAAGCGAGCTGTGGCGCAGTGCTGGGGTGCAAGGGTACTACCCACGGTTGGTAAGTGTCTGAGGGATCTATCATACTGTAGGGAGCAATTAGAAATTTATGCGGCGGAGTTACCCGAGTCGTCCCGCCCCAAGGATTTCTGGGGCCCACTCACTCTATATCTGGCGAGCCACCCTGACCTTTAAGCTGAGCTGCCCTCTGAGGCTGGTGGATGGAGGTTTCTACCCTCATTCATCCCCGGAATCCAGTCTTATCCTTGTGGATGTGTTTAGTGAGAGCCACATTGCTTTTGATCTCTTTGTTATATTTTTACTGTGCCAGGGGGAGGGTGGAGGGGGGGTTTGTTCTGTTCCTATTCTACGATTGATTAATACTATTGCCGTCTCTTCATTTGGACGCTGCGGAAGGTAATATAATACCGATATCTCTCCGACTGTTCCTTCCTTCATGACGCGGCCGGCCCCGAGTGGTTATAGGCGGCTTGCTGTGTATCCTTCCCTTATGCTTCTGCAATACACGTTTGCGCACTCCACGGCCGGCCCCCTCGGGGGATGTAGGCATAGTGCTGTATTTTACAATGCTTCCATGTTTTTGCCTTCAATAAAGGTTTAAAAAAAAAAAAAAAAAATATTATCTACTCTACTCAATCACCTGCTCCCTCTGAGAACAGTCTGTGTTGCTTTTCAACCAGTAAATGTTGAGAGTTGAATTTAACCCAGATCTGTGACTGGGGGTGAATGTTTGACAATGTTCAGCTTTCCGTCCATTATCTGTGTGTTGCCATAGTCACCCTAAGTGGGAAGGGTATGCCCAGACATGGCCCCATACTCATTATGCTACTAGATTCAAGTTACCCTGGCTGATAAGAGGTGATTCCCCGAAACCGGTCCCAGGATTCTTGTTTTCCGGTCCAGGGAGGACCTGGCCTGGCAGTTTGGCTGGACTGTTCCCATGGAGAGAAGGGTCAAGACTGTTTTGCATATGGCTGGGTCCCAACTGGGGTGGCATAGTGAGCACAAAAAAAAGACAGATTTAACCCAGATCTGTGACTGGGGGTGAGTGTTTGACAATGTTCAGCATTCCAGCCATCATCTTTCTGTCTTTCTATAGTTAACCCGAAGTAGGAAGGGTATGCCCAGACGTGGGTCCCGTGCTCACTATGCCACTGGATTCAAGTTAGCATGGCTGATGAGGGGTGATACCCTGAAACCAGTCCCAGAATGCTTGTTTCTGGTCTAGGGAGGACATGGTCTGACAGTTCGGGCTGGACTGCTCCCATGGGGAGCAGGGGCAAGACTGATTTGCATATGGCTGGGTTTAAACTGGAATGGCATGTTGAGCAAAATGACAATGGATTTAGGCTCAGATCTCTTTACTGGGGGTGAGTGTCTGTCAATGTTCAGCATTCCGTCCGTCATCTTTTTGTGTTGCTACGCAGGTGTCTACAATGAGTAGCTCATGAGCTACTAGTAGCTCTCCAGCTACCTGTGAGTAGCTTTCCTTTGTGCAGCCCAACTTATGACTATCGAAGCTTTTGCTTGGTTGAATTCTTACATGTATACAAAAATTAAAAAGCATGTTTTCAAGACGCAAATGTGTGTATTTTTACAAATCATTCGCTGATGTCTATCGAAAAATAGTTGAATTTTAAAAATGTGTTTAAAGCTATTATTTGAGTTGGAGAGATTTATTACTCATATTTATACCTTGGTGTAATATTTTTGTTCAAATTGTCAAAGCCTTTTTGACATTATTGCTGGAAACCCTGCCAAATGCACCGATGTGATCACTGCTGACACTCTTGAATGGGGTGTTTACTTTTACATCACTAGTCTTTGTAGCTCAGGATGATTGTCATTGAACATAAGTAGCTCTTGTTACACAAAAGGTTCGAGACCCCTCAGCCCAAGAGGGAACGGTATTCCCATACGTGGGTCCCTTGCTCGCTGTGCCACTGGATTCAAGCTAGACTGGCTGAGGAGGGGGTGAAACCTCAAAACCGGTCCCAGGATGGTTGTTTCCTATCCAGGAAGGACCTGGCCTGGCAGTTAGGGCTGGACTGTTCCCATGAAGAGGAGGGTCAAGACTGATTTGCATATAGCTGGGTTTGAACTGGCGTGGCATAGTGAGCAAAAGAACGTTGGATTCAACCCAGATCTTTTGAGTGGGCGTGAGTGGTTGAAAAGTTTTAGCACTCAGTCCATCATCTTATTGTGTTTGCTATGTTTGCCCTAAGTGGCCAAGGGTATGCCGAGACGTGGGCCTCTTGCTCGCTGTGCCACTGGATTCAAGCTAGCCTGGCTGATGAGGGGTGATACCCTTAAACTGGTCCCAGAATGCTTGTTTCCAGTCCAGGGAGGACTTGGCCTGGCAGTTCAGGCTGGCCTCATCCCATGGGGAGCAGGGGCAAGACTGATTTGCATAAGGCTGGGTCCAAACTGGAATGGCATGTTGAGCAAAAACCGATGGATTTAGGCCCAGATCTCTGTACTGGGGATGAGTGTTTGACAATGTTCAGCATTCTGTCCATCATCATTTTTTGTGTGTTATTTGTGGCTACGCTGGGACCCTTACTTCTGTCTGGAGTGCATGCTATGTTTACAGATATGTGTAGCAAAAATGAGTCACAACACAGGAAGCGTTAAAGCATTCAGTTTGTTGTTTCATGAACTGTTCCTGAAAAAAACTGTTGTGTTCTTTCAGTTTTAAAGTTTAGAAAGATGAAATCCAATAATCATTGTTTGCACAATTTGCACCACTGCATGAATACATTTTTTAATGTTTACCTTAAGAAGCAAGTGAGAATATGAGGTGGCAGGACGTTTGAATGGAAAGCATTGTAATTTATGGTGATAATAAAGAATAAGCAGTGATTCTTTTTTATGCTTATAGTCACAAAATGTTTGCACTAATTGGCTATTTTTTAACACTTCAGATTTTCTGTGTGATGTAACTGACCATTTTACTATTTACTGATGCGTATGCCCAACTAAAAACCCCTATTTAACTCTCCCATTGATATACTGATACTTGACAGTTCCCACAAAGAAATGCAGATGGAATACAAAGTTTGATAGCTAAGTAGTACACTGCCTTAGTGTAAGGTATTTCGTCTGTGAGTACTTAATGCTGGGTAGACCTAGCAGATGATGGATGTAGTGACAACAGACAGGCTATTTCATAAAGATAGTGGCAGGCACAAGAACCGTACAGGGGGAAATGATGTAACTGGTTAAATGGCAAAACTATTTCATTCAGAGGAGGCATATGTTAGTAAGCATGCAAAAACAGTAAACTTCCAGAAATTGGACATATTGGGGTCTTTCCTGGCACGTAACTCGGCATACAGAGTGTATGGTCTGGCAAAGCCAATTGGTATGTGAGCAGTTTGGCCTGACAGTGATGGGACAGCCACATACGTTTCCAGGCTTAAAGTTAAAATCATTATTATTGAAAGAAAAACACCGTGACCAATGATGTGACACCTCTGTGATCATAATTACGCATACCTGCCACCTATTAAGTTGGGGAACCTTTTCTAACTTGAAAACATGCACTAAGGACTTCTACTAAAGACAATATCCCTCATTCTGGGTTAGCATTAATATGTGCTGGCCCCTAGTTCATGTGCTATTGTAGAACCTATTTTGCCTTTTAGCTTTTTCTATGATAATTATACAGGAAAATGGATGATTTTGCCTCATTTTTTTTAAAGAAAAAAATTACTGATAGATAACTTACCCCTACACCACTCTGGAGTATGTTGATGAAATTCGAGCCGGGTATTACACCCACTCCTTTCAAAGATCACCAGCCCCCACTGTTGGTGACCTTATTTCACTGAAATCTGAAGTATCTGATTTAAAACATTTGCTGTTAAGTTTGATTGACCAAGCTCGCAATTTGAATTGTGCTCCCGTTGCTTTGCAGCAACTCCAACCTCAGGTCGTCCAAAATAGCCATCCAAATTGCAATTCCCCTTGCATAGCCCAACTTGCAAGGTGGGTTGTTGTGCAAGAGGGATATATAGAAAACAAAGGGATCCACCCTCAAACTGATGTATAACCGTGTACTCCCAGACTATATGTGTTTCCTAGAGTTGTGGAAAGCACACAGCTTTGTTAAAATACCCCTCACACACCAAAAGGACCCTTGGTGTCATGCTTCATCATAGGGGTCTTCCCGCCCCGCCCCGCTGCGGGACGGGGCGTGCTACAACCTACGGTTACGCGGGAGCACTTTTGTTGAAAAAAACCACAAGGCTATGTGTAGTGTAGGAAAGTGAGTGGAAGGGTCAGGAGTGAGTGAAAGTGTGATTATGAATTAAAAAATACCTGGCTCTATGGATTAAAAAACTTTAATATTCATTTGAGCTGGTATTGTTAAAAATGTTTTTTAATGCCTTTTAATGCTGTATTTTCTCTTCCAGATTACATAAAGTAGTATACCTATTGAGGTACTGTATGTTGTGCATGTTTATTTGGCTTGCTTACCACGTAGTACTGACTACTTGTACATACACTTTTATTGATCTTTTTGACATTTCTTTGTATTATATTGTGAGTGTAGAAGGGATCTTTTTGGTCCTGATGAAGAAGCCACGGGAGGGCTTCGAAACTGGTTGACATAGGAGGGCCTGCTCATTATAGCACAGTACCTCTAACTTATTCCCCACTTTTAACAATACCAGCTCAAAGGAATATTAAAGTTTTTTAATCCATAGAGCCAGGTATTTTTTAATTCATAATCACACTTTCACTCACTCCTGACCCTTCCACTCACTTTCCTACACTACACATAGCCTTGTGGTTTTTTTCAACAAAAAGTGCTCCAGCGTAACCGTAGGTTGTAGCACGCCCCGTCCCGCAGCGAGGCGGGAAGACCCCTATGATGAAGCATGACACCAAGGGTCCTTTTGGTGTGTGATGGGTATTTTAACAAAGCTGTGTGCTTTCGACAACTGTAGGAAACACATATAGTCTGGGAGGACACGGTTATACATCAGTTTGAGGGTGGATCCTTTTGTTTTCTATATATTGACCAGAGGAGGACGTATCCACCTCCATCGCTCTCTTGAGCATCACCTCTTCACTCCCTCTTTTTGTTTTTTTGGTGCAAGAGGGATAGCCTCACAGCTTTAAGAATTTCAACTGAAGGGAAAAAAATGAGTTACCTAAAACTGGACCCGTATTATGCGAAATTTGAAAATCAACATGACAATGAGGAGAAGGAAGGGCAGGGTTCAGCACCTAAAGCCAGAGCCTTTACAAGCAAAAGCCCAACGCATAATGAAAATGTGAATTCTATGGCCAGGAGTACCTTTTACAGGGATATTTGTAACTATTCTACCAGTGGATATTCGCATCCTTGGAGGTTTGTTCTAATTCTTTAAAAGAAGCCACCGTTTATCTGACAAAGGTCCCTAAATTAAAAATATGTGAACATGAGAACACTCCTCCATTGAAAAATAAGATTGTACATTGATTAGGTCAATACGGCAGTGTTACTATGGTGACCTGGTGGAGGTTGCTCGCTTTCCTGACCCTACAGGTTGTTGGGACTATGTTAAGGTCATCCTCAAAGATGCTGATCTAACACAGGGTCTTGTTATTGTGGGCTTAAGGACAGACCCCCCAAAAGGTAATGAGATTCAGGTTAAAATATCTGCCCGCCCCCACGGCCAACAAGAACAAATTCCATCTGATAAGTCCCCAGAGAGAGAATCATATGAGTTGGTCAAGGAATATTCCATACAATGGGTACATGGGAACGTGATGGCTCAATAGCTTAGTTGCATGGGCCTCTGATATTAATGAGAGTGATGACTAGACTTTACACCCAGTGGGTTACAGTCCCTGTGAAAAACATTGTAATTTATTAGAGCTTAGCATAGAGCATGTTAGGTCTCTAAAGCAGGTAGACACTACTCCAAGTGGCATAAACAACACCTTTTGCAACATTATTTTGAGTCGGTGTAACTATATTGTTGCACCTAGCTATGTTTATTCACTTTCTGCCATCCCGTTGGAGGTCAGAATTTCTCAAACCAGAGATCTCTAGTGTTCACTTTCATTAATTATAGCGCAAAAGAACATATTGTTGTAGCTCCAGGCTCTATTCTAACAAGAGAGGCCGCTCTAAGTTGGAATTTGGCAGGCTTTTTTTGGGGGGGAGTTTTATATAGCGCAAACTCGACCCTAAGGTACCAGAGCACTTTACATGAGCACCAGTTGCGTTACAAAGAGACACATTCATTTGTTAGGCGCAGGGAGATTAAATGATTTACCCAGAATCACAGGATGTTGAGCGTCCCTGCCGACTCTAATCCGGTTCCCCAGCTTCCAGAGCGACCGCTCTAGCCATTAGGCATAAAAGCGAAACTGGGTAATAGCGACTGGGATACATTTATGGATAAGTTTTACTTTTGTCTGATGCAAGAGACCTGGGCTACCAGGGATTACCATAGACGGGGCTATTCAAATGTTCAAATATTGGCTGCAAAGTCCAACGCTGGTTGGCCAACAGGTGACTTATGCATTTGGGTGAAAATAGGAGGAGTAGTAATTGTTTATTTCGGAAAATTACATTCCTTAAAAACATTCGTGAAATCATACGTTTTCAATATAAAACACAATACAAGATACGTGTTAAAAACAGCTAAAAGATAATAGTCATACTACGTAATCAATCAAGGGCAAATAACATTGTTCATATTATACTAGTTGAGGTGAAAATAGCTTTAGACTGCACTGTAAAGAAAATTGAAACAAACTAATTAGAATTCTTGAGTTTAAAAATATCAAAGGGGAAATAGAAGACTGCTTTTACTACTTAATGTACACAATCGAAGTGTAAATAAGTCCTCTGAATCATCTATGTTACGACAGCTAATTACCATTTTAAATACCTATGGGAAAGAGTGTTCAATAATTATTGGGGGTGACTTCAATACAACTTTTGAACTGTTGAGCCTCCTAAGAGCGAGAACGATGAATCAGGGATGTCCACATGGGCATCTTCATCTGTTTCCAGATTTCTAGAGTGTCCTTGCAGTTAGTTGACATCTCAATAGCACATAGATTACTGGCATGCAATGGGCGTTCAGTTGCAGATGCCCGGGCGGCATCTACATTTAAAAGAGGCAAATACAGAAGAAGTATTGACTATACATTACTGGATATGGATATTACTGCCTCTGGGGTGATCTTATTGATATGGAGGTTTCTCCCAGACATGATAGTGATTATGGTCCTTTGGTTCTCCATCTCAAAATAGTGGATTAGTCATCACAACCAACAGAGGAAAAATGTGAAATGGGACAAAATGAATCATTCTTCCCAAATCATTGTGTCTATCTGTAATAAAACAGCTTCAAAGTTGGAGTGTTTTACAGAAAATGTATCTAACCCCTTGTTAATATTGAAAGCACATAACCAACTGTTTGACCAATTTAGTAATGTGTTCGTTAGAACTTCCTTATCGGGCCAAAATCTACAAAAAGGTAATGAATGGTTCAATAACGAGTGTAGAACAAAGAAATCAAAGCTTGTAGTGGCAATGAAATAAGAGGACAGTGAGGCAATAAAAGCCTCTAAGCAGCCTATCAAACAAGCTACATTAGACTGGGATCGTAGAACAAGAGCTTCTTGACAACACTAGGCGCAATGATACAAGAATGTTTTGGCACACAGTATCCCATGGTGCCCGGAATTGCACCATGAAACCGGAGGGAGGTTCATGTCCAGCCTTTATAATGGCCCGATAGCAACTGAGGCCTCTAACCCTCCACTTGAACCTTGCCTGGACAGGTGCAACTTTGAATCAGTAAATCCAGCCTTTTTTCCTTCTGTTTTTGCTTTCCAAATCAGCTGCCTTGACATTGAGCGGCCGTTTCTTTGGGTATTCCTCACGGCTATCATACCCGCGGCCCTACAATGTGGCCATGAAATTTCAATACCCATTTGCTCTTTTGATTCGATTGATGTACTAGACTTTCATACTGGTGCCATGCCCTTTATTTTAAGAGGCTTATGACTCCATTGGATATTCCACTCTTCATTTATTCTCAATAGCCCTGACGAAGTTCAAGCAACAATCTGAACGAAACGCGTTGGCTGGATGATGATATTTAACTTGAATTGATTCAATAAAGCTGATGACTAAAATGAACATATTGCCGGACTCATTATCTTTATAACATAGGACACAAAAACGTCAATGGTGCACCATTCCAAACATCCGTTATGACCCAATAGCAACTGAGGCCTCTAACCCTCCACTTAAACCTTGCCCGGACAGGTGTAACTTTGAATCAGTAAATCCAGCCTTTTTTTCTTCTGCAAGATATGCTGATGACTATGAAAGCACAGAATAAGGTCAAGCTTCTGGTTTGAATAAACTACCTTTGTATCTTTTTCTTTCTGAACCGGACATCTGGGCTCCCTATGTAAACACTGTTTCTAAAGAAATTGCCTCTTGGGCTTCAGTTCCCGATACTTGGAGGGGCGCTGAGATAGTGCCAATTTTTAAGATGGGGAGCTGCACTGATCCCAGTAACTATCAACCTATGAGTCTGCTCGATAACTCGCAGAAAATATTCTGCGGACAGGTAGATGTTGGTTAAACTTACAACCTGGATGACTGATGGTAACATCTTGAGTGGATTTCAAGCTGGGTTTAGACCGTAGACCAGTACTATTAAACAGGTCTTTAGTTAAGGTGTAAGGTTATTGACACTGCCAGGACAGCCTATATGTCACTTATGTCGACCTACAAGCCGCCTTTAATAAGGCCCCATGAGAAAAGCTGTGAGGGGTTTTGGCTGAACTGGAAGTGAGTGGTGGTCGGTAGTTTGAGCAGGGAGGGGGCAGGTTGGCTGCTCACATACACAATCACTCACACACATGTATTCACACACATACCCACACCCATCACAACACTCACTCATATTCATACGTACATGCCCGCAGCAAACATTTAAAAAACACAACACTTACCTGCTGCAGCTTTCAGGGAGGGAAGTCTCGGAGCTCCCAGGGGGTTTGGACTGCCGCCTTCTCTCATTGGCTGACCTTAGAGGAGGTGGTAGTCCCTACCTTGTCACAGAGTGGGATGGGGTCAGTGAAAGGTGCTGATCCCACCCCACTCTGACAAGTTGTCAGTGATAGACACTCTACCCTGGGCACTTCAGCTTAATACTGAAGAGCCCAGGTCCAACGCTATCAGTGACGCTTCCCCTCGCCATCAGGGGGAGGGCCTCGAAGCACTTGTGCCAGGCTGAAGAGGTCTCGTCCACAGGGCTGTGAAATCCTCAGCCTGGCAAAGTTCAGCTCGGGGCAGCCAGGCGCCTGCACATTTAGCGCAAGTACAGCACCTGGCTGCCTGACCTGACCAAGAAGAGTGTCTATCAGGCTGACCTTTGCTCAGCCTGACAGACACTCTCCTTGTCGCAAAAAAGGTGGGGTCGTGGCCCTCCACCTGTAAGGACGAGACATGCCTGCTGCGAGTTCCCTGTGATTTATATTATGTAATTAGACGCTCACATACAGACAATTTTGCGAAAGTGAGGTGTGGCCGAAATGGAGAGCTTTCTGAAAGGATTATGGTCAAAAAGTGTGTATGTCAAGGCTGTGTCTTGGCGCCCAGCCTCTTCCTTCTTTTTATAAACTGTTGTACTGAATATCTAGCCAATTCTGAGATTGACTCACCTCTCTTGGCAGTCAAGAAGGTGTCTGCCCTATTATTTGCAGATGATACCATACTCCTCTACAAAACTCAAAAAGGCCTGGAAACCTTGCTGAAAGGGTTGTTACCTTTTGTAGTTTACATAGTTTGGAAATAAACACACGAAAAACAAAACCGTATAGCATTCAACCCGGATAAAAAAATTTTAGGGAGGAAATAAAATTGTTACTCTTTTAAGGGCGCTGTTATCCAGAATTTGACTATTTATGTATTAGGTTGCCAGATTCTCACACAAGGCATGAGCAGATTGCTAAAAATACATCATTGTTGAAACATTGATCAAGTGCATTAATCAAATTCCTTAATTGTGGTAATGCTTACCCAGTATCGCCAGCCATTGAGATGTATAGAGCCCAGGCTACTAGCACAGCCCTTTATGGATCTGAATTAGTGTGAACATTGTAATATGGACAGTCTTGAGAAAAGTAGAAATCTTTTTCATAGGGTCTTTGCTGAAGCTTCCAAAGATTGTCCCGCTAGACCCTGTTAGATTAGATTTGGGCCTGAAATCAGTTATTGGCCATGCTGAATTACATCCTATCCTATTATGGATACGAATATGGTCAGCGGATGAGCTTACCAGCCTATAGAGAAGGCTTATCTGTAGTAATTTTATACCAGATGACGCTAAAGATTCCATGGTTGAAATATATAAAGGGCTTATGAACTAGTTTAGGATTTGGGGAGTACCGGTATAATGCTTCATGTATCACCAAGCGCAGGCATCATGTAATAAAGGAAAGGTATTAGTATTGCACACATGAGAAACTGTTAACCACACATAAGGTGGGTCATGTTAAAAGTAAATTCCGAACGATGAAGTGGGAATATAGATTTGAAGAATACATGGATTTTATATTATTTCCAGCAGAATTAAGTTTATACATTACGTTTAGGATGAGGGTCATTCGTTGGCTGCTTGTAAAAGCACATGGTCAAAGACTGACCCTGAAAGCAAGATTTGTCCATTGTGCAAATCTGCAGATGAAACTGAGGGACAAGTTCTCTTTTTTGCACTGCATATAAGAAACGTAGGCGGAAATGGATTGAGCCGCTCTGCTTACAAATAGGGATAAGGAAATGCCATCTTGCCTTGAAAAGATGTAAGTCTGACACCAGAATTCACGTGTGCCTCCCTTCTCAAGCTATTTTAAGTTCCATGGGTAGGATCCTCAGGAGCCAGCCTAATCTATAATTGGGGAGGCGGTGTGGGGCCCTCCTACCGAGCCCTTATGTGACCCGGGGTTCCCCATCCCCCGGGGCACGCAGCATAACAGTGTCCTGGGGCCCCACCCCTCAGTACACTGCTGTTACCTACCAACAAGAATGCAGAAAGGAAGCGCTTCAACTCTCTGCTCGCAGGCAGGGAACACAGGATTGCTTCAGCACAGCGGAGCAAAAACAAAAACTGCTCCTGCTGGATGGGAGCAATCTAGTGAAGCCAGCTCCCACCGCACCCGTGATGGGTGCTGGCAGGGCTGCGGGGGCCACAAGCCTCACCCCACAACCTCCAACTGATGACAATGGTCTGGGTGGCCCTGGTGGGACCAGGGCACTTATCAAGCAAAAAAAGGAAGGCCAGTAACCATCAGACCCAGAATGTGTACTGGCAGGGGTGCCAGAGGGGGCCATGGGCCTCCCCTGCGGCCCTCAATGTTTATAAAAGTTGTGGGTGCCCCGGGTAGAACCAGGGCACCCACTCAGAAAATAAATAAAAGGAAAAATGTGTCAGATTTCTGCGCTGCCCCATACAATAGGGGCTACGTGCAGGGAGCCGACGGGGCCACCCTGGGTTTTCCCAGTGCCTCTATAAAAAACTAGCAGGCTGTGGGTGTCCCAGGTGGGACCCGGACACACACAAATAAATAAAAGCTGTATAGAATAATAAATGAGCAGCCGGAGATGCTCATTTATTATGTTCTGCTCATAGTGCCCTTCAAGGGCTAATTAACATATATTATGGTTCATGGTGGTGCCCCAATCTGGACAGGGGCAATACCAGCATGTTAATTAAGTCTTGGGGTGGGGGGGTTGCAGGGAGTGCAATAGCCCCCCAGAAATGATTTTCATAAATTAACCCTATGTTTCCTGAGGTCTATAAACATGACAGCAAGAAAAGTAATAGATATTTTTGAGCATGCCTAGAGCTGGAGCTATTGTTATTCAGCACGGGAATGTAGCGACCCCTTGTGGTTGGTATTATGGCTGCATTATGTGTGTAAAAGAAGGATTCTAATACATGTTTAAAGGTTTTTTTTTAATCTAGAAAAGCTTCATTTAAATGTTTAGTAGACCATTGAAATGCTTGCTATGAATTTCTTTGAGTATGGTTTTGAAGTCTAATGATTTTAAATTATGATTATTAACATGTCAATATTTTTTAATTAAGTGGGGGACCTTTTGAAAAAGCCAATAGCCTTACCATTATATATTGATGTTGTGATTCCTTTGACAAGCCAATAGGCTTGTATCATATATTGATGTAGTCGTCCCTTAACAAAGCCAATAGGTCTGTCTTTTATATTTTTCTGTGACTTTAAATTGAAAAATCGACAGTTATAGTTAGGTATACTTAAAAAAAAGTAAAAATTCACTGAAGAAAACAGAGGCTTAAGTGACGTTAGTTTGGTGAAAATATCACTTAGAACATTTTAAATTAAAAAAATGCTGAAATTCACCAGTTGTAGATAACTGATGAATCTATAACTCACACCATGAAGTAACTATAACTTGCGCCCTTGCCATGCAATGCTAATACCCTCACATATTACATCACTCATGATGTGTTCAATGACAGCATTGATATTATCACTGATGACATCTGAAATCATGTCATTTATGACAAAACTATGCATGGCAAGGGCATGAGTTATAGTTACTTCAGTTAACTATAACTGGTGATTTTCAGTGTTTTTTTTAGTTTAAAATAATATGTTGTAAGGGACGTTTTCACCTAAATATAACATCAATTTAAACTTTGTTCTTTTCAGGGGAAAAACGAATATATATTCACTGAAAAACAGAGGTTAAAGTAATGTTAGTTCTAGTTATCTCAAGTAACTATAACTTGTGCCCTAAGGTAACTATAACTCGCTCCCCCGCCATGCACAGCTTTCTCATCAATAATTTTCATGGTGAATGGTTCAGTGATATTAACAATTTTGTGATGAGTGATGTAATATGTGGGGTAATTAGCACTGCATGGTGAGGGCGCGAGGTATAGTTACCTTAGGGCACGAGTTATAGTTACTTGAGATAAATAGAACTGGTGAATGTCTTTGTTTTTTTTTAGTTTCAAATGTTATGTTGTTACTGAACATTTCACCTAGCTATAACACTACTTTAACCTTTGTTTTTTTCAGTGAATTTCTAGTTTAAAAAAAAATGTAAAGTCATATTTTGTTACCATACGTAAAGCTAACCCAATGCAGGCAGCCAACCCCATGCTGTAATGTTGGCTGCAGGGCCTGGCTGGTGGCCAGGCCCTGTGGCCACCCCCAGGCAGACAGCCAACCCCATGATGTGCATGGCTTTCGGCCATGTGCAGCGTGGAGGTGGCCACAGGCAGCCAAACTCACGTGGGGCCAGGCCCTGTAGCCAATTCACCCACATGCAGCCAACTCCATGCAGTGCATGGCCTTCACATGCCTGTGTGCAGAGGGGGCCTGTGGCCAGGCCCTATGGTGAACCCACCTGAAAGGCACCAACCCCCCCACAAGCTGCCCAACTCCATGCCACGCACAGTCTTTAGTGATGTGACAGAGGGTTGCCCTTTGGGCCCTAGGACCCCTCACCCAGGGCCAGAATATGTATATTATATTAAGGGGAGGGGGCACCCAGCTCCTCCCCAACCTCAATAGGCCCCGGAGACCCCATTCCCTGTGGCCAAATTCAACAAAAAAGGGGAGGGGGTCCTGTGGCCCCTGCCGGCTGCCTACGTGGTGTGGGAGCTGGCATTGCTCCTCACAGAGGGAGCAACTATCTATGCTTGCTTCCTCTGGGTGGGAGCAATTTGAGCTCTGTTTCCCTGCCCACACCATTGTGGGCAGGGAAACACAACACCAAGTCTTCTCTCAGCCGGTGAGAGCATTTCTAAATCTCCTGCAGGCGGGAAGCAGACTTGTATGTTTGCTCCCTTTAGGCGGAAGAGTTAAAAATTCTCCAGCCTCTGGGATCAATGCATGTTTCCCTGCCCGCGCTAGTGTGGGCAGGGAAATTAGTGTGCGCTAGGGGTTGAGCCCCCCGGGACACAGTAAGTGAACCGGCCATGGGGGATGGGATGCCTGGGGCTTTTTTATTTTTTTAACTTTTTATTTACGTTTTCAAAGTAATCAACAATACAGCACAGTGAGAAAGGGAGAGGCAGGAGGACATCATAATTTATCTCAGGTGATTCAGTTGAACAAAGCAAAGCATCAATAGGATCATTCCATTTCTCTCCAGTCTCCTGTAAAGGGAACTGTTCACCCCCCAAGTAGTCCCCGAGCCTCATTGAATCTTCCATCACATATGAATTATGCCCTCCACCCAATCAATCAGTCACTTTTAGAGTCACCAAGACTCCCAATACCCTCAACCTCTGCATCAGCCTTCGGATCCAAGAACCCAGCACACAAAGCATTCCACACTGCAATATCCTCTACTGCCTTTTCTTCTCTCCTACTGAGACTCATATGCGCTTCCTCTGCAACCGCCCGCTCCATAACATCCCTGCACCAACGATCAAAATCAGGAGCCTTCTGACCCAACCAGGTATTGGCCACGTGTCTTCTGGCCAAGATGAAGGCCAACTGCAAAAATCTATAGGATATTTTCTTTCCCTTCGTCCTAACAATATTAACCAGGAGGCAGCAGGCCTGAATGAAATCAAATGTAATACTTACTGCTGTTTGGATTTCCAGCACCCCCATGCCCAATACCTCTGGACCCCCCCACACTCCCAAGTTAAATGAATAAAATCCACCCTGTCCACGCCTCATCTAGGGCATACCGCCGGGCGGGTAGGATCCCAGCACTGAAGTCCCCGCTGTGTTATGTAGGACCTATGTAAAAAATTGTGATGCGTTAATTTAAAACACGCAGTACAGGACACCGTATGCGTGAGATCATTGGCTCTGTCCCAATCTCTGTCTCTGAGAGGTATATACCCCTCACAGACAGAGATTCTACTGTCTACTTCCCAGGCTAAACGTGATTTTGGTGTGGCCCCCACTGCGTCTTCACGCATAGCCTTCTACAGGAGCATGATCAAATGCCGGCCCCCTCCACATGTCAACATTATGCCCAAGGTTTGAGAAGATGTAGGAGCCAGGTTATTTCCCCGGTGAACTTCAGGTTTACAACAAACTAAGTGCCGCTTGGCCTCAATACTGAGGAGGAACTCGCAGTTCACCTAGGATAGTTTGAAGTGAGGGTAGGCATCATCACCTTTTGTTTTTTGCGTGTCATTGACTGTTGTTTTGACTTAAATTTTAAATACCCAGGGTGGCTACCTCAACCTAAATTTCCCCAAACTCCTCTCCCAGGTTTCTTTTGTTTTGTTCTCTCTGGATTTGTCCTTTTTGATACATCTTGAAGCATGATAGTGTGGGTATTGCTGATTTTGATGTTTACAATGGAGAGAGAACAGGATACAAGATCCCATGTATATGCCCAAACAGGGCTAAATTTATTATGTTAGAGTATATTTTACCTGGATGCTTTTTAAGAGGCATAGACCCTGTTACTTGAGGTACCCTGGGCAATACCAGAGATAAATTATTAGTCTCTGTGCTTTTGAAGAATACCAACTATAGGTCTGATGGTGGTATGGAAACTTACATGATAGTGATGTGAGCTATAGCACGCTCTTGGGTACAATTTTTAATGGTAAAGCACAGATGAGATCTGGCAGTGTGTCTCATGTTCTTTGATACGTCCACTATTAATAGTTCATTGATGGGTATAATACACATACAGCCAACACCTTATAATGAAATGAATATTAACAAGAACTTTATAATAATGAATTGTACAATGATGTATTTTATAACCGTTGCGAGAGAGATCTAATGATACCATTCTGGGTTATAAATGCATGGATTTTATGACCAATTGGGAAATACGGAATGAGTTTCTCTAAATGCCTATAATAAATGTTTTATGTATATGAAGGAATTGAAATCACTTTAAAAATTTGATGCAAATTTGAAATCTGATATCGTGAGTTAACACTGAATATTGAATGTAACTCTTTTGTGATGTGTAGTATATCGGATATGCATCGGGTTTACCTATTAGAAGATGGCAGCTGCCACGAATAGTTTCTACGATCATATTGCATGAATTGTCTGTCTTTTATTTTGATCTGTTACGTCATTTGAAGCTGAACTAATTAAATGTGCTTTAAAATTAATTCAATGATGCACACCAGCTAAACGTTGAGACAGGCGTTTGCCGAAACATGTCTGTTTCACTTGTGACATTAAACAAGTGCTCTTTCTCTCTACAGTGAGTGCTGTTTCTGTAGGAGAGTAGGATCTGCTTCTTATAGTTACCCCCACTTTTTGCTGATGTTTCACTGTTTTCGACTTAGTCTGACTGGGATCCTGCTATTCAGGACCCCAGTCTATCTGCTTTCTCCTCTAAATTGATTGCATGTACTTTAGGTACACTCCAGATTGGATTCTGTCCCTAGTATATGGTATACAATGTACCCAGGGCATAGGTACCCCAGAGGCCTCCCAGGGGTTGCAGCATGTATTATGCCACCCCTGAGAGACCATTCAAAATGACACCACAGGTCTGTTATTGCAGCCTGTGTAAGGTGGTGCATGCACCCCTTACTTAGATATAGGTTCACTATATCTATCCTAATCACTGCACATATAAACCTATCAGTCACCCCTATGGCAGGCCTTATCGATCCTGAAGGCAGGGTGCTGGGTTTTATGTGAGAGGGTGCCCATGCATGAGCAGAGCCCCTCTGCAGCCTTCGGAACCTATTCCCGGGGTTGTTTGTGATGCAGCCAACCATATATACTTAAGTGCATTATAACCTCGCGGTAAATGCTAACTTTAATATGGCTGCATGGAAACATGTCGTGTTTGGTGTCAAACACCTTGGAATCATACCTCCACACCAGTAACTGGTGTGGGAGGTATGATTCCACCCTCCTAGAGGGAGAAATATGACAACACCGGTACACCCGGTACCAGCTTCACAGAACCCTTGCATCACAAAATGGATGCTGCCAGCCACAGACACGAGTCTGCCCGCCTGCTGCTGGACAAAACTCCGGCAGGGGAAGGCTTGACAATAGGTTTCCTGTCACAGGGAGGTGTGACCACCTCCCAGACAGGCCTTAGTGTATTGGGGCTGGGTGGGTGCACTCTCAGAGTGCTTTGATGTCTGCACTGGGGGCACATTTGGTGTCCTCGTGCATAGTCCAGCTCAAACCGGTTGCAGGGGCTATCAGCCCCTGCTCTGGCGCGGAACTGGACAAAGGACATGGGTGTAGCCACCCCTCTGTCCTGACCCTCCCATAGTTGGGTCCCCAGAGTTTGTCCCACCCCTTCCTTGGGTATAAAGTAGGAACCCCTGGCTACAGGACTTTAGATATTACCTGGACTAAACTCTGCTACAGAAACCAAGTAACCTTCGACGATCTACGCTTTGCTGGACGACTGAAGAATCTCCCTTGGAGTAAAGGAGTTACTCCCCTGCTGAGCAGGCACCTAAACGCATTTGACCGGTTTGCATCTACGAAGCTCCCGAAGGACTCCGAAGATTTCTGCAATACAGGAGGTGGGTTCCTGAGGTCTCCAAGGTCAATCTGCGCTCTCAGCAATTCTGAGGCCCGTATCCCTCGTGGGGACCGTGAAACCTGTACCCCTGGGCACCGTGTACATTTGCAGCAGCATATGCTTTTCGGAAATCCCTGAAGCTGTGCTTTGGGCTACTTGTAGTCCTGATCCCTAGCAGCAATTCCACCAAAGATTTCCGGCCTACACTCCACGAGTGTTCCGTGGGCTGGCACTTTGGGATTCCTCTTGAGGTCGCTTTGCGATCCCTGGTCCATTGGCCTGTGGGTCCCTGAGAAGGCAACTTTAACTTTCAGTGGGCTTCCCTGGTTGCTCCAGACATGCCCTGACTCTCCATTGCTTGGTGAGTCCCCAGGACCTTGCTGGTCCTCGCAGAAACATCTTTCCTCTGACCGCGTGGGTTGCAGTTGCCAAGGCTTGTTGGTGTTCAATCCGGACACTGCCCCCCCAGCACTCGACATCCTTTGTGGGACAGCTCGAATCCGGACTGTGGTCATCACAGACGTCTCCTGGTCCCTGTGGCTGCAGAGTCAAGCTTCACCTCTTCGCGCCTGAAGCACCCGACATCGGTGGGCATTCGATTGCTCCGCTCCTGGTCACGTGAAGTGACCCAGACTTTGTCCCCTCTGCTTTCAGGTTCTTCACATCTCCGATCCAGGCTTGGATCACACCGGACACTTTTCTTCTCCACGGCAGCAGTACTTTCCCGCATCACGCCATTGAAAACGACGAGGGATTCCAACACCACTTGACCCCTATGCACCCGGCTCCTCTGGAATAGGTAACACGGGTACCTCGGTACTCTCAAGGGTGCTGGCCTTAGAACCTTCTATGTTTAGCCGGGTTTGCCTAAAGTCCTCTCCGAAGTGTCCTTAATCTTTAAAATTCCAACCGCGACTTTCCCATAGAGTTGTACGGAGCTCCCGTCTGTGTTCCCACACTGCACCCGTCCTCCGTGGGTCCCCTGTGTCACTACCTTGGGTGGTTCCTTGGGGTCCCAGCGATTCTACGTGCTCTAGGCACTGTGTCTAGTCAAGTCGTGGTTCTTATACCTCTTTCTTAGTATATGGTTCGGTCTCCCCCTGGAGCCCACTGTGTATTGTGCTATTTACTGTCGTTCTAGTGATTTAATATTGTGTGTATTGTTCTCTAATCTCATAAAGAGGGTAGTAGAGAGTGTTTAGTAATAAATACATATATTTTATATACACCTGGTGTGGATCTCCTTTCATTTGGTCATTCAGGAGGTTATATACTGGTAAAACAAGCTGCTTTACATTCCTTCAAGACTTGGGTCGTTTGGACTGGTGCAAGGTGCCCACTTTTATTAGTGGACAGCATATACCAGGCCAACTTCTCACATTGGTGTGCAGCGGTTGGGATTCAAGCTTGCTATTGTTTTACCAGATAATCTCATTGAGTGACTAACTGAAAACCACTAAAGGTACTTAGGTACATATAAATCAAGTCTAGAATAAAGTAAGTTCTACTGAACTTAGAGTTGGGTAAGTCAAGGGCCTAGCACACCCTTTCTCCAACTCAAGAGAGTTCAGTTCCCACTAGAGTAGGTAGGTGCATACACCACACCACACTAGCATGTCTTCTAAGCCTGAAGTCAGTGGCTCCTTGCCAACTAAGTACGACCATCTCTCATTCCAGGAATTGAGAGCCATGTTTACATCCAGGAAACTGAAGTCAGGGAAAAATCCAAGCACCCAACGTCTCATAGAGACTTTGCTTTTAGATGACCTCAGAAAGACTCCAGGGTCTGATGAGGTAGGAAAAGGGGGTGGGACAGCAGAAGAGGAAAGGACAGGAAGTGAGAACTTCAATGACCTGGACTCTGTTGCTGGCCAGGAGGATCAAAATGATTCTACCCTGGACAATCCAATTCTTCCTGAAGGTGAGGAAGGAGGCCACAATGGTCCTCTCTTTACCCCACCTGGAAGGGTTAACAGTTTACCAAGAAGATCAAGATCTCCTTCTCTGGAATCTAATCATTCTGGTACATCTGTAGGGAGCTCTGTGTCTCATAAAAGGGAGTCCTCTTATGAGAAGAAGTGCCAACTGCCTGAGTTTGAGAGGTAAGCTCGGAATCAAGAGAGAGCAATTGGCCTTAGATAGGGAATCCCTGGAGCTTCAGAGAGCTTCTCAGAAGTTGGGGCTAGAGCCCCATGGTGGCAGCTACAGTGTCCCTAGGAGTAGAGAACATACTCATGACCATAGGAACCTGAACAAGATTGTCCCTCCCTACCAGAGTGGGGATGACATCCACAAATGGATAACTGCACTGGAGAGGGCCTGTAAGGTACAGAGGGTCCCTCAGGAGCAGTGGGCAGCAATCTTGTGGCTCTCCTTTGCAGACAAAGGTAGAGACAAGCTCCTCACTGTAAGAGAAGAGGATGCTGATAATTACAAAGTCCTGAAGAGTGCTCTGATTGATGGGTTTGGCCTAACCACTGAACAATACAGGTTAAAGTTCAGAGACACCCAAAAGGCACAGACTCAGGACTGGGTTGACTTTGTAGATTGTGCTACTAAGGCTCTGGAAGGCTGGTTACTTGGCAGTAAGGTATGTGATTTCAAAGGATTGTATAATTTAATCATGAGAGAGCAGATCCTTAATTACTGTCAAAATCAACTGTTGCATCAGTACCTGGTGGACTCTGATCTGACCTCTCCCCAAGAATTGGGCCAGAAGGCAGACAAATGGGTCAGAACCAGGGTGAGGCAGAAGGTTCAGAACCAAGGTGGTGACTCCAAGAAGCAAGATTCTAAAAACTCTGATAAGGGTAAAGACCAGAAGTCTTCTCAAGGGCCCCAAAAATCTGCATCTGGTGGGGAGTCACAATCAAACAAAGGAAAAGGCAAGAAGAAGCCATGGTGTCAAATCTGTAAACAGAAGACCCATTGGACAAGTGATTGTACCAAGTCCAAGGACTCAACTCCAACCACCACTGCCCCTAAGGCAACTGTCCCCCCTAGTTCAGCTCCAAGTGGTGTGCTCCAAATAAGGGTGTAGTAGGGTTAACCCTGGGATCTGAGATGGACTCTGGCCTAGTCAGAGTTCCAACTCAGGCTATGTTGATCTGTGATGGAGGCATGGATATGGCCTCCTTATTTGTAAGCCCCAGTAATCTGGGCAAATACAGACAACAGCCTATAATAAATGGAAAAGAGGCCTTGGCATTCAGGGACACAGGAGCAAGTGTCACAATGGTGACAAAAGATCTTGTGACTCCTGAGCAAATCATACTTGGTGAGATGTACCAAGTGACCAATGCTAGCAATGTCAGGACAGACCATTCCTTGGCAGTTGTTAATTTCTCCTGGGGAGGGGTAACTGGCCCTAAGAAGGTTGTGGTAAGTGCAGACCTCCCTGTTGAATGCTTGTTGGGCAATGATTTAGAAACTTCAGCTTGGGCTGAAGTGGAACTGAAGACTCATGCAGAAATGTTGGGTATCCCTGCAGATGTGTTTGCTATGACCAGGTCATAGGTAAAAATGTCTAACACTGAACAGGCCATGGATCCTGGAAGAATGGACCAGGCGCCTTCCAAGAGAAGGAGCAGTAGGGTTAAGGCAGTGTCTTCCTCCCTGCCTCAGAATCCAGATCAGTCTCTTGAGGGAGCTGATCTTAGTCATGAAGAAGGAACTGTCCCAGATGAGCTTGAACCTGATCAGGTTGAGTTCTTGGGGACAGGGGGCCCTTCCAGGGCAGATCTGAGCCAGGAGCAGCTGAGCTGCCCCTCTCTTGAACCCCTCAGACAGTAGGCTGCTGCTGAGGCTGCAGGGAGTGCTAGTGGATCCCATAGGATCTACTGGGATGATGGACTCCTTTACTCAGAGTGTAGAGACCCCAAGCCTGGAGCCACCAGGAGGTTGGTTATACCTCTGAAGTTTAGGAGCTTCCTATTGACACTAGCCCTTGATATCCCATTAGCAGGTCACCTAGGCCAAAACAAGACTTGGGACAGAATTGTCCCTCACTTTCATTGGCCTCATATGTCTGAAGACACCAAGGAGTTTTGTCGCTCCTGTGTCACCTGTCAAGCCAGTGGTAAGGCAGGTAGCACTACAAAGGCCCCCTGATACCACTACCTGTGGTGGGGGTTCCCTTTGAGAGGGTAGGGATTGACATTGTTGGTCCCCTGGATCCTCAAACTGCATCTGGGCACATATTTATACTGGTGGTGGTGGACCATGCCACTAGGTATCCAGAGGCAATTCCCCTTAGGACCACCACAGCTCCTGTGGTGGCAAGGGCCCTCCAGGGAATCGTTTCCAGGGTGGGTTTTCCTAAGGAGGTAGTATCAGACAGAGATGCAAACTTCATGTCTAGTTACTTAACTGCTATGTGGAAGGAGTGTGGTGTAAATTACAAATTTACCACCCCTTATCACCCACAATGCAATGGTTTAGTTGAAAGGTTCAACAAAACCTTAAAGGGCATGATTAAAGGTCTCCCAGAAAAGCTTAGGCGCAGATGGGACATAATTTTGCCCTGCCTTCTCTTTGCCTACAGAGAGGTTCCACAGAAGGGGGTTGGTTACAGCCCATTTGAGCTTCTGTTTGGACATCCAGTTAGGGGTCCATTGTGTCTAGTGAAGGAGGGATGGGAGTTACCTCTCAAACCCCTAAACAGGATATTGTGGACTATGTACTTGGTCTCCGCTCCCGGATGGCTGAATACATGAAGAAGGCAACTAAAAACCTTGAGGCTAGCCAGGAATTGCAAAAGGCCTGGCATGACCAAAAGGCTGTGTTGACTGTTTATCAGCCAGGACAGAAAGTATGGGTGTTGGAGCCAGTGGCCCCAGCAGCTCTCCAAGACAAATGGAGTGGACCCCATACCATTGTTGAACAGAAGGGTGAGGTTACCTACTTAGTAGACCTAGGAACACCCAGGAGTCCCCACAGGGTTCTCCATGTCAACAGGTTAAAACCATATGTTGACAGGGCAGACATGGGCTTGCTCATGGCTACTGATGAGCGACAGGAGGAAGAGAGTGATCCACTCCCTGACCTTCTCTCACAGAACCCTGATGATGGTTCAGTAGATGGTGTAGCTTTGGCAGGCAGGCCCACTGACCAGCAGCAAACTGATTGCAGAAAAGTTCTCAACCAGTTTAGACATATGTTCTCACTGACTCCAAGTCAGACTACCTGGTGCACTCATGAAGTGGACACTGGGGACAGTCTGCCTGTTAAAAATAAGATTTACAGGCAACCTGACCATGTCAGGGACTGCATCAGGACTGAAGTCCAGAAGATGTTGGATTTGGGTGTGATTGAACCCTCAGATAGCCCTTGGGCTAGTCCAGTAGTCTTGGTACCTAAACCTCACACCCAGGGTGGTAAGAGGTTTTGTGTGGACTACAGAGGTCTCAATGCAGTCACTAGGACTGATGCCCATCCAATCCCTGATGTCGCTCGTTCATAAGGATTTATTTCAACAGAACTGCGGCGCGATGGAAACTTGAAAGTTCCAGCCAGTATTTCTAACGCAGAATACTTTATATGCCTTCAGCCGAGTAATTAGGCTTTCAACACACTTTCAGTGCTGTTTTCTCTCTCCCGGTCATTAGGAGCCACGTGGGCCCTAGCATAACTCCAGCCTCTCATCAGGGGCGGCTTATGATCCCCTCACCCACCCTCACACCACAGTCCTGATGAAGACCCCGGCATAAGGATTTCAGTAGCCTACGGATATATTGGGGTCGAAACGTCGACAATTTTTAATCAAGCCAGTTTTAACATCAGAGATTTAGTACTGTGTTAACTATTACCATGGCGATACAAGTTTTTTTGTGTATATTGTGATTAATAGGCTCAATCAAGGAGCCACATGTTTTTTGAGTAATATATTATTTTGATGCAAACTACACTCTTGAAGTCACTACCCTTACCTCACCTGAATCACTCTCACTTCACCTTCCCCTCTTTCCCTTTTCCCACCTAGGGATATCATTGTATATAATATGAATTATGTCAATAATAGACTAAGCTCAGTGTGAATTAAAGACTAAGAGCAACAAAATACCTTGTGTTTCAGTTTTTTGGTAATCACTTTGTAATTTTGGACTTTGAATTGTATGGTCGTTTTCTGGGACCACTGTTCTTATGTACCATCCAATCCCTAGGGCAGGTGAGCTTATAGATACTTTGGCCTCAGCCAAGTTCCTGAGCACATTTGACCTGACAGCTGGCTACTGGCAGATCAGACTAGCTGAGGATGCAAAAGCCAAAACAGCATTTTCAACCCCTAGTGGGCACTACCAATTTGTGGTGTTGCCCTTTGGTTTGAAGAATGCACCTGCCACTTTTCAAAGGTTGGTGAACAAAGTCCTTACAGGCCTGGAAGCCTATAGTGCAGCATATCTAGATGATATTGCTGTCTTTAGCTCCACCTGGGAGGATCACCTGGTCCACCTGCGAAATGTTTTGGAGGCCCTGCAGAAAGCAGGCCTAACTATCAAGGCCACCAAGTGCCAGATAGGGCAGAGTCAAGTTGTATACCTGGGCCACCTTGTGGGTGGAGGCCAGGTTCAACCATTGCAGAGCAAAATCCAGACCATCATGGACTGGGTTGCTCCAACCACCCAGACTCAGGTCAGAGCTTTCTTGGGCCTGACTGGGTACTATAGGAGGTTTGTCAAAGGATATGGATCCATAGTGACCCCTTTGAATGACTTAACTTCCAAGAGAATGCCAAAGAAAGTTCAGTGGACAGTCAGCTGTCAAAAGGCATTTGATGACCTGAAGCAGGCCATGTGCACTGCTCCCATTCTGCAAAGTCCTGACTACTCCAAACAATTCATTGTCCAAACAGATGCATCTGAGTTGGGGGTAGGGGTTGTGTTATCACAATTGAATGATGAAGGTCAGGATCAGCCAGTAGCTTTTATTAGCAGAAGGCTGACCCCCAGAGAGAAACGTTGGTCAGCCATTGAGAGGGAAGCCTTTGCTGTGGGTTGGGCTCTGAAGAAGCTGAGGCCATACTTGTTTGGCACTCACTTAATTGTTCAGACAGACCATAAGCCCCTCTTATGGATAAAACAGATGAAGGGTGAAAACCCCAAACTTTTGAGGTGGTCCATTTCCCTACAGGGGATGGTCTATACAGTGGAACATAGACCTGGGAGTAACCATGCCAATGCAGATGGACTCTCCAGATATTTCCACTTAGAATATGAAGACTCAACTGGTCAAGGTTAGTTTAATGTCCTGATGTTTGGGGGGGTTGTGTAGGAGAGTAGGATCTGTTTCTTACAGTTACCCCCACTTTTTGCTGATGTTTCACTGTTTTCGACTTAGTCTGACTGGGATCCTGTTATTCAGGACCCCAGTCTATCTGGTTTCTCCTCTAAATTGATTGCATGTACTTTAGGTACACTCCAGATTGGATTCTGGGGTACCCTTATAAGTCCCTAGTATATGGTATACTATGTACCCAGGGCATAGGTACCCCAGAGGCCTCCCAGGGGCTGCAGCATGTATTATGCCACCCCTGAGAGACCATTCAAAATGACACCACAGTCTGCTACTGCGGCCTGTGTAAGGTGGTGCATGCACCCCTTACTTAGATATAGGTTCACTATATCTATCCTAATCACTGCACATATAAACCTATCAGTCACCCCTATGGCAGGCCTTATCGATCCTGAAGACAGGGTGCTGGGTTTTATGTGAGAGGGTGCCCATGCATGAGCAGAGCCCCTCTGCAGCCTTCGGAACCTATTCCCCGGGGTTGTTTGCGATGCAGCCAACCATATATACTTAAGTGCATTATAACCTCGCAGTAAATGCTAACTTTAATATGGCTGCATGGAAACATGTTGTGTTTGGTGTCAAACACCTTGGAATCATACCTCCACACCAGTAACTGGTGTGGGATGTATGATTCCACCCTCCTAGAGGGAGAAATATGACAACACCGGTACACCCGGTACCAGCTTCACAGAACCCTGGCATCACAAAATGGATGCTGCCAGACACGAGTCTACCCGCCTGCTGCTGGACGAAACTCCGGCAGGGGAAGGCTTGACAATAGGTTTCCTGCCACAGGGAGGTGTGACCACCTCCCAGACAGGCCTTAGTGTATTGGGGCTGGGTGGGTGCACTCTCAGAGTCCTTTGATGTCTGCACTGGGGGCACATTTTGTGTCCTCGTGCATAGTCTAGCTCAAACCGGTTGCAGGGGCTATCAGCCCCTGCTCTGGCGCGAAACTGGACAAAGGACATGGGTGTAGCCACCCCTCTGTCCTGACCCTCCCATAGGTGGGTCCCCAGAGTTTGTCCCACCCCTTCCTTGGGTATAAAGTAGGAACCCCTGGCTACAGGACTTTAGATATTACCTGGACTAAACTCTGCTACAGAAACCAAGTAACCTTCGACGATCTACGCTTTGCTGGACGACTGAAGAATCTCCCTTGGAGTAAAGGAGTTACTCCCCTGCTGAGCAGGCACCTAAACGCATCTGACCAGTTTGCATCTACGAAGCTCCCGAAGGACTCCAAAGATTTCTGCAATACAGGAGGTGGGTTCCCGAGGTCTCCGAGGTCGATCTGCGCTCTCAGCAATTCTGAGGCCGTATCCCTCATGGGGACCGTGAAACCCGTACCCCTGGGCACCGTGTACATTTGCAGCAGCATATGCTTTTCGGCGATCCCTGAAGCTGTGCTTTGGGCTACTTGTAGTCCTGACCCCGAGCAGTAATTCCACCAAAGATTTCTGGCCTACACTCCACGAGTGTTCCGTGGGCTGGCACTTTGTGATTCCTCTCAAGGTCCCTTCGCGATCCCTGGTCTGTTGGCCTGTGGGTCCCTGCGGGCGCGCTATAGGGTATTTCAGAAGCTGTAAGCACCGGACTGTGCGTCATTTCCTTTTCACCACCAGCCTTTGAGGAAGATAAATTCGAAACACGTCAGGCAGGGGTGTATCGGCTGTGAAAGGAGTCGGCAAGCCAGCGTTTCCACACTTCGATTAGGGCTGCAGCTTGAGGCCCGTGACCGAGCTCGAGTGCATCTCGCAAAGTTGGGACAAGCAGGAGCCATATACACAGGCGGCGCCCTTGCCGCCGAGATGCACCACCCGCTAATTTGGGGCCACGAAGGTGGAGCGACGACCACTGAAATTAGGAGGCTGCTTGCTTGCTGAGGCCCATTGGCGGGCTTTGAACATCCCAGCAGTATATTCAGCGCACTTTCAAGGGGATATCTACATCCCTCCATGACTACAGCTTCCAGAAAGCAATGCGTAGCTCATACAGAGCAGCCCAATGGGGGCGCGCTATAGGGTATTTCAGAAGCTGTAAGCACCGGACTGTGCGTCATTTCCTTTTCACCACCAGCCTTTGAGGAAGATAAATTTGAAACACGTCAGGCAGGGGTGTATCGGCTGTGAAAGGAGTCGGCAAGCCAGCGTTTCCACACTTCGATTAGGGCTGCAGCTTGAGGCCCGTGACCGAGCTCGAGGGCTTCTCGCAAAGTTGGGACAAGCAGGAGCCATATACACAGGCGGCGCCCTTGCCGCCGAGATGCACCACCCGCTAATTTGGGGCCACGAAGGTGGAGCGACGACCACTGAAATTAGGAGGCTGCTTGCTTGCTGAGGCCCATTGGCGGGCTTTGAACATCCCAGCAGTATACTCAGCGCACTTTCAAGGGGATAGCTACATCCCTCCATGACTACAGCTTCCAGAAAGCAATGCGTAGCTCATACAGAGCAGCCCAATGGGGGCGCGCTATAGGGTATTTCAGAAGCTGTAAGCACCGGACTGTGCGTCATTTCCTTTTCACCACCAGCCTTTGAGGAAGATAAATTCGAAACACGTCAGGCAGTGGTGTATCGGCTGTGAAAGGAGTCGGCAAGCCAGCGTTTCCACACTTCGATTAGGGCTGCAGCTTGAGGCCCGTGACCGAGCTCGAGTGCATCTCGCAAAGTTGGGACAAGCAGGAGCTATATATATATATATATATATATATATATATATATATATATATATCTCAACAAAAAGGGTGTCCCCTCAAAAGAAGCCAAACACGCAATGAGGGTGATGAATTAGCACTTTAATGCAGAGAGCAGCAGCCATGACAACAGATCCCTTCACAGCAGATCTTGAACCAAGCCCGACGCGTTTCGTGCACACCTGCACTTCTTCATGGGCTCATAGGAAAAACACTTGCATCACCATCCAGCGCTTAAATATCCATATGACCCGCCCCTGTGGGCGTAGGCAGTACCACTGCCTGCTGGTCATTGTAGTGCTGTGAGTGTCTCTTCAGTGAGTGGTGCCTGCGGTGTTTACATAAATCAAAAATGAATCCCCAGTGGGTGGTGAAAAAGTCCATAAAATCAAAGTTGCTCCACTAGAGATTTTGGCAAGTAAAACCCGATGGAATCTCCACTAGGAGAATCTGTGGCAACCTGGTGCACAAACCCCAGTTATCTGCAATTCCGCCATCATTAACTCAGAAAGAGCTGGTTTCCAGCTGGTATATCTGATCGTTTCGTAACGAGGACCCCAGGATTCCTTGCTATGATTTCAATCAGCTTCTGTGTCCCCAGTGTTCCTGTGAGGAATAAAAAATTAGCTAGCATTCGCGCCAAGAATTTTCAATTCTATTAAGGACACGGAGGCGAGGATTATGCTTCTCTTTCTTTTATTTGCTACTCACAGCAGCCAATGAAAATCGTTTTGTATGCAAATAAAACTACATTTCCCATGATGCTCGTCCATACATCACATCCTGTATAGCCCTATAAGAGCCACTGTATCCTGTTTCTCCTCCTCTTTCTTTGCTCGAACCTTGACGGTGAAAAAACATTAACAATTTCAGCCCAAAATAAGGAACATGAGTCCCAACAATCATCCTCCAACGTGGAAGAACCATAACCAAACTGGAAAGTTTACGTCTTCTAAGCCAGAAGTACTTCTGCTCCGTCTCCTTTTTCAGAACCTGAAAGGAATGAGACAGGGAAAAACCCGTAACTTCTGCTTATACAGAATAACAAATACATGTGGGTGGGTAATTATTACCAACATTGTAATAAAACCGGGTGGGATAATCCTCGCCTCCGTGTCCTTAATAGAATTGAAAATTCTTGGCGCGCATGCTAGCTAATTTTTTATTCTATTACAGGACCGGAGGTTTCGGATTATGCTAGTTTAACGCTTATCAAACAAAATTACAGTCATATCACCACCGGTTTATAATGAACTGTTTAAATGGAGACTGAGAAAATCAAACAGAAGATCTTGAAATGTCCTGAACATTAGAAATCATCATACAATATTGAGAGCCATGGCACCACGAACAGACGGTGCCCCAAACATTTGGGTATGAATCTCGTGTTCTGGCATAACTGCCGTCAACCACCTGGCTATCGTAGCCGCAGACACATGTTTAAAAAAAAATAAAAAATGTTTGTAATGTAATCAACTATATCAAACCTCCGGTCGTAAAGGCCAAGAACCTCCCTTGGAAGCCTTAAGGCATTGAACCACACATAAATTGCATTAGTTGGAAAGTTTAATATGTAACAGGTGTTGACAAGCTGTAGTCAAGACATTAATTGTAAATGAAACTTCCTGGAGTAGATACTGTACCTGTAAAGTCGGGGGCTTTACACGTCGTAGGAACACCGACAGGTAGAAAGGCCTCGTAACACAGGCTTGACGATCATGGATTCCTTGTCAACATATTATAGTCGGTCGTTTATCAAATAAGTAAAGGACAATAGAAACATGCTGCAGAGGGGAATATTTTGATTTGGGAGGGTTCACTACCCTAACATCTTTAAATAACTAACAGAATACCGGCGCAAGCCCACTGGTTTATCCATTATCCAGGGATAACCTGCAGAAAAACGACCGAACGGCCTTTGCGAACCGAACGATACGCCAATCCCTAAGACAGTATTTCTGATAAAACATTCCAACTGTGGGGAAAAAACAGCCCCCACAGAAAACACGCGTTATGTACTTACCAACGAACCCAGCTTACCATGCTGAAGAGTACCGTGTGTAATTGGAAGGACCCATTTTTGTGAAATGAATGCCTGCAGCGTGTCCGAAACCCTGCCAATTTCATTAGTGCCGGAAAAAACCTCTATGCCATAGGGAAATAACCGCCCCTATGGACTACCAAGCGCTTTTGCATGAAGGCCCTGGAGTATCGTGGAGAGGCATGGAGCACTTTGAGCAAGTCGTAGCCCGTCTCAAGGAGTACTGGAAACCAAGATGGTGACTTCCATCAGGGAGATGCCAAGATCGCCTCCGCCAAAGTGACGTGATATTGGAATCCGTTCTCCAATAATTGGAATGAACGGAGGGAATAATTGGAATGAACGGAGGGAAGCATAGGTCAGTCCCACCGACAGACGTGGGACAGGGCGTCCGTTGGTTTTCTAATGGATCCGATCTCCAGCTGAAAACAGCTGTACGTGACAAATTGGACCTGACGCTAAAAGGTCTGCTGGACAAGGACCCTGAAAAGCCTATAACCACTGAATTTCATTCGGTTGAAGTTGCCAATCGCCGTAATCTCGGAGATACCTGGGATACCAGTCTGCCACAGAGAGCTATCGTTATGGAATGTACTCTGCAATGACCTAACTCTGATGACGGAGACAGAAAAACCAGAAGTCCTTCATTATCTCCACTAGGAGGACGACCACATAACTTCTAACTTGTTGATGGCTCACACTGCCAAAAGATTGAAATCAAAGAAGTATCAAGGAATGAACACCTGACCTTTGGGCTAGGAGTCTGCAACCCTATCCACTAGGCTACGGTGCCGCATCGCATGTTGAGTCGGAAGTGTCAAAGACCTGAGGAGGAAAGTTCCGAAATGAATGAAATGAGATAATCCTGGAAGGTTCTAACCCAAAACACAAGTATATGGAATTTATAGTCGGAACGGGCCATTATATAATGGATCCCCGAAGGGAAAGGACGCTGAAGAGGAGATCTGACGTCAGGAAATTTGCGAGGCTAAGACCTATGACTGTACTAAAATGTATATACATAAATCCCGATAAACATGAACCGAAGGCTGCCCTGTTCCCTTAAGGGAGCAATCACCGATTTTAGTAAGTTGGTGAAGCACTAGGGAGCGGAGGAGAATCTAAAAGGGAAGGATCAAAGACTCCAACTATGAGCTCCTCCATCGGAACAGCAGGAAAAAAGGACGGAGGGAAGGAAGATGGCGAAACTGGACACCCTCCTTTGAAGGCTTGCATGTCATGAATCGGGTGAAATGTTGGAAAGGGAGTTGATAAACCCTAGGAGGAAGCACTAAATGGTCTGTAAAGGACCGGCATTGTGAAAAAACCCTCATCGTTCCAGAGGATGTGACCAAGAAGGTGAAAAAATGCTCCCATAGATACGTGCGTAACGAATCTGCCCCAAGGGGTACCCCTCGCAAAGGGTCAGGATCTGTCGCTGCCATTTTGCCAAAGATGTCCATCCCCATGAAAGGATTTGCGTCTCTCGGAAGAGATGTCGCAGATGGCGTCGCACAGGGGCAAAAGGACTTACTATGACTAAGAGTTTGTCCTGGTATCCCTGCCAGGTCCGGGGAAAAACCTTTTCTGTGAACTTCACAACTAAGAAGGAAAGAAGGAAAATGGCATCTACGTCAGGCGACTCTGCCGTAATTGGAATATCCGGCCGCAGTACCCAAATTGTAATCTAATGCGCCCTTCAGGGTGAAACCCCGTCGAACGCGCGCGAGTGCGCCGATGTCCGCCGGGTGAATGAAGTAGGGGAAAATCCATGTCCAGGGGTTTTGTGTCAGATAATAATAATGGTGGACGTCAAGCCAAGCTTGCTACACAGTGCCAGAGACTGTAATTTCTGAGGCCCTTTGACCGACTCTAGGATGGGGATATCCTGATCGTCAACAAAGTTCTTCTAGGAGGCTTTTCTGCGCTCTTTTAGAATAAATTACATCCTCCTTATATCTCACCCATGCAATGCTTAAGGGTGTCTACATGTAAAATTGTAGTGCAAAGCACAGAATCACGGAGAAGTAGAGGGGGAGCCAACCCTATGCACACGAAAATAATGTATCTAGCTCCTCAGCAAAGCTGTGGTCCAAGTTGTTACAGCCCACAAGGGCGTAAGAGCCATATATAAATATGAGGAGCGTGTGCGCACTCCAAGGGCCAGCCTATTGTTGCAGCCCGGAGGGCGTAACAGGAAAAACTGCTCCGTGTAAGGCACGAGGCATTATGAGCCTCGGAGCAAACAGGGGACGCATGCGATGTGCGTAGCTCAAACGTCCAAATATATATATATATATAGCCCAATTGGGCTACGCACCTCGGAGCGTGATCGGCTCCATCCCGCACTCGGCAACTAGGGAAAGCCTGTGGCGGGTAAGCGCGAAGCCGCGCAACAAACAGATAATAGTTTCTGACATATACTAGAGATCTGAACTCATACCTTCAGAGTGAGAGTCAGGGACCCCAACCACTAGGCCACAATGAGTCATAATACATTGCCTAAAAGTTTACTTCGGAAAACCACATTATTGAAAAACATCAGTGAAACACCAAATTTGAATACATAACCTTTGGAATCCAAGTCAGATACCTTAACCTCTACATCACAGTGACTCGGTAGGAACGCTGCCAGCAACAGCGCGGTATCTCCGCTCGCGGGAGCGTCTTGATCTTGTGCCCAACCGGGTCAAATATGTGTAATGACATCTTGCATGTCCTCTCCCGCGGGAGCGTCTTTATGATGTGCCTAGACTGAAAGTACCTAGCGCATCGCGCGCGCACAATCCACAAGCAGTGGAGCCTTAAAGCTAAAACCCCAAATAAACGTAATGCCTGCAAGAATGACAATCATATTGGGCGTTCGACCTCAATGAGGGCGGAGAAAAACCAATAATATGTAAAATTAAGCGCTGTAACCTATGCAGCCCAAATCCTACCGGAAAGCAGCCCAATTGGGCTACAGGTCGGAACCTGGGCTAAGCCGGCTCTGGGGCGTCCGGCTAATCAGGGGAGCCTCAGTGCACATAACCACTTAATAATCGCTGCCAAATGCAGCGCGATACCAGGCCTCCAAGCGGGAGCCTGAATGAGGTTGGCCGAGCGGGCCGCGATGTGCGTTTCAATCCTGACACAGGCAGGAAATTTAAAGATGCATGCTCGGAGTGCACACGCTGCCGAGCGCAGCGGAGATCACCGGCTCCCAGCGGGAGTCTTGTTCTGAAAGCCCGAGTGGGCTAAGGTCTGAATAGAAAGTCCCGGTCCCAGCGGGAGCCCCCTCAGGCGGTCGAGCCGCAATAAAGCACTACGTAAAGGCAATCATGTGAACAGACACAGCAAGTTAAATCAAAGCGCGAGTAGCGCATTTTAAGTCATAAATAGCGGCGCGCGCCTGATTAGCATAGAAACAATGAATATAAAGACATTCAATAATAATGATGGATGCACTTAACTTCCTGCGTGAGCAGCAAAGAAAGAGGAGGAGAAACAGGATACAGTGGCTCTTATAGGGCTATACAGGATGTGATGTATGGACGAGCATCATGGGAAATGTAGTTTTATTTGCATACAAAACGATTTTCATTGGCTGCTGTGAGTAGCAAATAAAAGAAAGAGAAGCATAATCCGAAGCCTCCGGTCCTGTAATAGAATTACATGTGCGGTGCTGCACCGTGGCAAATAATTGAAGTTAAATCTGAATAAAATCACAGAATTTCAGCTATATTTCTTACTTCTAGTCACGTTCATTTATAAAGTTTCAGCTTCCTATTTGCTATTTTGGCATATTTGGATATTAAATGTAGTTGCTTAAATGATACTTCTTCTGACACTGTAATTGTGAATTCTTTCAAAGTTATATGTAGTTGCATATCTTCTATGCTGATGAGTAAGAGTAATGTCAAAAACCCAAAGCCCTTTAAATGGTTCGACTCAAACTGCTCTAGGGCGCATCGAGTCCATTTAGAGGCAGTTGAGGTTGTAACCAGAAAATGCCGAGCCTTCTATAATAACACCCAAAAAGAGAGGAAGAGGGTGTGGAAAGATGAAGCCTGGGAGCACTTGCTGGCTGCGAGCCAATTTAGGGACAGTGCTACGTTTTGGAAAGTGTCAACTGCCCTTTTTTTATAGCGACGCTAGAGCCTGCCCTGCAGTCTATATTCTGTCTAATGTGTGGGTTGAGCACTTGAAATCTATATATGATATGACTTCCTCATCCTTTATTGTTGAGACACCAACTCGGGGCCTCATTTACAAGCCCATTGCGCTGCCGGTGCGTCACTTTTTTTGACGCACCGGCAGCGCAATGGGCGTGCCCATATTTACAAAGCCATGTAAAGTCACCCTGTGTGACTTTTCATGGCCTTGTAAATATGGGCCCCCTTTCACGCATTACTCTGTGTGAAAGGGACGCTCCATGAGTGTTGCTGTGGGTGTTCCCACACAACATCCATGGAACCTGACACATTCCCAAATTTACATTTTGTAAAGCTGGGAATGCTTCAAGTGTAGGAGTGGCGCAACGAGGAGAACTACTTTTGTTTCTTCCTCTTTCCATGCGTGCTGCATTCTGCCACCAATGATTGTTTTTGTGCAGGAAGGTGTCCCTGCAATGCAGGCACCCTTGCAACATGACACAAGGGTGTCTGCGTTGGCAAAAGGCTACCGTTTGTGCACTGGCGCAGGGGAGAAGAACAGGAATGCACTGTGTCTTGTAGATACGGTGCATTACTGTCCTTTTATTTTGACACAGGAAGGCTTGCTGCGCTGCCATGCGTCAAAATATAGTAAATGAAGCCCTAAAGAGTTAGAACCTATTAATTTTACTTTAGATGAGGTACATAATGCTATATGTGTGCTCCCCGCTAATAAGGCTCCTGGTCCTAATGGGGTTCTGATTGATTTGTTCAAATCCAACATAGATTTTTGGGCTCCTCTTTTAACGTTGTACTTGAACACAGTATTGAAAGTGTGTATTCCTGAAGCCTGGTCCACTTCTGTGATCGTCCCTGTTCTCAAGAATGGCAGCCGCTTCAACCCCAAGTACGATAGGTCCATCTCGTTAATTAGCTCATCAGTTAAGATAGTTGGCTGTATTTTGCTGAATAGGCTTGTAGAATGGGCATTGCATCAGAATGTCATTACCGATACACAGTAAGGCTTTTGTCCGGGCCTAGGCACTATGGATCAGTGCCCTAATTTGTATATGATTGCTGCTAAGTACACAATTGCGAAACAAGGGGCGCTAAAATCTGCATTTATGGATCTTAGTACAGACTTTGATAAGGTGAATAGAGAGGAACGTTGTGCTATTATGTTGGAGGTGGGAGCAGATCCTTAGCTTGTCCTTTTCTTACGAGACCTTCACTTTAACCTTATTGCATCTGTGAGATTTAGTGAGGCGGGTTAATGCACAGAGCACTTTAAACTTAACCGGGGTGTTCATCAAGTTTGCATTTTGGCCCTGTTCTTGTTTACACTGTATGTCAACAGCTTGGAAAAGTCGCTGTTTGAAGCTGGCAGGGATATGCCCAAAATCGGTATTCACTCAGCCCCTGTTCTGCTTTATGCGGATGATGCAGCTCTTATCTCGTGTACTGCTCTGGGTCTAGAGATTTTGCTTAACCGATTCGTTGAATTCATAGAAAGACTTGACTAAAGCACAAACTTTTCTAAGGCCCATGTCATAGTTATAGGACGGTGTATTACCAAGACCAGGTCTTACTGCATTCAAGGCAATGCTCTCAGCCATGTTTCTCTTTTTTCCTACCTTGGTGTCTTATTTGATTCTTCCCTGTCTTAGTCTCCTTTGGTATCAGCTAAAGGGCACATGTTTACTAGAAGCACTGTTTCTGTGTCTAATTTCGCTTCTAGGCTGGGCCATAAGCATGCCAAAAGCATATTTGATATCTACAGAGAGAAGTGTATTTCTATAGCTGCCTATGGTAGGGAACTTTGGGGGTATACCAATGTGTCTTCCCTGCAAGTCTTTGAGAATATGTTTCTAAGAAAGCTCCTCTCCCTCCCAAAGAGTGCATCTTCCTTTAGTTTTCACGAGGAATTATGGATAGACTTTATAGACGATATGTTGTTGTTGAGGCCTTTACTCCTGTAAGTCTCGGTGTGGGTTTGCCCAGCTAAATAGTTAAATTGCTTTTTATTGAAAGATTGTTTGGCCTGATCCAGCGCAGCTAATATAAATTGCTCCTTAGGACACCAATCCAGGTAAAACACTTACGCAACCTATTGTTATTTAAAACTTATGTCGGTGGGGCCCA
This sequence comes from Calotriton arnoldi, assembly GCA_963921515.1. NCBI lineage: Eukaryota > Metazoa > Chordata > Amphibia > Caudata > Salamandridae > Calotriton > Calotriton arnoldi. The sequence goes on from CAWUFW010002187.1 coordinate 2,082,969, forward strand.
TGACACCGCATACATACATTCATTCAATCTCTGGATTACACGCTAAGGAGAATGTGCTGCTGGACGAACGGGATACCTTGTTAAATTCGACAGAATAATAATTTATACATTATATGCATTAACTTTGGATCCTGTCGGTTCTAAACATCAAGGTACTCCGCTATTCGGTCGATGGACCAACAAGTAGAATAAGTTGATGGTGATTAAGACCAGCTCAATCACAACTAAAACCTTTAACATTTATAAATCATAAATTTATTAAAGAACCACGGACTCATTTTAATGTTAGAATATAATTTTATCTAAATTCTTCAATCAAATAAGTGAAATTCTTTATTAAACAAACACATTTAATATATCAATAAACATTTAAGAAAGGTTTTTAGGAAATGTGAAAATTATGCATTACCCTCGGCCATGGGCGATGACAGGAATGGTTCACCAAAGGAAAATAAACCGCAGATCACAGAATAGGACTCCCAAACTGACTGACTGTCCCGCTAACCTCCTCGGACGCACCTCCCGGGCAGAATTCCCGCAACGATCTCGTTCCTTCCCCAGTCAAAGTTCAAAGTCCAAAATGACAGAGTCTTTCGCAGCATCAAGGTGGAAAAATGAAAAATAAAGAAGCGGCATGGCAACAACACCAACAGCCACAGCAACCAACCCACGTAAGAGCAGACTCTCTTATACCCTATTCTCTGGCTTACTACACATAAAAGTTGCAATCCTCAGGGGCAAGAATCACGCTAATTGGTTCATTGGAGGGGTGGTGATGGTCACCTCATCGCCCTCCTTGTTCAAACTGGTTTGGGGACAATGAAACACACAATAAGTCTCATGACTCTGGGGTCAAAAGTAGTCCAACTTGTCCATTCATTTTGTAGCGATCTTTGATGGTCACATTTTAGTTCATCCTTTGTCACTCGGTTCTTTCCCATCCATTCCCAGGAATACATGCTGAATCTCTTGGCACATTCTTCATTGTAGGTCGGATTGACCTTCACATCTCTCACTCCGGGCACAGGCCGCATTCACGTGACTGGGACTTCCGTATTGCGCGGAGGCCATCTTAGTCATCTCACGTGATCTCATCCTTTCCAGCAGCCATTTTCGAAGCATGGCCTAGCAGGCCCGAACGAACTATCATAAGAACAAACACAACCGAAATTAAAACAAAGAAATTAAGAATTTCTGTTTACCACCCGCCATTCTAAAGACCCGTGTTAGGTGTTACCTAGGAGAAGCGACATTTAAAGCCATTTTACTTACCATCTGCATTCTTTGCCACAATACAAATTTACTACGCAACACAAATCATGCAATTTCACTCTAATCAGTACGCAAATCACAATACTAAGGTTAATTAACTTCACATTTGTAAGTAGATTAGATTTTGCACAAATCAGCATATTACCCACGTGTAGTGTTTACTAAAAAGGTGCATTTGTTGGTTAAATACATGCATATCAAACGGTTAGTATTATTAATTATTAAGAGGTCATTAATTTCCAAGGGGTACAAAATTATTTCGTTTACCCTGCTCCATCAATTCCCCCCTTTGGTGATTTTTAACATCACCACAAAAACCTATCCCTACAAAAATGTATCAGATAAATGTTTCTTGTCCACCTGCATTTGTTAGTTTAAACAACTGTGTTCTTTTCATCTTGTCTTTTAGACCTTTTGTACATGTTCTCTTTTAACTCTTCCAATTCTATCTCTCCCATCTCCCGTTCTCTTTCTTTCTTTTTCTCATTTTCTCTTTTTACTCTATTTTGTCTTTTTCTTCTTTTAATACACACATATGCTAATCTCAATAATAGCATTATTATTATTACTACTGTGACTGGTATTAGTATTTTCCCAATAAGAGAACTACCTATTTCTGTGAACCATTTCTTCATTGAGGAAAAACTCTTACCAAGTCTCTCCCAAGCACCTTCAACCTCCAGTGGGGCAATTTCTTTATGCAAATCAGTAATGTTCTTTATATACTTCTGTATATTCTCACTTTTGTCTGGAATGTAAGTGCAACAATGTTGTACCTTCAGCATTCCACAGACTCCACCCTCTTTTGCCAAAAGAATGTCAAGGACAAGTCGATTTTGCATTACCATAGCTCTCATGGCAACCATTTCGGTATTTACCATCAAGAACCCTCCAGCAGTATTCGTTGATAAACGATCCACTACTGTAGACAATTTCCGAATCTTGTATGCATTCAAAGATATACCCACTGCTGGTATCAATGCTCCAAAAATGTCACCTATTATTTCTGAGAAGCTTTCCCTCCTCCTACGGGTTAATGGTTTACCTATCTCGTGAATTCCTTTCGTTCCTCATTCCACGTGAAAAATCTTTGGAAAGACCAGGCCTAGATAGCATGTTCCATACCAATGGTCCGGCAACCTATAATAGGCTCTATTTCCGCAAATATAATAGATCCCTGGAAATACTGGATCTTTTCCTCCTTTAAATCCCCATCCCCTAGAATTTTGTATGTATCTCGGCACTCACTAGAACCCACGAAATAGTTATCATACATAGTGTTATCTCTACTAATACACAATTTTCCCTGTTGGGGCCAATCTAGAACCATAGCTGCATTTGTTTCACCTTTGTCGTAACTTCTCTCTTCAAATGCCCAAGGTGGGGTTTTTGTCTTTTCTCCTGCTACCTTTGTTTGAAACTTAACTCTTCTGTCTTCTACCATGTCTAAGAAAATCTTTTCTTCTTTTCTTAACTCACAAGTAAGATTATGTCTAAATGTATATTCTAATGTTAATTCTTTTGTTTCTAAGAAAAACTCTCCAAAAACCTTTGCAACTTTTACCTTATTTTATTCAGGGATTACGGGAATTTTAGCAAAAACTGCATCTATGTCAGTGTAGTAATACTCTAATCTACCTGTTTTATAAAATAAGCTAGCTAAAACGCTACAAGTTATTCCATACGTCAAAGGAAGGTGATGATATGTCACACCTTCTGTTACAGACGCGGGTAACTGCATACAGACATAACAATCTCTCACATCCATTGTCTCCACATATTCGTATAAAAGTTTCGTGAAGACATTCTTGGAGAAATCAGTTATTGACTTATCCCTATGAAAATCAGTACTATCCACTAATGTTACAGTGTTCTTTATGTTAGCTTTCTTGTCACTATTCGTGTCATTCACTATTACAGATGTATTTTCTACAACTAACCTAAGTGGAATTATTATTACTAAAATAAACCAGATAAGCATTAGCAAACCTGTACAATAAAAACACATCCTACACCATCTACGTAAAAACTCACATCTAGATCGTCTATTCTCAGTGTCTACCATGTTGTAATACTATCTAGTTATATGTACAGAAAATGTGTTTCCACACCTCAGAATGACTTTTCAGCCGCTCTACCCTTTAATCAGTCTCTTTTGGTGCTTTTTTCAGTTCTTTTCAGAACTTTTTCTTGTCTTTTCCAGTTTATGTGTCCTGTCCGGTTTTCTTTCTTTGTCTTTCAGGTTTGGTGCAATTCACTCTCACCCACTTGTTCACAGTCTTTGTCTGGGATTTCGTGACTGCTATCCACTTCTTTAATGTCGGTCAGTGCTATGTATAGCCATTCAGGTGACTTATATTTCAAGTTAGTTCTTTTCACTCTTTTTGGTCTCTGCAACTGTCTTTCACTTGGTTTTCTTTGTCCTTTCTGACTTGTTATTTCATTTACTTGTTCCGCATTATCTTTGTTCAAATTTATTATTTTATATCTCAGTCTTTTAATTTCGTTGGGCCAATTGTCTCCTTTTCTTGGCCTTTTCAGTTCACTTTCTTTTTCTTCTCGTTCTGCTCTCCAAGTTCTCTTTCTTGGTCCTATTCTTTGCTTTCTTTCTTCTTCACTTTCTTCAGATTCTGTCTCAGACCTCACTTCACTTCCTCTAACTTTGAACTTTATGATCTCAGTCTCTTTATCTGAATCCGAATCTTCTTGTGATTCTTCTGTTTGAAAATTCGATTCTAACCCTCCTCGTGTTATTTCCGCACTTTCCCCAATCTCTCTATCTGAATCTAAATTTCCCTGTGTTTCTTCTGCTTGTAGTTCTGACTCTACTACTCCTCGTGTTCCTTCCGCACTTTCCCAATCTTTCTATCTGAATCTAAATTTTCTTCAGTTACCTCAACGATCTCTGGAGGAATTTGCCCAAAACTTGTACTTGGCTGTTCACTGTCGCTGTTTCTTGGTTCGGTTTCAATATCAGTTCTTTTGTTTCCTGATTTTTCCTTTTGTCTTTCACTGGATTCAGGTTGGTCTGTTTCAGATGCTGAACTGGTATCCGATATCTCCAGATGTTGACTTACAGGTCGAGCTTCAAGATCTGGAACTCTGATCGTTTCAGTTTCTTCTTCAGCGTTGTCAAACTGATACCTGTTTCTTCCAGATGTCGACTTACAGGTCGAGCTTCAATATCTGGAACTCTGATTGTTTCAGTTTCTGCTTCAGATGCTGAGCTGGTATCTGATATTTCCAGATGTCGACTTACAGGTCGAGCTTCAGGATCTGGAACTCTGATGGTATGACTGGCATGAACCCAATTTTTCACACCTGCACACTTTACAGCAGTTGTTGTCACCAGGATCACTTGACGTGGCTTATCCCAGCGAGGAACCAAGCAGTTTCTTCTTCTGTGGACTTTAATGCAGACCCAGTCTCCTGGACTCAAATCATGAGCTGGTTTTCTTTCAAGAGTGGTCGCATCCGGTCCACAGAATGCACCACATCAGCCAATCCTTTGCAATAGTCCAATACAAGATGATCAGTTATAGTCAGCAGTTTGTTGACAGGTACGTGTGCTTGTCTCATTGCTCGTCCCATGATTATTTCATGAGGACTCAGACCTGTTTTTCTGTCAGGTATGCTTCTGATGCTCATCAGTACCAATGGCAGGGCATCGGGCCATTTGAGTCCTGTGGCTTGACACATTTTCCCTAACCGATTCTTTATTGTTCCATTTACTTGCTCTACCACTCCAGAAGCCTCTGGTCTGTAAGCACGGTGCAGCTTTTGTTGAATGTCAAGTGCTTCACATATCAGTTGGATTATTTCATTCTGGAAATGTGTTCCTCTATCTGTTTCGATCGTTACTGGAAAGCCATATCTAGGAATGAATTCTCTCAGCAGGAGCTTAGCCACAGTAACTCCATCATTCCTTCTTGTTGGATAGGCTTCCACCCAACGAGAAAACAAACAGACGACCACCAGGACATACCTCAATCTATTGATTGGGGGCATTTCAATAAAATCTAGTTGCATTCTGGTAAAAGGACCTCCTTCGCGTCCTATTGTTCCCAAACTCACTACTGTCTTCCTTCCAGGATTTATTTGTTGGCATGTAAGACATCTTTGACAAAGGCTTTCAGCTATAGCCCTAAATTTTGGGTTGTACCAGGTCTGTCTGAAAAGTCTGATCATGGCATCCCTACCAATGTGTGCCTGCCCATGGTACATCCGTGCCATATTAGAGATCATGCTATCAGGCATAACTGGTCTTTCATCTCTATAAACCCAGACTTCATCTTCCTTTCTTTGTCTGCAACCTGCTTTTATCCAACCATCTTTCTCCTCATCATCTGCTTCTTCCTGCAATTGTTTTACCTCATCCCAGGTTTCAACTGTGTTAATAAACACCAAGGGACATGAAACATTCTCTTTTTCCCTTCTCCGATTCATTGAAGTCATGTTTCTGGCACAGTATTGAGCTAATTCGTCAGCGAATTTGTTACCCACTGCAATATAATCGGTTCCGTTTTTGTGTGCAGCGCATTTTACCACTGCAATCTGTTTAAGTAGCTGTATCGCCTCAAGCAACTTCTTCACAAACTCACCATTCCTAATAGGAGATCCTGCAGAAGTCAGGAATCCCCTCTGGGACCAGATCTGTCCAAAATCGTGGACCACTCTGAAGCCATACTGGCTATCCGTGATCACCGTAATTCGGAAGTTCTTTCCCAGTTTGCACGCTCGAATCAGAGCAATCAGTTCAGCAACTTGGGCTGAACGTATTCCTCTCAAACAGGATGCTTCCATTATGGTTGCCACCGTACATACAGCATATGCAGCACTTAAAACTCCTTCACTTGTTCTCAGGCATGATCCGTCCACAAACATCACATAATCTGATTCTTTTAAGAGTTCATCTCTGATATCAGGGCGAGGCTTTGTGCAAAATTCAAGCACATCCAAACATTTATGATCAACATCATCTTTGACTTCTACATTTACTTCATCTGGCAATGAAGTTGAAGGATTCACACTTGTGCATCTTACAATGGTTACATTGTCTGCACCCAAAATCACTTTTTCATACCTAGTCAGCCGACTATGTGTCATGAATTGGCTTTTTGTTCGGGTCAGAAGGATTTCAACGGAGTGTGGGACATATACTCTCAAAGGATATCCCATCACAATGCCTTCACTCTGTTCCAGACTCACACAAGTAGCAGCTACTGCTTTCAGACATCCAGGCAACGCCTTTGCTACCGGGTCTAAAACAGCTGAAAAATAGGCGATTGGTCTTTTCATTTTTCCATGCCTTTGCATTAATACTGAAAGTGCACATCCGTCTCTCTCACTACAATACAGCTCAAATTCTTTTTCATAATCAGGCATTCCCAATGCTGGTGCCTCACACAAACTTGTTTTCAGCTCCTTGAAAGCCTTCATTTCCTCCTCATCCAATTCAATCGGATCTTTGACATCCCTCTTTGTCAATCGCTGGAAAGGTTTTGCAATTAATGAAAATCCACTTATCCGAAAGGGCTGTGTACGTCCATAGGGGATGCCCCAAAAAATGGGCCCGCATTTGGGGGAAATGGAACGCTTACCGCGGCAATATATGCGAGCCCCCACAAGAAGAAACAAGCTCTGACGTCAGTGACTAAACTAATGAGACGAAGGGGGAACTGTGTACTTAACATATATCCATTCAATAGATATGACCTGTGTCTCTGTCGCACTGTAACTGACGCACAATAGCTCCAGAAATGCAATACCTGAGCGCATGTATGTAACGAAATACTGATACAAAGTGGATGTATGTCTAGCACCGATTGTTAGTTATTGAAAATAAAAAATAAATGTATTTAAAAAAAAAAAAGAAAATCCATTTATCCACTGTCGACAATAACCAACCATTCCAAGGAACATTCTCACCTCTCTCTGCGTCATTGGGGCTCTCATTCCTTGGATAATCCTTATTCTTTCTGTCGTCACCTTTCGCATCCCTTTCTCAATCTTATGACCTAGGTACTGTACCTCCTGTTGACAAAATTGCAGTTTTGATGGAGACACCTTATGTCCTCCTTCTGCCAAATGATTCAATAAAGCAATTGTGTCTGTAACACATGCTTCTCTGGTCTTTGATGCCACTAATAGGTCATCAATATATTGGACCATCACAGATTTTTCTGGCATTTTTAAATCTTCTAATGATTTCTTCAGAATCTGATTAAAGATTGAAGGACTTTCAGTATACCCTTGAGGAATTCGGCACCATGCCAAAATACGCTCTCCGAACCGGAACGCAAATAATGGCTGGCTGTCAGGGTGCAATGGAATAGAAAAGAATGCATGGCACAAATCAATAACTGTGTACCATTCTGCATCATGTGGAATCTGATACAGTATTACAGCGGGGTTTGGCACAATTGGGCAGCAAGGAATAACAATCTTATTTACCTTTCTCAAGTCTTGCACTATCCTATATGTTCCATTCGGCTTTTTCAATCCCATTATAGGAGAATTACATGGGCTACTCATTATTTCTCTCAAAATTCCTTGTTCAATCATCTTATTAACTACAGGTGTTATTCCTTCAATAATTTCTGGCGTTAATTTGTACTGCGGGGTATTTGGGTAATTTGTTCCTTCCCTTACAGTAATTTTTACAGGATCAACTCCTCTCATTAGTCCAATATCTTCACCTGTGAAATCCCATACATCAGACCTGACTATTCCTTCCAATTCAATAGGGATTTTCTCCGCATCAAACACAGGAAACATGTCATTCACTCCTGGTTCACTCCTGGTTCTAGTTCTGCCATTGTCATTTTATACAGGACATCCTCATCTGGTGTCTGGAAAGCAATACCATCTGGGGTACAATAGATGGTACAATTAATTTTGCAAAGTAGATCGCGTCCTAATAAATTTACAGGACTGCAATCACAAACCACAAAGCGATGCATCTCTTTCAATGGTCCAACTTTTACCTCTACTGGTTTTGTAAGAGGGGTTTTAATCTGCCTGTTCGAAACACCTACAACTTGGATATATTCTCCTGAGAGAGGTAGGTTTGGAATTTCCACTGATCTAACAGTAGAACGGGTAGCTCCAGTGTCCACAAGGAATGTAACATTTACACCATTCACTTTTCCATCCATAAATGGACCTGACTGATCTACCTCTAGAGTTGCACCAAGCACCACTCTTCTTCCTCTCCTAGGCACCGTCATAAGCTTTCATCTGATTCATCTCCATCCTGCCGTAACCAATACTGCGAAACTGCAGCTGCGTGCGGCAATTTTGTTACCTGCTCTCCTCCGTAGAATCCTGCCTCTGCACTGTATCTCTGAGGATTTACACTCTTTGGAAGAGGTGGTTGCGGCACCTGATACTGTTGAGTAACTACCTGCGGCTGTTGCAGCTGTTGGTAACTCACCTCATTCTGCACCTGTGGATTTAATGGTTGATTTTCTGTATTAGCTTTTGGAAGAAATTTACACTCGTTTCTCCAGTGTCCTAATTTTCCGCAATTATGACATGGCCATTTCTTTTTAGCCTCTTCTATACTCATTTGACCTTTTCCCTTACCAATATTCGGTTTGGATTTAGTCTGCCCTGCATCACTAGACTGATTATTCATCTGAGCTTCTTGCTTTTCTGCAACCTTTACTTGTGCCCACATTGCCTTTTCCTTGAGTTTACGCTGTGTACATTCAATGTCGTCACTACAATATTTTGCATACCTTAGTACTTCATCTACTGTGCTATTCTGCCAACACAACATATGCTGCTTAATCATTTCACTTATCTCAGGTCTCAAGCCATACACGAATCTATACACAAATTGACGCATGTCTTTTTCACTCAAGTTCTCGTAACCACTATACTGTTTAAAGACCAAAAGCAGTCTCTCATAATAAGCATGTACAGATTCCTTACTCTCCTGTTCTATCAATCTTTACCCAGTCCGTTTCTTTTAGTGGGATTTTATTTTTCAGAAACGTGATTGCCTGTTCATATTTTCTCATTACTTCTGAACCTGGGGCTCCTGTTTTTGCATCTCTAGGATATTCTTCCTTCGGCCAGTCAATTGTAATTTTACATTCTGTCCATAAATCTGCTGGTACAACAATTTCAAACAATCCATCCAAATCTTCCCACAACACCTTTGAAACTTTTACAAACCTTTCTACCTGTCTATACCATTCTACAGGTTTCTCTCTCAATCTTGGAAAGTCATTTGTAAATGACAATATATCTTGACTGGACCATGGGACATGTACATAGCTTCCTCCTGGAGTTTCCCTCATTGGACACTCCATTACTATCGGTTCTTTCTCTTTCACCGGAAAAGCCAATGAAGCTTTATCAGTCGTTCCTTCCTTTCTTCTTATCCACCTGCTTCTCCACCTGTCCACATCTCCCCATTTTCTCAATAATACAATCAGTTCATTTATCTGTGTTAACCGTCCTGAAGTGTTCAGATTTTCTATATCCTTTTCACTAAAATCTACCCTGTACGGTTTCTGCAATCCTCTGATTTTTCCAAATTCTACTCCTAGTTCGTTCGCTGTTTCTCCCAATTTTTCATGCAAGTTCCTAGCTCTCCAAGTAACGCTTTTACACATAAACATTAACTCGTCATCTTGGTAGGACTTCAACCGATCTGTATCAATAGTTCCTAGAATCAATTCCTCCATATCTATTTTTAATCTGATCACATCCAAAGGTTGTGGTTCAGCATCTTTCTTCTGTAGGTTCCTCACCCACTCATTTAATTCTTCTGCAGTCGGACCCACAGGGGTTTTATTTACTTCTGCCCAACTTGTTCTTCTCTCTGGGCTCTCAGTTGCTGACTCGGTTCCCATAGGAATCTTATTTATCTGACTCTCATTAATTGTCAAATTTGTAGGTGGACTCGACCTACATGAACCAACAGAATCTCTTGCCTCTCTATTTTCTGGAATTATCCCTTCTCTTACTTTTTGCAATCTAGAGTTCAATGGAATTGTCAGGGAATGCTCATCTATTCTTTGATTTTCAAATACCGGAATTACTGGCCCTATTGTCACTGGCACAGTCACAGCTTCCATATTCTTTGTTAGTTCTCTTATCTTTTCAGTCAACTCTCTTGTGGTTCTGGCTAATTCAGTTGTATTACCATTATCATGCTTCACATTCTGTGGTGTTTCTAATTTATCAAATGACCTATTTATTTCAGAATTTCGTTCAGGGCTTTGATTTCTTACAGTTTCCATTAGCGGTGCATTTGGAGTCACCACCGCAGAATTCTGTTGATATGGAGGGGGTCTTTTATTTAAAATGTCCTCCAGCAACTCATCCTCTGTGTCGCTAACTCCATACCCATACCTTTCTGTTACTGCATGCTTCTTTTTCTCCGTACACTTTCTCCCTGTAATCTCTTCAACTGTTCTGACAGGAAACAAACCATTCGTCATGTTAGCATACCGCCATCGTCTCATCCTGTCTTCATGATTCAATCCCCATACTCTTCCATGGACTAAACTATAATTCTTTGCACCTCTGTGTCTTTCCCTTTCATACATCTCATCTTCCCATTCACCTAAAGCTTCGAACTGTGTCGGTCTAGGTCTCGGTTCAAGTTTCATCATCTTTTCTCTCAAATTTTGAAGTACAGCTGTGCTAAACGAACCATTTTCTGGAAATGCCAATACTCCATCGCCTTGGGTATATTTCGCCCAATTTTCCAACCAAATACAGGTATGATAGCCATGTTTCAACATCATATGAGATGCTGGCATTTTCGGCGGAGGAAGTACTTCTCCTTCCCTAGTCACAACCTTCTTGTCTTTCTTGAAAAAGTTTTTAATCTTCTCAAACCATGACGGTTTCTCTCTACCATACTCATAATAAGCCATATTTCACTGTTCTTTTCTCAAAACAAATACACGAAATTCTTCACCACTCTGTTCTTTCTACTGCTCGGCTATTCGGACCTATCCCAGCGCGTCTCACACCAACGCACCAATCCGAAAGCTTTACGTCACTCTCACACTAACCAATACCAGCGCGTCTTCACACTAACGCACCAATCAAGAAGCTCTTCGCTCTTCCACAACTGGCCAATACCAGCGCGGTCTTTGTTGACGTCAGTTCTACTCCTGTCTCTACTGACCCCTCCTTTACAAAAATTATCGGCACTTTTCTTTTTTTACAAAATCGATTAGTTACAACGTAAAACACATTGCCATTGTCTGTTTCGCTAAACAAAAGAAATAGTTTGTTCTAACTTACAAGAATACTGTTTCGTTCGATAAGTGTAGCACTTCTCTCTACCTTACTCTTCTTTCAAGCAAGAAGTAAACCCGTTTCTCTGGGGATAAAACACATGTGGCGACTACACTGCTCCTGAGAATTAAGGCCAGAGTTTCACAAGAAAACCTGTTGCTATTTCACTCAAATGTAATTCATACATGAAATGTCCCTAACATAACACAATCATGTGTTATCACCAATTTGAAATCAGACAATGCACAATTCCGTGTGACTTCTCTTGCCACACGTGTCCACTTCCTACTTTCCGAAAGCTTCAAAATTTCGACTTACACATAACATAATACAAACTCGACATAAAGTGTTAGACATGAAAGAATAAATAAATCAGTAATCAATAATCACCAAACTAATCTATAGAAACCATAACTGTGCTACCAAGAAATCTGATCCAGCGCGGCTAATATAAATTGCTCCTTAGGACACCAATCCAGGTAAAACACTTACGCAACCTATTGTTATTTAAAACTTATGTCGGTGGGGCCCATGACACCGCATACATACATTCATTCAATCTCTGGATTACACGCTAAGGAGAATGTGCTGGTGGACGAACTGGATACCTTGTTAAATTCGACAGAATAATAATTTATACATTATATGCATTAACTTTGGGTCCTGTCGGTTCTAAACATCAAGGTACTCCGCTATTCGGTCGATGGACCAACTAATAGAATAAGTTGATGGTGATTAAGACCAGCTCAATCACAATTAAAACCTTTAACATTTATAAATCATAAATTTATTAAAGAACCACGGACTCATTTTAATGTTAGAATATAATTTTATCTAAATTCTTCAATCAAATAAGTGAAATTCTTTATGAAACAAACACATTTAATATATCAATAAACATTTAAGAAAGGTTTTTAGGAAAAGTGAAAATTATGCATTACCCTCGGCCATGGGACGATGACAGGAATGGTTCACCAAAGGAAAATAAACCGCAGATCACAGAATAGGACTCCCAAACTGACTGACTGTCCCGCTAACCTCCTCGGACGCACCTCCCGGGCAGAATTCCCACAACGATCTCGTTCCTTCCCCAGTCAAAGTTCAAAGTCCAAAATGACAGAGTCTTTCGCAGCATCAAGCTGGAAAAATAAAAAATAAAGAAGCGGCATGGCAACAACAGCCACAGCAACCAACCCACGTAAGAGCAGACTCTCTTATACCCTATTCTCTGGCTTACTACACATAAAAGTTGCAATCCTCAGGGGCAAGAATCACGCTAATTGGTCCATTGGAGGGGGTGGTGATGGTCACCTCATCGCCCTCCTTGTTCAAACTGGTTTGGGGACAATAAAACACACAATAAGTCTCATAACTCTGGGGTCAAAAGTAGTCCAACTTGTCCATTCATTTTGTAGCGATCTTTGATGGTCACACTTTAGTTCATCCATTGTCACTCGGTTCTTTCCCATAAATTCCCAGGAATACATGCTGAATCTCTTGGCACATTCTTCATTGTAGGTCGGATTGACCTTCACATCTCTCACTCCGGGCACAGGCCGCATTCACGTGACTGGGACTTCCGTATTGCGCGGAGGCCATCTTAGTCATCTCACGTGATCTCATCCTTTCCAGCAGCCATTTTCGAAGCATGGCCTAGCAGGCCCGAATGAACTATCATAAGAACAAACACAACCGAAATTGAAACAAAGAAAATAAGCCTTTCTGTTTACCACCCGCCATTCTAAAGACCCGTGTTAGGTGTTACCTAGCAGAAGCGACATTTAAAGCCATTTTACTTACCATCTGCATTCTTTGCCACAATACAAATTTACTACGCAACACAAATCATGCAATTTCACTCTAATCAGTACGCAAATCACAATGCTAATGTTAATTAACTTCACATTTGTAAGTAGATTAGATTTTGCACAAATCAGCATATTACCCACGTGTAGTGTTTACTAAAAAGGTGCATTTGTTGGTTAAATACATGCATTTCAAACGGTTAGTATTATTAATTATTAAGAGGTCATTAATTTCCAAGGGGGTACAAAATTATTTCGTTTACCCTGCTCCATCAGGCCCTTAGGGCGAAAAATGCTTCAGCTTTCCGTTTATCTGTTCTTTTTGCATTTATCGCCCTAAGTGGGAAGGGTATGCCCAGACGTGGGTCCCATGCTTGCTAAGCCACCAGGTTCAGGCTAGCCTGGCTGATGTGGGGTGATACCCAGAAACCGGACCCAGGATGCTTGTTTCTGGTCCAGAGAGGACCTGGCTTGGCAGTTTGGCCTGGACTGTTCGCATGGGGTGCAAGCAGGGTCAAGACTGATTTGCATATGGCTGGGTCTAAACTGGAATGGTATGGCATGCAAAAAAACGATGGATTTAACTCAGATCTTTGCCTGGGGGTTAATGTTTGATTTGTTCAGCATTCCATCCATCATCTGTTCTATCTGTTCTTTTGGCATTTATTGATGAGGTAGCAGCTAAAATAGTCTACCACTAGATGGTGCCATATGCTTAAGGTGCTGTGATTGCTTGTTTCCCGAGGACCTTTTTTGTAGCTTGAGCGAAGTGTTGAGAATGGTCCCGCATGACGTTTTTGACTTGGGCACCACACAGTCGTGGCCGGCATGATTCGCGGGTGGAGGGGCGGGGGGGGTCGCGTGGCGGGGGTTAATTTAAGAAAAACTTATCTTCGCCTACCCGGTCCGGTCCCGCGTTGTCTCCGCTCCGAGTCCCAGGAAGCAGGCAGCCTCCCTCCCCTAAGCCAATCACAACGCTGCAATGGCAGCGTTGTGATTGGCTGGGACGCCGACCACACAGGCGTCTATGGGGAGGCCATTTTCTCCATGTAGGCTGCATGCAGCCTACATGGAGAAAACGGAGAGTGCGTATGACTGGTTTGGTCGGCCCTGGGGTCGACCAAACAGTCAGCGCCCACAACAGTAGGCAAGCTACTCCTCCCCTGCCCTGGAACAGGACCGCCCACCTACCCACCCGCCCGCCCCCAACCAAACCCTTCTGCTTTCTCGCAGTGCACAAAGCAGAAACATAAAATGGCATTTATAATACCATTTTATGTTTCTGCTTCTCGCAATGCGAGAAAGCAGTGGGGCGACGCTCCTCCACCCACATGGAGGAGCCGCCCCTGGCACCACACCAACCTCCGATGACCCTACCTACCACCAGGCTTTAAAAGAGGCATGCGCTGGTCTCCTGTGAACATTTTTGTCTAATTGTAGATCTATCACTGCAGCATGGTAAAAGGGAGGCATATTTGCACTCCAGGAAATCTTTCACCCCTTTCTGGAGGCTGGATTCCACATTTAAATATAGCAGATGTAGCCCAAACGTACCTGGGAAATGCAAAAAGGAGTGCAAAAAGTGGAAATAAAACCATTTGTTCCTTTTACTTTTTTTTGTCATGTTAAACATCAAAACAAAAAACCGCCGTTCGAGCAAGGTTTGCTGATTAGGAAAATTAGATAAAAACATAAAAAGTGTGCAGTCAGAATTTCGACTAGTCCAGAGCTCTTTATGAGTTTCTGGAGTGTGAGTCCCAGAGCCAACCAAATGTTAGTCAGTTGCGATGAATCTTCAAGTCCAACATCTTGAAACCTTATGACTGATGTCACCAATGACAATCATTTCTTACTTGCACTCCTGCGAAAATACTTGTGGACCTAGTAGTGGTGTTTTCGGGGCTTTTAGGTATGTAGCAGGAAACGTCTTATGAAGAAGAAAACACCTTTTACCTGTTACAAGTGAAATGTACGTTATATGTTCTGTACCACAACATTTGCACACTGCTATAGATCTCTTTCCATTTCCCTGATGCTCCCGAACCTTCTTTCTCTTGTCCATCTCTCATTCTAATCTAATATAAAACACCATTAAATTTGCATGAGAAAGTCAACAATTCTTTAGTGTATTAGCGGAAATTGATTGAAATGGTGAATAGTCACTCACTTTGTTTTGGTGTAATTCCTTGCCTTCCAAAAGAAATGTTATGGTTCTCTTATGGGAGTTTCCTTGGGAAGCAAATACATGTCCCTAACCAACCACACCTGTGAGATACTAAATTAAGAAATATATCATAAAATGTAGAGCTGAGGAAAAATAAGTATTTGCTATTACGTTGGTGCTCCGTTTCTTATTTGCAGATATCCTAAGACCGATTGCATTGGAAATATGAACAGATATGACATTTATAACCCAAACAACAAGCTTTGGCAAAAGCAAACGACCGAGCTTTAATATGTGAACACATGCAAACACAGCCATGCACAGATGCACACAAAATTTGTGTGATGACTCTGTGCAACCTGCTTTTTTACATGCTTCGTATGTCTGAGCCCTCTCTTTTATCCCTTAGGCTAGGTCAAATGTTAAAATCTAATCTGAGACATATTCATTCTTTTAGGTTTGTTTACCATAGTAAAATCATACAAAATCATGTAAGCTATTGACATTAAGAAGCTGATTCTGCATGGGACAGTCACAATATGCTGCTGTGTGGTGTCTCTCAGTACAGAAAGATAATATGGCAGTAAGATATCACATTAAAGGTGTGCAAAAGTATGAACCCACATTTGGTTGACAGTGTATTATGGTGCAAAAACACAGTTGGAGCAACATCAGCATGAATATGGAGAACATGTAGGAACGCAAATTCACATTTGTGAGCAAAATCACACATAGGGCAAAATTAATTTTTAGGCACAAAAACATATTTAAGTGCAAAATCACCTTTGGCGCAACATCAACAGGAGTGTGGAGAAACTTTCAAGTGTAAAAATACATATAAGAACAATTATCACATTGATAGGCACCAACACAGCGAGGAGCGGAATCACCCAAAGATGTCACATAAGACATAAAAGATGTGCATCAGTTTGTCATCACATTTGCTTGTTAGCAAATTGAGGTGAAAAATCACCCTTGGTGCAACATTATGCCTAAGTGATTACAATAAATAATATTGATGAGAAAAATCACATTTAGGGCGTTCAAAATAAATAAACCACATGTGTAATCAAATTCAGGAGCAAAATCACACGCAGGTGCAAAATCACAACAAGTTCCAAGTGACCCTTAGTGCAACATCAGGAGGAGTGTAAACATACTTTTTTGAACAAAAAGCACATTTAGAAACAAACCACTAATTTTCGAAATCACATTTGAGTGCAAACGAGCCAAGGGCTAGAAGGTCAGCAGGAGTGTGGTATCGAACTTAGGTTTCCTAAAAGGAACACAACATACATTAGCAAGGGGGCTAGCCAGAGAGGTCCTGGGGGAACAGCACTATGACCAGGGCTAGTCAGCATGTTTCAAGACCTCCTTTTGAATACGTATTAACTGAAGTACGAGTCAAAGCCATTAGGCCACACTGTTCTAGATTTTCAATTGTTTCAGATATTTTGAACAAATACTGTATGATAATCATTTTCTAATTAAAGGCACAGAGCAGACAGCATTCGCTCAATGACACCAGTGCACCCTGGAGTCACCCAATTAACTCATACATCCTCAAATTCTTAAAGCCATAGAATGAATAAGCAGTAGCTGATTGGATGTTCGCAATGATGAAAATGTATTATTAGATATTCAATACGCCTAAGATGTCAAAAACCCTCTTTTTCTTTATTCGGAAATGATTAGTTACAAGTATCGTGATATTTCTGCTTTGTCAAGGGTCAGTGTGGTCTCCAGTGGCGGCTGGTATTTAACAGCGGTGGGGGTGCGAGTCCCGGGGGAGAAGGGGAAGGGAATGAAAAAAAAAGAAAAACATACCTGTGTGCCGCTGCTGCCGCCTCTCGATCCTCGTCTTCGCTTGCTTCCAGGACTCCAGAGCAGGAAGCAAGAAGCACCCGGCTCCCAGGTTCCCCATAGCCAATCACAGTGCTGTAATGCAGCATTGTGATTGGTCTGAGTGCCGTGATATGGTGCTCAGCCAGGGAGTGGGAGCCTGGGCATGCTCTCCACCCAGGCTGTAATGCAGCGTGGGTAGAGAACATG
Source organism: Calotriton arnoldi (assembly GCA_963921515.1). Lineage (NCBI taxonomy): Eukaryota > Metazoa > Chordata > Amphibia > Caudata > Salamandridae > Calotriton > Calotriton arnoldi. Next base: position 2,100,531 of record CAWUFW010002187.1, read on the forward strand.
CAAAGTGCGCATGACGGTTTGGTCAGCCCGAGACGGCCAGCCAAAGCCTCATGCACACTTGGAGTGGGCAAACCACTCCTCCCCTGCCCTGCTCTGTGAGCAGAGCAGCCCCGCCCCAACCCAGCTGAGCAAGGACGGAAAATAAAATGATAATAACAATGAGTTATTATCATTAAATTTGTTCCTTTTCAACCTGCTCAGTGGGGCGAGGCTCCTCCGCCTTAGCGGAGGAACTGCCCCTGGTGGTCTCACAGCTCTTAGTACAGAACTCAAAACTGGTGACTGAGTTTTTTCTTGGGTTTAATGAATGAGCAGAAATATGGAAGGACCATGCCTGAGGATGTTGCCATTAATAGATAGAAATTAGAGTTTCACTTTCAAATGAAGATGTGATCTGTGATAATAAATTTATGTTATGCCATGTTACAATATAATATGTTATGACATGCATGTTTTGTTATGTCTGTGTCATAACCCTCTACAGTAGTAAGAGCTCCTCAAGGGAATACACAACCAGTGGCATAGCACAGCAACCTCAGTTGTATAACTGGTTAACTAGGGAACGAATGGGGAATGAAGCTTGTTTACAGCTGACCTGGTACAGGACTCTAGTCCCAGAAACCCGCCAGGCAGCTGAGGACACGAACACCCGACAGAATCCCCCGACCGCCATGTTGGTTCTCAGGAGTGTAAATGCTCCTCTCCCCAGTGCACACGCTGCTTGACAACTTACTAACGAAGCAAGGAAGACAGTTCTGCTTCATTCTCCCTGCATTTTGTACCTGCATTCAGTCCTTGCCGGCTATTCCGTGGTGTGCAGGCAGCTCGTCCTGGAGGGGTGTGCATGGTCGTCATTTACGGGTCACGAAGGGTAGCAGCTGCGATCCCTAGCTTGCCCTTTGTGACCCCTGGCCTTGCCCCAGTGACCCTGGTTTCAGTTCTGCAGTCAGGATCAGAAAGGACTTGGTGATTAATGTTTGCTGTAGAGGAAATGTATGGGACGCATGTTTTAAAACTATTTAATAAAGACAGTGATGTTTTCGTTTCTTTTTTTATAGTTTGCATGACTGTGGTTTTAGACAAAGCACAAGTATGGGGTGAAGCATCCTCTCAATTTACCTTTGCTATCAGGTCACATGCCCTATGAGGGTCTACCTGGTAATGTCACCGCTGTGTTTTATTATGGTGAATGTTGCAGGAGCCTGTGTTGTGCAAATAGGGCCCAAGGAAGCAGAAACACTATCAACTTTTAAACTACTTGTTAGCCTCCTTTCCATTGATGGAGCAGAGTAAATGAAAATTTTTTAACCTCCTAATATTTTCGTAAAATAATTAATAAACATGTTCGTATAAGTAAATAACCAACAATGTATGTTACATGTTAAGGGTTAAAGGTAACACGCTATTCCGTGTGCAAAATAATCAATTTATAATTGTTTACGTGTCTAACATAACATAATATTGGCGTACTAATTAAATAATAAACGCATGATCTGTGCTTTTAAAATAAAACGTATGGTTGCAAAATAAAGCGATGGTAAGTAAGGGACAGCTTTATATGTTGCTTTTTGCTAGGTAATACCTAATTGGGGTACGTAGAAAGACGGGAGGGAAACGAAAGGGTTTATATTTCTTTGTTTTAACAATATTTTGTTTATCTTTGAAAATAGTGCGCTTAGGCCTGTCGAGCAGCGATATAAAATGGCCGCCAGTTGCTAGAGTACGCATGAGCGGGGGAACCATGTGATAGAGGAGAGAGGCTGTGGAAAAGGGATGATCACGTGCTGGTGCTGAGAGGATAAGATGGAAGTATGGTCAAGGCTGTTGTGACCTTTCTGAGCAGATGTGTGCCAAGATGATCAGCAAGAAGCGTGAGAAGTCCAACTGAATCAATAGACGGAACTGTTAAACCCAAAATGTAGCAGAAAAAGATACAAATTGGACTGATCGAAACGGATGAGCAACGACATAAACTGTGGGAAACGATGCTTGCATGGACATTCCACAAGGAACTGGTTAAGACCAGGAAGTTTGATTAAAATGTATATGGGCCTGAGTTTTGACAAATGAGAAAGAATCACGCCATGAAGATGAAACATTTTATCTCTGTAAGCTAGAATTAGGGTATAAGAAGACCTACTCTTGGTGGGAGGAGTTAGTTGCTGCGAGAGATGCTGCGTGAGTTGCTGAGGTAGTTGCTGGAGAGCAGATACTGGAGAAGTTAGATGCTGTAGATGGGTGAAGTTGCGGTTGCTGATGCTTACGAGCTGATGCTGCTGCTGCTATTTTTCTTTTCCAGTTGAGTATAAGATGCTGCTTGAGGAGAATTTTTCCTGATAGATTTTTATTTTAGAACTATTAGATTTTCCCCAGATAGATAGATTTATCTTTAAGAGTTCTTACTATGATAACCTTATTTTTCCGTCTAATAAAAATGCATTGCAATTTCAAGTTATTCTTATATTGATGATAAATGTAATGATCTGAATAATAAGCTTAACCTCATTTCCTGCATTCAAAACTTTATATAAACTTTATTATTCTTTAAACAAATGACTCAGTGATTCTTTAGCTCAATGATTAAAATGAAATATTAAAGAGTTTATTGTGATTGAGCTGGTCTTAATCACCATCAACTGATTCCTACTAGTTGGTCCATCGACCAATGAGCGGAATACCTTAAAGCAAAGAGAAATATTATGTCATGTTAAAGAGGTATCCCGTCTCCTTCCAGCGAATCGTTTTCTCCTAGGTTATTGACGGAGGAAATCCAGGGAACAAATGAGTAAGTGAATGTATATGCGGTGTTATGGGCCCCACCGTCATATGGATATAGTGTGTGTGTTAGAGGAATAGTTGCACCTGGATGACCAAAGCATTTAAGGAGAATTATTTTTATTGTTAGCGCTGGATCACCATTAGTCAACAAATGGATGCCAAATTTACCCCAATAACGTGATGATGGAACTGTTCATCTTGTACCTGGACCACGTTGGTACTCGAGAATCAGACCAATTTACTATAGCAAGGTCAAGTCGAGTTTCAGAATGTTTCTTCTCCAGCAGACTTCAGCGCATGGCAGTCATCAGATCTTTGTAGTGCTACATCGCTCAGGACAGACAATGAGACACAGTCTCCATGTAGTTGGATCTCCGAGTCCCTGTAGCACTTTTACCTCAGGTTCAGTGCATTGTGTCACCACCTCTCTGTCCCTGCACTTAGGGTTATCACATGGCCACCAGGCTGGTAGCATCAGGGCCTTCTCTCTGAGTGCAGAATTCATCGCAGGCATCTTGAGACAGGGCCAGGAGTTCACATCATAAGGGTAATGATGTGTTGCTTTTGTAATAACACTTCATGTCTCAGTATGACTCTAAAGCTCTGTAAATAATGGGTGTATTTTTTTACTTTATTTTTACAGTTCTAACAAACATGATGTTAATGTAAATGCAAAGGCAGAGTTTCTAAATCAGTGCCTCACTTCATTTCATTACACCTCCAACACAAACTATGTTTATCCTCTACCTGTGGAACTCTAGCTGATCCGCAATCTTAGGTGTAGTCTTGGAATGTGAGTGTCCCAGTAGTACAGCCATCCTTTCTCTTAATTGTACTTGTGTGCCATGCTGGGTCACTGGAGAGGCCCAGACATTGAAGGGGCATTCATTAACTAAAATAGAGGGGGGTGAGAAGAAGTAAAACATGAAGAATGGGAAGGAAGGTTTAGCTAAAGAAGGATGTAGAACGGAGGATGAAGAAAGAGGATGCAGTGCTTATACTTCCATCGTATTTGTGGAAATGGGGAAGGTGGGGTGGCTGGGCGAGTCAGTGGTACCATTGGAAGAAACCGCGAAGGAGAGTCCACAGAATTTATCCTTCCTGTAGACCACTCCTAGGTCCTTAAAAATCAGGTATGTGGCCTCCTTTTCGGGTCCTTTTTACAAGTTAGGTGGCGCAGGGAATACTAAATTACTGGCGCCAGAAATCAGCCCATCTGGTAAAGAACCCCAGTGCTAGCATGTTACCTATGGAACATGGCAGCTTTGGATTTCATGCTACTGGAAAAACACAACTTTATGCCTGAATCCAACAAGTTGTATTTCTGGAAGAAAATGGTTTGTGTTTGCCTTCCTAATGGTCTATGGCATGGAGTCCTGAATTCCTACATATGGCAGTGATACACTGCTTAATTGCTCATGCCTGTAAAAATGTCAAAAAAATACATTATATTTTGCAGTGTTCTGGTAGCTATTGCTGAGAAGACAGTTGTTGAGGTTGGACATACATTTGAGGATACACCTGTGCAAGGGAAAGCACAATTGGGCATTTGAGACTGTATCTGAGCATCATGAAGACCTACCTCAGCATGGCCCACACTTGATTGACAGGGGCTTCTGATGCCTGTAACTAGGAATGCCCTGTGACCAGGCATATTTTGCTTTTATCCTGATGTTTGGCTTGTTGTCTGAGAATTTGGTGCTATAGCTGAGCATTTACTGCTGTGCCCAGGCTCATCTGGCCTTCTGCCTGTTTAGTAGTCTAGCTGAGCCAGGGCAGTCGAAGCTGAATCTAGATACGTGAAGCTGTGCTTTTGTAAATGATGCTTGTGCTTTGGTATTTGTACTGTATCATGGATAATTGAGCTAGTCTTGGGTAGTTCAAGCTGTGCCAGAGAATCTGATGGTTGCACCCTGTACCTTTATTTGGAATTATACCTGTGCATTTAGGGCTGTGCCTGGGTGTTTGGTACTGAACATTAGACAACATAACATGCATTTATAAGGCACATGTTCACCTTTTGTGCATCTTGCACTGAATATCAGATGTTTTTATACCTAAATCAATTGTTCTAATGTTATTGTTCTCAAAAGTATGGACCTGCCAGGATTCAGGGCTGTTTCTCAGATTTGATGACTGGGTAATGCATATGAAGGCTATAGCTTGGTAGCTGACAGCTGTACTTCTGGTAGTTATTGCTATTTTTGTTAACTCTGGGCATGTAACTTCCTGTGATGTTGTTGTGGGTCAGAGGTCATGCAATCACTTCCTGTGATATCACCAAGGTCAAATTCAATTTGACATCACTTCCTGTGATATCATTAGGAGTCCATGACCTGTGATGGTACTTCCACTACCCATGGCATTTTGGTGAATTGACTTCCATGGGGGCGTGTCCTTTCTCGCACTTTGGCTGATGCCGGAAAGGAAACAAAACACTGGCTGCTTTTCCACAAGTGGTGTTTGGCATTCACAACTTTGCCGGGGGACCGCTGGCACTCCTTATCTGCCGGCAATTCAGTTGTTGATGATCGTGCTCCGTCGCGGACTCTAGCGACGCTCGTTCCGTACTGCGCACTGAAAGGGAGTGTGCATTCCTGTTCCTGCCATATTTCCTCACTAATAAAGTTATGTGGCTACTGGCAAATGTTGCTGCTTCTCTGCCACCTTGTCGGAGAGCACGCTCACTGACAGCGGTGCTATACAGATAAGTCTACATTCAGAGCATGCACGCGCATAGCAACTTTAACCAGGGTATATTGAGTACCGCATATCGTTTCAGTGCCAGAGAGAGGATATCTCTGGAGTGCTTTACTTTTTTGGATTAGTTGGCTACGTTCCTTTTGGGATTTCTATTTTTAAGGATTAAGTAACCCTGTATACACCAGAATCATTGAGGTGGGACCTCAATGCCAGTCATGATCCTGTAAAATGGAGAAGGAGTGTATTACCTGAACTCCTGTTTCTGCAATTACAGCTTTCAGCCACTGTGTGCATACTGAGTAAGTATTGGAGGTGGGAGAGTGATTGTATAAGGGTAAACAGGTGGAAGAAAAGAGTGTATATTGATGTCTCTTCTGTCCCCTTCATCTTGCCTGCAGGTTGCACCATTCAGGGTTGGCCCCTTACATACGCTGATCACCGATACATAATCCGAAGACGCAGCAGGAGAGGCCCATCCAGTATTCGTAGGCTGTTCTTTATTATTTTTTTCACTCCCTCTTTCCCCTGTGTGTTTGACTTGGGAGGACAGTACTTGTTTGTCCCCCAGTAAGAACACGAAGGGGGACTGGTTGGACTGTCTTCCCTCAATCGCCCCACCGCCTGGATTAATCAGGTTAGTGGTTATGATCTGACAGTTCGGCTACATTATTGCATACTACAATGTGTTGCGTTAGGTTATGGTATGGCGTGTCATGTTATCATACGGTATGTCATCTTATCTTATGTGAGGTAATGTTACTTTATGTTATGCTATGTTGAGCTATATTATTTTATGGTATGTTGTGAAGCCTTCAGTTAGGGTTCTCGGGTAGTCAGAGGTTACTGGGCCCCATATGTAAAACTAAGGGTATTTGCCATTGGTGACCTGGGGACACAATACTAATGAACGCCAACTGGATGACCAAGTACTCACCTTTTGCATTTGACTCACACAAGATAGTGCTGTTGAGCTTACTGAAGGAGGTGGTGCAAGGTTAGTCCCTCAAAATGTCCAGTCAGCACTTTACTTTATAAAATAATTAGCTTTATTAAGAAAAAACAATTATACACTATGCACAAAATAAAGTAAAGCAGTTAAAACCAGAAGTGCCTTGCACTTTCTGCGCCAGAGATCTGACCCAAAACATTAATATAGCCCCTACGTGCTTAGCACCGGAAAACAATTTGTCATTGGGTTGTATGTTAGTCCATTGTAATACATATTCAGTGTCCAAGTGATCCTGTGGTAAATTTGAGCCACAACTAACAGTCACTTTAGCAGAACTCTGAAACACTTTGCATATGTCCATAGCTTCACTTCAAGGCTAAAGCACTGGTCCAATTTGCAATGATCTGGTTGGTTTGATGACTGGTAATGGTATTTTATAGAGGCATCAGCATGCACTGATTTAATTTTGATGCACCAAAAATCTAATCCCTCCATCCCAAGAACAATATGCCCACCACCCTATCCATCTCCTTTAGGTGTTCTTGTGATGCCAGGTGAGTAGGTAGAAGAGGTGAAGAGGTGTCTTGCCACCACATACTGAGGCAGGTCACAGTCACCAAAGTCGATAAGTGCAGTAGAGACTGATCTTAAAGTTTGGGGGCAACAGCTAGGAAAGGTGACGTCCCATTCTTGTGCTCCTGCAGGTCACAGTCAAGATTTTTTAAAGGTGGCGCACCCACAGGTCTGGAGGTATCCGCTAATGATGCTAGTGGTGCCAAGACAAAGATGGAGACTAGGTTGTCTCCGGGGTGGTTACTGTGGTTTTGAATGATGATATCTCCTGAACTGATCTGCTAGAATTATAATTTCAATGGGTATGAAATCAAAATAACCTTCTCAAGGTACCACAATGAGTCCTCCAGCCAGGAGGTGAAGTTGATGATACATTAGGACCTTGGCAGGCAACTAGAAAGGGATATGAAGCCTCTTCACTGCATGGGGAGGGTGAAGGATAAAATAGGGTCACCCCAAACCTTGAGAGACGGCAATACATTTTCCCTATTCCTAGATGTCATTGTGCTGTAGATCCTGCATCTTAGTCAGCTGACTGGGGTGACCTCATGTATCTGAGACAGACCCAATCTGCAGGGCCATTCCATAGAGATCCTTCCAGTTAGCAGGTTCTGATATTTACTGGGAAAGGTTTTTTCAATGCCATTGAGTAGCTCACAAGAACAGACAGGCCTTCCTCTTCAAGTAGGTCAACAGCAGCATTGCTTTCAGAGTCTTTCTGAACTTGGTCCCGGTCAGGGAGAGCCTCCTCAACCAAAGAAAAAAATATTGAACCTCGCATTGGCCAGAGGGACCACTTTTCTTCTTCCTTGATCGCCGGACCCAGCTAATCAGGGTATCTGCACGGTCAACATTTTGTGAGCTCCTCCAATTTTGGAGTGTATGATCTAAATTAAATCAGCTCATGCTCAGGTCATGGAGCACTTTAGGCCCTCCTGTGACCAGTTGGAACAAACTCAGGTGAAATCGGTATTGGCTTCAGACAAAAGGCCATACACTTTAGACATGCAGATTTGGATAGGAACTGGATGAGAGGGTTAGGGCTTACTCTGGCAAAGGAACTGTGGCCCACTTCAAAGGAATGGTGGAACTACCTTCCCTCACCCACAGAGACAAATGGTTTCAGGGAGTGCGGCAGGATATTGATTATGTGCTGGGTTCTAGGCCTAAGATGAAACTGGGTCCACCTCACCCAGAGTAGTCCACCATCTGGAGAAGCACACTTTTGGATTCCAAAGAACGTTTCCATTCGCCTGCCCAGACACATATGTGAACTGGCACAGGCACTCATATTTACATCCATCTATGTACAAGTAACCTCCATTCATGTTGCAGACAAGATGGAGGCAACAGACCACATTCATGGAGGAAGCCCCATTGTAGGGGTAAAATGTTTGTTCTCCCCCAGCTATAGATAATGCTGTCACCATTGTCAGTCACTCATAGCCTGGACAGAGGGAACAGTAGTGACCCTTGACTAAAAGGGCACACTTTGGGTATTTTGGCTGTCCCTCAAAATCAGAGCATAGATCTGATGACTCATAACTGAACTAGCATTGGCAAAGCCAATCAGCCTCACAAATTATTAAAGAGCATGTTGTCATGGTCATGAAACGCTGTAATGCACAATTTCCAGATGCAAACTGCAGTACCTTATGCTGTTACTAGAGCTCCCTTGAGTATGATCCAAATGCTTTCTGTAGCAGACACCAGTACTATACTTTGCTACTAGAGGTCATAGATATTATCAGTGACTTAAGAAGTCCATACTACCTACATACTAAATATAGAACAGGGTCCGATTCACAAAGGTAAACTTACAGTTTACTATTCAAAAAGGGATTTAGGAGTAGTATCTTTACGAGTGCGAACTCCCCGCACATAAAAAGAGAGATTTTTCCATTTGCTGAGACTCCGCACTCATAAAGATATTACTCATAAATCCCTTTGTGAATCCCAAACAATCGTAAACTTGCAAAAAGTTTAAGTTTACCTTTGTAAATCAGGCCCCAGGTCTTTAGCTGTTTCCTAAAATGTGCAAAGAAGACGCTATGAATAGAACAAATTACTATGGTGCTTTAAAAGGTGTGGTGTTGCACAGAGCTGTGGAAACACTGCCGATTGACTGCTAGCTTCTATGCTGTGGTGCTCCACTGTGCTGGGGATGCACTGAAAACTGACCATCAGCCTTTACTGCAAGCTCTTGGTTAAAACTGCATAGGTTTGGCCCCAGTACACAGTGTGACCATTCAGCCGGGTGGATCTGGTCTGTGTATGTGTGCCAGCAGTACTAGACTGGCTACCTGAAACCTATGTACGCAGTCTCTGAATTGTTTCCGTACGCCTTCACTCTTTGATTACTCTTGTAAACTCCTGTATTATATACAGTAGGTCCCCTGTTTTTAAAGTAGGCCAATAGCACACAAATCTACCAAAATAAAATGAAATAAAAAAAGTTGCCACTTTGGTTACTTTAAAATACGTTAATTAATAAATTGGGCATTCTGGAATATCAGTCGGGACCAACAAGCGCATGTTCTTTTGAGTAATAGTTATGATAATTCAGCCTTCAGACATATTTTTCCAGTGCTCGACTTTTGCCATTGGTTACAGCTGTTGGGCAGAAGCAGTCTTTTTTGAGGACCAGGACTTATTTTTCATCATCAGACTTTGACACAGAGCAAAGAAACATTAACAAAGGGAGAAAGCAGATAGAGCTACACAGGGACTACGGTGATGGAAGAAAGAGGCATGAGATGGAATAAATACTAGACAGTCTTGGTATTCTGCAACCCTGGTATTTGACAGCACCGGCAAAAGGCTCCTAAGAAAAATGCTGCCCATTTAAAAATTAATCAAAGATACACCACACAGTATACTTATTAAAACATTTATATATTATATGAATATATTATCTTACATATGGCTGTTATACAATCAAATTCATAACAAAAATATTGAGAAAACGTTTTTAGACAAACGAAAATTGCAACATAAATAGTGACAGACATGTGCAACACGAATCACATTTCACAACAACATTAAAAAAAAAATCACGAAATTCATGGTGTTTCGTCCTTTTAGATTTCAGTGTAGTTCAACTCCCACCCTATATTGGTTTCACAATGGTTTAGATAGGGGGAGTGACTCAAGACGGTAAATGGCTGTTCATCACAGAGGGTCTTGTTCAGGACTGGAGTAAAATCATATAGACAGCCTATATAGAAAAACAGGGACAAGAGTGAATATATGTGGTGTACCGAACCAGATATAGACCATAATGACTAGAAAGGTCTGTTTGGGAAAACTCACCTATGAAGGTGGTGGACTCATCCAGGCTTTGGATAGAGCCCGAAGACAATTATTCAGATAAGGTACTTAGTCAATGCAAGTGATGTGCTTGTTCTCCATGTGTGATTCTAGGGAAATACATAGAATAAAGGCTATAATTACTTAAAGAGTAGATTGAATCATGCCTCTATGGGGGGACCCAACTGTAGAAAAAGAACTCACCCATCTGGATGAATGATTCCAGTACGGACGGCCTGAAGATATTCCAGGAAATGGCAATCGCAGTGCTAAATGAATTGGCATGGACGTGGCCAAGTAAAGAATATACGCGTTGGTAATTGTAATCACACGCGGATATACCAATATATGAGATGCAACTCTATCCCACTGGTGATGCTAAAAGCGCATGGCTTGATTACTTAGCTCTGAAAATTGTGACCCGTGATCAGACAAAGTATCTGAAGAGAATAATTGCAGATTCATTGGACGGTGCACGGTGTGCAACAAAACAGAAGGTGACTCATCATTACGAGATAAAAGCCTGACCAGAGGCACTTAGTGAAAGGTCAACTAATGCCTAAAGGTGCCCGTGTCATTGGAACGGTACTGAGCCAAGACTGCAATGGGCCTAATAAACACTGAAATAGTTAATGTCGAAGAACGTTTAGCAGCGACAAAGATTGCCCTAAACAATGTAGTTGAGGATCCAATGGCAGATATGGTAGATATAATATCGGCACGCCCAGTAATTAATTCTACTTCCCAGAATACCGTTATAGCACCTTGCGTATCGTCGACACCCTTGGAGATATCAGTTTTAGTGGAAGGCCAAGAACAAGCTATTATGACTGAGGGAAAACTACAGCGGAAGGGTAAAGCGAAACCACCCACAAATGACATTCATAAAAAACAACAGTCATGTGCCCAAAACCAGAGTGGGCGGGAAAAAACAGCCCAATGTTGCAACTACCCTTTAAACTTGGATTTACTTATTAAAAAGTTACACGGAAAAATTGACACGATCGAAAGAAATTTATTGACTGAAATTTCTAAAATTAAGGAGGATGTTGCTGGTATTGTTAAATTAATTACGGACTTTACAAAGCAAGAGGAAAACAAAATGGGAAATGTACAATCTGTTATAGAACAAGTAAATAATGAAACATGTGGTACTGTAAGAAATTCGCAAATTGGCATAAATGCTTCTGTACAGTCCCGTAATGTACTAACACAATTGCTAAGAGGGGGAAAAATGGTGATCAAATGAATAAGGAAACACCAGATATTGGGGCACGTCTTAGGTCTCTGTCAAACCAAGATAATAAAATGGTAGTTACATCTAGCCTCACATCGACCCTCAACAGGAACCAAAAACCTCTTCACCTCCCCCCAGAAGCTACACCATATACAATTGTCCTGAAAAGTGTGCCGGAATTAAAGGATGGCATAAATGAAGATTTTGACGATTTAAAAAACAAAATATTGTCCTGGTTTAGTAACCTTTGTGTATATGATGTAAACACTCTATCAAAAAGTATTATTATGGTAAGAAGAGTATCCTGGGTGGGGAAACACCCAAAGAGATGTAATGGGGATTGTGTTGTAGTTACCTTTCGATATCAGGAGATGGTTAAGACTCTGTTAGACGTGATACGTGAAAGTTGGGACACATTATATAGGCAATCAAAAAATGTTATTACTGGAGTCCCATTAGGTTATTTTTATAAACCAGATACTATAAATCATAACCATTACGGCCAGGACCTCACAATAAGGAAAGAACTGAGACCTCTGGTTTTGTCTAATAGATTCTCGCCTCTCACATACTGTAGTGATGTAGATTGACTACCTGAAGTCTCTGTACAAGATTTTAATCCCATTACTGAGTTGTTATTAGAAAAATCATCCGTAAAACATAAACAGAACTATAGGAGATTATCCTTTGTATCTTGGAACATTGCAGGCGTAGATAAGAAACTACTTGATGGGTCATGGCCTGTTTTTTTAAATGACTGTGACTTAATTTGCCTACAAGAGACTTGGCATACGAAATCTTTTTACATTGATGGGTTTTCAATCGTGGATACTCAAGCGATACCCTCACAAAGCGGAAGAGCTAAGGGTGGTCTAGTATTTCTATTGTCGGTAACATGCCCGTTATCGATAAAGAAAGTTTATACTGAGTCTCCCTTTTTCCAATTTGTGTGGCTTTTTTCTCCTGTTCAATGCTTTGTTGTAATTAATTTTTATAATAATATTTTTAATAATACAAAAAATCAGGTGATATTGACATTTGAGAGGGAATTGGATATATTTTTAAAAGAAATAAAGAGGGATTATATCCTGATTTGGGCCGGAGATTTCAATAGTAAAAAATGTAGTGTTTTAGAGGGAAACCGTTGTGGATATGGAAATGAGTCTGGTGATAGTAGCCCCCATTTCCCTCACAATCCTTACGGTGAATCCATAAATGAAGTAATGTCTAAACACAATTTGGATTTATTAGACCAATATCTACCTGATGGATCATCTCAATTGCCAACCTTTGATGGCCATGGTAAATGTTCAATTATTGATCATATTCTAATCTCGAAACAGGCATTAGAACAAATAGAGAATATGGAGGTGAAAATAGTTTGTGTCAGTGATCACCATCCACTCCTCCTAACGGTTAGAATGAATGACATTTACCATAGTGGCCCTTGTCTAGCCCCCTTTGTTTCTACTCAGGGGGAAAATGGTGTGTCTATCAAATGGTCGGGAGTAGACCCAAAAGTTTTTATGGAGGACTTAATTGGTAAATGTAAACAAGAGGTAGAAATTTGTAATAGGGTTGATTGCACTGATAACCAGATTATGGGCTCTTTTTGTAAGATCACTGCAGAAATTTCAAGAGGTTTGAAAATTAAGAGTAAAAGGAAGACAAAGAAAAAAATTGGGTGGTTTGATACACAATGTACCAAGGCAAATCAATCTTTAAAAAATGCCTTAAAAAGTAAGCCTAGAGATAACGAACTTATTAAAAGATGGAGACTTTTGTATAAACAATCACTAGCAAAAAGAAAACAAGATATTCAGATAGATGCTTGGGAGAAGCTTATTTTGGCTGCAAATACAAAAGATACCTCTTTATTTTGGAAAACTGTAAATCACCCCTTTTTAAAGAAAATTGTGCAACTAAAGTTGAGAGTCTTGTGCAGCCAGAAGAATGGATTTGCCATTTTAGTAACGTTTTTAATGAAGAAAATGAAACGCCCTCTTTCATAGGACAAATTAATATCGAAGGGGTTATGGAATTATCCAAAAATCAAACTTTTATCACTTTTAATTCACCAAAACTATCTTATATCACATTAGATGAAGTGACTCTTTCATTAGCGCGTTGTGCAAATGGGAAGGCACCGGGTGTAGACGGGGTCCCAATAGACTTCTTTAAACAGGACTCCAGCCTCTGGGCCCCCGTTTTACAAAATGTTTTTAATGCGGTTGGTCGAGGTACAATACCTAAATCATGGACAGAGAGTATTATTGTACCAATTTTTAAAAAGGGTAATAGAACTGATGCTAAGTGCTATCGCCCTATTTCCCTTCTTGATACCACCTCAAAACTAATGGGAAGAATACTGCTAGAAAGATTGGAAATTTGGGCGGAAGAAAAAAGATCCTTACAGAATCGCAGTTTGGGTTCAGAAGGGAAATAGGTACGATAGAACAATGCATCAACCTACATTTATTGATCAGTAAATATACGCTTATAAAAAAGGGGCATCTACACTTATGTTTTATTGATTTAACTAGTGCTTTTGATTTGGTAAACCACAAGAAATTATGGCAGACATTAACTAAAATGGGCGCCCCGGAAGATATTATTATATATCTTTCACAGATATATAGTCATTTGACTACAAGGGTCCGCTATGGGCCAGATGGAGAATGCACTGCAAGTTTTAGAGTGAAACGAGGAATTAGGCAAGGGTGCGTACTCGCGCCACTATTATTTTCACTATATATTAACGGTGTGGATGAAGAACTACAGAAGCTAAATGCGGATGCCCCTATAGTGGCTAAACGTGTCGTCCCGATCTTACTTTATGCGGACGACGCCGTGTTATTATCAAGAACGGCGAATGGGCTACAAACTTTGATCGATAGATTTGCTAAATATATGCAGGATAAGGATTTATTAATTAATTTAAAAAAGACTTTCACAATGGTCTGTGGACAAGGGAAAGCCAAAACCAAGAATCATCATATCGATAATGTCCCTATTAGTAGAACAAATTCTTTTGTATATTTAGGTTTGACTTTTTTCGATAGGGGGCTGGAAAGCCCATATTGAGAACAGTAAGTTAAAATTTACGAGAATAACGGAGTCAATCTTCAGGTTCTCAAAAAAATGGGAAATAAGCCTGTTAGGGAAATAATGACCCTTTATAAAAGTAAGTGCCTTAGTGGAACTTGTTATGGGGCTACATTGTGGGGAGGAGAAAATTGTAACATTCTTTACATACAAGAAAATTAATTTTTGCGAAGATTGTTAGCAGTCCCGAGTTCAACCCCGGTGTTTAGTGTCCATAAAGAATTAGATGCCCCTTATATACATGATTTTATAGGCACAACAAGCGTAAATGTTTGGCATGGTATCTGGAGCAAAGAAGGCACCAAATTTACCCAGGATATTATTAAAGATTGTATCGCACATGAATATGGAACTAAAATACCGTGGTTACTCTATATCAAAAATTTACTAGATGAATGTGACCAAAATCCTGATTTTAAAAATCCCCATCAAATAGCTAGTCATTGTAAAAAGACCTGAAGAACAAACTACTGGAAAAACGGAAATTGTTTAGGGACCTAAAAGCAGACCAGCAACCGATAACTAAAGCTTACATGGACCGGACGTTTGGCCTTGGAATACCTACATATTTATTACAGGTCACCAATATAAGGCACAGATTTTATTTAACTAGATTGAGGATGGGACTTCTGCACTTTTTAATTGCTTTCCCGATAAAGAGAAGATGGAGTCGAAATCTTCCTAAGTGTCCATGTAATGGTTTTTCACAACAGACAACTTTGCACTTTGTTATTTTGTGGTTTTTATAAGAATTCTAGGAAATGTTTTTTACGACCGCTGTTTTTAAAGGAGAAACTTTTTTCTTATAAGGTAGCATTTGAGTATATTTGTAGTCTTGCAAATATAAGAATCTGTAATGCAGTGGTGACTTACATCAAGACGTCAATTATGATACGTAATAATATCTCTCATCTTGAGGCTTTGAGTTATGAGAACGAAGTCTGTAGCCTGAAATGAATTTGCTTATACCTGAAATAGAATGCATTATGAATTAAGAAAATGGACTTTTTTAAATTATTTTTATTTTTGATATTCTTATAAATATCTAATAACTGTTTATTATGTTTAAAGGTTTTAATGGAATTAATTATTTGATATATTGGGTTTTTCTTTTATCTTGAAAAGATGCCTGAAATATTGAAACTTGTGTTTTTTCAAGGTGGTATTATGGTTTGTTTTGTGTGGGGTTTCTTTTCTTCATCCTTTTCTCTCTTTTTAATGAATTTGGATATTCCTTTTTAGAGTTTGTGATATATGCAGCAATGTATGATGTATTTTAGATTGCTTTTATGGTTTGTGTATTATCTAACCGAATAAAGCTGATTTGATTTGATTTGATTTGATTTACTTAAAGAGTAGATTGAATCATGCCTCTATGGGGGGACCCAACTGTAGAAAAAGAACTCACCCATCTGGATGAATGATTCCAGTACGGACGGCCTGAAGATATTCCAGGAAATGGCAATCGCAGTGCTAAATGAATTGGCATGGACGTGGCCAAGTAAAGAATATACGCGTTGGTAATTGTAATCACACGCGGATATACCAATATATGAGATGCAACTCTATCCCACTGGTGATGCTAAAGCGCATGGCTTGATTACTTAGCTCTGAAAATTGTGACCCGTGATCAGACAAAGTATCTGAAGAGAATAATTGCAGATTCATTGGACGAGTGCACGGTGTGCAACAAAACAGAAGGTGACTCATCATTACGAGATAAAAGCCTGACCAGAGGCACTTAGTGAAAGGTCAACTAATGCCTAAAGGTGCCCGTGTCATTGGAACGGTACTGAGCCAAGCATGCATAAATGCGAAAGGAATTGCAAGTGAAAAAATGATTAATCTGAACTATTGGCCCATACAGTATTATCATATGTCCGCCCGTGTCTAAGACGTAAATGAGCCATACGTGATCAATGTTGCCGGCAAAGTGATGCGTGCCTGAAACTTAATCGGACCTGAAGATAACTGTAAAGCAATGTCCTTAGTAAGATTGAAGAAAACAGGCGACCATGTCGAAACAGCAACAATCATGCATAATACATATTCGGAAGGCTGACTTACCCTCTTGTGGTCTGATATTGACTGTGAAGATGAACCGGCGGGGTAGGGACGACCGGTCGGTTTATGTAAACCGGAAAGCAGACGGCCGCTGCGTCAGCGTGCACGTCTCAGTGGAATCCCTGGAATGTCTGACTCATGACGCCTATGACGTCGTGCCTTAGGACGTAGGAGTCAAGAGGGCAAAAACATTGTGGCCATCGAAGGAACACAACTAGGCATTGTGCCCTATTACAAAAAAATGGATGTAATTACCGGATTATTCCAAACCATGAAGGATTGTAATCCGCAAGTAAAAATTTTCTTTTTTTAAAGTAAAAGGAAGCCGTTTGTACATTGTTTGGTAAAATTGATGTAATTTCCGGATTGTCCAAATCCAAGAAGGATTGTTTTCCACAATTGAAAAATTATAAAAGTGCAAGGGAAACCGTTTGTACATCACGGGCCCTAACTGTTATAGTAGTTTATGTAGAATGCTTTCCACCTTTGTATTCTATCTCTATCACTTCCATTACTGTGCACAGCATGTATGTGTTCAAATGCTGTTTGTTGTTCCACGTTCTGAAAAGCAGCTTATCTTCAGTTACACGGCTGCTCTTCAGGAGGTGGATGCTTTAATAAACGACTCTACTCATTTACAAGAAAGCTTCGTGGATTTCCATTTATTACATATTGGCGACGATTGGGGAAGATTTCCTACCGGTCTCTACATGCTGAAGCATCCACCGCGCAATTTATCTGGATTATTTTCTTCCGTTTCCTGGCATTTCCTTCAATCGGTTTTCTCGGCACCTTGCCAGTATCAACGTGTTGCCGTGAGGAAAGATATTCCTGATGATATTTCTTTCATCCAGACTTTGCGCCCCGTTTTGTGATTCCTAAACACGGGCTGCCTTTGGCTCTTATTCTCACCGTTTCCTGCGTCTGTGTGCCTGCTGCACGTGACATTGAGGAGCCGCCTGCCTTGCTGACCTTCGTGTAACTCTGTGGCATTTTCGTCAAGCAAGTCTTATTTTCTGTTCTCCAGAGTCTACAAGTTTGTTTTATTTCTTCTGTCACTTTCATGAGAGCTCGCGCTGTGTATTTTCAACGCGCTCTCCAACGTTCGACTAACCGAAGCGTGTCATGCTGACCTGCCTCTACGACTCGACGCACGTCACGCTGACAGCTGCCTGGCAACGTTTCCTGCCACATCATCGCATCTGATTGGTTCGTATGTGATACTGTGTGCCTCGGTGACACACACACCTTATTAACTCTTTATTTTCTGCGTGTCTCGGTGACACGCTCACCTCTTCTTGTTATTTTTCTTATGCTTTATTTTTCATTTATTTCTCGCATATTCTCTGCTACATTACTGTTTCATTTTCCCAATTTAATCTGTTTAGCCTCAATTTAATTACAATATGAGCACTGTATGTGGTAATCCTCCACCTCCCTTTTATTCTGGTCCCAATCAACCCAGTATGAAATGGGAGAAATGGTATAGGCAATTTAATAATTATTTATTAGCCATTAATGGAGACAGTTTTAGTGCAAAGAGAAAGAAAGCCTTGCTTTTAAATACTTTAGGAGGTCATGCTGAAGATGTTTTTGAACACTTACCCCCTTCTCCCACTCCAGTAGGTATGGAGAGTGGTGATTATGATTGCTTTACAGAGGCAATAGATAGACTTAAAAAAAGGTTTACTGAACAACCGCACATTGTCATGGAGAGGTATAATTTTTATACGCGACATCAATTGATTAATGAATCAGTTGATGCTTATGTTGAATGTTTAAGAGTGTTAGCGGCAGAATGTGATTTTGGTCCTCAGGTAGATAAATATATTCGTGATCAATTAATCATACGTTGCTCTAATAAAAAAATCCAAGAGCAACTTTTAAGGCAACGAAACCCATCCTTACAAGAGGCTATTGAAATTGCTAAGAGTGTGGAACGGTCCATTCATTCATTTAACACTATCAATGTTGATAATTTAGCTTCAGGTGTAGCAGCTATTAGTGCAAAAGACTCTTATGTTAAGTCTAGTAACTTTAGAAGCAAATCTAAACCTTCTACATTACATAATCCTGTTAATAAACAACCTTTTAACTCAGGTAAAACTATTATGCACTCGTTGTGGTTCTAAATCTCATTCTTTTCAATTTAGGTATTGTCCAGCTAAGGGTAAAGAATTTTACAAATGTAAAAAGTTGGGTCATTTTGGTGCTTGGTGTCAAGCCAACAGGAGAGTAGCTAGTCTTGCTGATGAGGAAATTGTTGATGAAGCAAATAATGAACCAACTTTTGCAAACAGTATTATTTGTATAACAGAAGATGTATCTCAATCTCATAAATTAGGTCAAGTGTCTGTTAATGCTAATAAAAATATTGATTCGGAACCTTATGTTCCTCCCATGTGTACCATTACTATTTATGGCAAAATGGTGGAAGTCATGGCAGACTCTGGCTCCCCCTATACAATTATTTCTGATTCATTTCAATAAGTCTTGGAAAGACAAACTTCTGGAACCTAATGACATTCGTGTTTATGGTTTTGGGGGTAAAGAAATTGAAATGCTGGGTTATTTTGTTTCTGACATTTCTTTTAAGCAAAAAACTATTCTTGGGAAAGTTTATGTTGCTGTTGATGGATTGCAAGTCCTGGGTGGAAGCACCAAGGTAAATTTGATATTACTTTGCGTCCTAATGCCAAAGTACAGGTATGTATGGTAGAAGATTTACAGATTGTACGTGATGATCTTCAAAATAATGAGAATATTGTTCAATCTATTCTCAATAAACATAAAGGAGTTTTTAAAAAAGAATTCTTTTAAAAAAAAATGCTGTTCCCTCGAAGCATAAACTTAGAAATGTTCCTTTATCTGTAAGGAATGAATTAGCTGATATGATCAAAAAGTTATGTGCTGATGGGGATCATAGAACCCGTCAATGCTTCGGAATGGATTTCTCCAATCGTTTTAGTTAAGAAACGGAATGGAGAACTTAGAATGTGCACTGATTTGAGATCTGTAAATAAACAAATTGTCATGGAATGTCACCCATTACCCAAGGTACAAGACTTACTAGCCAAATTGGATGGTGCAAAACTTTTCACCACCATCGATCTCAAATCAGCGTATCATCAAATAGAGTTAACAGAGGATTCTAGAGACATCACTACTTTTATTACACTTGAAGGAACATTTAGATACATTAGAATGCCTTTTGGCCTGTCATCAGCAGCATCAGTTTTTCAAAGGCTTATGAATTCCTTGTTTGGAGACACTGATGGAGTAGTAGCGTTTCAGGATGACATACTTATATTTTCTGATACTATTGAGAAACATCATGAGATAGTAGATAAAGTATTATCTGTTTTGGAAGATAAAGATATGACGATTCGTCTTGATAAATGCACATTTTTCTCATCTAATGTTGATTATTTGGGTCATCAAATTAATGGTAATGGAATTTTCCCCAAAAGCATCTCCTTGTCTCCATTAAGAATATGAATGATCCTCAAGACAAAGAACAACTTAAATCCTTCTTAGGGTTATGTGAATACTATTCTAGGTTTGTTCCAAAATTTTCAGACATTGTTTTTCCTTTAAGATTGTTACTCAAATAAGGATGTAAATTTTGTTGGACCCCAGATCATTCTCAAGCTGTTAGTTCCATAAAATCTGCCATTATTGGGTGTAATCCTTTGTCTCCTTTTTCCTCTTCTGCTACCAATGTTATCACTGTTGATGCAAGTACCATTGGTCTTGGTGCTGTTCTCAGTCAGATTAAAGCTGGCAAAGAGGTCACCATTGCCTTTGCGTCAAGACCTTTGTCAATTGCTGAGTCAAAATACTCCACTATTGAAAGAGAAGCCCTAGGTTGCTCCTGGGCAGTTGAACATTTTAAAACCTATTTATGGGGCAAGTCCTTTAAACTTAAAACCGACCACAAACCTTTAATTTCTCTTTTATCAAACAATGGTGTAGGGAAAGCTTCTTCAAGATTAGTTCGCATTCTCGCTAAACTTTATGAGTACAATTTTGAGGTAATTTATATTCCTGGTTCTCAAAATATGAGAGCTGATTGTTTGTCTAGGCTGTTGTCAGATTCTCAAAATCAAAGTCAGTCAGAATGTTTTGAAGAATGTGTTGTGGCATCTGTTGATGATATGGTTCTCTCAATGTCTCAAGTTATCTCCAAGGAAGAATGGTTGAAAGCCATGGATGAAGATGAAGACTTAAAAACATTACAAAAGTACATTGTTGATGGATGGCCTTTAGAAAGATCTTTATCTAAAGAGATGGCTGTTTTTTGGAAAGTTAGAGAAGAACTGTCTATCAATGAAAGTCTTATTTTAAAAGGTGATTCCTTTGTACCTCCTTTAGCCATAAGAAAGAAACTTATGTCTATTGCTCATTTAGGTCATTTAGGTCAGTCCAGCACTATTAAAAAAGTTAGAGACTTGTTTTGGTGGCCTTATATGGACAGTTGTATAGATAACTTTGTCAAAAATTGTCCTCTGTGTGCTGACTCTGATAAAGTTTTAAAGTGTCAACACACTGATTGTGTGCAAGTCCAATTTCCAGACAATCCATGGGACAAAATTGCAATTGACGTCCTAGGTCCTTACGAAGGAATTTCAACGGAGAAATTGTATATTCTAGTTGCCATTGATTATTTCTCTAAGTGGGTTGAAATTAAATGGGTTAATCAGTCTGATTCCTTATCTATTATCAAATTTTTGAGGACATTTTCAAAAAAGAAGGTTTACCATCAACTATTGTATCTGATAATGGACTTCAATTCACCTCACATCTGTTTACTGATTTTCTCAAAAGTGCAAATATTTTTCATATTAAAACTGCTCTTTACTCTCCAAATATGAACGGCCTTGTAGAAAGGTTTAACAAAACCTTAGTAGAGGGTATTCAATTGGCCATTAAAGCTCGCATTGATGTTAAAGCTCATGTAGCAGATTTGGTTTGGTCTTATTTATGTACTCCACACTGTTCCACTAAGTTTTCTCCTTTTGTTCTTTTGAAAGGTAGGAAACCCAGACAAGAACTATCTCTTTCTTGGGCTAAGTCTTTTGAACCTAACTTGGATATTAATAAAATACATATGTCTGTTAAACAAAGTTGCAACAATTTCAATAAGTGTGCTAACTCGAATCACCCTGTATTGCACGTAGGTGATAAGGTCAAAATCAAATTACCTGTACATGTAAAAAAGGACAATCAAAATTTTCCGATGTTTTTACTATTCATAAAGTTGGCAAAACTTCTGTGCTTTTGAACAATGGTTCTTGGTGGAGCATTTCTAAGATTGCTAAAGTCAATGTAACCAATGCTCAATCATCTTTGTGCTCTTCTAACCCAGACTTTTCCAGTGATTCTGTAATGTTAGAGCAAGGGAAAGAATCAACATGTTCTCAGTCCTTTGTAAATGTTGATGTTGACAATATGGATTTCTCCTTCCAGTTCTTCTGAGTTATCTGGAACCAAGAGACAAAAATTGTTACCTAAAAAATTTCAAGATTTTGTATTATATTAATTGTATCTGCCTCTTGTATTTCTCGTTTTGTTTGTAAGGAAGGAAGATATGTTATAGTAGTTTATGTAGAATGCTTTCCACCTTTGTATTCTATCTCTATGACTTCCATTACTGTGCACGGCATGTATGTGTTCAAATGCTGTTTGTTGTTCCACGTTCTGAAGAGCAGCTTATCTTCAGTTACATGGCTGCTCTTCAGGAGGTGGATGCTTTAATAAACGACTCTACTCATTTACAAGAAAGCTTCGTGGATTTCCATTTATTACACTAACCTCAAGGTACCTGACCTAATCAATGTTCAATCAGAATATATATATTTTTTTTATTTAAATTTTGACATACGTACAGAGGAACTCCAAAAGAAAAGAAAAACACCATACACAGTATCAACATTTCTGTTGGTACATGTTCTCAGTGTTAAATTATAACATTTCACAGCATACAGTACTAAACATCCATATCTGTCCGAGTGTTATTAGCATGATCACTTCATCTTTACAAAATGGTATAGTGGTAGACTTTATGCACTTATGATTATTAAACTCTCAACCTCTGCAGGTGTTTTATTTACCGGCGTTTGCTTCAGAAATGGGGACTTGTGTACACATTAGTTTAGTCAAGGGCAGCATTCATTTGGTATCAGTTACGCCCCTACGGCCCAGCGTTATCCTGTCTGTCCGGAGTATCTACCGTGTCATCTGATGAAGCCGGCAGGTATGTCTTCAAAGGATCCCATATATCCCTCAGCCTGGAGGTGGGTGGAAGCAATTCTGCATAGTTGAAGGACTGCTCCTACCACATTGTGAGATCTTGCAGCCATTCCTTAAATTTGGGGGCTCGACCCTGTAGTATCCGGCTGAATACGTTCTAGTGTTCCGCCTGTGCTGTAAGACACACTGAACACCCACCCACCACAGGCGTCACCAGTCAGGTGACCCTGACAATAAAAGGGGCCGAGCGCACGTGCTCTGGGCCAGTTATCCACCCATACCAACTGTGTCTGTGTGATCATTCTAAGAGTATGTGGGCCTGGCGCCCGCCAACTCTACATTGGCGACGAGGGGGCTGTGCCCGTGCGGGCAGCAGCCCAGCAGCAGTGAAAAGGGGGAGAGAGCTGCCCGTGTTGAGGGCACCCCCAGAAGCCGGCGCGGAACGCGCCCGAAAGCCCCAGGGTGAAGACGAGGTGACCGGGAGCCCACCCCGCACCTCGTGTGCCTGCAGCAAATCCGCCTCCATGCAGAGGCGCCCGCGGGGCGTGTGCGAAAGCCCCGGGCCTGCATGAAGGGCAGAAGGTGATCGGGAGCCCACCCCGCACCAATGTGAAGACCCGCGGGGGAGTGTGAAGTGCCCCGGGGAGAAGAGCGAGCCGATCGGAGCCCACCCGCATCGGCCGCGACGACCCGCTGGGCAGGTGGTGAGCCCGTGCACGAAAGAGGTGTCGAGGGGCTCCGAGGTGTGAAAAGTGTCCCCACACAGCAGGACGTCAGCGGGAGCCCACCCCGCTGTGTAGAGTCTGCTGAGGTCGCACCCGGCGGTGAGTGAGCCTTGGCTGCGGGACGTTGGGGCAAGAAAGAGGCGGAAGGACGGTGAGTGGAGTAGCTACCCACTAACCCGTCCCCGCCGGAATGGACAAACTGTGCCCAAGGCCCCCAACGAGTAAGCAGCCCCTGGGTGCAGCGCAAACCTCCCCCCGCACGGCGTGTGAGGAGCGAGCCGGGTGGGGTGAGGCCAGGAAAGAAGAAAGCGTGCCGCCCGCGGCTGATCGGTGCAGCGCCAGCACCCCCCCCTGCGCAGCCCATGAAATGAAAGGGCCTGCTGCGAGGGGCGGAGGAGGTGAAATGCCTGTATGCGGCCGTCGCCGCCGAAAATAGTGAGGAGACTGTTGCGTGGGGCCGAGAGCACCAAGTGACGGTGTGCGCCCACTGCCGCCCAAAGCGCGGGCGAAAGAAGCATCCCGGCGAGGCCCGCAGCGTGGGTGAAGCTGCTCTGGTCGGCCGGAGCATTGCAGGCTGTGTGAAACTGATGGCAGGAGAGATGTGCCCCAGATCGTGTGTACTCGAGCAACTAGAGAATGGCGAGTGGTCCGCCAACACCGCACCTCGGCAGGGGATAATAAAGAAAATAAAAGACTGACTCACCGCTGAGGAAGGAAAGTCCTGCTGCAGGGCGGGAGTCCAGCAAGGGTGACTTGGAGGCAGCCGGTGTGCTTTATACACGAGTCCCATGGAGAGGTTGCAGCTGAGCGTGGGCTGGCGGCTGCCCTGATCTTCCCCGGCACCCAAGCCAAGCTGAGGGGATGAGGAGGCCCGTGGCAAGCCTGCAAGAGACTGGTGCACGGCCAGAGCGAGAGCACGAGGCTCGCAGCGTGTGGGAAGCTGCCGGAGCCTAGAAATTAAAAAAATAATAATAATAAAGCAACGCTGCCACCTAGTGGCCATTCAGCAGTACCGCACCCGTGATGCAAAATAAAGTGCAGCAGAACTGGAGACACAGCCAAGAGTGCCTAGGGCACACAGATGATGCACAGCCTGGGAACTGCACAGCAGCAGCAGTTCAAAGCATCTGTGCACACAGAGGATCAATGGCACCTCTACAGTGAGCAGAGCACAGCAGTGCACAAGGGTAAAGGCAACTGGAGACGCCTGGGGGTATCAAGTATGAGGGGAAAAGGAACCCTGAAAGCAATACTGCATCCACCCCAGCGAGGAGTGTGCAGGACACTGGCAAGCAAGGACGCTGGACAGTGAGGACTGCCAAGTGCACAAAGTGAGCGCGCAGTAAAGCTGCCATGCCTGAGTGGTGCCAAGCCACTACACAGCGTTGAGGAGGAAGAGACAAGGCGCAGGAACGCGCCAGCAAGCCCCCCCTTTGGCAAAGGAAAACCGGAGACGCCTGGGGATATCAAGCTGAAGAGTGAAAGGAAACTCACAGCTGAACAGAGACTGCCAGGGCCGAAGACGGAGAGTGCGGTGATGCCTAGTGGCCACAGGTGATCACCGCAGAGGCAAGACTACAAGACAACCACCCAAAGCAGCAAGTCTCAGAAGGAACCGAAGGAAGTGCGCAGCAAGTGCGCCCAATGAAGCAAACGAATGGCGCAGTCAGAAGCGTGCCGAAGCAATGCAGCTGCGGAGAGAAGAAGAAGAAATGGTTGCACGGACCACAAGAAGCCGACCTGCCAGATGGTCGCAAGAAACAAGAAGCCAACCTGCCAGATGGTCGCAAGGAGGAAGAAGCCGACCAGCCAGATGGTCGCAAGGAGGAAGAAGCCGACCAGCCAGATGGTCGCAAGGAGGAAGAAGCTGACCAGCCAGATGGTCGCAAGGAAGAAGCCGACCAGCCAGTTGGTCGCAAGGAGGAAGTAGCCGACATGCCAGATGGTCGCAAAGAGGAAGAAGCTGACCTACCAGATGGTCGCAAGGATGACACCGACCTACAAGAGGTCAGAGAGTGACGTGACCTGCGAAGAGGTCAAAAGAGAGAAGAGATCTGACAAGAGGTCCGACAAGAAGAATGGAGAAGAGGTCCGTGAAGAGAACGACCCAGGAGAGGTCCGCGAAGAGGACCAGAAAGAGATGGACGAGAAGTCTAACGACATTAATTTGAAGTCAGAAGTAAACGAACGAAAGAGGGTCGCGACGACAGGTCCAGTCACAGAACGAAGTGAAGACAGTGTCCTAGTGTTTGGACAAGACCAGGGGGAAACGTGTGGAGTGCACGCTACACGGAGAAGCCTGGTTAGGGCAGACCAGCAGGAGAGAAGACCAGACCGCGTCACGAAGGAAGGAAAGAGAAGACAGAACTTGAGTGGCAAGAAGCCATGGCGAAGGAAGAGAAGCAGAAGAGAAGAGTAAAGAGGTGTGCGTGACAGGTCAACACACACACCAGAAGGGGAACACCCGAAGAGGAAAGTGAAAAGGTGCATGAACATCCGAACACAGTACCTGGAGAACATCAGCATCACTGGGAGTACACATCTACTTGCGAATCCCAAGATCACCCGGGGACGACAGAGGCAAGCAGGCCGGTCCATTGGTAACAACCACCTCTGGGATGGAACGGACACAGGACCCTGGATATCCAAGGGGCAGAGGCTTCTGGGACACCGGTGGCAGCGGGTCCCGACATGGGAGATGGACTGTTGAAGCTCGGTCTGGAAATCCCGGGAGGACAAAGGTAGTACGCAAAGGAGCAAGTGCCAACAACACCCTTTTCAGGTGGAGCTTGGGACACGGAGAAAGGACCCGTAGCGATTCCTCCAACGTGGTTGGAGCGACAAGGCGGGAGTCCACCGGTCCAGTGGAAGCCTGGCAGCAAAGGGCCTCCGGGTCGTCCGGTGAGAGGGGACACCCACGAGAGAGGGGCATCCGTGAGAGGGACGTCCTGCAACTGCATATCCCATTGGAGATAGTGAATCACCAGATGGAGAATATACTTCACCCAGGACTGTACAGTGGAAAACAACACAGAACTGATCCACCATCATCTGCATTTTCACTGTGTGTGGAACAGGAAGAGAGAGACTGTAGAGCACACTTCCACGCTGTGAGTCCAAGGAAGACTACATCCACAGGGCACCCTGACATCGGGCCAAGGAGAACTAGTGGTCCTGGCGGCAAGGACACCATCGTCAGCGGTTGGCCAACAGCGAAAGAGACGCCGTGGAAGTCATTGCTATTGAGTTGTGTTTTATTTGCAAATTGTATTCTCTCCCACAGGTGTGGACTTTATTGTTTTGACATTCATTAAAGTTTGGGAGGGATGTAGTATCCAGCTGGATACGTTCTAGTGTTCCGCCTGTGCTGTAAGACACACTGAACACCCACCCACCACAGGCGTCACCAGTCAGGTGACCCTGACAATAAAAGGGGCCGAGCGCACGTGCTCTGGGCCAGTTATCCACCCATACCAACTGTGTCTGTGTGATCATTCTAAGAGTATGTGGGCCTAGCGCCCACCAACTCTACAGACCCCTACCCCATCTGCAGGCCACTTTTCATTTAGCAATTAGGAACCATAATGCTAGGTATTTCTTATATACAGTGTCAACTTCGTCTGTATGCCCCAATAAGGCAATGTCGGGGGATATCTGGAGTGTTGTACCCACCATTTGTGCCATTCCCTCAAATATCTGTTGCCAGTACTCAAAGATTGCAGGGCATTCCCATGCTAAATGAAAAAATCTAGCCCCGCCCCTACCACATCTAGAGCATTTGTCGTTGTCTCTAAGCTTAAATCTATGCAGTTTGACCGGGGTATAGTATAGCCTATGTAGAAACTTATAGTGGATCAATCTCAACCTGCAATTAGCTGTAATGGCCTCTGTTTGCTTACAACAAAATTCCCACTGTTTGCCTGACAATTGTATGCCAAGGTCTATTTCCCATTCTAGGCGTGATGTCAATGTGCGTGGTGTAGTTGCTTTTGCGTGCTGTGATAGATTAGCGACGTAACATGCTGAGGTGGTTCAGTTTGTATAACCTCATGGAGTGGTGGAAGAGTTGGGGGTTCGTGTGGGAATTCTGGCGTGGCCGCCTTAAGGCTTTGCCTGAGTCTAACAAACATGAAAGCTCCATAGCTGTAGGTATTTTTTCACCAACGAATTGTTCCTTCGTCAGGAATCGCCCGTCTGTATACAGGTCCCCCCATGTCTCCATCTGAAGTTTTTCTAGCAGTAGTCTGCATTGTCTTTCATAGGTAACCTGCAAATCCGAGTGGCGAACTAGAGGCAGCCTAGGAGAGTATAGCATCGGCCTGTCGAGCCTAGTCGCAATTTTCCTCCAAGCAGAGTTAGTGCAATCGACCGTAGTGGGATCATTATCTCGTTTTCTAGGGGGAATGGAGATGAGACCCAAAAGGGGGGTGGGGGCTGTATATCCCATTTCTACCGCTAAGTGTGGCATGAAGGGGGGTGGATGGAACCAGTACGTGGCATAGTGTGCTTGTGCGCAGTAATAATAAAGTTCAAAGTCTGGTACCTCGAAGCCTCCCTGTGAAAACGTCAGTGTCAGTGTTTCCCAACGAAGTCTAGCCTGTTTGCCTCCCCACACTAATCGAATTGTTTGTGTTCTCAAAGCCTTAAAGAATGGTTTCCCTGGATTATTGGGGATATTGGTGAATAGATAAAGAAACGTAGGCAGTATTATCATTTTTACCAGTGAAATCCGCCCTGCCATGGATAGTGGCATAGCTATCCACCTCGTGATGGAGTCCATGACGGCTTCTAGGGTCTTGCCATAATTGGAGCGCATTAATTTGTTTTTGTCCCTAGTGACTTTTATCTCTAGGTATTTGACCTCCTCATTACACCACGTTAGGGGATAGTCAAGTTCATATGGTACAACCTTATCAGTTAGCGGAAAAATGGCTGATTTATTCCACTTGATATGTATACCTGAGTATTCGCCAAATTTGGTAATTTCGCGTAGGAGCGGTGTCACAGGACAACAAACCACGGGAGACAGCGGTAGATGTGTAAAGGGTGTTTAATTGTCAGAATGGTCACTACAACGATCAACTAAACGTAAGGGAATCCCAGCATCTGCCTTTATGCAGGTCCTTGGTCCTGGGGCCTCAGCGATTCTTCTCCTCCTGGCTCCAGTTCGATATGTTCCCTGGCGTTGCTTCCCCCACGGTATAAACAAAACAAAAGGAAGAGGCTATTAGTGCTCTTGTGGTTGTCCCTTGCCACTAACACAGTAACAGATCTCCTCGGGGTGTAGGGAGTGCTAGGGTCGGTGCTCTACATGTTACTTCACATGGATAGACAGTGGTAAGTAGGTGACAGAAAAACAGAACTACAGAAGGATGTGGGAGAGTGTGGGGTCCGTTCTTCTTCCCGTGGAATCCCCTTCCCGCCCAGAGGTCCTCTCTATCCTTGGGCCTGAGTCCGGTTACGCCTCTGTTCTGCCTTTAGCTTGAGCCTCTTTATAGGCCCGTAAAATAAGCGTGGGTAAAGGAAGTCGCCTAGTTGTTTGAGCCACTTGCCTGAAGCCATGGCTCCCTGACAGAGCCGCGGCTACCTCGTCCGTAGCGCCTTCCACAGGGGAAACGATCACCGCTGGTCAGACGTCGGCTTCCTCGTCTCTCGTCCATTCTGTGTCCTCCGCCCTCTCCTCCGCGTTGCTCGACTGCTCCGTCTCCTCCGCGTTGCTCGCCTGCTCCGTCTCCTCCGTGTCGCTCACCTGCTCTGGCTCCTCCGCCTTCTCCTTCACAAAATCTCCTCCGCTCGCTGCTCGTCCTTCTCCCGCTTTCACCACTTGCCCACCTCCTTTCTCCACTGTGATCTCCCTGGAGGTTGCTTCCGGGCACATGTGAGGGTTGAGGCTCCGCCCTTCTGAGGATGCCGAGCACACCTCAGCGGTACCCCCGGGGCACCAACAGTCGTCCTCTGAGGGTGCCCTGTCACAAGCGGGTTTAGATTATTCTGCAGGTCTTTGAGGTAAAGTGTAATGTCGTCCGCATAAAGTGAAATTAAAAGTTGTCTAGACGGGTATACTAGCGCACGCTCCTTGTGATGTTGTCTCAGCTTTGCAGCAAGTGGTTCTATAGCTAAAGCAAATAATATAGGGGATAAGGGACAGCCCTGACGTGTAGCTCTGGTGATTACAAATGGGGGAGAGCGCTTCCCATTAAGGAGTACAGTGGCAGTGGGTTGACAGTACAGGAGCTCTATCCACTTGAGGAACTCGGGGGTCATTCCCATATATCTCAAGGTCCCTATGAGATAATCTCATTTAACGGAGTCAAATGCCTTGGTGGCATCAAGCAACACTGCCACTGCGGCACTATCCGGGTCAATATCTTGCAGGACAGTGAAAAGAGTCCGAAGGTTGTGTGATATCGCTCGCCCTGGGATGAATCCGGACTGATCCGGCAGTACCAATCTATGCATTAACAGATTTAGCCTATTTGATAGAACCTTGGCGAGGATTTTAGTCTCACAGTTGATCAATGAGAGTGGGCGGTAGGATTCACAGTATTCAGCAGGTTTACCAGTTTTGAGTAAGGAGGTGATCATGGCCTCTCTCATTGTAGTTGGAAGTAGACCTTCCTCTTTTGCCTCGTCAAAGACTGTTTTTAAAATAGGGACTAGTTGGGTCACATAAGTTTTATAAAACTCGATTGGCAGTCCAGCAGATCCCGGGGACCGGCCTGATATCATTTGCATGATAGCTGCCGTGATTTTGTCCTCCTCTAGGTCTGCCTCTAGAAACTCCCTCTGGGAGTCTCCCAGCCAAGCCAGGGCAGTATCTTCAAAATATGGTGGGAGATTCAGTAGTTGCCTCCTATGTGAGGTGTATAGGGCTTTATAATATGTTGTAAAAGTGTGTAAGAGACTAGTGATGTTTCTATGTATTGTCCCTTCAGAATTGTGAATTTCAGCAATGTAATTGGAGAACTTGGGCTGTCGGACAAAGTCTGCAATGGCTTTCCCCGGTCGATCTCTCTCCCCGTACTTACGTGCAACATGGTATTTACTTCTAAATTTACATTCACATTCAGCTGTTTCGTTATATTCCGTCAATTTGTCATGAAGCTTAACATTCGTAGTTTTCTCTGCGGCTACGTTACACAGTTCTTGCTCCAATGCTTTAATATCTGTTTCAAGTCGGCTAAGATATTTACGGATATCTTTTAAGATGCCCCCTCCCTTAGCTATACACGACTTTGAAAGCCTCCCATACGGTAGTAACCTTGAGAACGGAATCTGTGTTGCGCTCAAAAAAATCCTGAATTTCCTGTCCGATTTCGGTCTTGAAGACAGCGTCTAATAAGATCATTGGGTTTAACCTCCATTTAATTTAGGGTACCTGGCCTGCCGGGAGTGACATCACCATTTTCACTGGGGAGTGGTCCGAATATGTCCTTGCTAGGTGTACCACCTAGTCTACCCAATGGCCCATGCCTTTCGAGATTATCCAGTAGTCGAGCCTCGACCATGTCGAGTGCACGGCGGAATGATGTGTACCTTTCCTGGCCGAGGGATGTAAATATCGCCATGCATCTAGGAGGTAATTATCTGTGATGATTCCCGCCAGTTGTCCTTGTGTGGCGGTATAATGTTGCGTGGTTGGGTGAGACCTATCTAGTGCTGGTGACACTGCCGTGTTGAAATCCCCTCCCCAGAGGATATACATCGACCCCACTGATAGTATTTTACCCCACAGGGTGGTGAAAAATGGGGATCATCTACTTTGGGGCCATAGCAATTGGCAATGGTAATCTCTTGGGAGCCTAAACGTCCCCACATTATGCAGTATCGGCCTTGGGGATCAAACAGAGTGCCTCCTAATACAAATGGTGCATTCTTTTTAATGAGTATTGCAACACCTCTGGAGTACGTGGAATAGGATGAAAAACAACGATGTGAAGCGAAATTGGGGTAATTGTGGGGTCCAGGTGAGTCTCTTGTAATAGAGCAATCTGTACCTGGTGTCTATCCAGATACCCCAACACATGTCGTGTTTTGCGTGGATTATTTAACCCTTGGACATTCCATGATAGACAGTGAAGTTTAGCCTGCATCGTGGAGCATGTGACTATCCAATAACCAAGCAACCATAGGTCTACTTTTTTATCCTTACAATCTAGGCTGTGAACCTGCGTCGGTCTATATTGAAGATCAATAAGTATTTGATACTGTGTTTGACTGTTCCTCCCTCCCACCTCCCACACCGACTTCCCCAACTTGTCGGGCATACATTCCCACCCCATCATAAGTTCTAAGGAAGAATACAACAGTGGACACGTCTTACTAGCATACATCTCTGGCTACGTAGTTCTTACGTGAAAGAAAGTACAGAGGGGGTTCACCCATGGAGGTACAACTAGGGGGCCCACGTCTTCCCACTGCCCCTTTTAGTCCTGCCGACCGGGGGACTATCACTAGGTTAGTAAGTGCAGGGGGGGAGGGGTGAGTGTCCGGGCTCAAGGCTATATTCCGCCATTAGAGAACCAAGGGCAACAAATTCCAATATCAGAGGCTTGCATGTTACGGGCCTTTAAGTATCATGAGTCAAGCGATACCTTCTGGATAGCGTCACTTTGGGCCTATCAGACCATAATTATTCCGTGAGAGGAGAGATAGTACCTTTGCAAGTGAAGGTGGCGCCTTTAATGGTAACGTATTTCTTAGTTACTAAACATTACCGCCTCATCAAGCACGCCTAATTCAGTCCAGTTTTGACAGCGGTGAAGCAGACCGGGATTTGGATCTATTTGAGTTTGCAATGGATGCCGCTCGTAGGTTCCTTTTTAAGAATTCTTCAACCTGTTGAGGGTTTTGGAAACATTTTTGTTTCCCCTGATGAGTGACCCGAAGTCGCGCCGGATACAGCATGGCGTAATCAATATGCACATTTTGAAGCTTCTTCTTCACGGTGTGAAATTTTCTCCTTGCTTCTTGGACATTTAGTGTAAAGTCAGGAAAGAATGAGAGGGTGGTATTCTCGTACTCAACTGCCTTCTTTTCCCGCGCCAGGCGCATCAGTGTGTCTCTATCCTGGTAGTTAAGAAATCTGACGATCACCGGGCGTGGCGGTGCTCCGGGAGGAGGCCGTGCACCCAGTGATCTATGAGCTCTTTCAATCACTAGGTGTTGAGAAAATGCCTCCATTCCGAACAGGTCACGTAGCAACTTTTCGATGAAGTCTTCCATGTGGCCTGTATTGGTTGTTTCCGACAGCCCCAGTATGCGCACGTTGTTCCGTCGGGAACTCGCCTCCAAATCTTCATTTTTGGCTGCGATGACTGTCAGCAGTCGATCCATTTGGGATATTTGTTCTTTACTGCTTGTGGCGCCATCTTCTAATTCGGGGATTCTATTTTCTGTTTCTGTGATCCGGAGGTCATGCTTTTCAATCTTATGGACGATTGTGTCCATGCGGGAAGTCATGGCGTCCATTTTGGATTCAATGGACGTGAGGCTATTTTTCATGGTAAGTAATAGTGATCTCCAGTCTTCATCTTGATTATCTGTGGGAGCCTCGGCTTCTGAGTGGTCGTCTGATTGTGTCCGGGTAGTTTTTCGCGCTTCAAATGGAAGCTTTGACTGCTTTCCATCTGCTCTACCCATCTTGCACCACTGAAGAGACTGCCCGTTATCTTTCGTACTGTTTGGCTCGGAAACTGGCTGGGGTCAGTGAATGGGTAGTAGGTCGATTCCGTCTGACCGGGATTCCACTAAGTTCTATCTAGGTGTTGGTGGTTATACTGTCAGCACTGTACATGAGTCCCGCAGTATGCCGGATATTTAACTTAGTAGGCTATGCCCAGCATGGCTCCCACAGCTTCCCCAATGCTGCAGCTCCACTGCTGTAAGGGTATAGGTGCAGCCCTTCGTAATAGGAAGCTTCCACTCTATTCTTATGTTGAGTTGAGAGTAGAGCGTGATACAATGATTTGGTGCAATGGACTGTGGTCCCAATACAGCCGATTGTGTCCAGATTGTTCAGTATCGGTTGGGAACCGCCTGGGAGACACACCCAGGAACCGGGGCCCGGAAGCAGCAGCGGCCAGTAAGTGCGCAGAATGTGCGATTGCGCTCTGAAATTAGCCTTCGCTATAGGAGAGTTGCAGGGAGGGCCTTGCACCACGTCTATCACTCGCACCGCTTGCAGAACGGCGGCCCTGGGTGCGGGCCCGAGTCTCAGCCCTGTGCGCTCCCACCGGGACCACCGTTGGCAGCCTCCTCACCTGAGCGGCAATCGGTGCGGTGCAGCCGTGCGGCCCCGGGACTCTGGCCTCCTCGTCCCGCGCCACCAGGATAGTGTCTGCGTTGTTGTATGCAGTGCGGCCTGCTGGCTGAGTAAAGCCGCAGGCTCGATTTCAGCCTCCTCCGCCGCGTCGCATCAATGGCCCCGCCCTCTGTTGTGGCCGGTCTGTCTCTGGCGCGATCGCAGCACTTCTCACCGCATTTCTCGACAGGATCTCTTCGGTATACGATCTGCAGCGTTATCAGCCCTCAGTTCATTGTTTCGGCGACCTGAATTCACGGCGGGTGACACAGATTTCGATTGTTATTGGGCCCGGACAACACGAGCCTCACTTGCATCCGGCCATCTTGGTCGCACGCCCCCTAGCGCCTCCCAATCAGAATATCTGAACAGGAATAGTTAATGCATTTGAACCGCAAGGCCTCTGCGATTAGGCATGCAACAACAGTCATTGTATTACAGAATATACCATCCATAGTGCCCCAACTTAGACCCGTTAAATTACAAGGAGGAACCACGTATACAACAAGGGGCCCTAACAATATGGTCCCTGACCTAGTTGGTGTTCAATCAAATAATGGGCCTGAATAGTTTATACATTTTGACCACAAAACCTCTGTGATTGGGCATGCCACAATATTCATAGTATTATAGCATATGGCAACAATTTTGTCCCACATAGGATCCGTAGCAGTATCTATACTTATACGGACAATAGTACACCAGAACAACAGTTATGGCATTTCTGGCATATCATGTCCTTCTTTCCAGCATTATTAACAATATTTGTGATAAAGTTATACATTTAAAAATTGTGCATAATTACATAAGTGATTACACCTTAACAATTACTGTTTATGTAACTTCATTTCAGCACTATCACTAACAACATCTGTAGCAGAGTTATCCTGAACATTGTGCATTTAAGATTTGTGCATGATTACACCAGTGATGTTTTGATGGTACAGATACAATGGTCAGCGTGGTGTAGATTAAGGGTAAGGAAAAAACATTACAGTAATGAAATCTGTCTATTGATTTCCTCTGATTCATTTAGGCCATGGGCTACTGAGTCAAGCATATGTATCCCTCTGCACTCGCAGATATTTAGTCTGGATTGGATGTCACCTCCTCTAGGGTTGGAAGTAATTTTCTCCACTATCCACCACTTCAAACTTTCAGCACTATGGCCGGAAGATTCGAAGTGTTCCACCAGTGGGGCCCTGGGTGTCCTGCATCTAATCCTACTGCAGTGTTGTAAGATCCTCGTCTTGGCCTTCTGTGTGGTTTGACCTACATACAGTTTGCCACATGGGCATTTAATTGCATATATCACCCCAGCTGCATTGCAATTAGTGTGGTGTCTTAGGGCCATATGTATCATCACCACTTTTTGCGAATCCCAAATAGCGATTTTCTGCGAATCGCTAATTGAGAATCGCAAAATCAGATGTATGACAGCAATCGCAATTCCCATGCGAATCGCGAAAATTCGCAGAATAATTTGCGAAGCGCAAAATTGCGATTCCTAATCTGCGAATTCTCAAATAAGGAATCGCAAAATCGGGATTCTGCCATTCAGGTGCTGCATGATGACATCACAACCAGGAAGTGTGACCGCTCAGCTGCACCTGACTGCCAG
Organism: Calotriton arnoldi; assembly: GCA_963921515.1. Classification (NCBI taxonomy): domain Eukaryota; kingdom Metazoa; phylum Chordata; class Amphibia; order Caudata; family Salamandridae; genus Calotriton; species Calotriton arnoldi. Next base: position 2,136,150 of record CAWUFW010002187.1, read on the forward strand.
AAGCTCAGTCAGAGGCTGGGAGGAGAGTGAAGGAGCACAGCACTGCCATTCAGGGAGGCGAAATGAATCTCCAGGAGCAGGAGAAGGAGAAGGAGGATGCAGGGAGGAAGAGAAAACCAAAGTTCAGCGACAGGGAGCAGGAAGTCCTAATAGAGGAGATGGTAGTCAGCCATGAACTCCTCTTTGGGAAAAAATCGCTGCGTGTGCCTGAGGCAAGGAAGCGGAAGATCTGGGATTCCATACAGGAAAAGGTGAATGCCATTGGCGTAACCCACCGCACCGTGGAGGATCTGCGCAAGCGGTGGTACGACATGGGCGAAAGATCAAAAGAAAAGGTGGCAACCAGGTTGGCTCAGTCGAGGAAGACCGGTGGCGGAACATCCACTGCAACAGACTCCACGCCCCATGAGCAGTTGGTGTAGTCCACCTTGCAACCGGAGAGCGTCAGTGGAGTGGCTGACCTGGACAGCTCCGACCCACCTCCCACCAGACAAGGTAAGATGCATGCCAGCTGTCCCCTGCCACACCACCAATAGGACCCACACAGCCAGGGCCCCCCAGTAGCAAAACAGTACTGCAACTCCAGTACATGTTGTCGTGTACACCCTGAAATGCATCATGGGAGATGTAGTCATGTGCACCTAACAGTGACACAATGAGACACAGCAAGGTATTAACAATGGCAGTAAGGGAAGGGTAAAATCAGGCAGAGGGTACGCAGGTGATGCAAATAAGATGTTGCAGGACACCAAAACAAATGTCTGTGCTCATGTCTCCACAGCACCACTGGAAACGCTGGAGGGCAGTGCAGGAGAGGAGGAGGCAGACGACATCCATGAGCAGGCACAGGATGAGGAGCAGGAGGCACAGACCCCTGAGATCCCTGTAGCACGCAAAAAGCGCAACACCGTGCCACCACTACCACAGATGGAGGCAGACCAAGCCGACAGCGAAGAGGTATCCCAGCCAGTCCTGGCCCACCGTGCAGTCCGTCGCAGGCAACAGTCCCCTGACCCCCAGAGGGAAGGAGGGGGGAACAGGCGCAGGCCAAGGGCGTCCGCCAGTGCTGGCGCTGAGGATCAGCAGTCCGTGTTCGCCGGGCTGGAGGGCACCATGCTGAGGGTGCAGCGCCTGCAAGCAAGATCAATGCGGTCAATGCAGCGCCAGTTCATATCTTTAAACCATCATATGAGCGACATGAGGGATGGGTTCAGGGAAATGACCGGTGCAATTCGTGAACTGTGTGCCGTGCAGAGGAGAGCCAACGCCCGCATGGACACATACAGCAAGGCGGTCAACTGCCTGTGCACTGTCACGTCCCTGCTGTCACGTCGATGTGCGGGCATGCAGGTGGAAATGGCACACAACAGCCAGGATGTGGGCAAGATCTTGGTGCAGGTGACTCATGCCGTGGAACTGATGCAGGCGGCTGGCACAGGTGGGATAGGACCCCTGGCCACAGGGGGGAGTGAGGATCAGTCGAGCAGGAGCAGCATTACCCCGCCACCCCCTGAGACCATACGGAGGAGCGGGAGGCAGGGGAGTACACAGGATGACCCGGGGGAGAGCAGTGTGCACCCACAGCGCGGTGCAACAGGCCGTGCCCGCAGGAGATGAGGTGGCATCAGGGAGGCATGGCAATGAGTCTGGGGACACATTACTGGGGACTGGTGTGTGTTGGACAGCCTTGCACTGTGACTTCAACATTAGCAAATATGTGTGACACACATTAGGTGTGCGTCAGGCTGTGTGCCAGATATATTCCTGCCATTCAAGGAATAAAAACACAGTTGTGCACCAATACATTGCATTGTGTCATCATTCCTCACCTAGAAATAGTTGCGCGTGATCTCCTCCCGCCTCTAGCGTCCGGCAGCTGCCCCGACACCACATGCTGGTCCTGCACGAGGAGCTGGTCCCTCATCATCAGAGGACTCTGATCCGCTCAGCTCCACTGGGGTGCCCTTCCTGGTTGCTACGTTGTGGAGCATTGCACATGCCACCACTACCTTGCAGCAGGTCTCTGGGTTGTACTGGAGGGCACCTCCGCTCTTGTGCAGGCACCTGAATCGGCTCTTTAGGATGCCAAACGTCCTTTCAATTACACTGCGGGTTGACTTGTGGGCATTGTTGTAGCGCCACTCTGCTGCAGTGGCTGGATTCATGTAGGGCGTCAAGATGAAGTCACGCACTGCATACGCGCTGTCCCCTGCAGGGTGCAAAGTAAATGGGTTACACACTGTTGTCACAATCAGGAGCTTCACTGTATGTGTGAATGTGAGCAATGTATTTACCTAGCAAGTATCCCTCACCAAACTCCCCAGCCGAGAGGCGACGGTGTAGCCCACAGAGGCGGAACATGAATGAATCATGGGTGCTACCAGGATACTTTGCCACTATGTCCGTGATGATATGGGTGGCATCACAGACTACCTGAATATTCAGGGAGTGATAGGACTTCCGGTTCCTGTACACATATTCTGACTGGGATGGGGGGGACAGGGCGTCGTGGGTCCCATCGATGCAGCCAATTACATGGGGGATTTGGGCTATCTGATAGAACCCCTGCTTGGTTTGGTCAAGTGCCTGCTGCGTGTTGGGGAAATGGATGTGGTGATGCATCCTCTGCATCATGGCATCCAGGAACCGCTGGAAGATGCGCGACAGGCTACTCTGTGTCACCCCTCCTGCTGTTGCTATCACCCCCTGAAAACTCCCAGACGCCAGCAGTTGCAGTGAGCACAGGACCTGCACATGGGTGGGGATGCTGCATGTCCTGCGTGTGGGGTGCTCCAGCATGGGCTTTAGCTCCTCAATGAGTTCTAGGATGCTGTCTGGGTGCAGCCTGTACTTTTCATGGACCTCCTCCTCTGTTTGCTGGAACAAGATGATGCGGGCCCTGAATATCCTCTCCTGGCGTCTCCTTCCCTGGGCAGCAGCTCTGATCCTCAGTCTCCTGGCGATGATGTACAGCGCAGCCATTGTGAATAGCCCTGTGGCATTCTGGGTCAGTTTAAATAGGTTGCACCTGGTTACCACCTGCTCAGAGTTGGTGGTAATTGCGATTACCAAATTTGCGAATTTCCGTGATTCGCAATTTGCGAATTCTTGGTACATTTCATTGCGAATCGCTATTTGCTAATACTTCTTTTGCGAAAATCGCAAATGAAGTATTGCAAACTGCGAATTCGCAAAGATTTTACGCAGTTTCCTGCTCGCTAATTTGTGCGAATCGCTATTTTTGCGATTTGCAAATTTGCACTGCGATTTGCGTTCATACATCGGGAAACGCAATTTTGCGGTCGCAAACACTGTCTTTTTGCGAATCGCAGTGTTTGCGACCGGAAAATTGGTTGATACATATGGCCCTTAGTGTGTACAGTCTGTCATTATGCATGAAATCCTTTTGTTCAAATGTAAGGCCATATTGTTAGGGCCCCTTGTTGTATAAGTGGTTCCCCTTTGTAATTTAACAGGTCTAAGTTGGGGGTACTATGGATGTTATATGCTGTAATACTATGACTGTTGTTGCATTCCTAATAGCAGAGGCCTTGCGGTTCAAATGCATTAACTATTCCTGTTGGGGGGCGCTAGAGGGCGCCAAGCAAGATGGCCGCACCTATGTGAGGCTCTTGCAGCTCGGGCCGAGATCCGAAATAAATCCTGTTTATCTTCGGAAGAATCCGCAAACCACAGGCGAAATCAGAGAGGCGACATATCAGAGGACCCGCCGCACTGCCCGAAAACACTGCTGCAGACCCAGAAGTGGGTAAAACTGAAACTGACATCCTATCTGGCAGGGAAGACAAAATGGCGGTCTGACCCACTCGGAGACCGGACGGGAGCTGCTGGAGTCCCGCTGCCGGACGACGCGGCCCGTTGGCCCCCCGGTGACTGCCGACTGTCGACGCTGCCCCTACTGTCCCTGCCCCCACCTCCGGCGGCGGAGATTGTGGCCGTCGCGGGGGTATACCAGGCCTGGGGCCTCCGGGACGGAGGGACGACCGGCCGGACCGGACTGAGGTGGGGGAGGACACGGAGCCGGCGGGTGACGGCTGTGCTGGCTGGCCGCTGAGGGAGAGCTGCGGGACAACTGCCGCTCCCGGGCGGCTGCTGCGGAGCCAACAGAGGCTCTGTGCAAACACCCACTGGAGGATCGCTCCGGTCCCGGAGGGGGTGAAGTGTCGCTGCCACTGCCAGGGCCGCCATCTGAGGTCCGGAAACACTGCCGGAGGATCCGTAAACAGCGCTGCGGAGAAGGTAGGAGGTGGCTGCGCCCAATCCTTGCTTGCCCCCGCTGGTGCTGAGGGACGGAGGACACCTGAAGCCTCCCCTTGCTGGCTGTCAATTGTAGAGGGACCACGCAGGTGGGCCGGGAGAGAGCGCCACGCTGGGGCTTCCCTGGTCGTCAGCCCTTACAACGCGCTCGGAGGGACCCCGCATCGACGCCTGACCAACCTAGCCTGGAACCTGAGGACGTTACAATACATGCTCTGAAGGCCGCGGTCCGCTTGGGCTGCCGCACTCGCCATACCGCCCCCCGCCGGCGAGAGGCCACACGAGCTGGCACCTAGCACCTGGGGCGCTAAACGACCCGCAGGTGCTGGGACTTACCTGCATGCGGCCGTAACAGAACACCGCTGCTGGAGCTGGGGGCGGTGCGGGGGAGGTGGCCGTGACTGCCCTGTCTATGCGGATGCGGCCCCTTGCTGCTGTCGCACAGCAGAGGAGACAACAAGTAGGGCGTGACACCATCCGTGAAGGGACACCGGTCCGGAACACCAGCCACTGAACCCCTGGACACAGCGTATGACCGCAAAAAGCTTCAATATCCAACGCCGCAGACCTCTCAGTTGACACCGGATCCTTGGGAGTCTGGACGGCAGATTACATCGCGGACCACGGGCGGGACCCCGGGGGCGCGTCCCAGTTCCCACCCTCTGGATTGCGACTATTCCTGGCCACATCCTCTGAGACCATGGGGAAGCCAGACGGGAGGCAGCCCAAACTAAACTTCGATACCCGCAAATCGTCTCGATCCCAATCGGCGCCCGACGAAGACCAACAGGAGGCGGCGACCCCTTCCACCGCGGATCTAAAGGAGCTGCTGCTGATGATGCAGTCGAGCTTAACCTCCATTGAATCCAAAATGGACTCCATGAATACCAGATTGGATGGCCTCACGCACAAAGTGGAGAAGCATGATGACCGCCTGGTGGAGGCAGAAAGGCGGATTTCGGATCTAGAAGACACGACCACCACTACCGCGAGCCGCACTCTGGAGATGGATCGACTCCTGAAAGTAATAGCAGCCAAAAATGAGGACTTAGAGAGCCGCTCGAGGAGAAACAACCTCAGAATTCTTGGAATTTCGGAATCAACACCCACCGGAAGGATGGAAGAATATGTTGAGACACTTCTCATCGCACTATTTGGCAGGGAGCCATTTTCACAGGTCCTGATCGTCGAACGAGCGCATCGCTCATTGGCGAATCGGCCGGCCCCTGGCGCTCCTCCCCGGCCCATCATCGCCAAAATACTTAACTACCGCGACAGGGACACCGCCCTCCGCCTTTCCAGGGAACAAGGACAACTAACATATGAAGGGATGGCGATATCGATCTACCCTGATTTCACTATGGCCGTCCAAGACCAACGCCGTAAATTCCTGCAGGTGAAGAAAAAACTCCAACAACATAATCTGCCATATGCCATGTTATTCCCAGCTCGCCTCAAAGTAACACACCAGGGAAAACAGCATTTCTTCACAAACCCACAGCACGCCCAGGATTTCCTCAAAACCTTGCCCAAGATACCTGCGGATCAGCGGTCCCCAACACATCACCCCGCAGAAGGCGGGAACACATCGGACGTCGAGTAAGAAACCTGTACAATAATCCTCCCATTCTTCTGTAACCTGAGTGGGACCTGCGTGCAGACGCTCTTCCCCCCCCCCTCGCCCCCCCCCTCCGGCTATGAGATGTCCGCTGATTTGGCCCGATACACTCCGGTCATGTCCTGCGGAACGACAGACAAACTGATGTCGATGCCTCCCCCCTACGGAGAGACCAGGGGAAACACCACCGACCACGAGCATTGAGGACAGATCGGCGGGACTTGGCCGCTGCTGCTGCAGCTGATGTCTACTGGACACTTTCAGTGTCATCCGGGTGGGTTGACCGGGTGGAGGGGGCTGGAGCCTAGCTCGTGGGGTCCTCTTCCGCAGGTGTGTCCTGATGCTAGACTCTGAGAAGGATGAGCCGCATTGGGAACACAGAGCCCTGTGGACTATATCCATGTAACCATAGGAATACCTTTCAACTAACGCTGAGATGAAACTACACAAAACTGCCCGAGCACCCTCGCTCTGGCGAGGAGAACTTGTCCGCCCTCTAGAATCCACCCATCAGGTGAACCCTAAGTACTTCGTATCATAAATGGGTAATTTGTTGAGCCCTCTGGCCCCTGTTGGGGAAAAGGCTACGAATTGTTGTTGGGAGGGGAGGGATAGGCCACGGCGAGATTGGGTCGCTGTTGTGGGAGGGGGGAGGTAATGGGGACCGGTTTTATATAGAGTGTTATTGTTCCACCTCAATAGAATCTGCTCATGCAGAAAATTTAGAATATAACCTTAACATACTTCATGCACCAGAATTAGAAGATATAAATGGAGACACGTCCTAAACCCACCCAATACAACTTTTTAACCTGGAATATCAGAGGGCTGGGGGATCCTCGCAAACGCCGCCACATCCTCTCGTATCTAGAACGACACAATATCCACTGTGCCATGATTCAAGAAACACACCTCGCCCCCAACCCACCCCCACCTTTGCAGCTCGTTGGGCCACCACCAAATGCTTCTCGTCCTATTCGTCTTATGCCCGGGGTACCCTCATCCTGGTGAAACGCTCAATCCCAAACACCCCCATCGGCTCATACGGGGACCCACAGGGCCGCTATAGTATTCTCTGGGGCAGACTTGCCGCGCAATCTGTCACACTAGTCTCCTGCTATGGGCCCAATACTGACGACCCGGAATTCTTCCGCATACTCTGGGGCAAAATAATGGACATAGGCTCCACACACCTTATATGGGGAGGGGACTTCAATGTGACCATCAACCCGGTCTTGGACAGATCACACCCACAACCTCGCCACTACTCCAAAGCGCAGGAGACCCTCCAAGGTATTATAGAGGAACATAGTCTCACGGATGCCTGGAGGACCCTACATCCACAAGCCCGAGAGGGGACCTGTTATTCCACTGCTCATTCCTCCTGGTCCCGCATTGATGGCTGGCTTATAGACAAAGGGTTGACACCCTGGTTGGCGCATACATCTCATCTCGCACGCACATACTCGGATCACTCACCCGTCCTTCTCTCCATTACGCCACCTCACGAAGACCCACCATACTTTTCCTGGAGACTCAACCCGCAATCATTATTAGACCCGGTATTTAAAGATGAGCTTGAGCAGGAAATATCCGAATTTTTCCCCCGGAACGACAATTCGGTTTCGCAATATTCTACCGTATGGGAAGCCTTTAAGGTCACCATGCGAGGTATCTGCATAGCTAAAAGTGGCGGAGTCTTAAAAGATATTCGAAATACATTACAGAAACTAGAGAGAACAATCAAGCAGGCAGAAGTGGCACTCCGGGTCTCACCCACTCCGGAACAGAAAGCTCAGCTACATGACCTCCTCAAGGACTACCAAGAAACGGCGGAAAGGGAGTGTAAATTCAGAGGAAAGTACCACCGGGCCCGACGCTATGGCGAGGGAGAAAGACCAGGGAAAGCGCTAGCCTCAGTGATCCGCCCCCCCCAATCTGCCAACACGATCCTAGAAATAGAGGATGAAGAGGGTCAGCTCCACCGGAGCACTTCTGAAATAGTAGACACCTTCCAGAGGTTTTACAAAAAACTGTATAAGACACATAGAAGGCAGCCTGAGGATTTCACCTCATTTTTCGAGGACACAGCTATTGCATGGCTGGGGGACGGCCAGAGAGAGGCCCTCTTAGCCCACCATGAGGATGAGGAAATAACCTCTGCAATTATGCAATTACAGTCGGGCAAAGCCCCAGGACCCGATGGCCTTCCGGCCGAGTTCTATAAAATATTCAGACACCTTCTCATCCCTGCCCTACGTCACGTACTCGAGGAAGCCCGGGAAACAGGCATATTACCTCCATCGATGCGTGAAGCGCTTATCATTTCCCTGCCCAAACCGGGGAAATCAGCGACGCTGGTGGATTCATATAGGCCTTTGTCCCTTATCAACGTGGACGCCAAGATCCTAGCTAAGCTAATCGCCAATTGCATTAGGCCCCTCATGCCTGTCCTGGTCCTTCCTGACCAGTCGGGGTTCGTGCCGACTAGAAGTACATCTCACAACCTGCGCACCCTCTTTGCAATTCTCCACGATATAGAGCCCGACACCAACGCCGCTGCCATCTTCTTGGACGCCACTAAGGCATTCGACTCCCTAGAATGGGACTATTTAGCCTTCGTGCTGCGACGCATGGGATTCCCCCTCCCGTTCCTGGCCTGGATAAACTTGCTGTACAATGGCCTGCGGGCCACGATAAGGATCAATGGAAAGCACTCGGCTCCCTTTACTATAACCAGAGGAACCAGACAGGGATGCCCCCTGTCCCCCCTTTTATTCGCCCTGGCTGTCGAACCCTTGGCTGCCAAGATCCGTCAACACTTTCGCACACATGCCCTCATCTACCCTGAACGGCAAATTTTAATCTCATTGTATGCAGACGACATTACCCTCTATCTGCAGCACCCGGAGGTGAGCCTGACTCCCATCCTCCGGCAGTTCCTCCTTTTTGGGCAGCTCTCCGGAGTAAATATAAATTGGGGAAAATCCCAAATTTACCCCCTTACTGACTCCACTCCCAGATTTATACCGGACTACCCCCTAGCGTGGTGCGATGATACACTCACCTATTTAGGGATAGTCATATCCCGCAACCGCGAAGAACTAATGAAGGCTAACTACGGCAGTGCACTGAACTCCATGGTGGACAAAATCACACGCTGGATTGCAATGCCATTATCCATGGCAGGAAGAGCCGCCCTCATAAAAATGGTCATACTGCCCAAACTATTATATTTATTTCTAAATATTCCCTATGCCCCTAGCCGCCATTTCTTTTCGACCCTTAAAAGCCAACTCACTCGGCTTATATGGGGAGGTAAACAGGCCAGATTACGCTGGGAGGTCCTTACACGTCCCTTCAGTGAGGGCGGAATGGAGATACCAGACCTGGAACTGTACTTTATCTGTGCTCAAGCTCACTTCGCCTCCTACTGGATGCACCCCCCCCTATATGCCACACCTGGCCATCGAAGACGGATATATGCACCCCACCCCCAGCACTGCGTATTTAAGCACCCCTGCAGTTACGCGAAGTCACGCCTCCACCACCGTCCAATGCACCACCAGCGCATGGCGAGATTTAGCGAATATCACACGCACCCCCTTATTATACTCCCCCCTCCTTCCCCTGGCCGGTAGGCAAGATGTCCGGGTGACACGGGAGGGCGGATGCCGCAAAATGCTACGCAAACTATCAATCCATACCTGGGGACAGCTGTACGCAAAGAATAAATTTCGCACGTTCGACGAATTCTTTGGCCCTACAACCCCCTCCCCCCTGGAACGATTCTACTACATTAGACTGCGACAGGATGTAAAAGCCCTTACTCCTTGTTTCCCTCAGGAACCTCCTATTATGCCCCCCCTGCACGCTCTCCTACAACAAATTAACCCCTCCCATGTTGTCTCACTATTGTATCGTACAGTTCAGGACAATAGGGAATATGACCCCCCGTTAGCAAAGACTAGATGGGAAACAGAACTGGGCCATCCCCTGATGGATGATCAATGGTCCTTTTGCTGTAGGCAAACAGGGGAAATCTCTGCTAGCAGCAAATTTCGCCTCCTCCATTACAAATTCATACATCGACTCTACTACACACCGGCGCGCTTACACCGCCTGCGACTCCGAGACAATGACAAATGTGACCGATGCGGCAGTGAAGGAGCCGATTTCCAACACATAGCCTGGGACTGCCCACCAGTCCGTCGATTCTGGACGGAGGTAATGACGGCATTAGACCTAATGACTGGCACACACATCCCGGTAGACCCTCTGACTGCACTTCTGGGATACACTGCACCTATAGCGACCCAAATCCGAAAATACACATCCATCGCACTCCTCCTTGCTAAGAGAAAGATCGCCTGCAGATGGGGCAGAGGGAGAGCACCAAAATTTAAGGATTGGCTCCAAGATCTCATTTATTGCCAAGAACAACTACACACATACGCTGAACTCCTGCCTCCCTCCTCCCGGCCCCGGGATATCTGGGCACCTCTGCAGACATACCTGCTAGAACGCGCTGAGGACACGCCTTCACCGACCCCCCTCCACTACCCCACAGACATGAGACGCACAGGTGAGACATGGTCCCCCAAGGCGACACACACGCTGCACAGTGGATTCTGGGTTATCAGGACATATTACTCCATAGTTCCAGGCATGAACTACGCCATATCACACAAGATATAGTTATAGAACACACAATACAAGAGTGGAAAGTTGTAGTTTGCAAGATGTCACTCTACACCACGTGCCTCCACTGAAATCCCTGTTTTTTTACCATGATCCTATGTCATCTGACGCGGCCGGCCCGATGCGGTTGTAGGCGGCATGCTGTGTTGTCCCTCTTCCTGTTGAAGTAACTCTTTGACCATTGCCATGCTGTGCCGGCCCTTTCAGGGATGTGGGCATTCTGCTGTGGATGACATCTTATTGTTTCAATAAAGGTTTTCAAAACTTAAAAAAAACAAAAAAAAAACTATTCCTGTTGAGGTTAGGGCCTGGATGTACAAACGGTTTCCCTTGCACTTTTATAATTTTTCAATTGTGGAAAACAATCCTTCATGGATTTGGACAATCCGGAAATTACAAAAATTTTACCAAACGATGTACAAACGGCTTCCCTTTTACTTTTATAATTTTTTATTTGCGGATTACAATCCTTCATGGTTTGGAATAATCCGGTAATTACATAAATTTTTACTAATAGGGCACATTGCCTAGTTGCGTTCCTTCGATGGCTGCGCTGTTTTTACCCTCTTGACTCGTAGCCGCTAAGGCACCACGTCATAGATGTCATGAGTCAGGCATTCCAGGGATTCCACTGAGACGTGCACGCTGACGCAGCTGCCGTCTGCTTTCCGGTTTACATAAACCGACCGGCAGTCCCTACCTCGCCGGTTCATCTTCACAGTCAATATCAGACCACGAGAGGGTATGTCAGCCTTCTACCTGTGCGTGATTGTTGCAGTTTCAACATGGTCACCTGTTTTCAATCTCACTAAGGACATTGCTTTACAGTTATCTTCAGGTCCGATTAAGTTTCATGCACGCATCACTTTGCCGGCAACATTGATCACGTACATCTCATTTAAGTCTTAGACACGGGTGGACATATGATAATACTGTATGGGCCGATAGTTCGGATTAATAATTTTTTCACTTGCAATGCCTTCTGCATTTATGCATGCTTGACTCAGTACCGTTCCAACGACAGGGGCACCTTTAGGCTTTAGTTGACCTTTTACTATGTGCCTCTTGTCAGGCTTTTATCTCGTAATGAAGAGTCACCTTCTGTTTTGTTGCACACCGCGCACCGTCCGTTGTGTCGTGTAGTTCCTATAGTACCCATGCAGGACCTGCGCGTTTGGATAACATAAACCATGGGCTTGGTGTTAGACTGACTCTGTGCACCCCCACCGCATATGTTAGCCTGATTTGCATTAGCTAGCTCACAGTGCCACTAGAATCTCCTCTTATCGGGGAGAGATTAGTTTCTGGCAACCTTAGACCATGACAACCCAAATTCCTCAGAATCGTGGAAACAATGTACTACCTTTCGCTCAGTCACTCGTGCTTACTTATTCGGTTTGTCTCAGAGAGTTACACAGAATAAACAGTCTGGGCGTTTCAATAAGTATTTATTGAACAGTTGTTATTCTAGTGTAAAATATATGTGCTGCAGCAACCAGCAGACAATAGCAGAGATATATTATCAGCAGTACGATAAAAGCAAAGGAATAGAACAGTTCTACCATATTGCAATAATCATGAATACATACATGAGTATAAAAAGCATTATAAAAAGTGCGCATACTCCTACGATGACTAACTAGATGTACCTGAGTGTACCTAGCATATGTGTAGGTCTAAAAACCTAAGAGCCAAGAATCCTTCTAGGATTTAGTCGAACCCCATACCTGAATAGAGAGAGTGTGGGACCCCGTCCTGGTCTCGAGTTGGACACCCCGCAAGGGCTGTGTCAGACCGCTGTCAGCTGGAGTGACTGCATGCAGGAGCCTCAGCGTCTCTGGTCAGTGTGTCGGCATGGAAGTCTCGGTTCCCTCTGTCTTACCGGGGTAAGATGTGGTGTATTTATACCCTGAAGACTCTAGTTGCTTCGTATGGTTTGTATTGGCCATGTTAGACTTGAGGAAGACGTCAGGGGTGAACTTTGTACATACATATTATGCAGGTGGTGTATTCCTAGAGAGCCATGCATAATTGATGAGTACAGTGTGGGCCTGTGTTTGGGAAAAACCCTGCTGTATTCAAAACCACAGAATAGATAACGTTCAACCCTCAGAGCACTCTGTGTACTAGTGAGGACCAATGTAGGTGAAAGATCATGCCTATATAAGGAATCATGACTATAATAGGACATGTACAGTTATGACCGTAATAGGGCATATGCGGCTTTGACCATAATAGGGCAAGTACGAATATGACCGTATTAGGGCAAATACGAATACGTCCATTTTAGGGCATGTATGAACGGGTCTACATTAGGGCCTCTATACGGGACATAACACCCACTCCTCTTCCGAATAGGATGATAATGACCATACTTAAAATCTGGACAATTTAAAAACATTTTAAAAGCAAGTACAACAAGGTTTTAAAATTGTTAAAAAAAAATTTTTCAATTTTTTTATAATTCAGCTATTTCCAATTGTCACAAAAAAAAATGTCTATTTTGTTTCTTTATAGAAGTTGCTTCACTCAAAGCGGAAGAAGGCCATGCTTTTCTCAAGCGAAAGTGTCAATTTAGGAAATGTTCCAAATTTGCTCGTTTATTATGAAAACGAGTGGAGAAGCCGAATTCTTTCCCAGGACGCGATGAGCCAATTCGAGATTAAGTGTCCTGCCTGGGAAGCACAACATTATCAGTGTTAGCTACTGCAGACGACAAATCCAACGCCTCACAGAGAACGTCAATCGCACATAGATGGTATGTAGCACTGCCAACAGTCGATGCTGCGGCAGCTTGTGCGGCAGTTGTTACCTGGGTGCCTGTGGAGGAGTCACCTAACCCAGCAGGAGCAAACGGCACCTGTGGATTCTCCAGGAATGCATTCATCAGAATTGGAAGCCGCTGGGGACAGCGCAGAGCATGGGCCTTTATGGGGTCCAGCATTGCATCCGTGTCCGGAGGCGCATCTGATGGAAATGTTAGACAAAGATCCAACGTGCATTCTTCTCCGCAAAACAGGCATCGAAGAACAGGTAAGATGCAGTCTACCCAGACTGGTCGAAAGGTTAGAAACCAGGAGGCATTGAGTTCTCGTAGGCAAGAAATGCCCAGAAGTTGTACCATGCGTTCACGGTATTTCCGCTTCAGGAGCATGTTCGCCATTCCCTCGGGAATTGGGCCGTCCATTTCGTAGCAGTAGTATTATGAATAGGACCCCAGCAATCAGCAATAGGATAAGCGGGAGTCCTCCAAATACGCTTCCCAATACGGAGTGTATAAAATTTGGGATTACTCCGAGGACTGTCTGAAAGGTGCTTAACAGTCCTGACCCTATGGTCTTAAATAGGTGTACGATACCGCTTGTATCAGGCATATTGAAGATACGACCCACCATTTCTGCGAAATGAATGGGGCAGTTTGTACGTATGAGCACCTGTATCTCACTCGAGGTCCTTGCAACTTGAAGTTCATAGGTTTCTCGAGCGGAGGTTAAGGGCACAGGTTGCTGTAAAAGCATGGCTTGCAGTCTGCTCAGAGTATCAAATTGTATGAAAGAAACGTTCAGTGAAGGCCATAGCGGCGCCTCCCTGACTGTGTTCAGTGGCGGAAACAATACTTGCATACAGCAAGTAACCCTGGAGTTAACGGTGACCAGATATGCGACTCCCGGAAGCATCCCACAGCAACTTTGACCATTTAGCATCAAGTAACTCCCATTCGAGAGCAGCTCAAAAACCGGCGTGATCACTGCAGCTGGGGTCCCAGTCATGTGACAAGATAGGTTCGCTACTGAACCGCTACAGGCTCCGTGCAGAGAAATATCCTGACACATGAGAGAACCGCTTAAAGCGTTCTTGCAGTTTGCACCGCTCAGAAATACTTCTCGATCCCTATTCTGGCATCGATATCTATATGGTAACTCCCAAGTTTCCTTAATGTATCCCTTACCCATTTTTTCATATTTGCCTGCCTGCCTTTGCTCAAGGCAATATTGAAACTGAAATGTAGTGACCGGTAGAGTGATTTGGCCATGAATTAGCCATTCAGTTGATGGTGATTCAGCTACAGTGAATGGTAACCTTTCCAGTTTCTCAATACGCAGCATTGTATATTTGGCTCCCCTTTGTGCCATTTCTGTCTGTTTATCAGTCAGATTGTATTCCGAAAACAGAGACGTGGTGTTTATAAAACACCAGGGCACATAGCCTGCACGCAAAGATTGCAGCGTCCAGCTTAGCATCATAATAGAACGTAGCTGAGATTGCCCGTGTTGTAGCAAGGCCAAATCTTGTTCTAATATGTTGATTGCCGAAGACACAATGTTGCCTAAGGAGTAAATCCTGGAGGTCAAAGTTGGTAACCCATTATCCACTACAGCTAATGCCTTTTCTAAGTTAATACGGTCTATTTCCCGTATTCTTTCTGCGGCCTCTTGTTGGGATATTTTCCAGTTTTCATTATAATAGGCATAAATGCCGGCATATATGAAACGTTTCTGATGTGTTTTCCTTGGGCCTAACAAGAAATCCCTAAGGTCTACATCAGGTGTGAGTAAGGTTAAGTGATGTTTTACTTCTGTGAGTGTTGAGGTCTCTAGCTAATCAAGGCACAACTTCCCAACACTATACGGTGTCACTACCCCTGGGTGTTGTCTCTGTACATAGCGTGTATCTGGCCTATGGATACTAAACCCTTCGGTTGTATTCATAAATCTCTGTTGACAGGTGTTTGTGTCAATGGGCCAAATCAGCCATTTCGTCCAATCAGGATCTGATCTGTTGTACTGGAGAATGTCATCTAATCCTACCCCTTGTGTAGTTGAATTCTGCCCCCCACCCATCTGTGATGGTGTAGGAAACCCGGGTGAGTTCAGTTCCTTGTTCTTGGCTAGTCCAAGACAGGATGTCTGTTGCACAGTGTCATTTAGAAATATTATCTGCTGTGGAATGAGGCATGCTCTAAAAAGCGCTTCTGTTCCCTGGACTTGCCAGTCCCTCGAACCCCAGATTGATTTTAAATCTATAGTGTCCTTCCATAGGTCGAAACCCTGTGTAGACAACTGGGCCATAAAGGAAGCAGAGTAAATCTGTTTGGTGATAGTTAACATAATTTTCTGTGCTGATGTTTTTGCCACTTTGTATTAAAATGACCTCGGGTCAGATGTGTTGAACCCTGAAAAGTATGTGAATTTCCGTGCAAAAGTTTGCGAACTACCTTTTGGAGGTGTTGGGCAGTGTTCCCACTGGTGGTATTCATATACATTTCTAGGTGTTATGGATTTGTGCAAGAAATGATTACCATAATGTTGGTAACAGTACAATGTATCATAGTCTGAAGTACCTTCTAACATTTCATTGTTCGGAAATGCTGCAGTTTTTTCTAAATCAGACATCATAGCATTTACAGTTTCAGTGTCCCAATCATCAGAAAATGTACTGGAGGTAATGATATCACTTAAAGAAATTTTAAATACATGTTTAAGCTTTAAAAGTTCAGTCGGACCGAATATATCATAATCAATCTTGTCCCATACTATACCGTCCGGTATAGGAACTGCTGTAATGTTCACTGAAGACAAGTCTCTTGGTTCACGATGTGAAGACTGGGGTGGTTTTAAAATCAAATTGACTCTTTGGGCTGTAAAGCTCTGTTGGAGGTATCGTCCATTAATAAGCATACTAAAAGTTATAATTAAACCTAGCCAGAAAAGAAAAATAAAATCCCAGTGATATACCATAGTTCAATCCAAGGTGACACCAGGTAAGTCTTTCTAAAAAGTTCAAAAAGTCAGTGAGTTTCTGTTTATGGGATTTTTGGCTGGCGTCGTTTCCGGCTCACTTGGGTCCAGTGAAAATGTATCAAAGTTCATGAAATAGCCAGAAGCAGTTCGATCAATTGTTGGAATTGCATCGGGATTTGTTGAAATCGGATTTTGCTCTTGACGAGGCATGTTGACGTAGATGTCTGTAGTCGGTCTGATTGCAACTTGGTTGTTAAGTAGAGTTTCTTCTTGTTGAAGTGGAACGAGTTCCATAGCATTGTTGCTTAGTCCTTCATGCCGTACAGGTGGCTCTTCAAATGTGATGAGTCTTTCTGTTTGGACTTCTTGGATTGTAGCGAGAGGAAGGCGTCTGCTACTGTGGAGTCCACGAGGCCTACTGTTTAGTATCGGCCACATAGTGTGGTTTGATTAAGTCGATTGAGACAAATCTTTTCTCCTTTTTTCCGGCAAGAGGCAGCAGAAGTACAGTTCTTGTGCCTTGGATTGCAAGGACCGGTACAGGCTTTCTGTAGGATGGCCCAAATTCTTTCTTGTCAGCAATCTTCTCTCTGACCAGATCCCCGATTTTTGGGATCCAGACAGGTCTTGCCGTTACTGCCTTGACTTCCTCAGTGGCGGTCTGTTTCTAGAGCACGTTACTTTGTTGTGTTCTGGATTTATTTAGATCCTGTAAAACAGCCAAACGATCATGGATATCAAATGGTTTTTCATCCGCCACTGTGCCTTCACAATCAAGATCAGGTACCCACATTCTTGTCCCAAATAGGACCTTGTAAGGAGTGACACCCCCTAGAGATCTTCTTGGCTGGTTGTTGATAGCTCGTTGGACCCCATATAAGTGATCGACCCATCTACCGCCCTTGCCTAATACCCTAGCTGTTAAAGATTGCTTTAAGTCACGGTTTTTCCTCTCCACAACGGAATTTCCCTCGGGATGATACGGAGAGGAGTACCGCAATGCTACGCCCATTCCTTCCATGGCCTCTTTGTAAGCCCGAGAGCTAAACGCCGGACCACGGTCAGAATGTAACATGCCAACTGCGTATGTGCCGATAAAGACTCGCAAATCTTTTATAACAGTTCGAGCGTCAGCACAGCGCTGAGGCCAAACCCATAGGAATCTAGAGCAGGAGTCCACTGCAACCATGATATATTTCTTGGACCCATCAGATTGTAGGGGTCCGCAGTGGTCCAAATACACACATACGAGAGGTTTGTCTGATTTCAGCAATGGTGTCTGTGCTGGGCGTGTTACGGTGGAGCCTTTCATCTGCTGGCAGATGTTGCATTTCAAGACATAGGGGCCGATTCCGATCTCGGTCGGAGGCGCACCCAATACCATTCGGTCGGGAAAAAAGCCATGCGAATGCCTGTTTCCCGACCGATCCGTACAGCATACCGAACGAGTAAGTACGATGCGCACAACAGCACAGAATCCGGCCGAGTCGTACTCACCCAATCCAGGTCCTGTTCTCCGACCGAGGCGAATCCGGAAACGCAGAATCGAGTCGCACGGAAGAGAAAATGCAGCCCCGTCCGGCCGAACAAGTACGATGCGCTTTCCGTACTCGCCGAACCCGTCGCTACGCACGGCACGTCAAAGCATCCGGGAGAGGCGCACATAAGCTCCGATTCGCGCCACAACATGATCCACGGCTACGAGGCGAACACACCAGCGACGAGGACGACGCGAAGCAACGAGAAAGACGAACGACACGAACCAACCATGAATCCCTTCGTCCCGATCCTACCAATATTCTACATTTACTACCGGAACAGGCACTGACGCGTACGGCGCAGAAGGTAAGTCAGACACCAACCACAAAACACATACAACACGTACACGACACATCACACACACACAGAGGGATGCAGAATTTACTCACACCAGCAACAGCAGCACCATAGGGGTGGGATGCCCATCACGAATGCCACATATGCACACAGGGGCCTGGATGCGCACCACCACCACCACCCCTACCCAGGGGGGGCCGGATGCCAACCACTACTACCACCCTTAGCCAGGGGGTGCCAGATGCCCACCACCACTACCACCCTTACCCAGGGGGGCTGGATGCCTACCACTACTACCACCCTTAGCCAGGGGGTGCCAGATGCCCACCACCACTACCACCCTTACCCAGGGTGGCTGGATGCCTACCACTACTACCACCCTTACCCAGGGGGCTGGATGCCTACCACTACTACCACCCTTAGCCCGGGGGTGCCTGATGCCCACCACCACTACCACCCTTACCCAGGGGCTGGATGCCTACCACTACTACCACCCTCACCCAGGGGGCTGGATGCCTACCACTACTATCACCCTAAGCCAGGGGGCTGGATGCCTACCACTACTACCACCCTTAGCCATGGGGGTGCCAAATGCCCACCACCACTACCACCCTTACCCAGGGGGCTGGATGCCTACCACTACTACCACCCTTAGCCAGGGGGTGCCAGACACCCACCACCACTACCACCCTTACCCAGGGGGCTGGATGCCTACCACTACTACCACCCTTACCCAGGGGGCTGGATGCCTACCACTACTACCACCCTTAGCCAGGGGTGTGCCAGATGCCCACCACCAGTACCACCCTTACCCAGGGGGCTGGATGCCTACCACTACTACCACCCTCACCCAGGGGGCTGGATGCCTACCACTACTATCACCCTAAGCCAGGGGGCTGGATGCCTACCACTACTACCACCCTTAGCCATGGGGGTGCCAGATGCCCACCACCACTACCACCCTTACCCAGGGGGGCTGAATGCCTACCACTACTACCACCCTTAGCCAGGGGGTGCCAGATGCCCACCACCACTACCACCCTTACCCAGGGGTGCTGGATGCCTACCACAACTACCACCCTTACCCAGGGGGCTGGATGCCTACCACTACTACCACCCTTACCCAGGGGGCTGGATGCCTACCACTACTACCACCCTTACCCAGGGGGCTGGATGCCTACCACTACTACCACCCTTAGCCAGGGGGTGCCAGATGCCCACCACCACTACCACCCTTACCCAGGGGGCTGGATGCCTACCACTACTACCACCCTCACCCAGGGGGGCTGGATGCCCACCACTACTACCACCCTTACCCAGGGGGCTGGATGCCTACCACAACTACCACCCTTACCCAGGGGGCTGGATGCCTACCACTACTACCACCCTTACCCAGGGGGGCTGGATGCCTACCACTACTACCACCCTTACCCAGGGGGGCTGGATGCCTACCACTACTACCACCCTTAGCCAGGGGGTGCCAGATGCCCACCACCACTACCACCCTTACCCAGGGGGGCTGGATGCCTACCACTGCTACCACCCTTACCCAGGGGGCTGGATGCCTACCACTACTATCACCCTAAGCCAGGGGGCTGGATGCCTACCACTACTACCACCCTTAGCCATGGGGGTGCCAGATGCCCACCACCACTACCACCCTTACCCAGGGGGCTGGATGCCTACCACTACTACCACCCTTAGCCAGGGGGTGCCAGATGCCCACCACCACTACCACCCTTACCCAGGGGTGCTGGATGCCTACCACAACTACCACCCTTACCCAGGGGGCTGGATGCCTACCACTACTACCACCCTTAGCCAGGGGGTGCCAGATGCCTACCACCCTTACCCAGGGGGGCTGGATGCCTACCACTACTACCACCCTTAGCCAGGGGGTGCCAGATGCCCACCACCACTACCACCCTTACCCAGGGGTGCTGGATGCCTACCACAACTACCACCCTTACCCAGGGGGGCTGGATGCCTACCACCACTACCACCCTTAGCTAGGGGGGGCTGGATGCCTACCACTACTACCACCCTTAGCCAGGGGGTGCCAGATGCCTACCACCACTACCACCCTTACCCAGGGGGCTGGATGCCTACCACTACTACCACCCTTACCCAGGGGGTGCCAGATGCCCACCACCACTACCACCCTTACCCAGGGGGCTGGATGCCTACCACTACTACCACCCTTACCCAGGGGGCTGGATGCCTACCACTACTACCACCCTTACCCAGGGGGCTGGATGCCTGTCACTACTACCACCTCTACCCATGGGGGGCTGGATGCCTACCACCAACACCACCCCCACTCATAGGATGGACAATGCATGACACAACCAGCACACCACAACCTAGGGAATGCAAGAAAAGACATCCCCCAACACCATGACAAGCGTGTGTAGACTGTGTCAAATGCCTACAACACTGAACATGACTTTGAACATACAATGTGACCCCCTATCACATGTGCCACACATATATGTGTGTGGCCCCCACAATGCAAGCAGGCCATGACCATTGTGGCAATGGGGTCCAAACCCCATCATCACAGTGACCAAAATGTAAGTGTGGGGTCCATAGCTGAAGCACATTTTGAACAGTGTGGCAATGGGGTCCAAACCCCCATCATCACAGTGACCAAAATGTAAGTGTGGGGTCCATAGGTGAAGCACATTTTGAACATTGTGGCAATGGGGTCCAAACCCCCATCATCACAGTGACCAAAAGGTAAGTGTGGGGTCCATAGCTGAAGCACATTTTGAACATTGTGGCAATGGGGTCCAAACCCCCATCATCACAGTGACCAAAAGGTAAGTGTGGGGTCCATAGCTGAAGCACATTTTGAACATTGTGGCAATGGGGTCCAAACCCCCATCATCACAGTGACCAAAAGGTAAGTGTGGGGTCCATAGCTGAAGCACATTTTGAACAGTGTGGCAATGGGGTCCAAACCCCCATCATCACAGTGACCAAAATGTAAGTGTGGGGTCCATAGCTGAAGCACATTTTGAACATTGTGGCAATGGGGTCCAAACCCCCATCATCACAGTGACCAAAATGTAAGTGTGGGGTCCATAGCTGAAGCACATTTTGAACATTGTGGCAATGGGGTCCAAACCCCCATCATCACAGTGACCAAAATGTAAGTGTGGGGTCCATAGCTGAAGCACATTTTGAACATTGTGGCAATGGGGTCCAAACCCCCATCATCACAGTGACCAAAAGGTAAGTGTGGGGTCCATAGCTGAAGCACATTTTGAACAGTGTGGCAATGGGGTCCAAACCCCCATCATCACAGTGACCAAAAGGTAAGTGTGGGGTCCATAGCTGAAGCACATTTTGAACATTGTGGCAATGGGGTCCAAACCCCATCATCACAGTGACCAAAATGTAAGTGTGGGGTCCATAGCTGAAGCACATTTTGAACAGTGTGGCAATGGGGTCCAAACCCCCATCACCACAGTGACCAAAATATAAGTGTTGACAAAGAAAAAGCTGCAACTGCCAAACTGCATGGATGATTCCTGGTCACAGAACATAAAACACATCAGTGGCAAAGTAGTGCATGTGTCCCATTGCAACATAGATTGGGGGAGGCAAATACTGCAGTGCAAATAACACATACCTTTGGCCATGTGCAGACAAACAACACCCATGGGGGCTGACACTGTCAACATTCATCAATGACACAATGACAGAAGTGACCATCAGAATGCAGACCCACATATTTGCACCAATGGGCACACAAATCCAGATACCCTGTGGAGACTGTAGATGTGAGGTGAACAGATACCATACCATGGCAGCAATGGGACACACAAACCATGATCATTGTGCTGACTGATGACCTAGGAGTCCCAGGGACAGCAGGGGAAACCCACCAAACTACATACAGCCAATGGCACACCTAAGATATGCCAATGCAGTGGTGCAGATGCACAAACACAAACAGGCAGACCCACACTGCACATCAAACACAACAGGTGAGGGGGTGCCAGTGTCCCCAGGCAACCACACAACACATGAGGAGTCCTGAATACCAATTATACAGATGTGCATACAGTGCCACACAAAGGTAACTCATGGATCCAAATCCCCTATGTGGGCAATCAGGCATTGTCAGATGAGAGGGAGCACAAATCACACATGTCACACAGGCACGTAGGAACAGCAACTGACACAGCAAGACACAGACACACCACAGCACTACCCCCAGGGCCCCCACAATGTGGTGACCCTGGGCTGCATTACAATCCCACTGTGATGACAAAGCTAAATGTCGTTCACACTGTGAACCACAGTCATGTGTCCTGAGCAACAAACTACCATCACACCTACACAAGCACAAATCAATCAGCACGGCCAGTAAGCCAAGGCCAACATGGAGGCAGGGGTCTAGCCGGGCAACAACTCTCATCTGCACACACTCAACACCACACACCTCGACCTCCAACAATGTGCAGCAGTGAAGCACACATGCACTGGTGACATTGCACATGCACCCATGACAATTCCAGGGTGGTGGGTGGGAACCAAGGTGCAGAAACACATCACACATGGCCACTCAACAAGACTCCTGAATGTCTGACACACTGCACACTACGCTGTACATGGACATGACGGCAATACCACACCAACCAATGGGATCCCAGCCACAGTCACACACCAATGAAGAAGCCAAGGTCACCCACAAAGAACACACATAGACAACAACCAACATTGCAGCCCGGACCCTGAGGAGTGCCAGCAGTCACACACACAACGTGTCACAATCACTGAAAGATAACACAAACTGGAAATCACATGACAGGTGCAAACAACAAGTGCCAAGGGGAAACCTGACTGTGACCCATCTGCGTCTGCACACAAACTCAGCCCTGACAGCAAACACACCTATGGGTGACACCCTGATGACCAGTAATGTGCCATGCACCCACATCGCAGAGAACCCAGGGAGAAGACTTTGGGGGAACATAGGTCAACTCAGCAAGCATCACAAACAGGTACAACACTAGGGATCACAGCATGCACAGCAAAACGGAAGTGAACACACAGACATGCTCATACAACACACACCTTGGGCGCAGGCAATGTCACAGGAGTACACACTGCCATGAGGGGACTCCACTCCTGTGTGAGGAAAGCTGTGCCATATGTTGCCTCAGTAGGGCCCCATCATGTCAGCTGAGCACTTGGTCACACAATCAACAATTAGCACCAAATGAAGGCTCCTGTCACATCAGCCTGGTCATGGAAGTGCCCACGAAATCATCAGCACAGATCCAACACACTTGTATAGCAATGTTGCACTGACAACACAGATGAGTCCTTCCCCATTGATGCCCAAACCTGCATGTCCAGTGGAGATGGCCACACGGTCAGGGAAGTAGACGAATTGAACAATGGCAGGCACAACAGATGTGCAGGGGTGGAAGCCACAGATGTGAAATTGCTAATGTAAGTAGGAAATCCCATTGCCAAATACTGAACACATGACACCCTCAGATGCTGCTATGGATGACATGGATACACCACAGGATAGGACACATTCCCCCTGGACCACATGTGTTCCTGCACAGTAACCCTTCATTATCATGAGACCAAATATCACCATCACTGCAGCAAGGGCATGGTTAGCATCATCAACAACATGTACATCAGAAGCATAAGCACTAGAGAACAGAAAGTTGCTTTATTCAGCATATGTGTGTTTAAAAGTGAAAGTCCAGAATAAACACAAAGGCCAATGGCCAGTCCATTGTCAAAGTCCAAACAGGGTGACAGTGGCAGATGTCACCCTACGCATGCCTGCACTGCACAAAACCAGGGACAATCCACTAGGAGGGGCAACCGGGGGCAGGCCAGGCACCGCAGGGACAGGATCAGGGCTCACCAGGAGGAAGCAGGGAAGGGGTGGTGGGTGCTGGCGAGCCACTGACAACTGCAGTGGAGGTGTCTGACATGGTGTGTGCCGGCACAACTGGGGGCATGACTCAGATGTTGTGGGTGCCGGCACGACTGCAGTGGACCCTGCAGATGGAGTGGACAGGTCCGCCACTGCAGTGCCCAAGTCAGACAGGGTGGTAGTGGACTCCACTGCAGTGCCTACCACCAGGGGAGGAGAATGGGGAACAGGCAAGGTGGGCTGGACAGAGGGGAGGACACCCTCACCACATCAGTGGCACAGACAAGCGCAGCGGGGGTGTGGTGCCGGGAGAGCAAGTGGCAGGGGGAGAAGGCCGGATCCTCTTGGGGATGGTATATCTGTGGGTGGGGGAACCTGGGGCAGGGTGTGGTGGGGGCACCTGTGGAGTGGGGGCCTGAGGGATGGAGGAAGGAGACCTGGTGCCTGAGCTGCAGGGCGGCGGCGGGGTCTTGCTCTTACGACTCCGGGGGGCTTGCGGGTGGGGGCCTCAGTCTGTCTGCGCCTGGGGGAGGGTGTCCGGGGGCGAGGGGCACTCTGCTCCGTGTGGGTGGGCTTCCTCTTCCCCCTGAATGCTGTATCAGCTGGATCGGAGGAGAAGAGGCCGAGGTCACTGAGGAAGAGCTGCTGGGTCTTTGGGGTTGCAGGTGAGGCAAGGGAGGGTGCTTTGGAGGGAGAGGCAACTGAGGACTGCGCAGTGCTCGTGGATGCGTGTGTGTGTTCCAGGGCCCCATCCCCTGTGAGTCTGGTTTCAGTCCCCTGACTGTGCGTGCGTGTGCGTTTTATTTGTGGCGTGTGTGTCTGTGTGCTGGATGTGTGTGTGCTGGTGTGTGCCTGTGCCGGTGTGTGTGTGCTTGGGACGGGTAAGGTGCTGGGGAGTGTGGATGGAGCAGAGGCAGGAGGGGTGAGGGACTGTCTGAGGAGGGACACTGCTGCCGTCAGGGAGGAGTCCATGGACCTATTGCCCCTCTGTAGGTCAGACATGCCCGATGAGATGCCCTCCATGAATGACACCAGCTGAGTCAACAGAGCGGTGTGCGCATGGAGGACACTCAGCATGGCTGTCTGCCCTACATGGAGCTGGCGAAGGAGGTACACAGACTCCTCACTCAGGGCAGCAGGGGACACATGGGCAGGGGGTGCGGTGCCTGGACCAAAGGAGACACGCTCCCGAACATGGGAGCCTCCACGGACCTGGGGAATGGGAGCCGATGGGAGGGCGGAGGTGGTGCTGGTGGTGGCGGGGACAGCAACACTAGCTGGGGTGTGGTGGCTGCTGACACCCGCCTCCATAAGGGAGTCATCCTCCGAGCCGCTGTGGTCCTCAGCTGAGGTGGATGCTGCTGAGGACTCCTCGGTGTGGCTCCCCTCGCCCTCCGTGCCACTGGGTCCCTCCGACCACTCCTCGGCTGTTGACCCAGTCTGGCTCTCCGGCTCCTCCTGGTCCGTGGAGCTGTCCCCTTCCGTGGCCGTCGATGTATCTACAAACAATGGGGAAACAGACAGACATCAGTCACCTGCACCAAACGCACACACCACTGTGAGCACAGCACATTACAGAGCAAGCCCTGGCATCATTAGTTGTACATTGCTAAAAGTGCCCTAACTGAACAGGAGAAGCCAATTGTCAGTCTGATGCCAACCATGGCACTCACATCCCACATGGCCTTGCACCCATCTGTCTGGTGTCTGTTGGATAGCAACACCCCAGTGTGGACACATGCACCAACTACACAGTAGTTGGACAGTGCAGAGGACACGGTGTAGCATGTGGACATGCACACATCACAACTCTTGCCACTGAGTCAGTACAGGTTTCCGGATGAAAGGGATGCCCAGAGTCAAATAGGAAATGCATGTGATGCATACCAGCGACAGACACCATGATGCACCCATGTCCTGATAGCCATCGCCACAATGCTGTGCATGTAGCACATGTCACTCCCCTGCAGGATCACCAATAAGTAGACACATGCCATGGCGGAGGCATGACTGCTAAGTCATACATCACTGTCTCAGTGATGTATGACTTGGCAGCCAGACAACAACACTCTGCACTGTGTCACAATAGTAGGTCATGGGGAATGCAAGTCCTGGAGCTGCACAAGTGCACATGTACATCCCCCACACAACACATCATCTTAACCCTCATCTGTCCAGGTCATACCGATTGGACATATGGGAGACCTGTGACACTACCCTCTGAACCTGAGCCCCTCACAATCTGCTGTGAATGGGAAACAGCTGCCTGAACTTCACATTCGCATACCCCAGTCTGCACGGGCAGCTGATCAAACACCTATGTGACACACAAGTATCGTCTCCTATGGTCACATCTCCAGTGGCATGCTGAGCCCCTACCGAGAAACACCCCAGCAGTCCTGGCAACAAATCCACAGCACACTGACACAGAGGCAGACACCTGAGGGGTCAAATCACTGCGCACAACGTGTCAGCTGATACCCGGGAGTGGGAGTACAGGTGTATTGGATGGGCTGGAGTAGGCATGACTGTCCTGCCCCACATGAATGAGGGATGAGCCCTGGACAGTGGATAGCTGGCTATGTATGTGTCACACACGTAATCTGCACACTCCTGGGGCCCAAACATTGTTCCCACCCGCTGCATGGGTGTGTGCCAGATACCCCAGGCACATGTGGTGGCTCAGCTCAGCAAGTGGACCGCATATGAAAGCAACACGCAGATTACATGTCCAAACACAGGCATTGTGTGAACAATGGACCCACCCATGATGCCCACAACAGAGTTAGGGAAACAGATGCTGTCCCCCACCTTGAGTGAAGCAAACTGCAAGGACACAGTCCCAAGTGACACAATTCCCTGAATGTAAGGGCCACACCTGAGTATCAGATGAGGAGTGGGCAGTGCACAATAGAGGGACATGGCTCCTGGACAACATGACTGCTGTACTGTGGCAGTTTAACCAGGCCAGAGGAGGGCACATAGCATGTAATACAGAGTTCACAGTGCAGTCTTTGACTCACCCCTCCTTGCTGCTGTCTGGCCTTCAGCTGCCCATCCAGGTCTGGAAACACCACTGCCAGGATCTGGAGCATGTGGGGGGTCAGGGTCCGTGTTCCGCCCCTCCTGCGAGGAGGCGACAGCTTCAGCTGGACCCGTGCAATCCTCCGGGTCCGGCCCCGAAGGTCCTGCCACCTCTTCTGGCAGTTGCGGATCCGGCGCTTGTAGACCCCCACAGACCGGACAGCCCGGACGATGTCCTTCCAGATCTCCTGCTTCCGATGGGCATTAACCTGTGAGGATGACAAAGTGAAAAGGCCATTACTACACATGCAACATATCCGTGCATGACACAGTTGTATATACATGTCTCAATCACAGGGGCACATGATGTACACAGGCAGTGTAACGCTGCCCATGGACAGTTTGCCAGAAGTCACTACATGGTATCATTGCATGGGAAGTAAAACCTTGTTCAAATGCACTGTCACTGCACCATACCTGTCCAGTGCATGTCACTACACACTATGGGGGGTGACAACTACTCAGTGAGCCTGCTAGCCAGTGGCGTGCAGACTTTCAGCCTTCATAGTCAGACAAAATGCACATTCAGAAAGGCAGTGCACAGAACACTCACCTGCTCCCCTGGTGTCCCATACAGCTTGCTGTACTGTGGAAGTAGGCTGTCCAGCAGGGCCTGGTTCTCCTCAAGGCTGAAGGCTGGGGCTCTCTCCACAGTACGTGCCATTGCAGGGTCCAGAGGGGGCAGAGACAGCAGCAGTGCAGTGGCAGATGTCGTCCTGGAGCATGTAGTGCAGGCAAGTGAGCTCTCAGGGGAACAGCCAGCAATATATATGTGCTGCAGAGGCAGATACTGTCCCATGTGTCCAAAGTGATAGGTCCAAGTCGTTTGCATCTTCTGAATCTGGCCAATCCATGGAATAGCAGCACCAATACACGCCCACAGCATCCTTCAAATCTTCAACTTCATGACATACATGATTTTGCAACATTGTTGTGGGTGACCAACTGAATTTCCAGCAACCGACTCGTTCAAATTTCGAAAACGCGTCCGTTGCCAGGCTAGGCCATTGTCAATGGGTGCGCACCGATCGGTCCATTGCTGTTCAAAGCGTACAGGGGTACAACGCGTACCCGCACACATTGAATGCAATGGGCCGGCCGGGTGCACCGATCGGTCCATTGCTGTTCAACGCGTACAGGGGTACAACGCGTACCCGCACACATTGAATGCAATGGGCCGGCCGGGCGCACCGATCGGTCCATTGCGGTTCAACGCGTACAGGGGTACAACGCGTACCCGCACACATTGAATGCAATGGGCCGGCCGGGCGCACCGATCGGTCCATTGCGGTACAACGCGTACAGCGGTACAACGCGTACCCGCACACATTGAATGCAATGGGCCGGCCGGGCGTACCGATCGGTCCATTGCTGTTCAACGTGTACAGGGGTACAACGCGTACCCGCACACATTGAATGCAATGGGCCGGCCGGGTGCACCGATCGGTCCATTGCTGTTCAACGCGTACAGGGGTACAACGCGTACCCGCACACATTGAATGCAATGGGCCGGCCGGGCGCACCGATCGGTCCATTGCGGTACAACGCGTACAGGGGTACAACGCGTACCCGCACACATTGAATGCAATGGGCCGGCCGGGCGCACCGATCGGTCCATTGCGGTACAACGCGTACAGGGGTACAACGCGTACCCGCACACATTGAATGCAATGGGCCGGCCGGGCGCACCGATCGGTCCATTGCGTGTACAACGCGTGCATGGGTACAACGCGTACCCGCACACATTGAATGCAATGGGCCGGCAGGGCGCACCGATCGGTCCATTGCTGTTCAACGCGTACAGGGGTACAACGCGTACCCGCACACATTGAATGCAATGGGCCGGCCGGGCGCACCGATCGGTCCATTGCGGTACAACGCGTACATGGGTACAACGCGTACCCGCACACATTGAATGCAATGGGCCGGCCGGGCGCACCGATCGGTCCAATGCGGTACAACGCGTACAGGGGTACAACGCGTACTCGCACACATTGAATGCAATGGGCCGGCCGGGCGCACCGATCGGTCCATTGCTGTTCAACGCGTACAGGGGTACAACGCGTACCCACACACATTGAATGCAATGGGCCGGCCGGGTGCACCGATCGGTCCATTGCTGTTCAACGCATCCCTGTACAAGTGACTGGCATATGTCACCATGCCTGTCTCAGATGAACATATGCCAGCCACAGATAGCTCCCAGGGAGTGAGGGGCACACCTACAACACGACAGCCTGTCCAAACTGTATCATAAGGCATGTAAGGCTGCATTTCCTATTGTGTGTATGTTGGTGTACATGTTGTCCTGTGGGTGTCACCTGGGGGCAGCCACCCCCAGGCTGTGCACGTGTTCATGGGGACAGGATCCTGGGTGTTACGTGTACATGACCACTGTGATGTGCAACTGTTCATATCTGTGCATGTGCCATGGTCACATTTCACGGTGGTGTGTGTGTATGTCATGTCACATACCCCGTGAGTCCCATGTGGGACGGTATGTTTGAGCCAGGGTGTCCCAGTGGCACAATAGTGATGGTCCTCCACAGTCTGTGTGCATGTAGTGTTTACAATGTCTCTGATTTCATGTGCACAATGGGAGACAGTCTCCACATTCACGTTGTGTGTGCATGGACTTTGATGTTGTGCGTGTGTGTGTCACAGACGTCCATATATGTCCTGCAGTGGCAAGTGGGACCACTACCTGTGGGGGTCATGGTTGTTTTGCTGTGGTGTATACATGATACTCCATGTAATGCCAGTGTCCATGTGGCAATACAGGGTCCCTGGGAATGTACCTGTCGTTGAGCTGTGATGCCTGGGGCACATCTGTCCTCACATGTCACTGTGGGGGGTGATTGTGACATGGCAGCAGGAGATGGGAACTGTGACACGGCCTCATGATATCCAATGGGCCAACCTGGGACTTATTGATGCCACTTGTTGAACCGTGATGACAGATGTTGGCCATGTATGTACCATACATGTCCTTACGGAACTGCACACTTCATGTAGTTGTGCCTCATAATGATGTATGATGTGATATTGAGTGTGTTCAATGCCGCATATGTGGGGTGACTGACAATCTTGCTTTCTTCTCCTCTGCACTGCAGGGCTCCTGCTGTCCATAGACCATTCCCAGACCTGGCAACGATGGTGGAACGGGACAGCATCCGACGGTACCGCTTCACCAGGCAGCTGATTGAGGATTTGGCAGTGCAGTTGGCCCCACATTTGCAGCCTGGCCGGCCGTATCCTACAGCGCTGACCCCCAAGGTGAAGGTGATGGCAGCCCTACACTTCTTTGCCACCGGTACCTTCCAACATACTGTGGCGACTGCTGGTGGGATGTCACAGACCATGTTGAGCCGTGTGCTCCGCGATGTTTTGGAGGCAATGTTGCTATACCTGAACCGGTACATCTATTTCCCTAGACTGCAACGACTCACTGACGTGAAGAGTGACTTCTATGCCCTGGGGAGGATGCCGCATGTCATTGGCTCCATTGATGGGACACATGTGGCTTTGGTACCACCACAGGCCCAGGAGCAGGCCTACCGTAACCGCAAGCACTACCACTCGGTCAATGCACTGGTGGTGTGTCTTGCAGATATGACCATCACACACGTGTGTGCCCGTTTCCCTGGTTCAGCACACGATGCCTTTGTGATGAGGAGTAGTCGCATCCCCAGGATGATGGCACAGATGCAGAACCAGCGTGCCTGGCTTCTCGGTGTGTACTGACTTTGTGCCATTGTGTGTGATCTGATCTGTAGTATTCCGCCCACTTTTCCAAGTCAGCTAATGTGCACTTGTCTGTCCGTAGGTGACTCGGGATACCCCAACATGCCGTGGTTGCTGACACCCCTCAGGAACCCTGTGACACCAGCCCAGATGCGCTACAATGAGGCACATGGTCGGACCAGGAGAGTGATTGAGCGGACATTTGGTCTCCTGAAGAGCCGCTTCCGCTGCCTCGACAAGACAGGAGGGTCCCTCCCATATGCCCCAGCGAAGGTGTGCAAGATTATCATCGTCTGCTGCATGCTCCACAACCTGGCAGTGCGGAAGGAGTTGCCTCTCATCCAGGATGACAATGACCAACATCCGCCACCTGTGGAGGATCCTGGCCTGGACCACGATGCCAGTGATGATGATGATGATGATGAGGGTGATGTCCGCACACAGCTCATCACCAACTTCTTTAGCTGAATGTGAGTATCCTGAGGTGTCATGTCAATGATGTGAGTTGGCATGATATGTGTAGGTGGTGCTCTGGTGCTGTTGGAGTGTGTCCATGGGCTACTTGACTGGATGTGTGTAGCGATGTGTGCTTACAGGTGGTCTGTACTCCCCAACAGTGTTGACATGCTAACTTGGTTCTGGGTGGGTATCTTGTAACATGTATTGTGCATGAGTTTTGCTGTTCTGTCCTGTTCTCCATTGCTTTTGACTGTGTGTCATTTCTGTCCTTCACAGGGTACTTTCAGATTCGTTTGGTCAACTGTGTCCACCGACGACGTGATTGTACTTCCAGGGTGGTAGCTGTTGTGTCCCTACAGGTGATGTGCGGCACACCCATGGACTTCCTTCCTTCTACAGTTGTTGACTGTGTGCCCGCTGCCAGGTGGGATTACCTTGCATCTGTAGTGGTTACGACATGTTGCAACTGTGTAATAAACCTGTGCTTCACTTTGTGATGTGCGTTGTCTGTGGTCACACATTTGACTGCCATTTGCTTACTGCACCTGTGGGCTACTTGACTACAACTGGGAATAGGTGTGGTGTCTGTGCATTGCACCGTCTTCCCTGGCAACATCAGTGTAGGCAATGAGTCAGATGGCCTAGTTGTGTATGTGTTGTGTAGCCCTGGTGGTGTGTCTCCCTCATATGTGTCACGTTGCCTTTACTCACATGCCTGTGTTGTACTTGCTGTTGCAGTCCGCATACA
Organism: Calotriton arnoldi; assembly: GCA_963921515.1. Lineage (NCBI taxonomy): Eukaryota > Metazoa > Chordata > Amphibia > Caudata > Salamandridae > Calotriton > Calotriton arnoldi. The sequence continues at coordinate 2,168,276 of CAWUFW010002187.1, forward strand.
CAGTGTAATTTTGCAGTTCATCATCCCCATGACAGCACCCACGTTGGAATCACAACAGAGGCAAGTATGGTGTATTAGTGTGTTTATTGTGATACATTTGTGTGAATAGTGCATAGGATTGTTAGTGCTGTACATTTATATTGCAATCAGAAGTTCCTAGGTGAATTGAAAGTCCTGGTAGACAAAATCCCCAGTATCGGGGCCACAGTTGTCTGAGACATTGGTCCAACTTGTACTCCCCATGTCATGTGTGGGAGTTGTGTTGCCGTCAACAGGGTGAACAGTCTGTGCACAAAGGTGAACATCCAGAACAGGTTCAGGCTTCCTGGGGGTTGCACTTGGCCATCGGCCTCTCACTTGCCCCTCCTCGGACGACCCCTCTTCTTTGGGGGGGGCCCCTCAAGTACAGGCTGCTGCGGTGCAGGGGACTCTCCACCAGAGTCATCCTCCCTCCCTGTGGCAGTTGCAGTTTGTTCAGCACCAGATGTTGTTGGCACACAGGGAGGTGTAGACTGGTTACTGTTCATCTGGCGGAGGCATTGTAATATGTCCCTGTGCACCGCTGTCATCTCTTGCAGTGCGTCCCACTTGGACTCCACGCGGGACATGTGAGAGTCCAAGCGGGCATGATGGGCAGCCTGCTGCTGTTTCATGTCTCTGAGGAGCCCCACTATCTGGCTGAGATCTCCGGTGCTGGACTGGTACGCATCGGCTATGCGTACCAGTTGTGGGTCGTCATGCACACCAGACACCTCTGCAAGCAGCGACCTCTGTCTCCCACCCCTCCCACCACCCCTGCCGACATGTGCAGTGCGTGCAGTGGCACGCACAGATGACCCTGGTCCCCCTTGGGGGTTGGTGGTGTCCATGGCCCCACGTTGGTCCAGGGTCCCTGTGCTGGTGGTGCTCCTTGTTCTGTCCATATCGGCAGGGATGGTATTTGTGGTGACAGTCGTTGGAGGGGTGGGTGCAGGGGGTGCAGCTGGTGGTCCTGCTGGTGCTGCAGCTGGTGGTCCTGCTGGTGCTGCATGTTGACTTGCACCGGAGGTGCCAGGTTGGTCTTCTTCGTCCGAGGAGGGCAGAGGCTGTACGACACCAGTGAGCTCTGTATCCTCTTGAGCCTGGGACTGGGACTCCTCAGCGTCTGCTGCTGTGTCCCCATCATCACCTGTTTTTGGGAGACACACACAATGTATGTTATGTTTCTGCAGGCATCAATGGTTGACACACCTGACAGTTGTGACTGTGCCTCTGGGTGCGGGCCTGTACATTGCATTGTCCTAAGTTGTCACAGTCAGGGGTTGATATTTGTGTAGCACATTGTCCTGCATTATTTGGGCATTTCTATGTATTTGTTGGGGTGTGAACATGGTCTGCATTGGTTGTATTTGGTTGACAGCCGGCCCTCCTTCCCACCCAGCCAGTCAGTTATCCCACCATGGACTGTGCTTGCATTGCAGGGAGTGAAAGTTGTCTCTCAGGATGTTAGTCAGTGGTGTCCTGCTGTTGGTTGTTGCACAGTTGCCAGCAGGGCCTTGTGCTCCCCACAGCAGTAGCCAGTGTCAGCCATCTTGTCAGTTGTTTTCCACTCCCTGTGATGTGAGCATGGTTCAGGGTGGTGTTGATGGGACAGTTGTGGGGGTGAGCTATGTCTGTGACTATGACTCCCATCATGCTATTACCTCCACCCCACTTCCCAGCATTCCCATACTTACTTGCTTTTGTGGGGAGTTCAGTGTGTGTGGGTGTGAGAGCAATGGCAAGATGGCTGACAGTGGTGTCCTGCTGTTGGTTGGTGTGCAGTTCCCAGCATGCCCTTGTGCTCCCCACGACACAGCAACAGTGTCAGACATCTTTGATGGGCCTTTCCACTCTCTGTGGGATGTGCATGCGTGAGTGTGAGCTTGCTGGGCCATGTGGTGGGGGATGTAGAGCTGTGCCTACGACTCCCATCATGCTATTGCCTCCACCCCCTTCCCAGCATGCCCATGCTTCCTTCCTTTTGACTCTGCTTCCCTGTGGGGTGGGCTGCCTGTGCTGACAGGATGGCTGGGAGTGTTGTCCTGGCAGTTGTTTGGCTAAAAGTCCCAAGAGTGTCCCTGTGCTTCACACAACATAACCCAGGGTGGTGGTTCTTTGTGGGATCTTGAGTTAGGATGTGAGGCATTGCATTCTCCCAGGTGGGTTATGTGGAGTATGTGTTGAGGGGGTGTGTGAGGGGAGGTGCTTGTGACTATGGTCAGTGCTGCAAGTCCTCCTTCCCACCCAGCCAGATATCCCACCATGGAACGTGCTTGCATTGCAGAGAGTGCAAGTTGGCTTTCAGGATGTCAGGCAGTGGTGTTGTGCTGTTTGTTGGTGCACAGTTCCCAGCAGGGCCTTGTGCTCCCCACAGCAGTAGCCAGTGTCAGCCATCTTGTCAGTCCTTATCCACTCCCTGTGATGTGAGCATGGTTCAGGGTGGTGTTGATGGGCCAGTTGTGAGGCTGAGCAATATCTGTGCCTACTACTCCCATCATGCTATTGCCTCCACCCCCTTCCCAGCATGCCCATGCTTCCTTCCTTTTGACTCTGCTTCCCTGTGGGGTGTGCTGCCTGTGCTGACAGGATGGCTGGGAGTGTTGTCCTGGCAGTTGTTTGGCTAAAAGTCCAAAGAGTGTCCCTGTGCTTCACACAACATAACCCAGGGTGGAGGTTCTTTGTGGGATCTTGAGTTAGGATGTGAGGCATTGCATTCTCCCAGGTGGGTTATGTGGAGTATGTGTTGAGGGTGTGTGTGAGGGGAGGTGCTTGTGACTATGGTCAGTGCTGCAAGTCCTCCTTCCCACCCAGCCAGATATCCCACCATGGAACGTGCTTGCATTGCAGGGAGTGGAAGTTGTCTTTCAGGATGTCAGTCAGTGGTGTCCTGCTGTTTGTTGGTGCACAGTTGCCAGCAGGGCCTTGTGCTCCCCACAGCAGTAGCCAGTGTCAGCCATCTTGTCAGTCCTTATCCACTCCCTGTGATGTGAGCATGGTTCAGGGTGGTGTTGATGGGCCAGTTGTGCGGCTGAGCAATATCTGTGCCTACTACTCCCATCATGCTATTGCCTCCACCCCCCTTCCCAGCATGCCCATGCTTCCTTCCTTTTAACTCTGCTTCCCTGTGGGGTGGGCTGCCTGTGCTGACAGGATGGCTGGGAGTGTTGTCCTGGCAGTTGTTTGGCTAAAAGTCCAAAGAGTGTCCCTGTGCTTCACACGACATAACCCAGGGTGGAGGTTCTTTGTGGGATCTTGAGTTAGGATGTGAGGCATTGCATTCTCCCAGGTGGGTTCTGTGGAGTTTGTGTTGAGGGGGTGTGTGAGGGGAGGTGCTTGTGACTATGGTCAGTGCTGCGAGTCCTCCTTCCCACCCAGCCAGATATCCCACCATGGAACGTGCTTCCATTGCAGGGAGTGGAAGTTGTCTCTCAGGATGTCAGTCAGTGGTGTCCTGCTGTTGGTTGTTGCACAGTTGCCAGCAGGGCCTTGTGCTCCCCACAGCAGTAGCCAGTGTCAGCCATCTTGTGAGTCCTTTTCCACTCCATGTGATGTGCGCATGGTTCATGGTGGTGTTGATGGGACAGTTGTGGGGGTGAGCAATATCTGTGACTACGACTCCCATGATGCTATTGGCTACACTGACTTGCCCAGCATACACAGAATTCCTTTCTTTCAGTGGTCTTCACTGTGTGTTGGTGTTGTAGTGGTGGCTACATGTCTGGATGTGTTTGTTAGTTATATTTGTGCCACTGCCTAGCTGTAGTTGTAGTTGTGTTTGTACATGTGATGACACGGTTAAATGTAACTTTGAGATGGCATGTGTTGTGTTTATCTGACTGACATACACATTTTTGGATGATTCTGTTCTGGTTGCTGTGTAATTGCTATGAGTGCATGGTTTGACTCTCCCCTTGACAGTGATGTGTGTGTGTATTGTGGCAGAATATTGTGTACATTTGTTGTGTACTCACCAGGCTCTGGGATGTTCTCTAGTCCATAGACGCTCACTGGCGGAAGGATGGCCCACACCTTCTCCTCCCAGGGCCTGAGGTATACTGGCTTGGCAGGAGGGCCACTGCCGGTGTATTGGCTCAGGAGGTAGTCCTTCTTGAGCAGCTCCCGTACCCTCCTGCGCACGTCATACCACCTGTTCTGGATGTCAGTCTTTGTGCGCAGACATGGTGATTGTGCGTTCACCCTGTTTATGATCCTCTCCCACATCTTGGTTTTCTGGGAGATGGGTGTCTGTTGGACCAGTGTGCCAAACAGCTGTGGCTCTACCCTGAGGATCTCGTCTACCAGGACTTCCAATTCACAATCTAGGAACTTGTGATTCTTCTTGGGGGGCATGGTGATGGGTGGGGATGGTGAGTGATGTGTGTGTTGGTGTGCAGGTGAGGGTGTGTGAGTGTGTGTTTTGCTGGGTGTATGTGAGGTAGCTATTTGTTGGTGTGCTGATGGTGTGTGGCTTGTGTGAGGGATGAGCTGTGGGTGTGTGGTTGCTGTCTGTTGAGTGCTGGCAGTAGAATAGCATTTGCAAAGGATCATGGTTGGGATTTGTGTCCTTTATATGGGTGAAGTTGTGGGTGTGTCTTTGTTCTCTGTCCCCACCCCCCAGTATTTATTGGCTTTGTAATTGCTTGTTTGGCCTTTTTTTGTGTATTTTTCCTTAGTACTTTCTGTGCATGTTGGAAACGTTCTTGTGACCGAGTCGGACCCTGCAGTTGTCTCGTACGGTCTTCTCCGTTTCGTTCACGCTGTGTTTGTGCAGTTTTCTATGCTGCGTACGCGTCGGTCGCGGTGTTTTGTGTTACTTCGGCTCGGTTTTGTATGCGTGTCGGTCGTACGGCTTGTCCTCCGTACGACTCGGTCGTGGTTTTCGCGCCTTGCATCGTACTTTGCGGTTTGGAGTTCGCGTGTACGTTTCGGTTGGATTTGTTTCGGGTGCATGTCGGTCGGTTCGATTCACGTGTTTTTCCGGCCGGATTGCTGTTTTCCGTGCGGCTCGGTCGTTCGGCTTGGGTTCAGTACGTGTCGGTCGGATTTTGCACGCCTTGCATCGTACTTGGCGTGTTGGGCGCCACAGGTACGTGTCGGTCGGAATTAATTCCGGCTCCGAGTCGGTCGGTGCTTTTTCCGGCCCGAATCGGAATCGACCCCAATGTCTTTGGTCTGCTTTGTTAACCCTGGCCACCAGTAGTGCTGTTTCAGTAAAGAAATAATCGCTGTAACGCCTGTATGCGCAGAACCCAAACCCTCGTGTGCTGCTAAAATTAAGCCTTGCCTACGATCCATATTTGGTATTACTCTATCCCCCACTCCAGGAATCTGAGCATATGGAATATTTTGTGCACCTAACTTGTAGGAGTACTTGAGTGGAAATATTTTAGGTACTGCTGTGCTGCCTTTGCGTGAAGCATTGACAGCTACCATAATCTCGCCGTCTATTCTTGTTTTTGAACGAGTAACTGCAGCTACGGCGGCTGTGCGTACAGCCCCCTTTGCAGCTTCATCAGCAATGAATTCCCTTCAACGTGAACTCCATCACGCTGACGACTCAGTGTATGTATCACGTGAGCCCTTGGTAGTTCGTTTCTCAACTCCACTACCTGTTCCCATAGCATTTTATGCTTAATTGTGCTACCTTTTGCATCTTTGAACCCGTTTTGTTCCCAATGATGTAGATATTCATTGTACGACTGTACACAGTAGAAGGATTCACACACAATTAGTGTGGGGAATTCATGTTCCGTGTTTACAAGTGCCAGTATCAGTGCTTTTAACTCTGCCAACTAAGCCGTGCAGTCTCCTAGAGATTGCGTTTTAGTGCAACTCGGATGGAACTTCCCATCGTGCATGCGACCTTTAACAATCGCACACGCTGCGCTGTAAGCTTGCTTACTCCCTATGGCCGGTTGAGCAGATCAGTCAGTGTAAATAATATATTCATACTGATCTAGAGGCAAAATCTCATTTGGAAGAGGATATTCTTGTTCGTATTGCAGAAATGCTTGTGTTTTTAAACTTGGATCAAATCTGTATTCAACATCCGTTGCAGTAAGAGAATTAGCCCATGGTATCTATCTGGGATGTAAGGCTTTCGCATTTGGAATGCTAGCTTTTGTAACAGCTTCTAAAGCTGGTACTGGGGTCACGACAATTATGCGTTTACCCTGAGCCAGAGCTCTTTCTCTTGCTACAGCGGTCTGCACTGCTGTCAGGATTTTTCTGTTGAAGTGAAACGCATCTCTGCGTTTGTGTACAGGTGTGATTTGTATGCGATCGGTACCGTTTCGCCTTCATTGAAAGTCAAATAAGTGTACCCGCATTGACCCGCTATGACTCGGATCACTAAGTCTGTAAATGTTTAGAAGCTATCATGTCTTCCTGTAGGGAACGCAGGATATTTGTATGTTCCTGTGTCCATTAACTGACTGAAAAATCAGGTTTTAGGAAGTCGTAGAAAGGTTTTACTCTTTCTGCGTAATCCAAAATGTATGTTCGACCAAAATTTAGGAATCCCAGAATTGATTGTAAATTCTTTAATGATTTTGGAGGTTGAAGCAGCGCACATTTTTCTAAAAAGTTTGCTGCTAGGCTTTTTCCTTCACTTGACAGCTCATATCCTAAAAATAGGACACTGAGGTGGGCAATTTTTGATTTTTTGAAATTAAATTTATAGCCCTCAGTGGCGAATCCCATAATAATGGTGCTCACCCTGGTCAAGTGCCTCTTTAAGTCATCGTCCGTCAGATAAATATCATCCACATAGGACAATGCTTCTTCATCCAAATTTTGGAGTAACTCCGTTACCCTTGCTGAAAATGCCCCGGGGCTATTTTTATACCCTTGGGCTAGTCGACAAAATTGTCGCTGGGACCCTAACGCACTGAATGCGGTCAGATACCTGCTTTCAGGCACTATATTTTGGCAGAAAAATCCATTTGAGATATCTAGTGTTGTTTTGTATTTTTTGCGCACAATGTTATTCATTAATGCGGCACTGTGTGCATTTTGAACTGCAAATGTCTTTGTGCAAGTGTTTAAATGTCTGTAATCCAAAACTAAACGATATGTGTTGTCAGGTTTCATTACGGGAAACAAAGTATTGTTCATAGGTGAAGTGCAATTTTCTATCACCCCCTGGTATTCTAGTTGATCTAGGATCTCCCTGACTTGTTTTGTAGCTTCCTGCTTTATAGGGTATTGGCTTTGAGCATTTGGGGAAACTTTTAACGGGATCACGTGATGGGTTGAGTCCTCATCCCAACCAACATGATTTTTGTACAATGCTGGAGCTAGGGCAACCGCCCACTCCTGCGCATAGGCATGTTTTAAATAAATGGGAACGAGGTCGGAAAAGGCTGGAAAAATTACAGTTTCTCCCCTAGGGCACTCCATGACGAATGCTAGCGGCCAGTCTTGTTCTGCTAATAGAATGTCATAACCAGATGACAGCTTTTTCCAAAAGAGACCTTTAACTTTTCTGGGCTTGTCCCCCTCCAGCCGGAGTGTTATCTCATGTAACTTATGTGGGACACTTACCCGAGTATCAGGTGTTTCCACCGTGATATACTCACTCAACTCCGCTGCCACCAGAAATTCCTTCAGGTTCTGGTGAGCTATCGTTACTTCTGCCGCGCTGTCTAGCTTCGTCAGAGCCCATTCCCCGTTCAGAAGCTGTGTCCTCAGAATTCTGGGCATGTCTGATCTTGAGACCTGCTACCTTCTTCTTTTTAAACAGGTTTCTGTTTTTGTTTATCTTCTTTTTTAGGTGCGTAATCCGCAGCGCGTTGCGTGTCTCTGGACTTTGTACGCTCCTCTGACCGTCCTTCCCTCTCGGAGTTTTTTGATGAACCCTGAAAGGAACGAGAGGAACGAGTATCAGTATCCTGATACCTGTCAGGTTTTTAATATTATCCCTATTCCTAAGGTTATACCTCCTTTCAGAGGGCTCCTGTTGAGGAGACCTACCTCTGGATTGAGATCTGCTGTCTTTAGACTTTTGTTGTTTATTATTTTCCCACTTCTTTTTAGAAGAAGTAGGTGTCTGCTTTGTAGTGTCCTTTTCAGGACTGCCCACCAGTTGTAGTTTTAATGCTTTCCCACCTAGACTGTCTCTGCCTAGTTCTGCATATGCAGTTTCAATTATTTTGGGTAGTTCGTGTTGTTGATCTATTGGACTGAAATCCCTTAGGTGTTGGCAGATCGCCACTGAAGCTGCTTCCCCCTTAATGTTAGCTAGTATTATGGCTGATACCTGGTCAAAGTTATTTTGTAACTTCATCCTTAAGTTAAGGGCAGGTTCTGCTCTGTACTCATTTTGTATCTGTCTCAAAACGTTAGGTATTACTGCTAAGGACGGGATACCATGTGTTCTGGTATATATGGCAGCAAAGACTGAACCCCAAGAGGTGCAGTCCTCTACTTGTGGTGTGATCCCCATGGGCAAGAGCAGATTGATAGAATTCTGTGTTTTTCATAGGTAGTAGTATTCGGGAATACTGCCTCAAGCTGAGTTATTTTCTGAGCTATCCAGAATGGTATTTGTTCGCGTTTTGCGGGTATTTTGCCCATTACTGCGTGTAATGTTTGAGGAGTAATTTTATTTCCTGTACCCTGAGTCAGAGTACTGTTTGCTGCACCTGGTGAAGGTTGGATTGTTAAAGTCCTCATGACAAATTGTGTCAGGTTTCTGTAGATTTTAATTAAATCTCTGTGTTGTACGAGTAATTCTGGCTGTGGCATTGTTCCAAAGTCAGGATGTGGTGTGTAAGCCGCTAGTATCGGCCATGTGGCCCCGTCTCCTCCGAGCTGGCCTAATCTTACTCTTTGTCGTATGTGGGGTAGGGCGCCATAAAACCAGTAATGGTGTTCCTGGTAAGTGAGTGGAATCTCTATGTCCTCAAACGGGGCATATTCCCTCGGTGCATTTCCTCTCAAATAGTAGTGAAATGTCTTTGTTATGGCATTTGCTGCTGGGAGTGTAACCCATGAATAGAATACCTCTGTTTTGTTTGATTCGTGTGCCTCAATAACGAAAACTACTATGCCACCCGTGGCTGGTAAGCCATTTTCTAATAGTCTTAGGGTGACTGTCCTTCTGAATTTTGGTGCAATCTGTATTGCATCCTCAGGATCTTCTTCTCCCTCTAAAACGTTCAGGTCAGCTCTGTCTTCCCCTGCCTCGGAGTCAGGCATGTTTAGAGGAAGAAGTGTTCACAGGGAACTAAGATGAGGTGTTATGCACAATTTAGGAACCCTATGTCCTTTCAAGCTTGAATAACCAACAGCCAATAAATAGTATTTTTGTACTACTCAGCTGCAGCGGATTTTGTGCCCACCCACTCCAGACATCTCTAGGGTTTTGTGAGTAGGTTCTCTGAGAATAGCACGACTGAACTACTCAGATTCTACTGTTAAATAAGTACCAAACCAACGTTGGTGGCGCCATGTCGTGTAGTTCCTATAGTACCCATGCAGGACCTGTACGTTTGGATAACATAAACCGCGGGCTTGGTGTTAGACTGACTCTGTGCACCCCCACCGCATATGTTAGCCTGATTTGCATTAGCTAGCTCACAGTGCCACTAGAATCTCCTCTTATCGGGGAGAGATTAGTTTCTGGCAACCTTAGACCATGACAACCCAAATTCCTCAGACTCATGGAAACAATGTACTACCTTTCGCTCAGTCACTCGTGCTTACTTATTCGGTTTGTCTCAGAGAGTTACACAGAATAAACAGTCTGGGCGTTTCAATAAGTATTTATTGAACAGTTGTTATTCTAGTGTAAAATATATGTGCTGCGGCAACCAGCAGACAATAGCAGAGATATATTATCAGCAGTACGATAAAAGCAAAGGGATAGAACAGTTCTACCATATTGCAATAATCATGAATACATACATGAGTATACGATGCCTAACTAGATGTACCTGAGTGTACCTAGCATATGTGTAGGTCTAAAAACCTAAGAGCCAAGAATCCTTCTAGGATTTAGTCGAACCCCCATACCTGAATAGAGAGAGTGTGGGACCCCGTCCTGGTCTCGAGTTGGACACCCTGCAAGGGCTGTGTCAGACCGCTGTCAGCTGAAGCGGCTGCATGCAGGAGCCTCAGCGTCTCTGGTCAGTGTGTCAGCATGGAAGTCTCGGTTCCCTCTGTCTTACCGGGGTAAGATGTGGTGTATTTATACCCTGAAGACTCTAGTTGCTTCGTATGGTTTGTATTGGCCATGTTAGACTTGAGGAAGACGTCAGGGGTGAACTTTGTACATACATATTATGCAGGTGGTGTATTCCAAGAGAGCCATGCATAATTGATGAGTACAGTGTGGGCCTGTGTTTGGGAAAAACCCTGCTGTATTCAAAACCACAGAATAGATAACGTTCAACCCTCAGAGCACGTTGTGTACTAGTGAGGACCAATGTAGGTGAAAGATCATGCCTATATAAGGAATCATGACTATAATAGGGCATGTACAGTTATGACCGTAATAGGGCATATGCGGCTTTGACCATAATAGGGCAAGTACGAATATGACCGTATTAGGGCAAATACGAATACGTCCATTTTAGGGCATGTATGAACGGGTCTACATTAGGGCCTCTATACGGGACATAACAGTTGAATCTGCAATTATTCTCTTCACGTACTTTGTCTGATCATGGGTCACAATTTTCAGAGCTAAGTAATCGAGCCACGCGCTTTTAGCATCACCAGTGGGATAGAGTTGCGTCTCACATATTGATATATCCGCGTGTGATTACAATTACCAATGCATATATTCTTTACTAGGCCACGTCTATGCCAATTCATTTAGCATTGGGACTGCCGTTTGCTGGAATATCTTCAGGCCGTCCGTACTGGAATCATTCATCCAGATGGGTGAGTTCTTTTTCTACAATTGGGTCCCCCCACAGAGGTATTATTCAATCTACTCTTTAAGTAATTATAGCCTTTATTCTATGCTTTCCCCTAGAATTACACATGGAGAACAAGCATATTGCTTGCATTTACTAAGGACCTTATCTGAATAATTGTCTTCGGGCTCTATCCAAGACCTGGATGAGCCCACCACCTTCTTTGGTGAGTTTTCCAAAACAGACCTTTCTAGTCATTATGGTCTATATCTGGTTCGGTACACCACATTTATGTTGTTGTGAAATGTGATTCGTGTTGCACATGTCTGTCACTATTTATGTCGCAATTTTTGTTTGTCTAAAAACGTTTTCTCAATATTTTTGTTATGAACTTTATTGTATAGCAGCCATATGTAAGATAATATATTCATATAATATATAAATGTTGTTATGAGTATACTGTGTGGTGTATCTTTGATTCATTTTGTCTGATGAGACTGAATATGATTTATTATCGTTATAAAGCAATTGTGAAACCCAACAGAACCTACTGTAGCACATATCTACTATACCCAGGTTCTGAGAGGCACAGGGTTGCCCCATTAAATGTAATCATTTACAAATTAAGCACTTATTATTTCCACAACTTTATAATTCAAATTGTTGTTTGTTTCTTTTCAGTATTGCAAAATGACACCTCAGTCTCTGTTAGCAACTATATCCATCCACTACTGGCAGACTTCCTATGACTGGATCCTCTATGCACAAAATGCTGACCCCTTTCCAATGATCTCTGCACATTACTCTTGCTGCAAAGATAAGAACATTGACAGCATAACAACATTGACACATCCCTGTTCGGCTGCATGCAATGATACAACAGCATCCACAGCAGGGGCAGTGCGGCTTGCTATTGCTGCCTAGTCTTTATTTAAAAGGCCCGCACACTGATCTTCAGACTGGCCCCAGGGGTGTAGCTTCTATTGGTGCAGCAGGTGCAGTGACACCAGTATTTAATTTGTAAATAAATAAGTGCCAGGGCCCTTGTCAGGAGATCACAGCAGCTTGCACCACCCATTGTGTTACTAAGGACAATTCAGACTTTTTATATATTAAAAATGAATAATACCTGCCTCCCAAGCTATTTTTATAGTTGTGGGTGGCAGATGTTAGTTATTTTAAATGTATATAAAATTATTAAACAACTGTTGTTGTGTTCATCACAAAATTGGACAAACAGTGTCACCATGTGGCTGTCTGTCATAAATCTCTGGCTCAAATTAAGCACTGAGTGGCACTCTGCCAAGAGGGTTGAGGGGCCCACTAAAAACTGTTTATTGCTGTACTTTATATTTCAAATAGCAGTTAGGTGGCCCATTTCCTTCATTACACTAGTGCCCATGACCAGTGCTCAATTTGCTTTTGACAGTCCACCACATGGTGGCACTGCCTGACTATTTTTAAGCAAAGAACATCACCAAAGTGACAGTACAAAAAAATATAACACCCGCTCGTCCAGGGCATTTTAACAACTTTGGGTGACTTGGAATAGTCCGAATGGTCACATTTGAAGGAGTGTGATTGCATTTGGCAGCACTGGCAGGGGCAGTGGGTGGTGAAAGCAGCAGTGGCCTCCTGAGAAATACCTTATTTTTCTACAAATTAAGCACTGCACATGACACACTGGCTACGCTACTGATTGGCCCATCTCGCTCTGCCAGATTGTCCAATAGGCTAGTCCAACTCTGCTTGCCACCTTCTGCCATGGACCCGTTTTTGAGACCACAAAGGTTTACGAACTACATCCCATAGAGGAGATCTCCTCTTGTGAAAGCCCCTCCTGCTATTAAAGTAACATACTGGAGAGATCACTTTGCTGATCCCCAGCTGCGTAATGCCATCTCTTTATCAATTAAATCAATCCAAACTAAAAATGGTATCACCAATACCATATTGAGATTTCCTATCTTGGGCAAGGTAAGTTGGCAGTATCCTTTTAGGTTAAGCTCCATGCCACCCTCTGGCATACAAATGCCTTAGAAATATCAACACATAAACATCTCACTGTAGTGGTAGTTTCCAAATTAAGGGCCCAATTTAGAGTTTGGCGGAGAGCGTACTCCGTCGCAAAGGCGACGGGGTACCCTCTCCACCAAACTGAAGGCCTTATTTAGAGTCGGGTGGACCTTCAGTATGTCAACGGCATAGACTACTCCAACTCCGCTGCTGACACACCCCTCCGATGGCCCAACAGAGTACAGGCTGTCGGAGGTTTAACTAGTGGCCCGCCCTCCCTATTTAGAGTGGGTGAACAAATGGCAAACCATTTGGCAAATACAAGTTTTTACTGTTCATCTCTACCGGGTAAAACCTGGTGGTAAGGATCAGTGAAACGGCAAAGTGACCCCCACGCCATGGCAGAAAACTGCCTTGGAGAGGGGTGATTGCTTTTCCTTTTTTCAAAAATAAAACACCTTTGCCGACTTGACTTAAGATTATGCGCAACCGGTCTTCTTACTGAGATCAAACAAGTATCAAGAAAACACGTGCTATTTTCTAGGAAGTGAAAGGGTGTAAGTGCCTGAAAAATAAAAGATGTTCATGTATCAATCCTGGTATAAGTTATTGTATATGTACTGAATTAGTGCTTGCTCATATTTTCAGTAACAGCACCATCTAGTGGCCGTTGCTAGATTGTCGGTTTATGTGCTGTTAAAGCTTACATAGAAATGTAAAACGTCCAACAAGTGTGAAATAATATAAACTGTAAACAATGTAGAATATGACAGAAAGGGTTCCTGCTTTAAATACCGCTATGCTAAGCAAGGGCCAAAATGAGAAATCGGTAAAACCATTAAATATCGATTCTACAAATAACAGACAAAAATTATTGGTGTTGGAGACCGAAAATCCTATTTCACTATGATCGATGTATCTGTATGTGCTGTATATCTTTTGTCTATCTTGTTTAGACTGTTCACACATTTTTAGGTCGAGCATTCGAGACCTCTTTTATATACTTTAGTATATACTTATATGTGTATGTACTTTGTGGGCTCTGGAGATCAGCCCTAGGACTTGTCTGCTACTGCTTAGGGACTTTTTTTCTGTTCAACTGCCTCTATTTAACTGTCTTGATAGAAAACGACCAGTAGAGGTCAGTAAAATACCAGAATTGCTTTCTGCTTGTTCAACTGCCTCTATTTAACTGTCTTGATAGAAAACAACCAGTAGAGGTCAGTAAAATACCAGAATTGCTTTCTGATGAGGGTCTTTCTTTTTTAAATTTTTCTGGCAACTGCCTCTATTTAACTTTCTTGATAGAAAACGACCAGCAGAGGTCAGTAAAATACCAGAATCACTTTAGCATTCTCTAGATTCCAGTCCATAGAAATTGTCTTCCACGAGCACCCGTAGACAATAATATTTTTTTCAAATCTTGTATTTTCAGTGATATGACCACCGAAAGCCCTGATTTTATATTAAAAACAGAGCTTTGGACTATACCATTTCCTGCTGAAAGGCACTATTTCTCTCCATGTGTTCCCATACCTGGCGTGTCACGCAGTTTGGTGCTTACTTTCCCTCCATGTTAAAGAACAGTAGATGTTTCAGCACCCAGGCTAATGTGCTGCATAGCTAAATACATATAAGGTCCCAAAGGCGAGACCGATTGCATTGCAAATGCTTGTTAGATTGGCTTTTTATGTTCATTTTCCATTCTTCTGCTTTATTCTTCACTGTGTGTTCCGGTAATCAAAACATCTTTGTTACTATCATAGATTCTTCTCTCTATCCGTTGCTGTCGATGCAGGGGCGTAACAAACACCCCCGCAGCCCCCGCGGTGCGGGGGGCCCCCAGTCTTCAGTACATGAAGGGGGCCCCCTCAGCTCATCGGTAGAGACTAGAGCTGTTTGTCTCTTGCTCTAAAGCAGCTGCAGCCTGCTCTGAGCTCCTCGCGCTGCTGACCTAGGGCTGAAGAGAAACAATGTAACAAGTTACATTGTTTCTCTTCAGTCAGAGCGCGCCAGGCCGGAAAAAGGATGGGGGTGGGGGCCCCCAGAGAGAGCATTGTGAATCTCAGGGTCGCTGGGGACACTGGGACATACAGGCTGTGCATTCATCCTTTGCCTACTGCAGGGCCGGACCCTGCCTGCCTGTCAGAGATGTCCCGCCAAAGGACCGTCCTCCTGCTGCTGCTCTGGGCAGGGGTGGTGCGGGCCAGCAGCAAAGAGGTAAGAGTGGACAGGAGCAGGTGAGAAGGGTGCCTGCCAACCCAATCTATTTTTGTGGGGAATAACGAAGTTTCTCCAGTTTTGCTAACAACTCATTGTTTTGTTGTTGTTGTTGTATATTAAGACGAAAAACATATAATCAAGGTGTGCAGTCCAGGTATCCAGCGTAGAGAGAGAGTGGAGAGAGAGAGCGAGTGGAGAGAGAGAGAGCGGAGAGAGAGAGAGCGGAGAGAGAGAGCGTAGAGAGAGAGAGAGAGTGGAGAGAGAGAGTGGAGAGAGAGAGTGGAGAGAGAGAGTGGAGAGAGAGAGTGGGGAGAGAGAGTGGAGAGAGAGAGTGGAGAGAGAGAGTGGAGAGAGAGAGTGGGGAGAGAGAGTGGGGAGAGAGAGTGGAGAGAGAGACAGTGGAGAGAGAGACAGTGGAGAGAGTGGAGAGAGACAGTGGAGAGAGAGAGACAGTGGAGAGAGTAGAGAGAGAGTGAGAGAGTAGAGAGAGCGTAGAGAGAGACAGTGGAGAGAGAGCGTAGAGAGAGACAGTGGAGAGAGACAGTGGAGCGAGAGAGACAGTGGAGAGAGAGAGAGTGGAGCGAGAGAGCGTAGAGAGAGAGCGTAGAGAGAGTGGAGAGAGAGCGTAGAGAGAGAGCGTAGAGAGAGTGGAGAGAGAGCGTAGAGAGAGAGCGTAGAGAGAGTGGAGAGAGAGCGTAGAGAGAGAGAGAGAAGAGAGAGAGAGAGAGACAGTGGGAGAGAGAGAGAGTAGAGAGAGAGTGGAGAGAGAGAGACAGTGGAGAGAGACAGTGGAGAGAGTGGAGAGAGAGCGAGAGAGAGAGAGAGGGAGAGAGAGAGTGGAGAGAGAGTAGAGAGAGAGAGAGAGAGAGAGAGAGGAGAGAGAGAGAGTGGAGAGAGAGAGAGTGGAGAGAGAGAGAGTGGAGAGAGACAGTGGAGAGAGACAGTGGAGAGAGACAGTGGAGAGAGACAGTGGAGAGAGACAGTGGAGAGAGAGAGAGAGAGAGAGCGTAGAGAGAGACAGTGGAGAGAGAGAGACAGTGGAGAGAGAGAGAGAGTGGAGAGAGAGAGTGGAGAGAGAGACTGGAGAGAGACTGGAGAGAGAGTGGAGAGAGACAGTGGAGAGAGACAGTGGAGAGAGTGGAGAGAGAGAGAGTAGAGAGAGAGCGTAGAGAGAGACAGTGGAGAGAGAGAGAGTGTGGAGAGAGAGAGCGTGGAGAGAGAGCGTAGAGAGAGAGTGGAGAGAGAGAGAGAGCGTAGAGAGAGAGAGAGAGAGCGTAGAGAGAGAGAGAGAGTGGAGAGAGTGGAGAGAGAGAGAGTGGAGAGAGAGAGTAGAGAGAGAGCATAGAGAGAGACAGTGGAGAGAGAGACAGTGGAGAGAGACAGTGGAGAGAGTGGAGAGAGAGAGAGTGGAGAGAGAGAGAGAGTGGAGAGAGACAGTGGAGAGAGTGGAGAGAGAGAGAGTGGAGAGAGAGAGTGGAGAGAGAGAGTGGAGAGAGAGAGTGGAGAGAGAGAGTGGAGAGAGACAGTGGAGAGAGACAGTGGAGAGAGTGGAGAGAGAGAGAGAGTAGAGAGAGAGCGTAGAGAGAGACAGTGGAGAGAGAGAGACAGTAGAGAGAGAGAGTGTGGAGAGAGAGAGCGTGGAGAGAGAGCGTAGAGAGAGCGTAGAGAGAGAGAGAGAGCGTAGAGAGAGAGAGAGAGTGGAGAGAGAGAGAGTGGAGAGAGACAGTGGAGAGAGTGGAGAGAGAGAGAGTGGAGAGAGAGAGAGTGGAGAGAGAGAGGAGAGAGAGAGCGGAGAGAGAGACAGTGGAGAGAGAGTGGAGAGAGTGGAGAGAGAGAGTAGAGAGAGCGTAGAGAGAGACAGTGGAGAGAGAGAGGCAGTGGAGAGAGACAGTGGAGAGAGACAGTGGGGAGAGAGAGAGAGTGGAGAGAGAGAGCGTAGAGAGAGAGTGGAGAGAGAGAGAGAGTGGAGAGAGAGAGAGAGAGTGGAGAGAGAGAGAGTGGAGAGAGAGAGTGGAGGGAGAGAGTGGAGGGAGAGCGTAGAGAGAGACAGTGGAGAGAGAGACAGTGGAGAGAGAGACAGCGGAGAGAGAGAGACAGTGGAGAGAGACAGTGGAGAGAGAGAGAGAGTAGAGAGAGCGTAGAGAGAGACAGTGGAGAGAGAGAGACAGTGGAGAGAGAGAGACAGTGGAGAGAGAGAGAGTGGAGAGAGAGTGCGTAGAGAGAGAGTGCGTAGAGAGAGAGTGCGTAGAGAGAGAGTGCGTAGAGAGAGAGTGCGTAGAGAGAGAGTGCGTAGAGAGAGAGAGCGGAGAGAGAGAGACAGTGGAGAGAGAGAGAGAGTGGAGAGACAGTGGAGAGAGAGTGGAGAGAGAGAGAGCGTAGAGAGAGAGAGTGGAGAGAGAGAGAGAGTGGAGAGAGAGAGCGTGGAGAGAGAGTGCGTAGAGAGAGAGAGCGGAGAGAGAGACAGTAGAGAGAGAGACAGTGGAGAGAGAGACAGTAGAGAGAGTGGAGAGAGAGAGAGCGGAGAGAGAGAGAGCGGAGAGAGAGAGTGGAGAGAGAGAGTGGAGAGAGAGAGTGGAGAGAGAGATAGTGGAGAGAGAGAGTGGAGAGAGAGAGTGGAGAGAGCGTAGAGAGAGAGAGCGGAGAGAGAGACAGTAGAGAGAGACAGTAGAGAGAGAGACAGTGGAGAGAGTGGAGAGAGAGAGAGAGAGTGGAGAGAGAGAGAGTGGAGAGAGAGAGAGCAGAGAGAGAGAGAGCAGAGAGAGAGAGAGCAGAGAGAGAGAGAGAGAGTGGAGAGAGAAAGAGAGTGGAGAGAGAGAGTGGAGAGAGAGAGTGGAGAGAGAGAGAGGAGAGAGAGAGGAGAGAGAGTGGAGAGAGAGTGGAGAGAGAGTGGGGAGGAGAGATAGAGAGTGGAGAGAGTGGAGGGAGAGAGACTGGAGAGAGAGAGAGAGAGAGACTGGAGAGAGAGACAGTGGAGAGAGACAGTAGAGAGAGAGTGGAGAGAGAGAGAGAGTGGAGAGAGAGAGTGGAGAGAGGGAGAGCGTGGAGACAGAGAGCGTAGAGAGAGAGAGCTTTGAGAGAGAGAGAGAGCGTAGAGAGAGAGAGCGTAGAGAGAAAGAGTGGAGAGAGAGAGTGTGGAGAGGGAGACCGTGGAGAGAGAAAGAGTGGAGAGAGAGAGAGAGAGAGTGGAGAGACAGTGGAGAGAGAGTGGAGAGAGAGAGCGTAGTGAGAGAGAGTGGAGAGAGAGTGGAGAGAGAGTGGAGAGAGAGTGGAGAGAGAGAGGAGGGAGAGAGAGAGTGGAGAGAGAGAGGAGGGAGAGAGAGAGAGTGGAGAGAGAGAGAGAGCATAGAGAGAGAGAGAGCGTAAAGAGAGTGGAGAGAGAAAGAGAGTGGAGAGAGAGAGAGAAAGTGGAGAGAGTGGAGAGAGAGAGACAGTGGAGAGAGAGTAGAGAGAGAGTGAATAAAGAGAGTGAGAGAGAGAGAGAGAGAGTGGAGAGAGAGAGAGAGAGAGTGGAGAGAGAGAGAGAGAGTGGAGAGAGAGAGCGTAGAGAGAGAGAGCGTAGAGAGAGAGAGCGTAGAGAGAGAGAGCGGAGAGAGAGAGAGTGGAGAGAGAGAGAGTGGAGAGAGAGAGAGTGGAGAGAGAGAGTGTAGAGAGAGAGAGTGGAGAGAGAAAGAGTGGAGACAGAGAGAGAGAGTAGAGAGAGAGAGTGGAGAGACAGTGGAGAGAGAGAGGAGAGAGCGAGTGGAGAGAGAGTAGAAAGAGAGACTGACTGACTGAGCGACTGAGATACTGACTGACTAAGAGACTGACTGACTGAGAGACTGAGAGAGAGACTGACTGACTGAGAGACTGACTGACTGACAGAGAGAGAGAGACAGATTGAGAGAGAGACTGACTGAGGTAGAGAGAGACTGACTGACTGAGAGAGAGAGACTGACAGAGAGAGACTGACTGAGAGAGAGAGAGACAGAGAGAGAGAGACTTAGAGAGAGACTGATTGACTGCGAGAGAGACTGACTGACTGAGAGACTGACTGACTGAGAGACTGACTGACTGACAGAGAGAGACTGACTGAGGTAGAGCGAGAGACTGACTGACAGAGAGAGACTGACTGACAGAGAGAGACTGACTGACAGAGAGAGACTGACTGACAGAGAGAGACAGAGAGAAAGAGACTGACAGAGAGAGAGAGACAGATTGAGAGAGAGAGAGACTGATTGACTGAGGTAGAGAAAGACTGACTGACAGAGAGAGACTGACAGAGAGAGACTGTCAGAGAGAGACTGATTGACTGCGAGACTGACAGAGAGAGAGACTGACAGAGAGAGACTGACTGAGAGAGAGAGACTGAGAGAGAGACTGACTGACTGAGAAAGAGACTGACTGACTGAGAAAGAGACTGACTGACTGACAGAGACTGACTGACTGACAGAAAGACTGACTGACTGACAGAGAGAGACTGACAGAGAGAGAGAGACTGACAGAGAGAGAGAGACTGACAGAGAGAGAGAGACTGACAGAGAGAGAGAGACAGAGAGAAAGAGACTGACTGACAGAGACTGACTGACAGAGAGACTGACTGACAGAGAGACTGACTGACTGACAGAGAGAGAGAGACTGACAGAGAGAGAGACAGAGAGAAAGAGACTGACAGAGAGACTGACTGATTGAGAGAGACTGACAGAGAGAGAGAGAGACTGACTGAGAGAGAGACTGACTGACAGAGAGACTGACTGACAGAGAGACTGACTGGCAGAGAGACTGACTGGCAGAGAGAGAGACTGACTGACTGACAGAGAGAGAGAGACTGACTGAGAAAGAGAGAGAGAGAAACTGACAGAGCGAGACTGACTGACAGAGAGAAATACTGACAGAGAGAGAAATACTGACAGAGAGAGAGAGACTGACTGAGAGAGAGAGACTGACTGAGAGAGAGAGACTGACTGAGAGAGAGAGACTGACTGAGAGAGAGACTGACTGAGAGAGAGACTGACTGAGAGAGAGACTGACTGAGAGAGAGACTGGCTGAGAGAGAGAGACTGACTGAGAGAGAGACTGACAGAGAGAGACTGACTCAGAGAGAGAGATACTGACTGACTGAGAGAGAGACTGACAGAGAGAGTGTCTGAGAGAGACTGACAGAAAGAGAGAGACTGATTGACTGACTAACTGAGAGAGAAACTGACTGAGAGAGACTGACTGACAGAGAGACTGAATGACAGAGAGAGAGACACTGACTGACTGACAGAGTCTGACTGACAGAGAGAGAGAGAGAGAGACTGACTGAGAGAGACTGACTGAGAGAGACTGACTGAGAGAGACTGACTGACAGAGAGAGAGACTGACTGACAGAGAGAGACTGACTGACTGACTGACTGACAGAGAGAGAGAGAGACTGATGGAATTGGGGTCAAAGTGTGTATGAAGCAATGCAATGCCTCAAGATTGCTATTGTCTGGCGCGGAGAATGGGAGGGGGGGGCCCCCTCCATGTAGTTTGCAGGGGGGCCCCCTCAAGTTTCGTTACGCCACTGTGTCGATGCTCTTCTCTATGTCACTGCAGTGCAAAGCGACCAGGTCCCCTCCGGGACTTGTCCATGTTAAACAAAACCACAAAAACAGATAGAAATCGTTTCAGAGTCTTGCCTTTCAGTAAGAAAGACAGTATGACGTATTTTCGTGCAGCATCTTTGGCCAACTTTTTTTGGCTGGTTCATTAAGTGCAACCGGCCCTGTGCGTTGTACGCAGTAAGCTGCAGAGGATCACGGAGGAGCTTTTTGGGTGGAGCCATTATTATCCATGTAACTCCTGACACTACTGGGCAGGTGGGCAGTATCTTGCAGGGTAAGCATCGAAGGTAATTATATATTTTTTTACTGTTTTAAAAAAATATATAATTGAAGTATAAAATGTGTTTTCCAGAATACCGTTTTTATTATGTTTTATTGTATTATGTTAATTATTTGGGGTTTTTTGTGAAATGTGTTTGTAATTTAAAAAAAATTATATAGTAATATACATGCTTGGGTTTGTTGGTTTTATTGGGGGATTGAGTGGGTACAAATTTAAACTATTGATTTCTTAATTATTTCATAAAATGTATTATTTATTTGTTTCCATGTGTAATATTTTTTGAATTCTATAATACATTTACATTTGGGTTGTAGGGTTTATAGGGGGATTGAGAGTGTAGTGCTGATATATATAGCAACAACTCCTCCGTGACAGAAGCCCCCAACCCTACAGGGTGGCCTCAGACATGCGGGATTGGAGCATCCCGTAAAAATAAGGCGCTGAAGCCGAATTTCAGAATCCAACTGGCGCTTTTATTCAAAAGTTACAGAATGGCAAACTGCAATACACCTTACGCGTTTCGGCTTCCATCCAAGCCTTGCTCACAGGTGAGCAGCATTATTGCTGAAAGTGACTTTGTGCTTTAAATACATGCTGCCATGTGACCTTGTAATCTTAGGTTCCTACAATGCCCAGAATGCACTATAAATTCAAAAATATACTTAAAGTGCAGTGCTTGCATTTTCATGTTGAATAATTCATCAATGTTCATAGTACATACTTTCATCATACCACTGCAGGGGAGAGGAGTTGGCCTAACAGCTAGGGCGGTCGACCTCGAATCTGGGGAACGGCAATGACGCTGAACATCCTGTTATTCTGGGTAAATCACTTAATCTCCCCGTGCCTAACAAAAATGAATGTGTCCTCGTGTAACGCAACTGGTGCTATGTAAAGCGCTCTGATACCCGATACCTTCGAGTCAAGTTCGGGCTATATAACTCTGTTAAATAATTTTTTTTAAAAAGTTATCCTTCACGATATTAAAGTGCAAAATAGTTCATTGTATAAAGTGAACATGTGCTCAAAGTCTCTATCATACCTTTTGCTTAATAAACGTAAAATATGTGATTCTTTCAAGCTGCCAGCTTTTTGGCCAGCTTTTTTTGATCGAGACTTTGAACTATAATGGCTTAATAAAATTAGAATTTGTGTTTTATGTTTACATCTAATAGGTCTGATAAATTATAGTGTTATTATATATTAAATTACATTCTGTGTTTGCAATTGCAATTTACTTTTATGTGATAAAACATTTATTATAATGTTTAATTTAATATCAATTTTTATGTTAATTGATGAAATTATCTTAAAGTTGTGTGCATTTCCTGTCATATATATATATATATATATATATACACACACACATACATATATATTAAATAATGCAACTTTTATTTTAAATTTAAATAATATTAATTATATACATGTACTTATCAGTATAATGTCCATATTATGGACCAATATACTTTGGTAATCCATATTGTTGTACTTTGTATTATAAGTATGAAAAGTTATGTAGGCCTTAGGGCCCTGGAAGCACGAGTATGATCCTTGGTCACATTCAACCACCCTGACCCCCTAGGGCTCACATGTTGCATCTTCCCCCTCAGGCGACCCCCTTTGTTGATATTTTGAAAAATGTTCCCCCATTAAGTTGTGGCAAACATGAAGAACACGATCAATTAACCAACAAGGTGGTCCACTGGCCCAACAGTCGACTGGGGGTCCGGAGCTATCCCACAGCCAGACCAACCTCGTGAGCAGAGTCTCATGGGTGGGCAACACTCCAAAACCTGACGGAACTGATTGTATCATTATCAACTTTAGAGACAGGAGGGTAGCTAAGGACATTCTGGCAAAGTTACATTTCGCAGGACCACCCTCAACAGTGATCGTGGCTCTCTAAGGGACTGGGTGCTGGACTACTATCTCGCTGACTCACCTCTCAGTGACCATAGACTCCTGGCTCTTTCACTACATGGTTCTCTCCTTTTTAAAGTTCCTTTTTAAAGTTCCCTCTGTGAATCATCCTCTCCCCTTATCATTCTCCAGGAAGTGTGGGGTGATCAAGAGCTGGTCTAAGGTTGATGAAAGCTCTTTTTTAACACACCTGGTGGCCTCTTCACTTCCCAACTTTTTGGTTTGCCTAATGGACGATTATAAACAGGGCTGTGGTCTTGAGCTTCTCTACAGCTTTGATAGGATCTGTGGTGCACCACCCGACTTGCTTCTGGTCCCAATCAAGGCGGGTCACAGGTCGCCCACCAAGCGGTTTGATCTTAATTGCACCAAGACGCACAACCAGCTACTCGCTGCCCTGAAGAAGACACCCAGAGATCAGGATGCTGAGCGAAACTGTATAGAACTATATCGAAATGCCTTCAGAGTCAGGAAAAACAGCATTAGAGAAATATCTTTTTCCTCTATACTGCAGGCAAGCGAATTAAGAGATAGTAAAGCATTTTGGGAGACAGTTAATCGTAGCTATTTTGAGGACACCAAAGATCCCGGTGTTAATACCTTGATCCCCCCTGATATCTGGCTTACTTCCTTTATGCTGACTTTGACATTGGGGATATTTGCCCCCCAGATCATACCCCTATTAGGTTACACCAGATGTTGCCAGGCTCTCCTACTGCCTCTCAGCCCCTTACTATGGGGCCCACTCCTGACCAACGTCCTTAACGTTGTCCCAGCCACTGGCCCCCCCAAGAGCTGGTCTCGTGGTCTCATGGTCTAGTTTGACTGAATAAAGTTATTTTGAATTATAAGGCCCTGGTATATGGTACCAGTGGTACCCAGGGCATGGGTGGTAAAGGGGTCCCCAGGGATTACAGTACTGTTTGTGCCACCCTGAGTGACTCAAGTAAATTACTGACAGCAGGCCTGTCATTTCAGACTGCAGGAACAGTGTAAATTGCTCCATTTTGACTTTGCCCTCACCATGTGAGGCAAAGTCAATGCACTGTTTTTAATATATGTCAGCCACCCCAAAGGAAGGCCTCCTAAGCCCAGGGGGCAGGGTGCCTTATATTAAATGTGTGGGTATGTAAGTGCAAGCTTATATGTTCGTATAGTGGCCTTTACCATTAAAGTACGTTATAAGTGATAGGTGATCCACAGGACAACATGGGCTGGCACCCGGGTAAACCTGGGGTCGCTAGCTCCATTGTGTTACCACCTAAATATGTTGAGTTTGATATCAAACAACATGCCTTCTCAGTCCTGACATGAATCTTGTGTCATGGGCGATGTGGCATGTACCCAGGTGGCTACCTTAGAGGTTTTCCACCTGATGCCCCAGCTTCTCTGTGCTCTGGCTGGCAGCCTGTGCTTGCTGCCACCAAGACAGGATTCCGACCTCCTGCCAGGCAGTGTGATCACTCCTTGGTGTCAGGAACAAAGGCCTGGTGCAGTGAGGAGATCACACCTCCTCCATCCCAGGAAGGCTAGTGAAGTGGCACATCAAGACGGTGAGCCTCAAAGGCTACACCGCCTCTGTAATGCATCAGGACTGACTCCCTGAAGGAGGAACAGCCCTTTTCCTGCCCCAGGCACATTTGCTCCTGGACAGGTGGGAAATTAGGTATGCAGGAGGTGTACACCCCCCAAAAGGCTAGCCATACCTCTAGGGTGGGCTGCCAGGTCTGTACAGCTAAGGAAGACTTTTGCCATTTTTAAAAGTGATAGAAATAGTGGGATCTGGGTAGAAAAGGTGACCTACACCCCAAGATGTGGTCACCTCAGGGGCGGACTAGCTTCAGGGGCTAGCAGCCCATTCGCTACTTGCCCCCACAGCCCTAAGTCCCCTTAATCTGGGATTTAAGGGAGCTCCCTGAGACCAGAACCTCAGTTTTGAATCATCCTGCATCGAAGAGGACAAAGAAGAGACCTGTGTCTGCGACAACAGGACTTTGCCCAAACCAAACCTAAAGAGAGATACTCTGTCCCTGTCGCATCACTCCTGGAACTGCATGATTGAGACTTATCCTAGGCTAAAGCTCAGTTCCCAGCGACAGAGGTACCACTGAAAGAGCTTAAAGCACCCTCAGACTCCCCTGGAGTAGTAACAGTAGTCCCCTGCAAACTGCAGGTAAAACAATGCTCCAGAGCCAAAGAATCTCTGGCCTTCGGGCACTCTGTGAGATTGCCCAAATCCAGATGGTCTAGTGCACTGTGGGAACTTTAGTTCTGTCTTCCACAAAGTTTCAGGCAGCTATCGTGTTCCTTGGGACCACCGGACTTCGAAGTATCCATCTGCTATGTTTACCACTACCAAGAAATGTTGGTCACTAGCCCGGCAACTAACCCCTGCACTCAACGCTGCATCAAGAGGAACACCATCCATCCTTCACCCGACATCAGAAAAGATGCCATTGTTGTGTTTTTGCATCTTGTTTCCCCTCAGCACCGTGTAAGCAGTAAAAGCAGCATTGCCACGGCTCCCGTTCAGCACCAAGGACAACCAGGACACCTCTGCATCCGGGCTCTACGAGGCCAGGTAAAATTAAACTGACTGTTGTGGTCTGGTCCTGGGACCCACATCACCTTTACCCCTAGTGGGTTCCACGCAACTCGACCTGATAGTGTCTGATTGTTGCTCCTACTTTTTGCCATTGACCGCAATGCAAAAGTTCTGCAGTATTGAATTGCTATAGTTTATGTTTTCTTCTAAAATCCATAACTCGGTTGCCAAGATGGCGGAGTGAGGGTGGCCAAGATGGCGAAGTGAGCGGACGTCCTTCGTGATCGCTCCGCTCCAGGCCCGCTCATTAGCTTATAATAGCAGTGCCCCAGTGCTTGCAAACGGGCTTGAATGGCTCACGGAGAGCTGTGATCATGGTGCCCCCATGTTTGAGACCGAAGGCGACCTGAACACCGAGCGAGAGGGTCAACTCGGCGTCTCAGGTGTCACACTGCGGACGGATCCCTGGCCTTGAGAGACTGGGCCTCAGCGTCTTCCGGCTCCTCCTCAGAGATTGGAGGGCTGGAGGAGAGACACACAGCTGTGCGCGGCTGTCGGGACTTGCGCTGCAGGTCGCAGATTGTCCAGACCTGCGGCGCTTCTCTGCTGGCTCACCTTCCCCTCGGCCTGCCGAGCGAAGACGGCACAGATGGCCCGGAGGCCTCAGAGCAGCGGGGCCAGCCTGCGCAATAGGCCACCAGACGAGGAGCATGACGGGCCTCTGAGGCGCGTCTGGAGCGGCTGCGGCAGAGGCGCGGTGGCGCAGAGGAGGCAGCCTGGGCGGGGGTACGTTCGGTGCCCCCCCACAAAGAGAGGAGACCTCTGTGCTTCCCTGAAACAAGCACGATCTGACCCCTCCCTGGGCCCCTGAGCGAGACTGTCTGGGGGTATCTGGCAGACACGGGGCATCTTCCTCCCCCCTCCTCTCCCACACAGGATAAGGTACACTTTGCCCCCCCTCAAAGGCCTTGGCACGCCTGGTTGCTCCCTACCGGAATAGTAGCCAGTTACCCTCTGGTGGAGTCGATCACACTGGGCATAAGAAGCGGAGTGGGGCACAACAGCCAGTCCCCTTTTGAAAGAGAGCGCAGCAGGGCGAGCTGGAACCCAAAGCCGGGGGGAGAGACTTAACCGGCGAATACTGACCTCCCGGGGCTGGCCTTGAGGGCAGGGCCCACCCCCACCCTGCACAAGACATTGTCTGGTTAGGCCTGAATTACGGTGTGGAGGTATAAAGAAGCATAAGCCCCGGACTGGACGCAGCGCAGGGGGGCGCGTTGGGATGGCAGGGGGCCACGCCTGAGCACAGAGGATCTGCCCAAGCAAAGCGCTGGAGTGGTGGGGAGGTCTGTCGGGAGAGACCTTACAGGGAGACCCCTGTGGCAGTGCAGGATCTGTTCGCCCTTTCAGCATCTGGGCCTTCCACGGAGCTCCATGTTAGGAGAGTCTCTAACTAGTGGCCAGTGGTGTATGGCCTGGAGACGCAACATCGCACTACATTGGGCAGCGTGGCTCAGAGTGCTGAATGTGCCCCCCTGCCCCTAGTGCGGGAACTGAGCCCTTTCCCGATGTAGGAGAATGGCGACCGCCAGGGTTAGAAAAGACCGCACATTGAAGGACATGCTCGTCAAGCTCCCACCCCCTGACCCCCCAGCGGGCTCTGCACTCACCGAGGGGGTAACGAGGAGGAGGCCCCCGTCACTCGCTCCTACATGGAATCCTTATTCTCTTCACTTAAAGAGGACCTCCAGCAGATTAAAGGAGACCTGGCCCGGGACCTGCAAGGAGTTCGACGGGAATTCTCTGACCTGGGTGACAGAGTCGACACGTTAGAATCGAGCCAAATCACCAGGGAAGAAGAGCTGGAACAATTGCGTCAAGAAATAATACGCCTTTCCGACAGACAGATTGACCTCCAAGCTCATGCTGAAGACCTGGAGAACAGGTCGAGGCGAAATAACATTCGGATTCGGAATGCACCCTCCTCTGCGGAAGCAGGAAACGAGGAGGAATTCGTCCAGGCCCTGTTCGCCCAAATCTTAGGCGACACGCCCGAGTCGGAGATCCGTCTAGATCGGGTCCACCGTGTTGGATCTCCCAAAGCTTCAAATATGCCTCCTCTGGACATTCTTGCCTGTGCCCACAGTTTCCTTTGAAAGAGCGCATCTTACAAACTGTGAGGGGGTCTGATGCGACGCCTTTCAGGGACCACTCGTTGCAACTGTTCCAAGACCTTTCAGCCATCACCCTTCAAAAGAGACAAGAGTTTCGCCCAGTGACTTCCTTTCTTAGAAACCAGAATATCTTGTATGCCTGGGGCCACCCCTTTCGCCTGATCTTTGAATGGGAGGGGAAGACCCGCCAGATACGCTCCCTCAGCGCGGCCTGTGATCTATTACGGATCGAGCAGCCAGAGGTCGAGCTGGGGCACAGGGATGAGGCTGGGGATGGAGCAGGCCGATGGGAGCGACAGCAACGGAGGTGGAGAGCCAAGAAACCTTCAAAGCCTGACCCCGAGGCGATGGCACAGGAAAGAAAGGCAGTGCTCGAGAGCCTTGCTGGAGGTACGGCTACAGAAGAGACGTGATGAGCAACGCAGCTTATCTTGACATACATTGGTGTGCACGATGGACACTATGCAGGTCCGAGAGGGGAGCAGTCCCCAAAATGCCACTTTGGCCACAATGAACCCCATCAAGAAACTTTCTCGTCGGAAGGCAGGGTTGTGGTTTCTTACCCTGGCTCCTCCAGAGACTTTGTTTGAGTTTGCAAGTAGTTCTGTTTTTTTTTTTTTCTTTGAATGTTTTTTTTTCAAGTACCAATGTGATATGCACACAGGGATGGATGGGAATTCATCCTCAATGCTTCGAGCTCTGACCCGACAGGCTGTTGTGGAGGGCGGGACAGTGGGACAAGTCACCCCAACCCCTTACACCCTTACTATGACCATAGGCGACACTCTAAAGATTGTTTCCCTGAACAGTAAGGGGTTGAATAATCCTGTTAAACGCAGGGAAATCCTCTTCTATCTTGAGCATACCGGTGCAGACATTTGCCTCCTCCAGGAGACGCATCTTCTGGTGGGAGACACCAAGCGACTCAAGGCCAGGGCCTTTCCACAGCAGCTATTTCCTTCTATGGGGCGAAAAGCGGGAGGTGTGGCTATCTTGTTTTCGCACACGTTCAAAGGTTCTGTCGGCCCTAAGCTAGTTGAAATTAAAGGTTGCCTCCTCGTACACCAAATAGAGCTGGGCACACAAACACTCACACTGGGTTCCCTATACGCACCGAACGAGGGGCAGGAGCGCTTCATTCTGGAGGCTCTAGACGAGACACTCACGTCACAAGATTGTTTGGTCCTGGTGGGGGGCGACTTCAATACAGTCTTGGACAAGGACTTCGATCGCTCTGTACAAAGGCAGGGGTGGTCTGGATCTCTGTCAGGTGCGGGTATTGCATGGCTGAGCGAGGTGGGGTTGGTGGACCTGTGGAGGGCCTCATACCAAAACACCAGGGACTTCACATTCTACTCTCACGCTCATAAGTCTTACGCCTGACTAGATTATTTCCTGGGCTCCCAGGACCTACACCGGCTTCTTCGCGCGGTCGAGATAGAGCCGAGAACTCTCTCAGACCACTCAGCCCTTGTTTTAGAGATTCACTCCCCCCTGCAATGACAGGCCCGGCGGCAATGGCGCTTACGAGAGACCCTATTGCGGAAACCAGACGTCCAGGCTTAGATTAAAAAAGTCATCACCGATTATTTAGAAGCCAACGATAATGAGGAGGTACCCCTCCCGACGATCTGGGAGGCGTTAAAGGCAGTGGTCAGGGGGGAGCTTATATCCCTCTCGGCTGCTGACAACAAACAGAGGAAACTCAAAAGAGCTGAGCTCCAGGAGAGGGTCAGGGAGCTTGAGGGAATTTATCACCGAACTGGGGCCCCAAGGGTGTGGCGCCAGTTGGAAGCGGCTCGGAAACAGCTAGCTGGGCTGGATCAGGATAGGGGACAATACGCCTTACTGCTCTTGAAGCACCTGTTTTATCTTAATGGCAACAAAAGAGGCAGACTCTTGGCCACCGACAGGCTAATACTGTTCGTTCTCTTCAGACGGAGAGTGGGGCAGACCTGTCGGATGATTCCTCTATAGCGGACCAGTTTAGGGACTTTTATGCGGCGCTGTATTCGAAGCAGAATACCTTCATGATGCCCCGTCACCAGACTGAGCGACTCCCAGGCTTCCTCTCTTGACGAACCTATCAGGCTGGAGGAGGTCATCTTGGCCCTCTCGAGGCAGAAACCTCTGAAGTCTCCGGGACCGGATGGCTTCTCCGCCGGATTTTACAAGGCTTTTTGTGTGGAACTTGCCCCGATTCTCACCCGACTCGTCAACTCAATAGCAGACTCGGTTTCTCTCCCGGGCTTCCATGCTCGACGCAACCATCACAGTTATCCCCAAGCCAGGCAAAGATCCAAAATTCTGTGCTAGCTATCACCCCATATCGCTCCTCAACGCAGACTCAAAACCTTTTACGGGCATCCAGGCGGCGCGTCTGAACCCCCTGATGCAGGGGCTTATTCACCCCAACCAGTTGGGATTCGCCCCGCAGCGCCTTTGTGCAGATAATACTAAGAGGCTGCTACACATTATAGACAAGGCCCATCTACGGCAAGGGTCCAGCATGCTATTTTCGGTAGACGCCGAAAAGGCCTTCAATTGGGTTCATTGGCCATTTCTTAGAGTGACAATGGAACACTTTGGCTTTGGAGAGCGATTTCGATCCTGGGTCTTCAGCGGATCCCTGACCCCCTCGTGCGTCCGTGAGGGTCAACGGGGTGGGTTCGGAGTACTATCCCATTTGCAAGGGCACAAGGCAGGGCTGCCCGCTCTCCCCCCTTCTATTCGTTCTTTACATGGAGCCCTTGGCACAGCGGGTCCGCGACCATGGCCTCATCAAAGGGATCCCCCTAGGGGGAGAAGAACATCGTATCAGTCTGTATGCAGACGATGTGATGGTGATGCTGGATGACCCGACCAGGACCTTGCCTCCCTTTCTGGCCGAACTGGAGAAGTTTGGGTCAGTAGCTGGGTTTCGCATGAACCTCGACAAGTCCCGTGCTCTTGGACTCTCGGTTCCCCCTCTAGAGCTTGAAGAGCTAAAGCGTACGTTCCCTATTAGCTGGGCAGATGATTCTGTCCCCTATCTGGGCATTCAACTGTGTGGGACGATGGCACAAACAAATACTTTAAACTATGGGGGGCTACTGGCCCGTGTCCGATCTGAGCTCGATAGATGACGTCATTACCGCTCTCTCTCCTGGGCCGCGTAGCAGCCGCTAAAACTGACTATCCTACCCAGGGTCCTTGTTAGACCTGGTGCCATTAGCGTGAGTCTCCCTTCCATTTTTTACTGATTGCCTCCTCTGTTTTTGATATGTTTTGCTGGTTCAGATGCTTTGGGCGCTGTGCCACTGCTATTCAGTGCCACAGTGCAAGTGCTCCCTATGGTAAATTGATGTATTGATTAGTGACTCCATGATTGGATCATTTGATTTACTTGTCAGACCCTAGTATAGCGCACCATGTGTGCCCAGGGCCTGTAAATCAAATGCTGCTGGTGGGCTTGCAGCACTGGTTGAGAAGAAGCGTGTCGCTGTTACAGCTGCTGCCGTCGCATCGCCGGAGAAGCGTGTCGGCGCCGCAGAGGCCGCCGCCGCATCACCAGAGAAGCGTGCCTTCGTCCCAGCTGCCTGCCGTCGCATCACCGAAGAAGCGTGGCTTCGTCGCAACTGCCTGCCGTCGCATCACCGGGGAAGCGTGTCGCCACCGCAAGGGTCGCCGTCGCATCCCCCAAGAAGCGTGTCGCCGTTGCAGCTGCCTGACGTCGCATCACCGGAGAAGCGTGTCGCAGGGCCTGTCGCGGCTCCAAAGATACAGAAATCGCCGCACGGCCGTCGGGCGTGTACGCATCGTCTTCACATCGTCGCATCGCATCAAGAGCGCACCCGCATCGCACCATCGCACCGCATCGAGGCGCCTGCTCGCCGCATCACCCTCCCTGCGGACCCTTTGTTGGTTTTGCGTTACGCATCCAAGGTACTTTTGTGAGAAACGTGTCGCATTTATCATCAACTTGAACTAAGTTACTTCTACCATCTTTAAGTCTATTTTTGAGTACAGTATTGTGAATTTTTGTCGTTTGTGGTCTTGTGTTAAGTCTATATAAAGAATACTTATTTTTATAAAACCTGTGTGGTGTCCATCTGTAGTGTTTTCACTGTATTACTGTATGTGTTCACAAATGCTTAACACACTGCCTCTGAAATAAGCCTGTCTGCTCGTGCCAAGCGACCAAGGGGGTGAGCAGGGGTTATCCAGGAGTGTAACTCCCTTGCCCTGACTTAGAAGCAAGGGTCCCTATTTGGACAAAGATGTATACCATTGCCAACTAGAGACCCCCAGTTCTAACATTGGTGGTCAGCGGTGAGGATTCTGGACTTGCATTTGTGACTCATATACAGTGATTGGTGTACACTACTAGTCAGTGCAGACCAAACGCAACCACATACTTTTTTTGGTAGAATTTTTTTTCCTTGGACTGTTATTTTTCTGAGAACCACCAATTCTTATTGCCATGAGTCCACCAGCATCTGTTGCATCTATGGATCCAGATTTTGAGGAAGAGAGGTTGGATACCTATAATGCCAAACAGCTGAAAGCCTTCTGTAAAAAATTTAAAGTTGCTATTCCAGGCCTCACAAAGAAGGATGAGTTCCACAAGGCGCTGAGGGCCTGGGTGGAAGCAAGAAATGCATCTGAAAATGTGGAGCACCCTGTGGGAGAGGTAGAGGAGGCAGAAGGGCAGCTAGATGGGCCAGTGGGTCCAGGGGGGAGAAAGTAACTACCCCGCCAGGCAGCAGTGTTTCTTCCAAAGACCTGTCCCCAGGAGAGCTGGAGGATAGGGAGAGAAATAGAAGGCATAGAATGGAGCTGGCCAGGCTCAAGATGGAGGGTGAAAATAACAAGTTAGCCTTGGAGAGAGAGAGAGAATGAGATTAGAGCATGAGAGAATGTTGAGGGAGTTGGAGATCAAAGCTAAAAGCTTAGAAATTAATCCCTCTGGTGGCAGCACGGCGAACACCCATCACAACGCATGCGTTGCATCGCATGCGTTTACGTCGCAAGCGTTACAACGCAAGCGACGTTACGACGTGGACCATTACCACGCGTCCCATTACATCGCATGCGCTTTTAAAACGCATGCGCTTTTAAATCGCATGTGGTGTAATGGACGGGAGTCGGACGCGGACAGAGGCAAGCACCGGGGCGGACGACGCGAGGAGAGAGAGGTAAGGGGGATTGTGCGTAGAGTGTAGTGTTTAGGGTTTAGGGCAGTGTCTGGTGGTCGTAGTGTAAGGCAGTGTTTTAGGCTTTAGGCGTAAGGGGGATTGTGCTTAGAGTGTAGTGTTTAGGGCAGAGTCTAGGGGTCGTAGTGTAGGGCAGTGTTTTAGGCTTTAGGCGTAAGGGGGATTGTGCTTAGACTATAGTGTTTAGTGTTTAGGGCAGTGTCTGGTCGTAGTGTAGGACAGTGTTTTAGGCTTTAGGCGTAAGGGGGAGTTTAGTTTAGGGTCGGGAGAAAAAATTGCGATATTAAAGCGTGCAGTGTGTTTGTGTGCGTTGTGATTGTGTTTTGTATGCATTTTAATGGGGAAGCGAACTAATGGTTTGCGTTGTGAAAGTGTGCGTTGTGAATGTGTATGCGATGTCAAAACGGCGATGTCAATGTTTGCGATGTAAACGTTTGCGATGTAGCATCATACATCCGGCAGCACAACGTCTGTGCCTGCAGAAGGCAGGGTATATATCCCAAAGGATGTCATCAAAGATTTCCATAAGCATGAAGATATTGGGCAGTGGTTTGCAGCCTATGAGATAGCAATGTTGGCCCACCGGGTCCCTGAGAAGGATTGGGGAGCGGGGTTGTGGGGCCGCTTTGTGAGTGAGGGGAGGGATACATTGTTAGACCTACCCAGTGAGAATAGGATGTCTTATGCCCATATGAAGGAAGCCCTGATGGCAAGGTATGGTTTGACCCCAGAACTCTATAGACAGAGGTTCAGGAATTGTAAGAAGCTGGAGGCAACTACCTGGGTGGAGTATCAGTCTTTCTTTTGCAGAGCTATGGATGGTTGGGTGAAGGGTAGCAAAGTGAGTACTTTTGAGGAGCTCTATGATTTGTTTGCATGGGAGCACTTGTCTGGTAATTGTTTTCCAGAGCTACGCCAGCACCTTATTGATAGCAAGTTAACTAACCCTAGGAAGCTTGCTGAGAAGGCGGACCGCTGGGTCAGCACCCGGGTCCACAAGGGTCACGGGGGAGACTGCGCCAAAGGTGGGCAGGGTCCCCAGCAGAAGAGTGGGGGGGACAAGGGTAAACAGAGGGAGTTCCAGAAAGGGCCCCAAAGTAATTCCCAAGGGAACCAAGGGAAGGGTTACCAGCCTCCCCCTGAGAAAAAGCAAGAGG
This sequence comes from Calotriton arnoldi, assembly GCA_963921515.1. Lineage (NCBI taxonomy): Eukaryota > Metazoa > Chordata > Amphibia > Caudata > Salamandridae > Calotriton > Calotriton arnoldi. The sequence continues at coordinate 2,202,245 of CAWUFW010002187.1, forward strand.
CCCGACAGGTAAACCTGTTCACAGGGGCCCCACTAAGTGCTTCACGTGTGGTCAGATGGGCCACCGTTGGTATGATGCACAGTGTCCCATGAGGGATTCCAAAGCACCACCACGTGCACCACCCCGTCAGATGGCGAGTGTAGCCCGGGGGGGAGGAGATGGGTGCCCAAGGTGGGTGGAGTCCCTCAGAAATGTCCCTTGTCTCGCTAGGAGACTTTGAGATGGTCCCTGAGACCCAGCTGCCTGATAACACTAAGAAGTACAGGCAGTGGGTGACCTTCAATGGCCATAGGGTAGAAGCTCTCAGAGACACTGGGGCTAGTGTGACAGCTGTCAATTGCCGGCTGGTGTCCAGAGAGCAGGTTATCCCTCATGCATTCTTCCCTGTAGTTGCCGCGGACAACTCACAGAGCCAGTGTGAGGTGGCTCAAGTTCCCTTTGAGTGGGGGGGGGTCTCAGGTACTCTTCAATTAGCTGTGAGGCCAGCCATGCCTGTTTATTGTCTGTTGGGCAACGATTTGGAGAGCTCCCCTTGGGCTAAGGTGGAGAGAAGGTCTCATTTGGAGATGTTGGGTCTGCCTGAGTGGGCGTGTGTAACAACATTGGTCTATGGCAGTCAGTAAGGGTGTTGACGCGGTTCTGGAGCCTGAAAATATGGCCCAGATCCCTGCCTTAAAGAGAAGAGGTGGGGGGTGCGGGAAACCGGCCCCCATAGTTCCCACGGTCCAGGAGGAGGCAGACCTTGAGGGGGATGCCCTGGAACCTACAGGGGAACAAGCGGCCGAACTGGGGGACCTGCCTGAGCTGACCCATTGGCAGCAGGAAGGAGGCCCCTCCAGGGAGGAATTTTGTGAGGAGCAGAAGGAGTGCCCTTCTCTTGAGGGTTTGCGGCAACAGGCCACAGCCCAGGCAGCAGGTGATCAGTCTGGATCACATTGGATCTACTGGGAGAACGACCTCCTGCATAGTGAGCCTAAGATTGCTGAGCCTGGGTCAGCCCATGTGCTGGTGGTACCCCAGCACTTCAGAGCCTTCCTACTGGGTTTGGCTCATGATGTGCCTTTAGCTGGACATCTGGGGCAGAACAAGACCTTTGAAAGGCTTGTCACCCACTTACATTGGCCCCAGATGCAGAAGAGTTCAGACACTCATTGTAGGACTTGTCAAACTTGCCAGGCAAGTGGGAAAAGTGGAAGGAAGCACAAGGCTCCTCTCCAACCTTTCCCTGTATCCAGTATCCCCTTTGAACGGGGGGCATTGACATTGTGGGGCCACTGGACCCCAAGACAGCCATGGGCAACAGGTTTATCCTGGTCTTGGTGGACCATGCTACCCGGTACCCGGAAGCCATCCCGCTCAGGACAGTGCCGGCCCCCGTGGTGGGACGTGCACTGATGGGGATTTTCTCCCATGTGGGGTTCCCCAGAGAGGTGGTGTCAGACCGTGGTACAAACTTCATATCCAACTATATGAAGTCCCTGTGGCAGAAGTGCGGTGTTACCTATAAGTTCATCACTCCTTACCACCCCCAAGGTAATGGGCTGGTTGAGAGATTCAACCGGACCCTTAAAGGCATGATATTGGGTCTTGAGGAACCTATGAGGCGTAAGTGGGACGTCCTCTTGCCATGCCTGCTTTTTGCTTACCGTGAGGTGCCACAGAAGTCCCTAGGGTTCAGTCCCTTTGAACTCCTGTATGGTCACCCGGTGAGAGGACCTTTGAGTCTGGTCAAAGAAGGCTGGGAGCAATCTCCCAGGAAACCTCCCCAGGATGTATACAGTTACATGCTGGCCTTCAGGAACCAGACCAGGCGATTCAGGCAACTCGCTGAGGTGAATCTGGAAGCCAGCCAGGAAGAGATGAAGCGGTGGTACGATCAGAATTCCACTCTGATTGAGCTTCAGCCTGGTCAGAAAGTTTGGGTCATGGCCCCTGTAGAGCCCTGTGCGCTCCAGGACAGGTGGACCGGATCATTTGAGGTGGTGGAGCGCAAGAGTGATGTCACCTACCTGGTGAACTTGCGTCTCCTAGGAACCCTTTGCGGGTCCTGCATGTCAACCGCCTAAAGCCCCACTTAGAAAGGTCCGAAGTGGGCATGCTCCTAGCAACGGATGATGGAATGGAGGAGGAGACCGAGCCTCTTCCTGACCTCCTGTCTGCAACAGAGCAAGATGGGTCAGTGGATGGTGGCAGCCTCTCTGCCACACTGACCCCTGAACAGCAGCAAGATTGTCGCCAATTGTTGGGACAATTCTCTGATTTGTTCTCCCTGGTTCCTGGTGTCACTGAGTGGTGCGTCCATGTCTGGATACTGGGGACAGTCCTCCTGTGAAGCACACGGCTTACAGAGTGACTGACAGGGTCAGAGCTCACATCAAGGAGGCGGTCTCCAAGATGTTTGCCTTAGGGGTGTTTGAGTCCTCTCACAGCCCTTGGGCCAGCCCAGTGGTCTTGGTCCCAAAAGCTGCCGTGCCTGGTGCCACACCCAAACTCCGGTTCTGTGTGGACTACCGAGGACTCAATTCAGTCACCAGGACTGACGCGCACCCCATCCCCAGAGCTGATGAGCTGATTGATCGGTTGGGGGCTGCTCGGTACCTCAGCACGTTTGATTTAACGTCTGGGTACTGGCAGATCGCCTTAACTGATGAGGCCAAAGAGAGGTCAGCATTCTCCACACCAGATGGGCACTACCAATTCCGGGTTATGCCCTTTGGGATGAAGAATGCCCCTGCCACCTTTCAGAGGTTGGTCAACCAGGTGTTGGCTGGACTGGAGGATTTCAGTGCCGCCTACCTGGATGACATTGCAGTGTTCAGCGCCAGTTGGGAAGAACATCTGCGCCACCTCTGGGAAGTGTCGATGGCACTGCGAAAGGCAGGCCTCACGATCAAGGCGAGTAAGTGCCAGATCGGGCAGGGTTCTGTGGTGTACTTGGGGCTCCAGGTTGGGAGCGGCCAGGTGCCACCCCTACAGCCCAAGATTGAGACCATCCTGGCTTGGGAACCCCCCAAAACCCAGACAGAGGTGAGAGCCTTTTTAGGACTCACAGGGTACTACAGGAGGTTTGTCAAGGGGTATGGCAACATTGTTGCACCCTTGACTGAGCTGACTTCCAGGAAGCAGCCCAAGAAAGTGAACTGGACTGACACCTGTCAGAAGGCTTTTGACGCCCTGAAGACTGCCATGTGCACAGCACCCGTGCTTCAGGCGCCCAACTTCTCAAAGGAATTCATTGTCCAAACAGACGCTTCAGAGCATGGTGTGGGGGCTGTTCTATCACAGATTAATGAGGAGGGTCTAGACCAACCTGTAGCCTTCATCAGTAGGAGGTTACTTCCACGGGAACAGAGGTGGAGTGCAATTGAGCGTGAGGCGTTTGCTGTGGTCTGGGCACTGAAGAAGTTGAGACCATACCTGTTTGGGACTCACTTCCGGGTTCAGACAGACCACAGGCCCCTCAGATAGTTGATGCAGATGAGGGGTGAGAATCCAAAGTTGTTGAGGTGGTCCATTTCCCTACAGGGGATGGACTTCATGGTGGAACACCGCCCTGGTACAGAACACGCCAATGCTGATGGTCTGTCCAGATTTTTCCGCCTTAGTGAAGAGAACTCCCAAGGGGTTGGGTAGTTCTCCCCACATTTCAGCTGGAGGGGACACGTGTTAGACCTGGTGCCATTGGCGGGAGTCTCCCTTCCATTTTTTACTGATTGCCTCCTCTGTTTTTGATATGTTTTGCTGGTTCAGATGCTTTGGGCACTGTGCCACTGCTATTCAGTGCCACAGTGCAAGTGCTCCCTATGGTAAATTTATGTATTGATTAGTGACTCCATGATTGGATCATTTGATTTACTTGTCAGACCCTACTATAGCGCACCATGTGTGCCCAGGGCCTGTAAATCAAATGCTGCTGGTGGGCTTGCAGCACTGGTTGTGCCACCCACAGAAGCAGCTTGTAAAGAGTGTCTCAGGCCTGCCATTGCAGAGCCTATGTGCAGTCTGTGACTGCCATGTCGACTTGGCAAGTGCACCCACTTGCCAGTCCCTAAACCTTCCCTTTTCTGCATATCAGTCACCCCTAAGGTAAGCCCAAGGGCAGGATGCATTGTATGTAAAAGGTAGGACATGCCCTGGTGTGTGTAGCATGTCCTGATAGTGAATTACAGCCAATTTCGTTTTTCACTATTGCAAGGCTACCTGTCCCCATAGGCCAGAATGGGCAGTTTGATTATAACATCTTATAATCCTAACTGACCCAGGGAACATGGTAGAAAAACGAATTCAGTATGCCTGAACTCAGAATGATAAAATACATCTTTTAGTGAAGTTGGTTTTAACATTCTGTGTTTGAAAATACCACTTTTAGAAAGTAGGTATTTTCTTGCCTAAACAATCCAGCCTGCCTCTGCTAGCTTGTGTATTGTATGTCTGGTTTTGTGAGTGACAGGGGCTGGGGGGCTCCAGGAGACAGGGTGAGTCAGCACAGAGCTGAATAGACCTACCTGCATGTAGAGTGGTGGGAGGAGTAGCACCTGGGCCTGAATAGGGCTGTGCCTGCCTTCCACAATGCTGGCTCCACCTCCTGTGGTGTGTCTGATGACCCTGGCCCACTCTGACAAAGGAGGAAGGTGTGCACTGGCAGAATGCACCCAGAACTGGTTTGGACTAGGTACAGGACCCTCTGCCCTCAGAGGACAAAGGATTTGCTGGTATAAATATTGGGGCCCTGACCCCAGAACTTTTGATCACTTCTGGAACAACAAGACGAACCTTTGCCAAGGAGATGAACCAAGGAAGCTGCAGGAGTTTGGACTGCCCCTCTGCCAGTGTGCTGTTTGCTGGGTTGGCCTGCAGTGGTCTTCATTACCAAGGAAAGGAGAAGGAACTTTCAAAGAACTTTCATCATCTTGCAGAATATTTCTCCAAGGGCTTGAACTAGAGATTGCCTCCTGCTGAAGTCTCAGGGCTACAAGACTTCACCACCAGCTCCCTCCTGAATTCCTTGCTGGGGATTCTGTCTGCAGAAGCCTGCGTGTCGCTGGGAGCTGGAAGCGCGACTCAACGAGAAGAAGCGTGTCGCTGTTACAGCTGCTGCCGTTGCATCGCCGGAGAAGTGTGTCGCCGTCGCAGAGGCCGCCGCCGCATCACCAGAGAAGCGTGCCTTCGCCCCAGCTGCCTGCCGTCGCATCACCGAAGAAGCATGGCTTCGTCGCAACTGCCTGCCGTCGCATCACCGGGGAAGTGTGTCGCCACCGCAAGGGTCGCCGTCACACCCCCAAGAAGTGTGTCGCCATCACAGCTGCCTGCCGTCGGATCACCAGAGAAGCGTGTCGCAGGGCCTGTCGCGGCTCCAAAGATACAGAGTTCGCCGCACGGCCGTCTGGCGTGCACGCATCGTCTTCACATCGTCGCATCGCATCAAGAGCGCACCCGCATCGCACCGGATCGTCGCACCGCATCAAGGCGCCTGCTCGCCGCATCACCCTCCCTGCGGACCCTTTGTTGGTTTTGCGTTACGCATCCAAGGTACTTTTGTGTGAAACGTGTCGCATTTATCATCAACTTGAACTAAGTTCCTTCTACCATCTTTAAGTCTATTTTTGAGTACAGTATTGTGGATTTTTGTTGTTTGTGGTCTTGTGTTAAGTCTATATAAAGAATACTTATTTTTATAAAACCTGTGTGGTGTCCATCTGTAGTGTTTTCACTGTATTACTGTATGTGTTCACAAATGCTTAACACACTGCCTCTGAGATAAGCCTGTCTGCTCGTGCCAAGCTACCAAGGGGGTGAGCAGGGGTTATCCAGGAGTGTAACTCCCTTGCCCTGACTTAGAAGCAAGGGTCCATATTTGGACAAAGGTGTATACCATTGCCAACTAGAGACCCCCAGTTCTAACATTGGTGGTCAGTGCTGAGGATTCTGGACTTGCATTTGTGACTCATATACAGTGATTGGTGTACACTACTAGTCAGTGCAGACCAAACGCAACCATATACTTTTTTTGGTAGAATTTTTTCTCCGTGGACTGTTATTTTTCTGAGAACTACCAATTCGTATTGCCATGAGTCCACCAGCATCTGTTGCATCTATGGATCCAGATTTTGAGGAAGAGAGGTTGGATACCTATAATGCCAAACAGCTGAAAGCCTTCTGTAAAAAATATAAAGTTGCTATTCCAGGCCTCACAAAGAAGGATGAGTTCCACAAGGCGCTGAGGGCCTGGGTGGAAGCAAGAAATGCATCTGAAAATGTGGATCACCCTGTGGGAGAGGCAGAAGGGCAGCTAGATGGGCCAGTGGGTCCAGGGGGGGAGAAAGTACCTACCCCGCCAGGTAGCAGTGTTTCTTCCAAAGACCTGTCCCCAGGAAAGCTGGAGGATAGGGAGAGAAATAGAAGGCATAGAATGGAGTTGGGCAGGCTCAAGATGGAGGGTGAAAATAACAAGTTAGCCTTAGAGAGAGAGAGAATGAGATTAGAGCATGAGAGAATGTTGAGGGAGTTGGAGATCAAAGCTAAAAGCTTAGAAATTAATCCCTCTGTTGGCAGCACACCGTCTGTGCCTGCAGAAGGCAGGGTATATATCCCAAAGGAAGTCATCAAAGATTTCCATAAGCATGAAGATATTGGGCAGTGGTTTGTAGCCTATGAGATAGCAATGTTGGCCCACCGGGTCCCTGAGAAGGATTGGGGAGCGGGTTTGTGGGGCCGCTTTGTGAGTGAGGGGAGGGATACATTGTTAGACCTACCCAGTGAAAATAGAATGTCTTATGCCCATATGAAGGAAGCCCTGATGACAAGGTATGGTTTGACCCCAGAACTCTATAGACAGAGGTTCAGGAGTTGTAAGAAGCTGGAGGCAACTACCTGGGTGGCGTATCAGTCTTTCTTTTGCAGAGCTATGGATGGTTGGGTGAAGGGTAGCAAAGTGAGTACTTTTGAGGAGCTCTATGATTTGTTTGCATGGGAGCACTTGTCTGGTAATTGTTTTCCAGAGCTACGCCAGCACCTTATTGATAGCAAGTTAACTAACCCTAGGAAGCTTGCTGAGGAGGCGGACCGCTGGGTCAGCACCCGGGTCCACAAGGGTCATAGGGGAGACTGCGCCAAAGGTGGGCAGGGTCCCCAGCAGAAGAGTGGGGGGGACAAGGGTAAACAGAGGGAGTTCCAGAAAGGGCCCCAAAGTAATTCCCAAGGGAACCAAGGGAAGGGTTACCAGCCTCCCCCTGAGAAAAAGCAAGAGGCCCCGACAGGTAAACCTGTTCACAGGGGCCCCACTAAGTGCTTCACGTGTGGTCAGATGGGCCACCGTTGGTATGATGCACAGTGTCCCATGAGGGATTCCAAAGCACCACCACGTGCACCACCCCGTCAGAAGGCGAGTGTAGCCCGGGGGGGGGGAGGAGATGGGTGCCCAAGGTGGGTGGAGTCCCGCAGAAATGTCCCTTGTCTCTCTAGGAGACTTTGAGATGGTCCCTGAGACCCAGCTGCCTGATAACACTAAGAAGTACAGGCAGTGGGTGACCATCAATGGCCATAGGGTAGAAGCTCTCAGAGACACTGGGGCTACTGAGACAGCTGTCAATTGCCGGCTGGTGTCCAGAGAGCAGGTTATCCCCCATGCATTCTTCCCTGTAGTTGCCGCGGACAACTCACAGAGCCAGTGTGAGGTGGCTCAAGTTCCCTTTGAGTGGGGGGGGTCTCAGGTACTCTTCAATTAGCTGTGAGGTCAGCCATGCCTGTTGATTGTCTGTTGGGCAACGATTTGGAGAGCTCCCCTTGGGCTAAGGTGGAGAGAAGGTCTCATTTGGAGATGTTGGGTCTGCCTGAGTGGGCGTGTGTAACCACTTGGTCTATGGCAGCCAGTAAGGGTGTTGAAGCGGTTCTGGAGCCTGAAAATATGGCCCAGACACCTGCCTTGAAGAGAAGAGTTGGGGGGCGCGGGAAACTGGCCCCCATAGTTCCCACGGTCCAGAAGAAGGCAGACCTTGAGGGGGATGCCCTGGAACCTACAGGGGAACAAGCGGCCGAACTGGGGGACCTGCCTGAGCTGACCCATTGGCAGCAGGGAGGCCCCTCCACGGAGGAATTTTGTGAGGAGCAGAAGTGCCCTTCTCTTGAGGGTTTGCGGCAACATGCCACAGCCCAGGCAGCAAGTGATCAGTCTGGATCACATTGGATCTACTGGGAGAACGACCTCCTGCATAGTGAGCCTAAGGTTGCTGAGCCTGGGTCAGCCCGTGTGCTGGTGGTACCCCAGCGCTTCAGAGCCTTCCTACTGGGTTTGGCTCATGATGTGCCTTTAGCTGGACATCTGGGGCAGAACAAGACCTTTGAAAGGCTTGTCACCCACTTTCATTGGCCCCAGATGCAGAAGAGTTCAGACACTCATTATAGGACTTGTTAAACTTGCCAGGCAAGTGGGAGAAGTGGAAGGAAGCACAAGGCTCCTCTCCAACCTTTCCCTGTAGTCAGTACCCCCTTTGAACGGGTGGGCATTGACATTGTGGGGCCACTGGACCCCAAGACAGCCATGGGCAACAGGTTTATCCTGGTCTTGCTACCCAGTGCCCGGAAGCCATCCCGCTCAGGACAGTGACGGCCCCCGTGGTGGGACGTGCACTGATGGGGATTTTCTCCCATGTGGGGTTCCCCAGAGAGTTGGTGTCAGACCGTGGTACAAACTTCATATCCAACTATATGAAGTCCCTGTGGCAGGAATGCGGTGTTACCTATAAGTTCATCACTCCTTACCACCCCCAAGGTAATGGGCTGGTTGAGAGATTCAACCGGACCCTTAAAGGCATGATAATGGGTCTTGAGGAACCTCTGAGGCGTAAGTGGGATGTCCTCTTGCCATGCCTGCTTTTTGCTTACCGTGAGGTGCCACAGAAGTCCCTAGGGTTCAGTCCCTTTGAACTCCTGTATGGTCACCTGGTGAGAGGACCTTTGAGTCTGGTCAAAGAAGGCTGGGAGCAATCTCCCAAGAAACCTCCCCAGGATGTATACAGTTACATGCTGGCCTTCAGGAACCAGACCAGGCGATTCAGGCAACTCGCTGAGGTGAATCTGGAAGCCAGCCAGGAAGAGATGAAGCGGTGGTACGATCAGAAGGCCACTCTGGTTGAGCTTCAGCCTGGTCAGAAAGTTTGGGTCATGGCCCCTGTAGAGCCCTGTGCGCTCCAGGACAGGTGGACCGGACCATTTGAGGTGGTGGAGCGCAAGAGTGATGTCACCTACCTGGTGAACTTGTGGTCTCCTAGGAACCCTTTGCGGGTCCTGCATGTCAACCGCCTAAAGCCCCACTTAGAAAGGTCCGAAGTGGGCATGCCCCTAGCAACGCATGATGGAATGGAGGAGGAGACCGAGCCTCTTCCTGACCTCCTGTCTGCAACAGAGCAAGATGGGTCAGTGGATGGTGGCAGCCTCTCTGCCACACTGACCCCTGAACAGCAGCAAGATTGTCACCAATTGTTGGGACAATTCTCTGATTTGTTCTCCCTGGTTCCTGGTGTCAATGAGTGGTGCGTCCATGACTGGATACTGGGGACAGTCCTCCTGTGAAGCACAAGGCTTACAGAGTGACTGACAGGGTCAGAGCTCACATCAAGCAGGAGGTCTCCAAGATGTTTGCCTTAGGGGTGATTGAGTCCTCTCACAGCCCTTGGGCCAGCCCAGTGGTCTTGGTCCCAAAAGCTGCCGCGCCTGGTGCCACACCCGAACTCCGGTTCTGTGTGGACTACCGAGGAGTCAATTCAGTCACCAGGACTGACGCGCACCCCATCCCCAGAGCTGATGAGCTCATTGATCGGTTGGGGGCTGCTCGGTACCTCAGCACGTTTGATTTAACGTCTGGGTACTGTAGGATCGCCTTAACTGATGGGGCCAAAGAGAGGTCAGCATTCTCCACACCAGATGGGCACTACCAAATCCGGGTTATGCCCTTTGGGATGAAGAATGCCCCTGCCACCTTTCAGAGGTTGGTCAACCAGGTGTTGGCTGGACTGGAGGATTTCAGTGCCGCCTACCTGGATGACATTGCAGTGTTCTGCGCCAGTTGGGAAGAACATCTGCGCCACCTCTGGGAAGTGTTGATGGCACTGCGAAAGGCAGGCCTTACGATCAAGGCGAGTAAGTGCCAGATCGGGCAGGGTTCTGTGGTGTACTTGGGGCACCAGGTTGGGAGCGGCCAGGTGGCGCCCCTACAGCCCAAGATTGAGACCATCCTGGCTTGGGAACCCCCCAAAACCCAGACAGAGGTGAGAGCCTTTTTAGGACTCACAGGGTACTACAGGAGGTTTGTCAAGGGGTATGGCAACATTGTTGCACCCTTGACTGAGCTGACTTCCAGGAAGCAGCCCAAGAAAGTGAACTGGACTGACACCTGTCAGAAGGCTTTTGACGCCCTGAAGACTGCCATGTGCACAGCACCCGTGCTTCAGGCGCCCAACTTCTCAAAGGAATTCATTGTCCAAACAGACGCTTCAGAGCATGGTGTGGGGGCTGTTCTATCAGAGATTAATGAGGAGGGTCTAGACCAACCTGTAGCCTTCATCAGTAGGAGGTTACTTCCACGGGAACAGAGGTGGAGTGCAATTGAGCGTGAGGCGTTTGCTGTGGTCTGGGCACTGAAGAAGTTGAGACCATGCCTGTTTGGGACTCACTTCCGGGTTCAGACAGACCACAGGCCCCTCAGATGGTTGATGCAGATGAGGGGTGAGAATCCAAAGTTGTTGAGGTGGTCCATTTCCCTACAGGGGATGGACTTCACGGTGGAACACCGCCCTGGTACAGAACACGCCAATGATAATGGTCTGTCCAGATTTTTCCGCCTTAGTGAAGAAAACTCCCAAGGGGTTGGGTAGTTCTCCCCACATTTCAGCTGGAGGGGACACTTGTTAGACCTGGTGCCATTGGCGTGAGTCTCCCTTCCATTTTTTACTGATTGCCTCCTCTGTTTTTGATGTTTTGCTGGTTCAGATGCTTTGGGCACTGTCCCACTGCTATTCAGTGCCACAGTGCAAGTGCTCCCTATGGTAAATTAATGTATTGATTAGTGACTCCATGATTGGATCATTTGATTTACTTGTCAGACCCTACTAAAGCGCACCATGTGTGCCCAGGGCCTGTAAATCAAATGCTGCTGGTGGGCTTGCAGCACTGGTTGTGCCACCCACAGAAGCAGCTTGTAAAGTGTGTCTCAGGCCTGCCATTGCAGAGCCTATGTGCAGTCTGTGACTGCCATGTCGACTTGGCAAGTGCACCCACTTGCCAGTCCCTAAACCTTCCCTTTTCTGCATATCAGTCACCCCTAAGGTAAGCCCAAGGGCAGGATGCATTGTATGTAAAAGGTAGGACATCCCCTGGTGTGTGTAGCATGTCCTGATAGTGAATTACAGCCAATTTCGTTTTTCACTATTGCAAGGCTACCTGTCCCCATAGGCCAGAATGGGCAGTTTGATTATAACATTTTATAATCCTAACTCACCCAGGGACCCTGGTAGAAAAACGAATTCAGCATGCCTGAACTCAGAATGATAAAATACATCTTTTAGTGAAGTTGGTTGTAACATTCTGTGTTTGAAAATACCACTTTTAGAAAGTAGGTATTTTCTTGCCTAAACCATCCAGCCTGCCTCTGCTAGCTTGTGTATTGTATGTCTGGTTTTGTGAGTGACAGGGGCTGGGGGGCTCCAGGAGACAGGGTGAGTCAGCACAGGGCTGAATAGACCTATCTGCATGTAGAGTGGTGGGAGGAGTAGCACCTGGGCCTGAATAGGGCTGTGCCTGCCTTCCACAATGCTGGCTCCACCTCCTGTGGTGTGTCTGATGACCCTGGCCCACTCTGACAAAGGAGGAAGGTGTGCACTGGCAGAATGCACCCAGAACTGGTTTGGACTAGGTACAGGACCCTCTGCCCTCAGAGGACATAGGATTTGCTGGTATAAATATTGGGGCCCTGACCCCAGAACTTTAGATCACTTCTGGAACAACAAGACAAACCTTTGCCAAGGAGAAGAACCAAGGAAGCTGCAGGAGTTTGGACTGCCCCTCTGCCAGTGTGCTGTTTGCTGGGTTGGCCTGCAGTGGTCTTCATTGCCAAGGAAAGGAGAAGGAACTTTCAAAGAACTTTCATCATCTTGCAGAATATTTCTCCAAGGGCTTGAACTAGAGCTTGCCTCCTGCTGAAGTCTCAGGGCTACAAGACTTCACCACCAGCTCCCTCCTGAATTCCTTGCTGGGGATTCTGTCTGCAGAAGCCTGCGTGTCGCTGGGAGCTGGAAGCGCGACTCAACGAGAAGAAGCGTGTCGCTGTTACAGCTGCTGCCGTCGCATCGCCGGAGAAGCGTGTCGCCGCCGCAGAGGCCGCCGCCGCCGCATTACCAGAGAACCATGCCTTCGTCCCAGCTGCCTGCCGTCGCATCACCGAAGAAGCGTGGCTTCGTCGCAACTGCCTGCCGTCGCATCACCGGGGAAGCGTGTCGCCACCGCAAGGGTCGCCGTCACATCCCCCAAAAAGCATGTCGCCGTCGCAGCTGCCTGACGTCGCATCACCGGAGAAGCGTGTCGCAGGGCCTGTCACGGCTCCAAAGATACAGAGTTCGCCGCACGGCCGTCGGGCGTGCACGCATCGTCTTCACATCGTCGCATTGCATCAAGAGCGCACCCGCATCGCATCGCACCAGATCGTCGCACCGCATCGAGGCGCCTGCTCGCCGCATCACCCTCCCTGGGGACCCTTTGTTGGTTTTGCGTTAGGCATCAAAGGTACTTTTGTGAAAAACGTGTCGCATTTATCATCAACTTGAACTAAGTTCCTTCTACCATCTTTAAGTCTATTTTTGAGTACAGTATTGTGGATTTTTGTCGTTTGTGGTCTTGTGTTAAGTCTATATAAAGAATACATATTTTTATAAAACCTGTGTGGTGTCCATCTGTAGTGTTTTCACTGTATTACTGTATGTGTTCACAAATGCTTAACACACTGCCTCTGAGATAAGCCTGTCTGCTCGTGCCAAGCTACCAAGGGGGTGAGCTGGGGTTATCCAGGAGTGTAACTCCCTTGCCCTGACTTAGAAACAAGGGTCCCTATTTGGACAAAGGTGTATACCATTGCCAACTAGAGACCCCCAGTTCTAACATTGGTGGTCAGCAGTGAGGATTCTGGACTTGCATTTGTGACTCATATACAGTGATTGGTGTACACTACTAGTGAGTGCAGACCAAACGCAACCACATACTTTTTTTGGTAGAATTTTTTCTCCTTGGACTGTTATTTTTCTGAGAACTACCAATTCTTATTGCCATGAGTCCACTAGCATCTGTTGCATCTATGGATCCAGATTTTGAGGAAGAGAGGTTGGATACCTATAATGCCAAACAGCTGAAAGCCTTCTGTAAAAAATTTAAAGTTGATATTCCAGGCCTCACAAAGAAGGATGAGTTCCACAAGGCGCTGAGGGCCTGGGTGGAAATAAGAAATGCATCTGAAAATGTGGAGCACCCTGTGGGAGAGGCAGAGGAGGCAGAAGGGCAGCTAGATGGGCCAGTGGGTCCAGGGGGGGAGAAAGTACCTACCCCGCCAGGCAGCAGTGTTTCTTCCAAAGACCTGTCCCCAGGAGAGCTGGAGGATAGGGAGAGAAATAGAAGGCATAGAATGGAGCTGGCCAGGCTCAAGATGGAGGGTGAAAATAACAAGTTAGCCTTGGAGAGAGAGAGAATGAGATTAGAGCATGAGAGAATGTTGAGGGAGTTGGAGATCAAAGCTTAGAAATTAATCCCTCTGGTGGCAGCACACCGTCTGTGCCTGCAGAAGGCAGGGTATATATCCCAAAGGATGTCATCAAAGATTTCCATAAGCATGAAGATATTGGGAAGTGGTTTGCAGCCTATGAGATAGCAATGTTGGCCCACCGGGTCCCTGAGAAGGATTGGGGAGCGGGGTTGTGGGGCCGCTTTGTGAGTGAGGGGAGGGATACATTGTTAGACCTACCCAGTGAGAATAGGATGTCTTATGCCCATATGAAGGAAGCCCTGATGACAAGGTATGGTTTGACCCCAGAACTCTATAGATAGAGGTTCAGGAATTGTAAGAAGCTGGAGGCAACTACCTGGGTGGAGTATCAGTCTTTCTTTTGCAGAGCTATGGATGGTTGGGTGAAGGGTAGCAAAGTGAGTACTTTTGAGGAGCTCTATGATTTGTTTGCATGGGAGCACTTGTCTGGTAATTGTTTTCCAGAGCTACGCCAGCACCTTATTGATAGCAAGTTAACTAACCCTAGGAAGCTTGCTGAGGAGGCGGACCGCTGGGTCAGCACCCGGGTCCACAAGGGTCATGGGGAGACTGCGCCAAAGGTGGGCAGGGTCCCCAGCAGAAGAGTGGGGGGACAAGGGTAAACAGAGGGAGTTCCAGAAAGGGCCGCAAAGTAATTCCCAAGGGAACCAAGGGAAGGGTTACCAGCCTCCCCTGAGAAAAGCAAGAGGCCCCGACAGGTAAACCTGTTCACAGGGGCCCCACTAAGTGCTTCACGTGTGGTCAGATGGGCCACCGTTGGTATGATGCACAGTGTCCCATGAGGGATTCCAAAGCACCACCACGTGCACCACCCCGTCAGATGGCGAGTGTAGCCCTGGGGGGGGAGGAGATGGGTGCCCAAGGTGGGTGGAGTCCCGCAGAAATGTCCCTTGTCTCGCTAGGAGACTTTGAGATGGTCCCTGAGACCCAGCTGCCTGATAACACTAAGAAGTACAGGCAGTGGGTGACCATCAATGGCCATAGGGTAGAAGCTCTCAGAGACACTGGGGCTAGTGTGACAGCTGTCAATTGCCGGCTGGTGTCCAGAGAGCAGGTTATCCCCCATTCATTCTTCCCTGTAGTTGCCGCGGACAACTCACAGAGCCAGTGTGAGGTGGCTCAAGTTCCCTTTGAGTGGGGGGGGGTCTCAGGTACTCTTCAATTAGCTGTGAGGCCAGCCATGCCTATTGATTGTCTGTTGGGCAATGATTTGGAGAGCTCCCCTTGGGCTAAGGTGGAGAGAAGGTCTCATTTGGAGATGTTGGGTCTGCCTGAGTGGGCGTGTGTAACCACTCGGTCTATGGCAGCCAGTAAGGGTGTTGAAGCGGTTCTGGAGCCTGAAAATATGGCCCAGACCCCTGCCTTAAAGAGAAGAGGTGGGGGGCGCGGGAAACCGGCCCCCATAGTTCCCACGGTCCAGGAGGAGGCAGACCTTGAGGGGGATGCCCTGGAACCTACAGGGGAACAAGCCGCCGAACTGGGGGAATTGCCTGAGCTGACCCATTGGCAGCAGGAAGGAGGCCCCTCCAGGGAGGAATTTTGTGAGGAGCAGAAGAAGTGCCCTTCTCTTGAGGGTTTGCGGCAACAGGCCACAGCCCAGGCAGCAGGTGATCAGTCTGGATCACATTGGATCTACTGGGAGAACGACCTCCTGTATAGTGAGCCTAAGGTTGCTGAGCCTGGGTCAGCCCGTGTGCTGGTGGTACCCCACCGCTTCAGAGCCTTCCTACTGGGTTTGGCTCATGATGTGGCTTTAGCTGGACATCTGGGGCAGAACAAGTCAGTTGAAAGGCTTGTCACCCACTTTCATTGGCCCCAGATGCGAAAGAGTTCAGACACTCATTGTAGGACTTGCCAGGCAAGTGGGAAAAGTGGAAGGAAGCACAAGGCTCCTCTCCAACCTTTCCCTGTAGTCAGTACCCCCTTTGAACGGGTGGGCATTGACATTGTGGGGCCACTGGACCCCAAGACAGCCATGGGCAACAGGTTTATCCTGGTCTTGGTGGACCATGCTACCCGGAAGCCATCCCGCTCAGGACAGTGACGGCCCCCGTGGTGGGACGTGCACTGATGGGGATTTTCTCTCGTGTGGGGTTCCCCAGAGAGGTGGTGTCAGACCGTGGTACAAACTTCATATCCAACTATATGAAGTCCCTGTGGCAGGAGTGCGGTGTTACCTATAAGTTCATCACTCCTTACCACCCCCAAGGTAATGGGCTGGTTGAGAGATTCAACCGGACCCTTAAAGGCATGATAATGGGTCTTGAGGAACCTATGAGGCGTAAGTGGGACGTCCTCTTGCCATGCCTGCTTTTTGCTTACCGTGAGGTGCCACAGAAGTCCCTAGGGTTCAGTCCCTTTGAACTCCTGTATGGTCACCCGGTGAGAGGACCTTTGAGTCTGGTCAAAGAAGGCTGGGAGCAATCTCCCAGGAAACCTCCCCAGGATGTATACAGTTACATGCTGGCCTTCAGGAACCAGACCAGGCGATTCAGGCAACTCGCTGAGGCGAATCTGGAAGCCAGCCAGGAAGAGATGAAGCGGTGGTACGATCAGATTGCCACTCTGATTGAGCTTCAGCCTGGTCAGAAAGTTTGGGTCATGGCCCCTGTAGAGCCCTGTGCGCTCCAGGACAGGTGGACCGGACCATTTGAGGTGGTGGAGCGCAAGAGTGATGTCACCTACCTGGTGAACTTGCGGTCTCCTAGGAACCCTTTGCGGGTCCTGCATGTCAACCGCCTAAAGCCCCACTTAGAAAGGTCCGAAGTGGTCATGCTCCTAGCAACGGATGATGGAATGGAGGAGGAGACCGAGCCTCTTCCTGACCTCCTGTCTGCAACAGAGCAAGATGGGTCAGTGGATGGTGGCAGCCTCTCTGCCACACTGACCCCTGAACAGCAGCAAGATTGTCGCCAATTGTTGGGACAATTCTCTGATTTGGTCTCCCTGGTTCCTGGTGTCACTGAGTGGTGCGTCCATGACGTGGATACTGGGGACAGTCCTCCTGTGAAGCACAAGGCTTACAGAGTGACTGACAGGGTCAGAGCTCACATCAAGGAGGAGGTCAACAAGATGTTTGCCTTAGGGGTGATTGAGTCCTCTCACAGCCCTTGGGCCAGCCCAGTGGTCTTGGTCCCAAAAGCTGCTGCGCCTGGTGCCACACCCAAACTCCGGTTCTGTGTGGACTACCGAGGACTCAATTCAATCACCAGGACTGACGCGCACCCCATCCCCAGAGCTGATGAGCTCATTGATCGGTTGGGGGCTGCTCGGTACCTCAGCACATTTGATTTAACGTCTGGGTACTGGCAGATCGCCTTAACTGATGAGGCCAAAGAGAGGTCAGCATTCTCCACACCAGATGGGCACTACCAATTCCGGGTTATGCCCTTTGGGATGAAGAATGCCCCTGCCACCTTTCAGAGGTTGGTCAACCAGGTGTTGGCTGGACTGGAGGATTTCAGTGCCGCCTACCTGGATGACATTGCAGTGTTCAGCGCCAGTTGGGAAGAACATCTGCGCCACCTCTGGGAAGTGTTGATGGCACTGCGAAAGGCAGGCCTCACGATCAAGGCGAGTAAGTGCCAGATCAGGCAGGGTTCTTTGGTGTACTTGGGGCACCAGGTTGGGAGCGGCCAGGTGGCGCCCCTACAGCCCAAGATTGAGACCATCCTGGCTTGGGAACCCCCCAAAACCCAGACAGAGGTGAGAGCCTTTTTAGGACTCACACGGTACTACAGGAGGTTTGTCAAGGGGTATGGCAACATTGTTGCACCATTGACTGAGCTGACTTCCAGGAAGCAGCCCAAGAAAGTGAACTGGACTGACACCTGTCAGAAGGCTTTTGACGCCCTGAAGACTGCCATGTGCACAGCACCCGTGCTTCAGGCGCCCAACTTCTCAAAGGAATTCATTGTCCAAACAGACGCTTCAGAGCATGGTGTGGGGGCTGTTCTATCACAGATTAATGAGGAGGGTCTAGACCAACCTGTAGCCTTCATCAGTAGGAGGTTACTTCCACGGGAACAGAGGTGGAGTGCAATTGAGCGTGAGGCATTTGCTGTGGTCTGGGCACTGAAGAAGTTGAGACCATACCTGTTTGGGACTCACTTCCGGGTTCAGACAGACCACAGGCCCCTCAGATGGTTGATGCAGATGAGGGGTGAGAATCCAAAGTTGTTGAGGTGGCCCATTCCCCTACAGGGGATGGACTTCACAGTGGAACACCGCCCTGGTACAGAACACGGCAATGCTGATGGTCTGTCCAGATTTTTCCACCTTAGTGAAGAGAACTCCCAAGGGGTTGGGTAGTTCTCCCCACATTTCAGCTGGAGGGGACACGTGTTAGACCTGGTGCCATTGGCGTGAGTCTCCCTTCCATTTTTTACTGATTGCCTCCTCTGTTTTTGATATATTTTGCTGGTTCAGATGCTTTGGGCGCTGTGCCACTGCTATTCAGTGCCACAGTGCAAGTGCTCCCTATGGTAAATTGATGTATTGATTAGTGACTCCATGATTGGATCATTAAATTTACTTGTCAGACCCTAGTATAGCGCACCATGTGTGCCCAGGGCCTGTAAATCAAATGCTGCTGGTGGGCTTGCAGCACTGGTTGTGCCACCCACAGAAGCAGCTTGTAAAGTGTGTCTCAGGCCTGCCATTGCAGAGCCTATGTGCAGTCTGTGACTGCCATGTCGACTTGGCAAATGCACCCACTTGCCAGTCCCTAAACCTTCCCTTTTCTGCATATCAGTCACCCCTAAGGTAAGCCCAAGGGCAGGATGCATTGTATGTAAAAGGTAGGACATGCCCTGGTGTGTGTAGCATGTCCTGATAGTGAATTACAGCCAATTTCGTTTTTCACTATTGCAAGGCTACCTGTCCCCATAGGCCAGAATGGGCAGTTTGATTATAACATCTTATAATCCTAACTGACCCAGGGAACATGGTAGAAAAACGAATTCAGTATGCCTGAACTCAGAATGATAAAATACATCTTTTAGTGAAGTTGGTTTTAACATTCTGTGTTTGAAAATACCACTTTTAGAAAGTAGGTATTTTCTTGCCTAAACCATCCAGCCTGCCTCTGCTAGCTTGTGTATTGTATGTCTGGTTTTGTGAGTGACAGGGGCTGGGGGGCTCCAGGAGACAGGGTGAGTCAGCACAGGGCTGAATAGACCTATCTGCATGTAGAGTGGTGGGAGGAGTAGCACCTGGGCCTGAATAGGGCTGTGCCTGCCTTCCACAATGCTGGCTCCACCTCCTGTGGTGTGTCTGATGACCCTGGCCCACTCTGACAAAGGAAGAAGGTGTGCACTGGCAGAATGCACCCAGAACTGGTTTGGACTAGGTCCAGGACCCTCTGCCCTCAGAGGACAAAGGATTTGCTGGTATAAATATTGGGGCCCTGACCCCCAGAACTTTAGATCACTTCTGGAACAACAAGACGAACCTTTGCCAAGGAGAAGAAACAAGGAAGCTGCAGGAGTTTGGACTGCCCCTCTGCCAGTGTGCTGTTTGCTGGGTTGGCCTGCAGTGGTCTTCATTGCCAAGGAAAGGAGAAGGAACTTTCAAAGAACTTTCATCATCTTGCAGAATATTTCTCCAAGGGCTTGAACTAGAGCTTGCCTCCTGCTGAAGTCTCAGGGCTCCAAGACTTCACCACCAGCTCCCTCCTGAATTCCTTGCTGGGGATTCTGTCTGCAGAAGCCTGCGTGTCGCTGGGAGCTGAAAGCGCGACTCAATGAGAAGAAGCGTGTCGCTGTTACAGCTGCTGCCGTCGCATCGCCGGAGAAGCGTGTCACAGCCGCAGAGGCCGCCGCCGCATCACCAGAGAAGCGTGCCTTCGTCGCAGCTGCCTGCCGTCGCATCACCGAAGAAGCGTGGCTTCGTCGTAACTGCCTGCCATCGCATCACCGGGGAAGCGTGTCGCCACCGCAAGGGTCGCCGTCGCATCCCCCAAGAAGTGTGTCGCCGTCGCCTGCCGTCGCATCACCGGAGAAGCGTGTCGCAGGGCCTGTCGCGGCTCCAAAGATACAGAGTTCGCCGCACGGCCGTCGGGCGTGCACGCATCGTCTTTACATCGTCGCATCGCATCAAGAGCGCACCCGCATCGCATCGCACCGGATCGTCGCACCGCATCGAGGCGCCTGCTCGCCGCATCACCCTCCCTGCGGACCCTTTGTTGGTTTTACGTTACGCATCCAAGGTACTTTTGTGAGAAACGTGTCGCATTTATCATCAACTTGAACTAAGTTACTTCTACCATCTTTAAGTCTATTTTTGAGTACAGTATTGTGGATTTTTGTCGTTTGTGGTCGTGTTAAGTCTATATAAAGAATACTTTTTTTTATAAAACCTGTGTGGTGTCCATCTGTAGTGTTTTCACTATATTACTGTATGTGTTCACAAATGCTTAACACACTGCCTCTGAGATAAGCCTGTCTGCTCGTGCCAAGCTACCAAGGGGGTGAGCACTGGTTATCCAGGAGTGTAACTCCCTTGCCCTGACTTAGAAGCAAGGGTCCCTATTTGGACAAAGGTGTATACCTTTGCCAACTAGAGACCCTCAGTTCTAACAGTCCTCTTTTTCTTTCAGGCTTTGCCGCTGCCCCTCCAGCTGGTGTGGTAGCGGCTCTTCAGACGGCATTGAGTCACTTTGTTTGGGCGGGCAGAAGACCAAGAATGAGCAAAGAGCGGAGCTGGCTCCCCACGGCGGAGGTGGGACTGGGGGTCCCTTGCCTCATTAGATACTATCAGGCAGCCCAGCTCCGGTACCTCGTAGAATGGTCTTCATCCGAATCCGAGAAGAGGTGGCTGTTCATGGACAAGGCTCTGGCTGGTACATCATTGGCGAAAGTCCCGTTTCTGTCCCGAACACACAGAGCTTATACATCTCTCCCTTCACGGGTTCCTTGCTTCGAGTGTGGGACGGGTGTATCCGAAAGGGAAGATTGACCTCTTTACCCTCCCCCCTGACCCCAATAGCAGATAACCCAGCATTCATGCCGGGCATGGGGCCCTCCTTTCGGGTATGGCGGGAATCACCCTGTAGGGCGATAGGCCATTTCTTCGATCACGAGGGACCGGTGCCCTTTCCCACCCTGAGAGCGGACTACTCCATTCCCGTGGCGGAACGGTTCAGATATCTCCAGATCAGGCATTGGCTGACACATCAGGCAATTCGACCGGGGCGAAGAGGCCGCTGACGCCTTACGAGAGATGGCTCTTGGGGAAAAATTCAGATAAGCGCCTCATCTCAGAGCTATCCTCAGACCAGCGACAAACCCCCTTCGTAAAAACGCTGGGAGTCTGAGCTCGGCCGCTCGCTCACCCTCAAGGAATGGTGCAACATCTATTATAGGGCACGACATACCACTCACAACATGGCAAGCACCGAAACGGCGGTCAAAATCACCACCTACTGGTACTTAACCCCGGTGCGACTAAACAAGGGTAACCCGGCCCGCAGTGATACCTGCTGGTGACAGTGCGGGACGAAGGGCACGTTGACACATATCCTTTGGGAGTGCCCAGTATTAGCTGCATTTTGGTCTTCAGTTTTAGACAACATCGATACCCACTTCTCCACACAGCTCCCTAGATTCCCCATGTACACAATACTTGGATTGCCTAACCCAATTACTTTCCCGCTTGCTTCCCGTAGAGGCTGCCAGATCAGTATAGCCCTTGGGGCTGCGCACCAGACCATTTTGGCGCTATGGAGTTCCCAATCTGCCCCATCCCATCTGGCTTGGCTCAGACGCTTGTGGGACACTTTGGGGATGGAGAGGCTCACTCTATCACTGACATCAAGGGATGACACTTTCCGAACAATCTGGCAGCCTTTCCTAGCCTTGTTAACCAAGGAAATTAGAGAGCTGACTTGTCCCCGATACTTGCGGCTACTTCGCTTGACTGAACCTGATACAACCTAGTTCTCAGTTCATTCATAAGGACTACTCCACTTCTCTGACATTACAGTCTGCTTAGCTGATGGTACTGGGTCTGGGTGGGGGGAGGATGGAGGGGAAGGTTTGGGTGGGAGGGGCGGTTGTTTGTTCATGTTTTGTTTTTTGATTTCTGTACTGATTCTTAACAGATGTATCTTCATAACGCATGTAGATAGAGGTTCTCTCAGTCTGTATGCTTTTGACTTGATTTGATACTGCAGGAAAACTAATAATACCGATTTAAACATAAAATCCATAACTCCGGTTATATGTATGTTATTTATTTCATTTTGGTGTCTAAATTAAGATAAAATTACACTTTATTTCTATAAATTGGTCTTGGATTTATATTAAGTCGTGTTTATTACTTATCGACCATGTTGGTACTCTGAAATGCTTAACACTTGTTCCGCTAGTCAAGCCTGGCTATTCTTTGATACTCTACCAGGAATGAGCTAAGGATTTATTAGTGTGAATCCAAAGACAATCTTCGGTGTTTGTGATAGTATTGAATGGTGAAGTCTAACCAAAATCACCACATAATACTCCACCTTCCTCCAGGGTGCATGGCGGAACATCCACCAATTTGATTGTTGCTAGGTTGTGCAAGCAGGAACTTTTTCTCCTTTTGTACTGGTGCTACCTTGCATGAACCTGCAGAGATTACATTTTAGAGTCTTGAATTCTATCTTGGATATATCTGGAGATGCCATGACCAGCGCCATCTTTGTTTGAGATAGATGCTCCCAGGGCTTCAAACTTTGCATCATCATTTCCAGAGGCCACTGCTGACTTGACCTCCAGAGACATCAGCCACCACCTGTATACTGCATTTGCTCACATGAACTAGCAGGCGAGAGACCTTGTTGAAGAATGTCAGCAGCTAAGACCAAACCTGTGGCCGAAGTCCCTCAGTTTGTCTTACTTCTGAACTGCTGGATCTTAGAATGTACGACCTGACACTTACATTCCAAGAGATTAGGTCTAATTTGTCAATCAATTGAGGAGGCATTTAGGGATCTAGTGCCTGAATGCCCATCCAAAGTTTCCAGTGAGGATGTAGTGGTGGCAGGTTTTGTAGGTATGCCAGGCCTTTATTCCACTAGTACATATGGATAATATACAGCTTCTTGAGTTTGATCCTGGACCTCACCTGGATCTAGTGGAGTGTATTTTGTGTTAGTTTGATGTGGCCATATCTCCACAGGTTCAGACACATATTAATGGCCTGATTTTGAAACCTTTCTAACAGATTCGACAAAGGTTTGTAGCTCATTGGAATTTGTTAGCCCTTCCCCCTAACCCACCTAATATCAGATCATCTGGTCAGTTCAATTCAGAGAGTGGTTTGCAAAAAGGAAGAACTTTTTAGTGCATCTAAAGTTGCATATTGACAGATTTGAATACCCACTGGAATGGCAGAGATGAGTGCACCCTTCCACCCTTTGAAAAGACCAGTGCTAATTGTATGCAAACGCCATGTGTACTCAGAACAAACTCCAACACCTTATACAAATGGTGAAATATCACTGAAGACCATGAACTGGTGCTTTGAACAGCAAACATTACTCATGCTCACAAGTCTAGGTTACTAGTGATGGAAGTACATGAAGGCGACATCTTACGAGGATGAATTCTCTTAAAGTGTACTTTATTACTACTAAAGAAGGATGAGGGACATCCCTCTGGCTTGAGGGACCAAGGTACCTGGATTTCATCCCATCTTCACAATGGCTATAGTTTCCAATGTACAAAAGGATTTTCTGAGCAGGATCATTTCAAAATGAACATTTGAGAATTGCCATTATGCGAACCATAGAACTAGAAACTGAGAGCTAAATAGATTCAGTGAGCAGATGTATTTCCAGCACGTAGTTGGGACATAGAACATGCCCAGAGCATTAAACATCACAGCAGATTGTCTGATAATATGTCATTCAGACAACAAAGAATTGATATATGTTATACGAAATCTGCTAGTATGGAAGATGAGTGAAAACATCTGCAGGGGTTATGGTCACCTGAAATCAACAAGGATTCCAGAAATTCCTTTGCTTCCCTTCTTGATGTTTGCATAAAGAATGGAAGTATGATATTTTTCATTTACTATGACCATTACTAAACTTCACAAAACTCCTACGTTTGATGATTCTTTAGGATGTTTAACAGAAAGTCAATGTTTTTCTATTCTAGATCTCAGGAGCATTAACTATCACATTTCCACAAGTCTGCAAACTGAAAAGAAAACTGATTTCATTTGTCCACTTGGATATTACAAATTTGTATGCTGTAGGACTATTGAGAGCCCCCGTGTCCTTCAGAGTTTGATGAAAAAAACTCTCAGAGACATGAATGTTTAGGAAGTGCTGGTGTATCCTGATGACATAATAGTTTTTGGCCAGATTCTGGAAGAAAACAACAACAGTTTGTTAATCATGCTATACAGACAGAAAAAGCAAGGACTAAAACTATCTTTGGATAAATGTAGATTTTGCCAAAATTGTGTAACTAAATAATGAAAATATCACATTGGCTGGAGAACCTCTTGATCCTACAGAAGCGGAAGAACTTCAAACTTGGACGAGACCAACCACCTTGAAGGGAATTCAAAGTGTCTTAGGCTTTTATGGACACTTTCAATGATTTATACCATAATTTGCCTCTATATTCAGGTGACAGATAGATTTGACAACGATATCCATGAACCAGAAACAATGTGAAATCTGGAAAGAAATCTGAAACACATTACCACAAAGTGTGTTTACCTTTTGGATTCAGAAGCATTTAATTTGTTTTTCAAGAAGCTTACAAAAGCATATTACTGGCTTATGCTGATTCACAGTTCCCAAACATTCATCTTGTTGATGCCCCCGAAGATGGAGTAGGCACTTTATTCTACATCAAAGAAGAAAAGAAGCAACCCAGTGACTTTCAGAAGCAGAGGTTTGCCTGTCTCAGAGACTACCCAGCTCATAAACTAGATTTTCTGCCACTCATGTGGGCTGTAACATAGAAATGTCATACATACCTCATTGAAGTCAGATTTACAGTAATTCCTATCAACAACCCATTAACATATGTGATTGCAGAAAGTGGCAGCTTGGCACAGGTGACTAAGCTCATTATTTTTATGCAATTTCCAAATCCAGTATCACCAGAGTGAGACTTTCATCTTTGCTGATTCTCTATCCAGGAGAGTGCACCCATCCTCATCTATAGAAAATCTAAAGCGGTCCGTAAAATCCTTAATGATTAATGGGAGTCAGAAGTTCATAATCATCTAATGCCAGTGCCAGAACTGTACTGAAATGTTGCAAATGTGATAATGAAAGAATTACTCAGATTGGCAAATGAAGATCTGAAACAAGCACAGGTGTGTGATCCAGGAATAACTGCACTTCTTTTAATTTTTTTTTATTTCTTTATTAAGTAGCTTGTAAGACAGTACATAGCGCCCCAAGATTGGTCATTGGTTAACATCTGACATACTATTGAACACGTTTTCACGCTTATATGTAAAGAAATTAATATCCTCTGATTGTAAAGGGGTGTTGATGTAAAGCGCTCTGACACTCAATTTCTTGGGTCTTGTTCGTGCTATAGAAAACACTGAATAAATAAATAAATAAAATAAATAACATGGGACCCTCGAAAGCAACATAACATATAGCGATACAAGCAGTTTTGTTCTCATCATGACATCCGGTAACAATTCAGGACAGTAAACAAATCCCAAAAGAA
Source organism: Calotriton arnoldi (assembly GCA_963921515.1). Lineage (NCBI taxonomy): Eukaryota > Metazoa > Chordata > Amphibia > Caudata > Salamandridae > Calotriton > Calotriton arnoldi. Next base: position 2,227,736 of record CAWUFW010002187.1, read on the forward strand.
ACAACCCCCTCCTTTCCCTCCCGGCACATTGGATAATATCACGTTGTTTGGTTGTTGAATCCTGGGCATCACAGACATACAATGATGATAACACTAACATGAGGCCTTGGCTCCATCTATTCATGAATGGCACCATACCTTACTACTATCTACTACTCATTGGGGTGGTTCAGTAGATACATGGTCAGTGGGGCCCAGAAATCTTTCGGCCGCGAGGCCTCAGGGAGTTCCTCCGCATAAGTACCCAGCGTTTCCTTACAATAAACCAAATCACAGATCCATTTCTTGACAGTGGGAGTAGTTTTTGCACCCCAACACTGCGCCACCGCCCTTTTTGCCAACAGAGTCGAGACAGCGACTATTTGCCTATTTCCCGGTTTAAGGCTCTTCACACTACCCAACAGGCACACCTCCGGCGCGCATCTCACCGGCTCCAGCACCACATCAGTCAGTACACGAACTACATTGGACCAAAATGCAAATATCGCAGCACAGTGCCATGCCAAATGTAGAAAATCAGCGTCCGCCTGTCCACACCGCACACAACAAGCAGACTCACGCAGACCAAACCTACGTAGTTGTAGTGGGGTATAATATAATTGATGTAGAAACTTAAAATGAATTATACGGAGATTACAGTTTGTCGTCAGTCGTCCTGTTAACTCACAGCAAAACTTCCAGTGCTCAGGTGGTAGCGTGAACCCCAATGCTGTATTCCATTTGAGATAGGAGGGGTGCTCCCCTGGCTCTCGCTTGCGTAATGATGCGTTGTATAGCTAAGTGATCAGGCCCTTGCATTCCTCCCCTGCCAGCACCGCCTGCAGTGCCAGTAACGTTATTGGTTCAGACGGGTAGTCAGGGTAAATGGCTCTAACAGCCTGCTTCACTCTCACATATGTAAATCCCAACATCAAGCCGCGGTCTCGGCCCCCCTGCACCTCCTGCAGCGAGCGAAAGCGGCCCTGTGTGTACAGGTCCCCCATCCGCACAATCCCAACTGCCCTCAGTGCACACAGAGCAGGTGGCTCTCGCGCCGCGGAAATATCCGGGTGCGCAGCTAGCGGTAGAGACGGGGCGTATAGGTAATCCAGCTGTGCTCTTTTTGCAAGAGCCTTCCAGGCCCATGCAGTGCATTGGACAGGATTAATTTCCGTCCTGGGGCCTCCTCCACCGCCCGAGAGAGCTGCTGCAACCAGTGGCATCGGGAGCACCGCGTCGACTCCAGCGCCGTGTGGGGTAGAAACCGCTGCGGATAAAACCAATAATGTGCAAAGTGTGCCTGCACACACAAGTAGTATAATCTCATGTCAGGGGCCTCAAATCCCCCGCAACTAAATGGTTGCACAAGAGTATTCCAACTGCACCTGGGTTTTTTACCTCCCCATACAAATGTCAGCAGGGTCGACTGGAGAGTCTCAAACAGCGAGTTATTCAACCTGATGGGGATATTAACAAACAAATAAAGGAGTTTGGGCAGTATAGACATTTTGACCACAGCAATTTGATCAGCAAGCGACAGCGGCAACCTAGCCCATCTCTCCGTCTGATCCGTGATCCGTGTGAGAACACGACCGTAGTTCATAGAGATAACCTGCTCAGGATCCCTATGCAACCATATTCCCAAATATTTCACAGGATCCTGAGTCCAAGTCAGCGGGAAGTCCAGCTCTACCTCCCGAGTGCCGGCCGTCAATGGAAACACTGTCGACTTCACCCAGTTAATCCCCAGGCCGGAATATCCCTCAAATCTAACATATTCACGGAGCAACTCCGGGAGATAGGTGGCAGGCTCGCGCACGTACAACAGCATGTCATCGGCATACAATGAGACCACTAGCGGTCTCTGTCGGAAACGCAAAGCAGCCGATGCATGCCTCTGACGCAGTTTACATGCCAATGGTTCGAGCGCTAGTGCAAAAAGCATCGACGACAGGGGGCACCCCTGCCGCGTGCCTCTACCGATGGAAAACGCCCGCGATACCCAGCCGTTGACACGCACCTTTGCCACGGGCTCAGTGTGGAGAACCCTGATCCACTGAAGAAAAAACGGAGGGATGCCCATTCTAGTTAGGACGGTAAACATATAATCCCATTGTGGGGAGTCAAATACCTTAGCTGCATCAAGCAGCACTGCCACAGCTTGAAAGTCGGGATCAAAATAGTGTAGTGTGGCGAAGACAGTGCGCAGGTTATGCGTGGTCGACCGGGCTGGTACAAACCCCGACTGATCTGGGAGGACCAGCAGGGGAACAAGCGGCTGGAGCCTATTAGCGATCATCTTCGCCAAAATCTTAGCGTCTATGTTTATAATCGATAGAGGCCTATAGGAATCGCACCGGTTTGCGGCCTTGTCAGGCTTCAAAAGCATCACCAGGAGAGCCTCCTTTAGAGAGGGTGGAAGGCGTCCCATTTCATACCCTTCCGCATATACCTCCAAGAGCCTGGGGGCTAGGTCGTCGACATAGGACTTGTAGAACTCACTAGGGAGCCCATCGAGGCCTGCGGCCTTAGACGTGGGGAGTGACATGATAGCGAGTTTTACGTCCTCTACGTCGAACGGCTGCGTGAGGTATTCCCGCTGTCCTAGAGAGAGCCACCCAAGAGCGATATCATCGAGATATGAGTGTATGTCCTCCGACTGCGCCATGGGTCTGTTCTCATACAGCTTAGTATAGAATCTGAGAATGACCTCGCTAATTTCAGACGTGTTATAGTGTGCCTCCCCCTCATCATCAAGCATCTCCGTGATACACTCCTGACTTCTAGGAGCCGCCAACTTGTGTGCCAGCAAGCGGCTTGGTCTGCCCCCTCCCCGTAATACCGAGCCGTGCTCCGCCTGTATCTGTGCCTCAGCTCCTGGTCGACAGTGTCTTTATGCTCAGTCACGAGCTCCCGCATCGCAGATAGCATCTTCGGGGACGGGTTCTTCTCATATTCCCGCTCCAGAGTAGAGATCTCCGTGGTCAATCTAAGAATTCTGCGCCTTAGATCTCTTAGCACTCCCGCTTGCATGCCCATGCAGACCCCCCGGATAGTCACCTTACACGCTTCCCACAAGACCCCAGCGCTCTCAACAGTGCCTTCATTTTCCCTAAAGTAGTTTCGGATTGCCTCGCCTACAGTGTGTTTGAAAACGGGGTCAGTAAGGGAGGACGGCTGCAGGCGCCATGCAAAAGGAGGCCTCTCGCATGTAGTTACCTGTAGCTCAATTATTACCGGAGAATGGTCTGAGAGTGTTTTAGCCATGTGACTAACCTTCACTGTCCATGTGCAAGTGACCTCAGTGAGAAGCCAATAATCCAGGCGGGACCACGTCCCATGTACGGATGATATAAAGGTACTCTCCCGCACCCCTGGGTGCTGCAGGCGCCAGACATCCTGCAAATTCCCTGCCTCCAGGAGCCCAAGCAAGACCTCAGAGGCCTGCTTGGGCCGCACAGTCACACTGCCCAAACGGTCCATAGCAACATCCAAACAAACATTAAAATCGCCACCCCAGATTATCTCCACAGAGGGGAACCCAGAGATGCGGCGCAACATCTGCGAAGAAGGACGGGTCGTCAATGTTTGGGCCATACACATTGACAAGTAAAACACTTGCTCCCCCCAGCTGTCCCTGAACCAGTGCCACCCGGCCCTGCTCATCCATTTCAGCTCGAATAACAGTGAATGGGACCCCCCGTTTGACAAGAATCATCACACCCTAGAATAGGTAGAGTATGAGGACGCGAACCTGACCTGCGCCGAACGGGCCCCCACCTTAGATTCTGAGGTTTTGGTGAGGTGCGTCTCCTGTAAAAAGGCAATATGAATATCCATCCTATCCAAGTATGCCAGCACCGATCTGATTTTCTTGGGAGTGTTCAGACCTTGCACATTCCAAGTCAAGCACCTCACTCTACCACCCATGTAGTCTGCACATCATCGATATAAAAGGTAACTAAGAGCCAATAACGCGTGCCCACTTGCACATGATACAAATAGAGTCCCACAATACTGAAAGACCAAAGTGCCATTTGCCCCACCCACCCCCACCCCCACAACCCCCCACCCACTTCAGCGTACCCAACTCGCCAAAGCCATCCCACCTCTGTCCAACCCTACCCCAACAAACAACAAGAAACAAAAATGTACATGTGGGGTTCTCCCATCTGGGGGGCATCAGAGTGCTACTGTCCTCCTATCAAGTAGGAGGTGGCTGAGCAGGTCTAGTACCTGTGCCAAAACATTGTATATAACCGCACGATCATGTAGCACTGAGTAAGCTCACAAATACGGGGAAAGCACAATTAGGTCAACCTGGGAGAGAGCAAGTAAAGGGCACAATAGTATGCAATTACAAAAGGGCGGACATCAAACATTTCAATATGGTGAGTCAACGGAGACCGCTCCATACCCTGCATTACTCCTCGTCATCAAGTGTAGATTGGGACTCACGCCGCCTCCGTTTCAATTGTTTGGCATGCTCCAGGGCCAGTTTTGGATTGGTGAAGATTTTGGAGTCCCCATCGGGACCTATCCGCAGGCGAGCGGTATAGAGCATGGCATAAGGGACCCCTTCTGTCTGCAAAAACTTTTTTACCGCCACAAACTCTCTTCTAGCAGCCTGCACAGTGGCCGTGAAGTCGGGGAAAAATGCAAGTGAGTTCCCTTGATGTTCAATGCTGCCCTTATCCCTGGCCATACGCAGAATAGTGTCTCGGTCCCTGTAATTGAGCAGTCTTGCAATAATTGGGCGGGGAGGAGCGCCAGTGACCGGCCTTGCTGCAAGAGAGCGATGGGCGCGTTCGATTATGAACATAGGGGACAACTGTTCCATGCCAAAAATGTCCTTGATAAGATTTTCCATAAAGGTCTCCATTTTGCCCACATTTGTCGACTCGGGTAGCCCCGTAACTCTAATATTATTGCTCCAGGACCGGGCCTCTAAATCTTCATTCTTGGCCTGGATGAGGGCCAGAACTTTTTCCATGTTTAATGTCTTCCCAGCGACTTCACTTAGACCATCCTCCGTCGCGGAGACACGCTGCTCGACCTCCCCCATGCGGGCGTTTTGCTTCTCTAGCTGCGCCGACATATGGTCCAAGCGATGATTCACGGCTGCCATTGTCCCCTCTATGGATTGGAGACTACGCTGCATCGCCAACAACGTTGATTTGAGTGTGGGTGGGCCATCGTTGTGCGAGTCCGCCTCTGAATCAGAGGCCGCTTTCTGCTGCGTTTTGGTGGATTTGCGCGCCTCAAACGTGAGGCGAGGTTGGGATTTATCGGTCCTTCCCATGGTTGCCGCCGTGATGACCAGGCCCGACCCCTAGGCAAAGTGTGCAGTGACCGGGGGGGACTCCTCCTGACGCCCACGACACAGTCCCAGGGCTAGCGCACCTATAGTGCTAGTAGAGAACCGCCAGAGAGCCCCCTCAGTCCATGGCTGTTAAGGCATAATGCAACACCCACCTCGCTAGCGTTTCTCGGGGGGGGGGGATGCCGCCTCCAAAGCTATGTGCGAACTGTGACCCCCGGGGCCAACTCCAGTGGACGCTCTCAGAGCCCCCCAACCCACACACCACTGTGCAGTGGAAACTTAACCAGCGATCACAGGGGCCTACGAGCCCTCAGCCCTCCAATTGCGAGTGCATGATATTACGCATCCAGTCCGGTGTATAAATATATCCTACCACAGCGCGGCCTGTGCAAACGCCCGGCTGCCTCACCTCAAGGTCCAGAACGCAGCGGCCTCCGCGAATCGTCTGGAATATGCCTGACGCCTACAGGTAGAGCAGTCCCCAATTGGCGATCAAGCAGGCATGGCAGCGATGCAGCGCGGATGGGCCCCGTAGTAGGCCCAAATCATCCTGTATACCATGTGGGGGGCTAGTCCTCAGATCCGCGGGACGCTGCTCCCGCCAAATCAAGCCCCAGCCTTTCCGTCAATCATGGGTCCCAGCCCGTAGAGTTTCACCAGGGGCGTCAGCACTTCCGAGTTCGCGCCCCCAAGCGCCCGCCAAGGCAGGCAGGCCACGACCCCCGCAAAGGCCTCCAGCCACCGCCGCAGCTACAGGCCCCGGCCAGGCCGCGCACCGCCTACCTCAGCCAGCACCGGGAGCAGCGCTGCTCTCACAGGGACAATGATCGGGTCCAGGAGCGGTCCGCCAGCCCAGCGCGTCACGCCGCCCCAAGCCGTGCTCTTCTTGGCCTCGCAGCAGGCGCTCGGCGTCCCTCCGCTCCGCAGTCTCAGGGACCTACGCAGGTTCGGCAGCTCCGCTGCCGCAGCTCTCCGCTCCTCACCACCGGCACCAGGTGCCTCACGACACAGCGACATCGTCACACAGGGAGCCCTCTCACCAAGGCTCCAGGGCGGCCACCATCTTGTCCAGTCGCAACCGGGGCTCCGCAGATCAGATTACCGGGCCTGTAGCAGCTCCCGGGGCTCCACAACTGCCCCGATGTGAGCAGTGCGATACCGCACTATGGTATGTGCGGTGAATAGATTTCGATGCAGCAAAATAAGGCGGATAATGGATGGATTGAAGCTCAGCGGGGCAGAGCTACACTAGGGTGCAGCCATCTTGCTGTGCGCCCTCTAGCGCCCCAATAACTGCACTTCTTAATGCCAAGAATAATGGGCATCCTGCAGACACAGTGAAGTGTGATGATACAGAATCACACACACTGCTATGAGACTAGAAGAATTCAGTTGGGTAATGAGTGATCTTATGTAAAGAATCATTAATGAGCCATGCATGGGTCCAAGATTGATGCTACCTGCAGAATACAGAAAGCAACAGTGAATTCACTTCCTGATTCACATTGACATATAGGAATCAACAAGACTCTCAAACTAGTGAGGAGGAGATTTATTGGCCTCAGTGAGGAGTTCCAATATTGCAGTCAAAATATTGACCTGACACAATATTGAGTCCACAGTATTAACTACAACTAAAACTTCAAGGTGAGTAGATGTGGAGTTAAATTAGTGAATCCATACATACCTACATATAGGTACCTTGACAATATTGTGTAGTCAATATTGTGGACTTGATATTGTTGTAGTTTGATATTGATCTAGCAGACATTATGGCATATGACTATAGGCCATACATGGGATGAGATCGGAAGCGTATTATAAAAATTGTTACCCCTGCATTGTCTACAAAAATATACCGAGGCCAGAGGCACCTATGGGACATTTAGAGAGTACAGGAACAATGGATCTTGTGTGTTCTATTTCATATTCACGCAAATTGATAGCAAGGGCATATAAAGAGGATACAGAACATTCTAGTCATAACAGATAATTTCACCAGATATGCATCTGGGTTTTAAAACCATCAGCTCCACCTTCCTCTTTCGAGGTAAAACTTTGCAGTGGTGATGAAAATGTCACCTCACTAGTCAAGTTTAAATGCAACTAAAGCAAATAAAAAAGTATCTTTCTTTGAATGTCCATCTTCTCGAGGGGACAACGAAGAGAAAACACTCTTCTTCCTCTTCCTGTTCTTCTTCTTGACTCCTATGAAACAAGTTAAGGCGGTGTTCAGGCTGAGGTTTCTCTCCTCAGTTGGGCAGGGCTGAGGTAAGTATAGGTTTGCTGTTTCTGGGCATGTTGCACTAACACTGTTCTTTTGTATGCCGATGGTGTCCTTTGGCAAGCATTACCTGGGTCCTTGTTCTTAAAATGGGCTGCAGCCAATACCTAGAAGTCTCTCCACTTGACACCTGCTGGGGATATTTGTGTTGTGTCAGGTTGCAATTTTGTGGGAGCTGCACCAATCTCAAAGTCCTCACTTCGGAAAAGCTAAGGTTTCCTTCCCATGGCAGTTTCTGGTCCTTACATTTTGCATTTGTTCCTGGGGTGCACTGCAGTCAATATCTAGAGGTTCTGCCTTTCGAGCAGAACTTCTATGAAACCCTTCCCTTTTGCGTCAATAAGGGCAGAAGCACATTTAACAGATCTCCACATGAGACACCTTGCCTGGCAATGACTTGTATTTTTATTGACTTTTCTCCTCGTACAGTTCATGGGCCTGAGTCTGCGTCGTTCAACTAGGTTATTTGTTTTCTTTCCTTGGTTCCTTCAGGTATTCCTTGACATTTTCCTTTTTTGGCTTTCTTTGTTTGTTTGTGTAATTTTATATCAGAAAATTGCTGCTGAACTATGGTCACTGATTCCTGGATGTCCTGGAGAGCAATGCCTGTATCCTAGCTGATGCCTGCTCTCATGACCTCACCATCCATCTCTAATTTGAGTAAGCATGCTTAACTTGCAGAGGTTGAGTTCTTATGTGAAATACACCTGAAAAGCCTATCTGTTTACTAAGTTCTCCCTCTTTCTCATACTTGTTCAGCCACTTCTTATACGATCTAATAGCAAGTAGTTGGACCTATCCACAAGCAGACGCTACTCTACCCCTGGTGTTGCTCATACCAATCTGTGAAAGCAAGCGCTCCTGTGTTTTCTCTCCTCCTTCCACGGTTTTCCCTTTCTTCTCTTGTGAGTATTTCATTATTAGGTACCTCCAGAGATAGTTGTGGATGGTCGTAAATCTCAGCGTATCCACATCTTCAGTCAAAACACAACTGCATACTGAATGGCATCTTTATATGGAATTCTGGAGCCATCTAGGAGAACAGTATCATCACTTCTCTGTCATCCTACTGGATCATTTCTTCTTCTTTATCTTCTATCTGTTCCTTACCTTGCCTCGATATGCCAATGATGAAGAGGATCACTCTAATGCTGGATTTGAACCTAACAAGAATGAGAGGTGTAGGACTAACTTGCTTATGATTAAGAAGTATCTGGGAAATGATCATTATTGTATGAGATCAGCCCAGCATAAATTCTCCTTTGTTCCATGCATTCCCAAATCCACCAGACCACCTGCTGCCTGTATTTTAGGATATTAAGATCTGCTAACAGAATGAAGGGATCTCTGATGGGCCTCCCGTGTGCATTATTTGACTTGGTAGCCCCCCTTATCTAAGTGAACATTTGGTCCTCCTTAATCCTTCACCTGTATTCCAGGATCAACAATTTATTGTCATATTCTCTTTGGAAGGAAAAGCAAGTGTCATTCTGGTCTGGTAGAGAGGATGGTGAAATTTTCTTTGAGAATTTCTTTATAGACTAATCCCTAGCCATGTGGGAAGGAGTAATAAGGTATATTAATGCCCATTTATTAGTTACATTTGTTCAAACATTTTCCACGCAACTTCAAGCTTCAGATTTCTATCTGATTTCACTTTATATGAACTAGGAGCATCAGCCTTTACCTTAAGGAGTGTGAGAGTTGCCTATCGTGCAGAAATTTGACACACTGGATGTAGGATGCAACCCAGAAAGCATGTTTATTGAGGATGTGTTTCCAGAGCTAGAAGCTCTTTGGAGTTTGAATAAAGTAAGCATACATTTTTCAAGCAAGCCTAACCGCTCACTTCCAGATCACATACTTCTGTTAAGAGGAGAAAGCATTTTTCCAGACAAGAGTCCAGTTGGACTGTAGATCAAATGCAGAAGTCAGTCATGTCCTTCCTGTCATTATACTGAATTGGGCTCTGATCCAGCAGAAGTCCTGGCGATGCTCATGAGCTCCCTCCAGATCTGCTGGCTGGGGACATATATCCCTTTACCTTCCTTGCCATCAGACCATGGTATTGGATGCATGTGTGTTGGTGATATCTCTAGAGAGGAGATGCCATCAACCTCAACCTCCAGATTCCAGCCTTGTCCAGACCTGCTGGTCTCACTCTTAGACCAGCACGTGTAAGGGGTTATAGGGCCTCGTCTTCCTCTATGATTAGGTGGATATGGAGTGTCATATCACTTGCACATTAGTCTATGGATTCCTCCTTCTATTCTGGTGGGGTCGCCTAGCAGAATCACTGCTTCTTGGGCTGAGGCAGGGTGGAACTTCTCTCTCATTATCTGCAGGGCAGCCACTAATGCCTCATTCTTCATTACTCCATTTCCGCCTCCATACCTTACTCCTTACAGCTGTCACTGCCTTAATCAGAGTGGAATGACCTCTTTGGATTGAGGCTATGTTTGCTTTAGTATCAATTACAGTTGTATGGGGAAATGAACATTTTGGTCACCCAAGTGAATAAATGACGGGGACACGGAAGGTCAAATTGAAGTAACTAAAGATGAACCAGGCGAGGAGGCACAATACTAATTTTAAACTTCCTACAGTCAGATCATATCATGCTATCCCGAGTATAACAATGATCAATGTGAACTCTACCTATCTATCGTTTGTTACAGATCTTCAACATAGATATATTTTAATGAGATTCTGCTTAAATTATATCCCTCTTATGTTAGGTCTTCCACCCAAAACCTATGTGATCTCTGAACTTCCACTTTGTCCTTGTGACAAGCGATCCATTCAGAACGATCTCCATTTTTTGTTCTTCTGCAAATTCTATGGTGATTCATTGTCCCCCTTATTCGCAAAATTAATTTTAAACAATGTCGTGTGGCCCTATACTATCTTCAGTTACTGTCTGACTCCTTTACATGCTTTTCTTTAGCCTCATTCTTTTTATCTGCTTTGAGTAAAAGGAGATCATATTGTCATTCTGATACTTAAAATACAAATCAAGGCGTTGGATTGTGCAATATTTGTGTGTACATTTATGAACTAATGTTTCCTCTTAGTCTATGATCAACTTTTTAACAAACCTTGTTTTAATACATGTAATTTTATATCTTAATAACAGTGGAAATTGATGTACATGTGTTTGTAAAATACTTTTTATGCCATCGTCGTGTTGGCGAAATAAAGTTATTTCTGACTGACAAATTTAAAAAACATGAATGCATTTTTTTAACTAGAATATCTCAAAAATGACTTGTGTTAAATCCATTTTGTTTGATAACAGCAGGCTAAAAAAAATTAGAAGAATCAGCATCTTTAGTACTAGCAGAGCTCCTTCCAGATATGGGCAATTGAAAACAACGTATTTCTCAGAAAGAGTAGGACACCACAGTAGAAAAAGTGCAGTAATGAAAAAAGCAGTGAGAAGCATGAATTGTATGTACTTTTTTACATTACTGCCCATAGTAGAGTCATTGAATATAGAACATATCAATGGAGCAAATGCCTCTCTTTCTAGTGTTTCATAGTCTTTACCAACACCACCAGGCAGAACAGCATTCAATTACTGCTAGTTAGAGTGGAAAAAGGTGGGAAATATCAATTGCTTACATTTTCATAAAAGCCTACTGTTAGAAATGGGAGTCTCTAGTTGGCAATGGTGTGCACCTTTGTCCAAGTAGGGACCCTTCTTCCTAGTCAGGATAAGGGGGATACACTACTGCAATAACCCCTGCTCAACCCCTTGGTAGCTTGGCACGAGCAGTCAGACTTATCTCAAAGGCAGTGTGTAAAGCATTTGCACATAACCAACAGTAATACAGTTGAGACACTACAAAAGGACACCACACCAGTTTTAGAAAAATAACCAATATTTATGTGTGCAAACAAGACCAAAACGATAAAATACCAACATACAATAATCCAAAAATAGGCACTTTGCAAGTATGACTTAAGAATGCAGTTCCTTGACGTCGGTCACTCTGTCTGGAGCTACTGCGCTGCTGAAAACAACAGAATCCAACAGTTCCGGCCATCCGCATTGGTGCGGACCGGCTTTAGTGTCAGCAGACTCGTAAACAGTACCTTTGGTTCGGGTCGCCTTCGTCGGTGCGGGCTCGTCGTGGCAACCGTCTCGGTTGTGATGTGAAGTGTAGCAGTGCGGCGTGCGGTGCCCTCAAGTTGCGGCTCAGTGACGGTTATCCAGCAGCGTCGGTGAGACCAGGGCTGCAGTGCGGAGTGAGGCGGTGCTCGTTGTGGTGCTGACAGGTCATGGTGCAAGTGACAGTTGCACCATGCAGTTGATGGGAGCTGGCATCGGTCGGCTCAGACTGCGGTGTGGGACGGGGCGGTGCGTCGTGTAACTTGCGAGCGGTGCCCCCAAACCATGGTGCAGTCACAGGTGTCACGAGCAGCAACGTTGTCGGTAAGACCGGGGCGGCAGAGTGAGGCAAGGCAGGGCCGAGTGCGGTGCCCACAGGTCGCAGCACAAGTAGTGACGGCACTCATCGTCGTCGGTGAGACCAGGGTTGTGGTGCACAGTGTGGCGGTGCCCTCTGGGGTGTCTTCAGGACACAGAGTCCACAGCGGTGTCGATGATGGTGTTGGCTGCTTTTCCCCCTCTGTGGCACCTGAAACCCACGGTTCCAGAGGCAGTACCCAGAGGTAAGTGAAGTCTTTGCTGTCCCTGAGACTTCGTGAACAGGAGGCAAGTTCTTGTTCAAGCCCTTGGAGATACTCAGCAGCAAGTAGAGAAAGTTCAGTCCAGTCCTTTCACTGGCAGAAGCAGCAACTACAGGCCAACCCAACAAAGCGACAACACAGCAAAGGGGCAGTACTCCTCCTGGCAGCTCTTCCAGCTCTTCTTCTTTGCAGGTTCCTTGATGCAAGCGAGTTCTAAAGTTCTGGGGTTTGGGCCCCAATATTTACACTGCATTTCTCTTTGTTCTCTTGGGCAGAGGGTGTCTGTGCTTAGTTCAAGCCAGTTTGGTCCTCTCTGGCCCAGCTTTCCGGCAAGAGGCCGCTGTCTGTCCGCTGGTGTCCGCTTCTGTGCCCGGCTCCGCCTGGTCATTGGCCCGTATCCGTGGTTTGCCTGTTCTTCTGTCCTTCATTTCTTACGTAATTGTGCCTGCATTTCTGTTTTTGTTTTACCTTTTAATTTAATTTTGTTTTTAATTCTGCTTATTTTCTGCTTATTTTTAACCATTGTGGTGCCCTGCTTCTGTTTCCCGCCGCTGCTGCCCCTGCGGCCCCTCCCCCCTGACGGTCCCCGCTCCCATCTTCCAGCTGCACGTCCCTCCCCCCTTCCCTATTTAACGGCGGCCGCTGTGCGGTCGCGCCGCTGGCACGCCTTCAAGCCCGTCTGCGCCCCGACCGCGACCAGAACCAGGGACCCTGGATCTCCAAGCACTCACCGCTATGACTCAGCCACCCTCCTGGCACTCCACCCCGGAAGAAACAACAACTGCCAGCAGTCCACACTGAACAAGACCCACGGCCAGTTCTCCTGCCGCCACTGCCGCCAGACCTTCACCACTGCCCCGGCCGCCAACACCGCCGACGCCCTAAAATGCATCCTCCTCAACGAACGCTCCTTGCACAGACAAGCCGTAGAGATCTGGAACATCCTGGACTCACTCTCACCCGACATCGCCTTCTTCATGGAAACCTGGACCAACGCCTCCTCCGCCCCGGACATCGCCATCCCGGACGGATACAAGATCCAGAGGAAGGACTGCTCCAACCACCCGGGAGGAGGCCTCGCCATCGCACACAAAAGCTCCCTACGCCTCGCCACCTCCAGCGAAACCTTCCCCGCCGCCGAACACCCGCACTTCCAGGTCCAGACCAGCCACTACTCCACACTTCGCGGCACCCTCACCTACAGACCTCCCGGCCCACGGGCCCTCTTCGCCAACACCATCACCAACCTCATTGCACCCCACGCCATTGCCGCCATGGACTACATACTCATCGGAGACCTGAACTTCCACCTCGACAACCCCAGCAACCACAACTCCGCCACCCTCCGTGACAACCTCGCCAGCATCGGACTGAAACAACTCGTCACCACACTGACCCACAAGGCAGGACACACCCTCAACCCCATCTCCGCAGGAGGAAACAGTGTCCACTTCAGTCACACCACGCAACCCCCATGGACCGACCACCACTGCGTACACTTCCTCATCAACAAACCCAAGCCACCCAAACAATGTCCACGCCCCCATGAAGAAACTGGAGCAGAGCCACTGAGGAGCAACTCAACTCCACCCTCAACTGCACAACCCCCACCGCTGCAACCGACGCCAACCTCGCAGCCCGGGAACTCCACACATGGATCTCCAACTGTGCAGACAAGCTCGCCCGCTACGCAATCCCGACAAACAGCACCCCAGGAAAGCCGCCTGGTGTTCCACCGACCTGCAAGAAGCCAGACGCACCTGCAGATGCCTGGAGAAGAACTGGAGAAACAGCAAGACACCGGAAAACTACACCACCTACAAGGATGCCATGACAAAATACCACCAACACATCAGAACCACCAAAAGGACCTTCATCCACAACAAAATCCTCGCCAACTCGAGCAACTCCAAGGAACATTTCAGCATCATCCAGGAATTCACCAAACCCCGCAGGGGAGCCACGGACATCACCCCCTCCCAGGACCTCTGCGACAAGCTCGGATCCTACTTCCACCTGAAGATCAGAAACCTCTACGACAATTTCAACGACCATACGCCCATTCCCACAGCCATCCCGACCGCCGGCAACACCAGCCAGCCCACCATAGCCTCCTGGACACCGATCACGACTGAAGAAACCACCTCAAGCATGAAAGGCATCCACTCGGGGGGCCCCCACAGACCCCTGCTCACCACACATCTACCACAGAGCCGCCACCACCATCGCACCCAAACTACAACGCACCATCAACACCACCTCCGAGACCGGCACCTTCCCCGACAACTGGAAATGCGCAGAAGTCAGACCCTTGCTCAAGAAGCTCTCAGCAGACCCGACGGACCTGAAGAACTACCGGCCCATCCCGCTCCTCCCTTTTGCGATGAAAGTCGCGGAGAAGACCACAACACAGAGCTAACAAGGTCATCGAAGACAACGCCATCCTCGACCCTTCCCAGTCCAGATTCTGCAGCAACCACAGCACCGAGACCCCCCTACTTGCCGCCACAGACGACATCCACGCCCTCCTAGACCAAGGCCACACCACAGCCCTGATTCTACTCGACCTGTCTGCGGCATTCGACACCGTCTTCCACCGCACTCTCACAGCCAGACTACACAACGCCGGAATACAAGGTGCCGCCCTCGACTAGATCCAGTCATTTCTCACCGGCAGAAGCCAAAGGATCAGACTGCCACCCTTCCTCTCCGAACCCACGGAAATCAACTGCGGAGTCCCACAAGGATCATTGCTCAGCCCAACCCTCTTCAACATCTACATGGCCCCCCTTGTTGCCATCGTCCGTCAGCACAGCCTCAACAAAGTATCCTATGCG
Organism: Calotriton arnoldi; assembly: GCA_963921515.1. Lineage (NCBI taxonomy): Eukaryota > Metazoa > Chordata > Amphibia > Caudata > Salamandridae > Calotriton > Calotriton arnoldi. Next base: position 2,242,854 of record CAWUFW010002187.1, read on the forward strand.
GACGACACCCAGCTCATCCTCTCCCTCACCAAGGACCCCGCCACCACCAGACTCAACTTCCAGGCAGGAATGCAGGATGTCGCAGCCTGGATGAGCAACAGCTGCCTAAAGCTCAACTCGGAGAAGACAGAGGTCCTCATCCTCGGAACCACCCCATCGGCATGGAACAACACCTGGTGGCCCACCGCCCTCGGCACCCCCCTGACCCCCACGGACCATGCTAGAAACCTCGGCATCATACTCAACTCCTCCCTCTCCATGAACCGTCAGGTCAACGCCGTCGCCTCCAGCTGTTTCAGCACCCTCCGCATCCTCCGCAAGACCTTCAAATGGATCCCCCTCGAATAAAGGAAGACAGTCACCCACACACTCATCACCAGCAGGCTGGACTACGGAAACGCCCTCTATGCCGGCATAAACAAGTCTCTACTCCGCAAGCTCCAGACGATTCAAAACACCGCCGCCAGACTAGTCCTCGGTATCCCTCGTCACGAGCACATCAGTCAACACCTACGAAAGCTCCACTGGCTCCCTGTTGAGAAGAGAGTCACCTTCAAGATACTCATCCATGCCTACAAATGCCTACACAACACCGGACCCCAATACCTCAATGACAGAATCACCCTCCACGTACCCAAAAGGAACCTCCGATCCGCCCACCTCGTCGTCGCCGAAACCCCACTCTTCCACAGTGCCAAAGCAGGGGGACGATCCTTCTCCCACATCACGGCCAAGACCTGGAACGAGCTCCTGATCGACATCAGATGCGCCCGTCCCTGAACACCTTCAGGAAGGCTCTCAAGACCTGGCTCTTCGGTTGAACGGAACTGCTGACCCCCCCCCCCCAGCGCCTTGAGACCCTCATGGGTGAGTAGCGCTCTTACAATTCCCTGATTGATTGATTGAGGTGGAGGCAGCACTGTACAAGGCAGACCAGGCCCATTCAGGTGCAAGGAAATCTCCTCCCACTACTCTAAATGCAGCCCAGGTCTATTCAGCCCAGCCCTGACTCATCCAAGAAAGGCAGGACAAACCTAGATCGCCCCCCCAGTGGCTGTCTGAAGAGAATGCACATCCCCAGCCCCTGTCACCCCAAAGCCAGACAGTCAATCCACAACCCAGCAGAGGCACACAGGACGGCTAAGCACGAAAATACCTACTTTCTAAAAGTGGTATTTTCAAACACAGAAGCTATAAAAATCATATTAACTAAAAGATGCATTTCTACATTTTGAGTTCAGGCATACTAAACCCCATTTCTCTATCTTGTCCCAATGGGAAGATATACTCGTAAAATTTTACTGAGTATTCCCAATTCTATCTAATGGGACAGATAGCCTGTCAACAGTGAAAAACGAATTACGCTTTAGGTCACTATCAGGACAGTTCACACACACCAGGACATGTCCTACCTTTCATATACACCGCACCCTGCCCATAGGGGTACCTTGGGCCTACCTTAGGGGTGACTCACATGTACGAAAAGGGAAGGTTAGGGATTGGCAAGTGGGTGTACTTGCCAAGTCGACATGGCAGTAAAAACTGCGTGCAGACACTGCAGTGGCAGATCTGAGAGTAAAGTCCATTCCCTGTAGGGAGATGAACCACCTCAACAGTTTTGGGTTCTCACCCCTCATTTGCATCAACCATCTGAGGGGCCAGTGGTCTGTCTGAACTCGGAAGTGAGTCCCAAACAGGTAGAGTCTTAGCTTCGTCAGGGCCCAGATCACAGCAAAAGCTTCTCTTTCTATGGCACTCCACCTCTGTTCCCTCTGGAATAGTCTCCTGCTAAGGAAGACTACAGGCTGGTCTAGGCCCTCACCATTACTTTGTGAGAGCACCGCTCCCACACCATGCTCTGAAGCGTCAGTCTGCACTATGAATTCCTTGGAGAAGTTGGGTGCCTTGAGCATGGGCTCCATGCACATGGCGGCCTTCAGGACATCAAAAGCTTTCTGGCAGGCGTCAGGCCAGATCACCTTCCTGGGCTGCTTCCTGGAAGTCAGCTCGGTCAAGGGGGCAACAATGGTGCCATAGCCCTTGACAAACCTCCTATAGTAGCTGGTGAGACCTAAAAAGGCTCTCACCTCTGTCTGGGTCTTGGGGGGCTCCCACGCCAAGATGGTGTCAATCTTAGGCTGTAGGGGCGCCACCTGGCTGCTTCCTACCTGATGTCCTAATTACACCAGAGAGCCCTGCCCGATCTGGCACTTACTGGCCTTGACCGTGAGGCCTGCCCTCTGCAGAGCCTTCAACACTTCCCAGAGGTGCTGCACGTGTTCTTCCCAGCTGGAACTGAATACTGCAATGTTGTCCAGGCAGGCGGCACTGAAATCCTCCAGCCCAGCCAACACCTGGTTGACCAACCTCTGAAAGGGGCATTCTTCAACCCAAAGGGCATCACACGAAACTGGTAGTGCCCCTCTGGGGTTGAAAATGTCGACCTCTCCTTGGCCCACTCCTTAAGGCAATCTGCCAGTACCCAGACGTCAAATCAAACGTGCTGAGGAACTTGGCAGATCCCAACCGATCAATGAGCTCATCAGCTCTGGGGATGGGGTGTGCATCAGTCCTGGTGATGGCGTTGAGCCCACGGTAGTCCACGCAGAACTGCAGTTCAGGAGTGGCACCGGGAGCAGCCGCCTTTGGGACCAAGACCACTGGGCTGGCCCAAGGACTGTTGGAGGGCTCTATCACCCCTAACACCAGCATCTTAGAGACCTCCTCTTTGATGCTGGCCGTGACCCAGTCAGTCAACCCGTCACCAGTGTCCACGTCATGGGTACACCAGTGAGTAACACCTGGGGTCAGAGAGAACAGTGTGGCAAACTGCCCCAATAACTGGTGATAGTCAATCTGCTCCTCTGGGGTCAGTTTAGGAGAGAGGATCACACCTTCCACTGACCCATCGTGCTCCTTGGTAGACAGGAGATCAGGGAGAGGTTAGCTCTCCTCTTCCACCCCATCATCTGTCGCCAACAGCATGCTCACTTCGGACCTCTCAAAGTGAGGCTTGAGGCGGTTCACATGGAGGACCCTCAAAGGGTTCCTGGGAGTCTGCAAATTCACCAGGTAGGCAACATTTCTTTTGCGCTCCACCACCCCAAAAGGCCCAGTCCACTTGTGCTGCAAGGCACAAGGTTCAACTGGAGCCATGACCCACACTTTCTGGCCAGGCTGAACCTCTACCAGAGTGGCATTCTGGTCATACCAGCATTTCATCTCCTCCTGGCTTGCTTCTAGGTTTGCCTGAGCGAGTTTCCTGAAGCGGGAAGTTTGGTTCCTGAAGGCCAGCATGTAGCTAAATACATCCTGGGGAGTTTTCCTGGAAGCTGTCTCCCAGCCTTCTTCGACCAAACTGAGGGGTCCTCTCACAGGGTGCCCATACAGAAGCTCAAGACTTCTGTGGTACCTCCCTGTATGCAGAGAGAAGGCATGGTAAGAGGACGTCCCACTTATGCCTCATGGGTTCTGTTACACCCTTGATCATGCCCTTCAAGGTTTGGTTGAATCAGTCCACCAAACCATTACCTTGTGGGTGGTAAGGAGTGGTGAACTTGTAGATTACACCGCACTCCTCCCAAAGGGATGTCATATACTTGGATACGAAATTGGTCCCACAGTCAGATACCACCTCTCTGGGGAATCCCACAAGGGAAAAGATCCCCATTAACACCCGGCTCACCACTGGTGTCGTTGTTGTCCTGAGAGGGATAGCCTCCGGGTACCGGGTGGCATGGTCCACCAAGACCAGGATGTACCTGTTGCCCGTGGCTGTCTTGGGATCCAGTGGGCCCACAATGTCCATCCCAACCCTTTCAAAAGGGGTCCCTACAACTGGAAAAGGTTGGAGAGGAGCCTTACACTTCCTCCCACTCTTACCACTTGCCTGGCAAGTCTGGCAAGACCTACAATGCGTATCTGACTACCTTCGCATTTGGGGCCAAAAGCAGTGGGTGACGATCTTGTCAAAGGTCTTGTCCTGCCCCAAATGTCCTGGCAAAGGCACGTTGCGAGCCAGACCCAGTAAGAAGGCCCTGAAGCGCTGGGGTACCACCAGCACATGGGCTGACCCAGGCTCAGTGACCTTAGGCTCGCTGTATAGGAGACCATTCTCCCAGTAGATCCAGTGTGATCCAGACTGATCACCAGCTGCCTGGTTTGCAGCCTGCTGCTGCAAACCTTCCAGAGAAGGGCACTCTTTCTGCTCCCTGCAGAACTCTTCCTTGGTGGGACCACCTTCTTGCTGCCAATGGGTCAGCTCAGATAAGTCCCATAGTTCAGATACCTGTTCCCCTGTAGGTACCGGAGCGTCCCCCTCGAGGTCAGCCTCCTCCCGGACTATGGGAACTTCAGGGGGGGGTTTCCCAGGGTGCAGTTGCCCTTTCTTTTGGCAGGAACCTGGGCCACTGTTTCAGGCTCCCGGTCTTTCTGATCACTCTTCCCAGCTGCCATTGACCGAGTGGTCACGCATGCCCACTCCGGCAAGCCAAGCATCTCCAAGTGAGACCCGAGCTCAACATCCTTCCACATGGACTGCTCCAGGTCGTTACCTAGCAGACAATCTACAGGCATGGTAAGCCTTACGACCACCCTAAAGGGACCAGAGACCACCCCCCCTTCAAAGGGAACCTGCACCACCTTACACTGGCACTCTGAGTTGTCCACAGCAACTACTTGGCGGAATGCCCTGGGGACTACTTGCTCTTCAGAGACCAGGTGACACCGGACTGAGGTCACACTGGCTCCAGTATCTCTGAAAGCCTCTACCCTTCCCCCATTGATGGTCACCCAGGCGCAGTATTTCTTAGTGTTAGCAGGCACCTGGTTTCCTGGGACCATCTCACTGTCCCCTAGTGAGACGAGGGTCATTTCTGCGGGATCCCCACCTTCCTGTGGGCACCCCTCCTCCCTAAGCGCCACACTAGCCTACACCTTTGACTGCCCACCGGTGGGTGGCTGTGCCCTCTTGGGACACTTGGGATCCCCCTTCAAGTGACCCACCTGCTCACAGGCATAGCACTTGCGGGGCTGGTCTCTGCAGGCTTCCCTGAAGAGACCCCTTGCTTCTTATTTCCCAGGGGATTGAAACCTTTACCCTGGGTATTAGTTTGGGGCCCTTTAGAGAACTCCTATGCTTTAGCCTTGTCTCCCCCACGCTTCTGCTGGGGACCCTGCTCACCTTTGGCAGAGTCTCCCCCATACACCTTCTTGTGGACCTTGGTACTCACCCAGCGGTCCGCCTCCTTAGCAAGCTTCCTGGGGTCAGTCAGCTTACTATCAGTTAAGTTAAGTTATGCAAAACATAGACTAGACAAGTGCTCCCATGCAATCAAATTGTAGAGCCCCTGACCATCTGTCACATTACTGCCCTTCACCCAACCATCCAGTGACCTGCAAATAGAATCCACACATTCCAACCAAGTGTTTGCATCAGTTTTCTTACTGGACCTAAACTGATCCCTGTACTTATCAGGAGAGAGACCATACCTGGTGACAAGGGCCTCCTTCAATTCAGTGTAGGTGAGGCTGTACCCCTTACCCAAAGCCAACAAAGTATCCCTCCCCTCTTCTGAGAAATGCGGCCACAATCTTGCTTCCCAATTCTTTTCAGGGACCCCATTAATGTGGATAGATGCCTCATGACCCTGAAACCACCTTTGTATGTCATCACCCTTTTTAAATTCCTTGCCTACATTCTTGGGAATGTGCACAATCCTGTTTGAGTGAACTGTGGAATTGCTGCCACCATCCGTGCTGGATTTTCTCTTTAACTCCAGCTCCTTGAGCCCACGCTCATGGTCTAATACCATTTTCTGTGATTCCATCTTGAGCCTCTCAAGCTCTATCTGATGCCTTCTAGATTCCCTTATGTCCTCCAACTCCTCTGGGGACAAACCACTGCTGCCTGGCCTGGAGGGACCCTCCTCTCCCAAAAGCATATCTACCCTAGGAATAGGCTCCTCCGCCTCCACACTAAGATCTCCAGACTGCCCACTGGCATGTCTAGCTGCTACCCAGGCCCTCAGCGATTTTTCTAGCTCCGACTACCTTATGAGGCCTCTGACTTGGACCTTTAGGTTTTTGCAAATAGCCTTTAACTCCTTGACATTGTAGGTTTCCAACCTTTCCTCCTCAAAGGACACTTCTAGGGATGTAATCGATGCTGCTGCTGCACCAGGCATGATGCAGTATGAAGTTTAAGTTCAAAACGATGGAAAGACAAAAATAGACCCAAAAAAGAAACAGTATGTGGTACGTAATGGTCTGCGATATGGTAGTGGTGCACACCAAACACTGTGTGCCTTATATATGGACTGGGACTGATTTGAGAAGTGCCTCGGCATAAGTGTAACATATTTGTCCAGGTCATCGTCTGTCAGATAAATGTCATCGACATAGGACAATGCCTCATTGTCATAAATTTGTAGTAACTCCGTTACCCTCGCTGAGAATAAACCTGGGCTATTCTTGAACCCTTGTGGGAGTCGACAAAAGTGACGCTGGGTCCCCATTATGGAGAATGCTGTTAAGTACCTGCTTTCAGGTGCTATGTTTTGACAAAAGAAACCATTTGAGATGTCTAATGTTGTTTTATATTTTTACGCACAATGTTATTCATTAATGCTGTGCTATGTGCATTTTGCACTGCAAAAGTTTTAGAACAAGTGTTTAGGTGTCTGTAGTCCAAAACTAGACGATATGTATTGTCTGGTTTGGAGACAGGAAACAAAGGATTGTTCATTGAGGAGGTGCATGTTTCAATCACCCCTTGATATTCAAGTTGATCTAAGATCTCCCTGACCTGTTTTTTAGCTTCTTGCTTTATTGGGTACTGCCGTTGTGCAGTTGGTTCATGTTTCAGATGTATTTTATGGTGAGGTGAGTCCTCATCCCATCCTACATGATTTTTATATAATGCTGGGGCCTGGGCCACTGCCCATTTCCTGGCATATGTATATTTTAGGTGAATTGGAATATGGTTGGAGAAGGCAGGCATAATAATGTCCTCGCCATGTGGGCACTCCCTGACAAATTGTGGTGGCCAGTCCTTTTCTGCTAGAAGTATGTCATAGCCCCTTGATAGTCTTTCCCAAAAAGTGCTTTCACCTGTCTAGGTTTGTCTCCCTCCATCCGGAGTGTTATTTCATATAACTTTTGTGGAGTACTAACCCTGGTGTCTACAGTCTCTACTTTAATGTACTCATTCAAGACCACTATCTCCAGAAGTTCCTTCAGGTTCTGGCGAACTATTGTGACTTCTGATGCACTGTCCAGCATTGTTTGAGCCCATTCTCCGTTCTTGAGTTGTGTTCTCAGTATTCTCGGCATGTCTGATCTTTAGACCTGCTACTTTCTTTTTGGAGAATTGAGGTTTTGCTTTAGTTTTTGGAGCGTGTTTGTCGTCTTTCGATTTCACGCGTTCTTCTCTATGTTCCGATCGTCCTCTTCTTTCCGAAGTCTGTGATGAGATCTGAAAGGGACGAGAGGAACGTGTATCAGTATCTTGATACCTGTCAGGCTTTCTCAAATTATCCCTATTCCTGAGGTTATACCTCCTTTCAGAGGGCTCCTTTTGAGGAGACCTACCCCGGGATTGAGAACGTTTCTCGTTTGATTTTTGTTTATTAGTCTCCCACTTCTTTTTAGAAGATGTAGGAGTTTGTTTAATAGAGTCCTTCTCAGGACTTTCAGATAGCTTCGGCTTCACTGGTCTTCCACCCAAACTATCTCTAATTCTGCATAGGATTGTTCAATTATTCTGGGTAGCTCAGTTTGATGTTCTGTAACATCAAATTCCCTTAATCTTTGGCGGATCGCAACTGCTGCTGCCTCCCTTTAATATTAGATAATATTATTGTTGAGACCTGGTCGAAATTTTTCAGTAATTTCATACCTAAATTTAGAGCAGGCTCTGCCCCGTATTCATTTTGAATTTGTTTCAGGACATCAGGTATTACCGCAATTGACAGATTGCCATGTGTTTTAGTATAGATGGCAGCAAAGACTGAGCCCCAAGTGGTGCAGTCTTCCAGTTGTGGTGTGATCCCCATTGGTAAACTGATTGTCAGTATTCTGTGTTTCTCATACGGGCTAGTATTTGGAAATACTGCTTCGATTTGAGTAATTTTTTGAGCTATCCGGAATGGAATTTGTTCACGTTTTGTGGGCATTTTACCCATGACTGCGTATAGAGTCTGTGGTGTAATTTTTAGTGTATTCCCCTGTTGGGGAGTTGGATTTGTAAGTGTTAATGGTTGCTGGACTGTAAAAGTCCGCATGACATATTGGACCAATTGTCTGTAAATTTTTATTAACTCTGTGAGTTGAGTAAGTAAATCCTCGTCTGACATCTCTTCAATGTCAGGATGAGGTGTGTAGCCGGCTAGAATCGGCCATGTTGCTCCTGGTCTACCTAGTGGACCGAGCCTGGTAATGTTTTTGTGATGTTTTAGGGCGCCTTTAAACCAGAGCTGATGCTCCTGGTATGTTAATGGAATTTCAATATCCTCGAAAGGAATGTATTCCTCTGGTGGATCATCTTCTTTGTAGAAGTGAAACATGTGTGTTACTGAATTGGATTCAGGAAATATTACCCATGAATAGAATACCTCTGTCTGAAAGGATTCATGTGCCTCTATCACGAAAACTGCTCTACCTCCTCTTGGTGGTAGGCCATGTTTTATAAGTTTTAGAGTGATGGCTCTTCTTAAGTTTGGAGCGATGTTTATGACACCCTCCTCGGTTTCATTTAAACCTGTAATGTTAAAAACTGCTGCTTGGGCTGGATCAGCCGCAGCTTTACCGTTTCCGGCGTCATTGTCGGAGCTAGGCATTTTGTTGTTTGAAAAATGTAGAACAAGTTTCAAGGAAACAAAGATAAGGTGCACAATATTTTGGAACACTGTATCCTTCAACGTTGAGCTAACCAAACAGCTAATATATAGGGTGTTTCCCTATGTAGCCGTGGTGGATACTTAACCCTGCCCACTCCAGACGTCTTTTGGAGTATATGGGTAGGGGTCTCTGAGAGAAAAAAGCACGGCTGAGTTACTCAGTATCTAACGTTGAATTACCGCCTTACCAAACCGTTGGGTGCCATGTAGTGTAGCTCCTATTTCCCTAATAGGGTCTGCGCATTGGAATAATATATCCTATAGGTTTGACATAGGACTAAGGTCAGTATGTCCCTATTGAGTATATTAAACTAAATTACTTGTGCCAGCTAGCTCAGAGGCCACTAGAAACTCCTTGACAAACAAGAAGGGAGTAGTTTCTGGCAGCCGCAAAACATGACCACTTTGTTTCCCTTTAGAATCAGAAAGTGTCCCAGAGTCGTGGAAACAATAGATAACTATTTCACTCAGCTCAATCGTGCATGCTTAGTTTTCTCCAAGTTACACAGAAAGAACAGACGGGCGTTTCAATAAAAGATTTATTGAACAGTCTTGTTTCTGAGTGTAAGTAAAATGTGCTGTTACGATCACAAGACAGTATGCGAGATAAATAATGTACAGTGTGAGCAGTAGAAATAAATAATACTGCGATAGCATTATCTTTTAGTACATATGCCTTTACATAAATAACACAGACTAAAAATGCGAGTACTCATACGATGCGTTTCTAATCTAGTTCTACCCCAATGTACCTAACCTAACCTAGGTGTAGGGAGAGGTAGGAAGTAGGTGAAGTATTCCTTACTATGGTATACTAAGAGTATGTTAAGCCTAGTATGCCTAGTATGCCAAGAGTCCCTCTAGGTTCTTGTCAGCTCCATACCTGAATAATGAGAGAGGTAGGAATCTCTTTGCCAGACTCGAACTCCAACACCCCGCAAGGGAAGTCAGATCACTGGAAGCTGGACTCTCTGCGTGCAGGGATGACAGCGTCTTCTCAGTGCGTCAGGCCGGGAAACGGGCTCCTCTGAAGTCGAGGTCTCCTCTTATTTACAGGGGCTAGGGAAGGTATATTTATACCTGAGAGTACCTAGGAATGTTAGTATTGACGTGAGTCGGACAGCGAAAGACGTCATGAATGAACCCCTAAGGAATAATGGTTCATGCATAATATATGAGTCCTTGAAGAAATCAATAGTCCTGGGCTAGGGAAACTCCCGCAGCCTAAGGGTCTGTTCTTCATGTACTCATTGTGACGTTAGGGTGGACGGATGTCGGAGCCCATGCCTGTATTTGGAGTGCACGGTTTAATGCCTAAATAAGGGCTGGGATTTTATGCCTATATAAGGGCAGGGCGAATTGAGCCTATATAAGGACATGATACTGGAAAGCCCGTTTATGGACACCCTAAGAGGAATACAACAAGAGTGAAGGTGTTGAGCTAAAGGTTGCTGAGGTTTCGAGTCCCCCTGCATCACCAGCAAGCCCAACTAGCCCAGGCAGCCAGAAAAGGGAAAGCCATCATCTTATGGCAAGAGCATCTCCCGCTTCATGCCACCATGTCATCGAAAACAAATATCCCAAAGTCATGAGGAACCCAAGGAAGAAGGAGAGATGAAGCAGACATAGGTGGTTGAGAAAGATAAGAACATAACATACGAAAAGACTCAAGATGAGGCAGTCGACACTGAGAAGGAATTGGGGAAACCACATAAACCACAATCACAGGATGTCAAAATAGACTAGAAGGAGGAGAAGAAATCAGTGTGCAGTGCTGGAGCACAGGTATGTTTGAGAGTGGTGTAAACCTAAAATTAAAATTGTGCAGATGGATAGTCTTAGAAGTATTTAGACTGCTTCATTTTAATGTGGCAGCGATTTCAAAACATTGGGCCTGATGTATCAAACACTGGTTGCAAAATAATAGGGGCAATTTGCATGTGTATATCTTTAGACTTTTTTCTCTGTGTTCAGGTCCTTAAATATTTAGATATTTCAGATGGATACTTTTACCTGCAGAGTTGGCTACTCTTGAATCCTGCTAGGAACCAAACTGGATCTGGAAACTGTTGCAGCTCTCCTGCTCCACAGGTCCGCATATGGCTCAGCCGCAGACATACATCATTGAATATTTAAGCCATATAAAGCGCCACCTCAGCTCACTGACATCAGTTTCTTTTTGTACTCCCACTAGTGTGAAGATTCAGAGTTGCTTTCTTTGGAACTTTACAATTTTAAAAGGTATATGTGGAGTATTTATGGTTCATGTCTCTTCCAAAGCTTTCAGCCTATAAACATTGCCATTTAAACATTATGTGGCAAGCAGATGTCTATTATTTACCCTGACAGCATCTGCTTGTGGTGTCTCCAAATGCCACTCAAGGTCCTACTCCAGTTCACCTCTGACTGGTAAATCGCCAAGTGTGCTTCCTCTAACTAGAAGTTCTTCAGGAGACCAACTATACAGAGAAAAAATGATCCCTCAGTTTCTCAACACTGTTCGAAGTCCAGAGGGGATACTCCGTCAGGCAGTTCTGCTCCTCAACCCGTGCTTCGCTCTCAGCTTCAGTGCCAGCATAGGTAGGTATTACACTGTTGCCGGATCTGTTACCAATAACGGATCTGCTGCTGTAGAGAGAAGATGTGCTCCTGGCGTTTCAAGCCTATGGCGCCCACCCCAAGCCATATGGAGGCTCTCACTTAGACAATGCTGACTTTCTTCCATATGCCTGTGGATGCTGGCCTCTGGCTCAGAGGTGCATGTCCCTTATGCACTCAGTAGATAATGTACGTCAAGTAAACAAATTCACGAAAAGTATTTAGATAGTCTTCAAAATTTAATTAGAAAAGTTCATCTTTTGCATCTGTAATCATTGCGATTTATTGATTGTTATTACTTCATAACATCACTTTCATATGATAAATGTTTTTTTTTTTTCCCTATGCCCAATGCATTTCGGGCGCAAAGCCCTTCCTCGGGGGCTGTGTAAACTGTGAAAAATAGAGGAAATTTTAGGTTCAGTGCAAGGCAACCATAGATATTTAAGATCAACATAATCACACGCATATTACAATTCATGATTTTTAGGAGTGTTTAGAACAGCTCTACATACATGCACAGAAACGTAAAACATGAATCCAAACAACAGTATCTGCAATGTCTACTGCTATGCGGTTGTGCATTCAGTACTAGGAAATCTGTGTGCTTAGGTAAATAATGTACTAATAACCACAGTGCCACCGTTTGTTCGTGAAAGGTTACGGGACTAAATCATCCGTACATGAAACCTGTGAATTGTTTCAAGTGAAAACTGAAGTGTTCCATGAATAATGACTTCCGAGCCCAGATACGGAGTGAATTGTTAGTATCCCGGTGTATAAATAAAAAGAACAATCGGTGTACCGATAAGACTTACAAATGCTGTCTCATCAGCAAGATCGTGTAACGTTAAGCTGTGTAAAGAAAAGGGTACACAAGATTTAGACCCGATAAAATGCATTCACACTTTTGCAAATTTAAAGCGCGTATTTCTCCACGGTGAGTGTGTATGAAAAATTACATGCATGGAAAACCGTAGAAGACAGACTAGTGGTCTGCTCCCCTATTTCGTCTAATTGTGAACGGTGATTCAAAACCCTGTGTCCTAACTAATATAACAAGAGATACCTAATAAGAAGTACTCGCGCTTTCAGAGTGTATAAAACGCGTGTATCCCGAGAATGGGTGTATACAAAAACTACATAAGTGTTAAACCGTGAAGACAGACAGGTAGTCTATTCTCTGATTTCCTTAGATCGTGAATCATGAGTGGGAGACGGACCCAGTCATAGATATATGAGTGTTAGTAATGGATAAAACTGGGGTGACAAACGTAATTAACAAAATCATGTGTGTCTTGATGAAAACAGTATATATGTAAACTCATGTATGGTATGACATGTATAGTAAAATTCACAAATGGAATTCTCATGAAACGTCCTGATATAACATATGGGAAATACCCAAAGCAGTAAAGATTTAAATCAAAGAATTAAAATCAAAACGTTCATTTAACCCTTTGGGGTTGACGGTATTCATATAGTTTATCCAATGTATTTCCCTGCGTAGCAGGTGTTGTGTGTTGTTACGTCCTTGTGAGATGGGAACCTGTTCTAAGACCAAAAAACGGAGTTGACTGACATTGTGTCGCATGAAGTTAAAATGGCTGGCTATAGGAGATCTGAGGTTCTTCGTTCGAATGTTACTCTTGTGTTCATTGATTCTTATTCGAATCTTTCGCTCCAGTTTTTCCAATGTATGCTAAGCCACATGGACATTTAAGCATGTAAATGAGGTTTTGGCTGTTGCAAGTAGCAGTCACTTTGAGTTTTACGGGGTTGCCTTTGTGTGGGTGTCTGGTCACATTGCCTTTGATGATAGAGTTGCAATTACCGCAGTTTAAACAAGGGACAGTGCCTTTGTATTCCACGTTTGTTTGAACAATGGGTTTATTCAGTTTTTGTTTTAAGTTCCTCGATCTTGTGTAGGCGAATCGTGGTTGTATGTTGAATATTCCGTTGAAATCTGTTTCTGTGCTCAGCATAGGCCATAATTTAAGAATGATTTTTTTGATTTGGTAACTTCTGGTTGAGAATTTTGAAACAAACACACTACGACTTTCTTCTTTGTCATCATGGATGTTTACAAGAAGTTCCTCTCTTGTTTTTGTATCAGCTTTCGCTATTGCTGTTCGGAGAACGTCTTCCGGGCGGCTACGGTTCTTGAATTTCTCTATACATGTGTCCATGCTTTTCTTATATAGCTCATTCGTGGATGAAATTCTTTTAAGACGGAGTAGCTGTGAGTAAGGAAGATGTTTCTTTAATGAAGGTTGATGAAAGCTGTGGAAATGTAATAGATTGTTCCTGTCAGTAGGTTTGGTGTAAACCGTAGTTATTAGTTGACCCTGATTGTTTATGACACAGGTATCCAGGAAGGTAATTTGGTGTCTCCTGATGGTGGAGGTGAATTCAATTAGTTCATCAGTTTTGTTGAGGAGTTCAATGGCTATAGTTAATTCAGTTTCCGTGCCTTGCCATAAGATGAAAATATCATCAATGTACCTTTTGTACAGGATAAGATGTTTCTTCCAAGTTTCTTGATGTAGGATATGATTGAGTTCAAAATGGTGCATGAACAAATTCGCGTATGTTGGGGTGGCGCAATTGCCCATAGATGTTCCAGAGCACTGTACAAAAAACTTTTCCCCCATTGAAGTAACTGTGATAAAGTGTGAAATGGATCAGGTCCATGAGGAAGACTTTTTGGTCCTCGGTTTTATTGCTGGAAATGAGGAAAAATTCAACTGCCTGTATTCCTTTGTTGTGCGGAATAGAAGTATAAAGTGCTTTAACGTCAATGGTGCATAGAATAGTGTCTGCTGTAACTGATGGTTTGATAGATTCCAAGATGTTTAAAAAATTGGTAGTGTCCTTTATGTAGGTGCTCATTGCTTTTACTAACGGCTGGAGGTGTCTATCCAAGTATTTGCCTATTGGTTCGTGTATGGAGTTGATGGTTGAAACGATGGGTCTGAAAGGAGGTGTGGTTGGATGTTTATGAATTTTGGGTATCATGTAGATGTACGGTATTGCTGGATCAGATTTGATAAGATATTTTTTATCATCATTGGTGATGGTACCATTCGTTATCGCTGTATCAATGATTCTAGATAGGATCTTCATGAATTCCATGGTTGGGTCGGATGTCATTGCCGTGTATGTGTTCTTGTCTTGTACATGTTCATTGACGTTTTTTTCATAGAACTCTGTGTCCATGATAACCATTGCACCTCCTTTATCAGCTTGCCGAATAGTCACATCTGTTGTGGCTGTTATTTGATTGAGAACTTGGTATTCTTTAGGTGCCATATTAGACCTTTTAGATTGAGTTTGTTTGAATGTCCTCCGTATTTCTTTATGAACAATGGTTTCAAATGAGTCAATCACTTTATGACTTACAGGAGCCATGAATGTACTTTTGGTTCTTAGACCTAGAAGGGTGTTTTCTCGGGGACGTTGATTAGGTTCCACTAACTTACTGAAGAAATGTTTTAGTCTTAATGTCCGAATGAATTTGTATAGATTGATCTCTGTCTCTAGTAAGTTTGATCTGTAAGTTGGTACGAAAGAGGATCCTTTCTGTAGGATCATCAATTGATCATCTGTGAATTGATGTTTCGAAATGTTAATTACGAGATTTTCTGGCTCCTTGTTCCTTTTGCCACTGGTTTGTTGGTTAAAGAACTTCCTCCTGCTTCGTCGGGTGGCCTTAGGCCTCTTCCTAAAAAAGATTGATTGCCGTTGTTACTCATTGATGTACTCGGTCCTTCCTTTTCGAATCTCTCACGGGTTTGCTCACGGAGTACAGGAGGTCTTTGTAGTGTGTCATCCGATGAAGATGCGTCTTAGTCTGAGTTCCTTCCTGTGTTTCTTCTTTGTGATCTTCTTTGGGCGTAAACCTCGGCCCAATTGTATACTTCTCCAAGTTTATAATCGTATGTATCTCTTTTGAATTTCCTTATTTTTCTTTCATTGATTTCTTTTGTGTATGATTCTAATTGCTTGTTAAGGTCTATTAGTGTTTTGTCCCAATCTTCTTTGGACATGGTCTCTGTGAGTTCCTGTTTTAATTGCGAAATCTCTTTATTTAGGTCATCCAAAAGTTTTATACACTCTGAAAGCGCGAGTACTTCTTATTAGGTATCTCTTGTTATATTAGTTAGGACACAGGGTTTTGAATCACTGTTCACAATTAGACGAAATCGGGGAGCAGACCACTAGTCTGTCTTCTACGGTTTTCCATGCATGTAATTTTTCATACACATTCACCCTGGAGAAATACGCGCTTTAAATTTGCAAAAGTGTGAATGCATTTTATCGGGTATTTTTGTTAAGTTAGTTAGGATAGGGTCTCGTTTACTGTTCACGATTTCATGAAATCGAGGGAGCAGACTACCAGTCTGTCTTCACGTTTCATCACGCATGTAGTTCTATTTGCACACTGATTTACTTCCGGGTTACACGCGCATTTAAAACCCAAAATGCTCGAATGGACCGTACCGGCTTTTCCGTGTTCACACGCAAAAAGGATAGAACACGCGACCACACGTTACCATGCGGGTAAGTCACCTTTGAAATCCGTGCCGCTTTCACTGACCGTTGTCACGCTAGTTTTTCGCGAATCTAAATCTTGTGTACCCTTTTCTTTACACAGCTTAACGTTACACGATCTTGCTGATGAGACAGCATTTGTAAGTCTTATCGGTACACCGATTGTTCATTTTATTTATACACCGGGATACTAACAATTCACTCCGTATTTGGGCTCGGAAGTCATTATTCATGGAACACTTCAGTTTTCACTTGAAACAATTCACAGGTTTCATGTACGGATGATTTAGTCCCGTAACCTTTCACGAACAAACGGTGGCACTGTGGTTATTAGTACATTATTTACCTAAGCACACAGATTTCCTAGTACTGAATGCACAACCGCATAGCAGTAGACATTGCAGATACTGTTGTTTGGATTCATGTTTTACGTTTCTGTGCATGTATGTAGAGCTGTTCTAAACACTCCTAAAAATCATGAATTGTAATATGCGTGTGATTATGTTGATCTTAAATATCTATGGTTGCCTTGCACTGAACCTAAAATTTCCTCTATTTTTCACAGTTTACACAGCCCCCGAGGAAGGGCTTTGCGCCCGAAATGCATTGGGCATAGGGGGAAAAAAAAAACCAAAAAAACATTTATCATATGAAAGTGATGTTATGAAGTAATAACAATCAATAAATCGCAATGATTACAGATGCAAAAGATGAACTGTTCTGATTAAATTTTGAAGACTATCTAAATACTTTTCGTGAATTTGTTTACTTGACGTACATTATCTACTGAGTGCATAAGGGACATGCACCTCTGAGCCAGAGGCCAGCATCCACAGGCATCTCAAAGATTATCCTCTCACTCAGGAGGATTCACCCTAACTGCACCACCGAATATTTACCACTCATTGTTAATAAGGAGTGCGCCTTTAGGAACTTACGTCCCGACTTTCTTCCATAAGCATTCTCTCAGTGCTCCTCTTCTTCACCTTCAGGCCCCAGTAAGCATGCAGGATCTCCAATCTGCTCCGCGCTGTCAGATCCGGGCCTGGTTCTCGTTAGTGCCTTTGAACTTCGTTTTAGCGCTGTCCACTCTTTGCCAAAGTCCGTGCCGGCTGTTGTGCAGCCAGCTCTGGTTTCAGGTCTGTCTCATGATTTTACTGATTTTCTAAAGATTAAATGTATGCATATCCGATTCAGATGAGAGGACAACACTTGTGAGCTGAAGGATATCCTGGTTTGTTTCCTAAGACCCACCACCTAGGATGTATTGCTTTGGTATTGACTCAAGGGGAGAGGAATTTGCTGGTAGAAGTATTGAAATTACTTACCTTTGGTAACAATCTTTGTGATGGATACTCTATTTATTTGCAGATTCATCACCACCCCTTCTACCTCCCCATTCTGAGGAATATTACTGCTTTTTTCATTATAAGGTTACAATCTAGATTTATGCACTGCACTATACATCAGTTTTTTTTGGTGGATACGTCTAACCGCAAATTCCTCACTTTAGAATATTCTCAAGGCGCCAGATTTGATTTGGGGATTGATTCATAGCAGTGCTCCTGCATGCCACTAGGTGGCATTGTGTGGCTCTGAGTTGGCTCCAGACTACCCTGGAAGTGAAGGAGCGAAGCCACAAATGCGCCACCCCTGACGCTGACATTAGCTCCTTTCTTTTTGCTTGTTCTGACGTAAAGTAAAGTAAAGTAAAATCTTTATTTGTGTGATTACTTAAAACCATTGCAACAATGAAAACATCAATATTAAATTATCTCCAAATTCGTAAAAACATGATTTAAATTTAGATAAAACCATTGCATAAATAAAGCAGAAATATACAGATTGTCCATTTTAAAACCCTTAATTGTTGTGCCAGCGATTGCAGTTCATTTTTGACTGGAGCAGAGTTCTGAAATTGTTAAAAAGGGATTATTTAGTTAAGGGGTCTGATACTGCTGGACAATTGAGAAATAGGGTTGTTGGCAATGTGTGGAACCCTCACTTTTCGCATTATTTCCTGTGTAGCCCGTTCGGGGCCGCAGAGTCTTGAGTGGGGTCCCAGCAGCTTGGGCTTGCAGAGTGCAGGGTCCACAGCGAATGGGGTTATTCTCTTGGGTGCTGGCATGGCGGTGACTGAATTTTAGGTGTCTGGAATAGTGTCCAATAAGTCAGCTAAGTGCTGTCGTTTAACATTATTCCTGCTGTGCCCATAAATTGGACCAGGCGGCAAGCTAGCTGGATATCCCCTCCCTCAAAGCATGCTTTCACTGCCTGCCTGCATGTTCTTATTCCCTTTTTCCTCAGGGCTGGTTTAAGAATGAGTCTTGGTTCCTTGTTTAGTCTTCCCCATATGCACAGTAAGTGCAGCACGTCCTCTTTTGATTCCCCACATAATCGACACTGGGTTGTTGACTGTTGTCGTTTCCATGGGGGCAAATGCAGTAATGATGGCAGGATGCCCAGCCGCATGTGCAGGTATCTTTCCTTTATTGCTCTTGTGAAGCCTGCACCAAAGTATGGTTGTGGGGAACATCTGGAGTAACTCTGTATGACAAACCAGCCGTGTGCCCTTTTTAGGTCGAGCATTCGAGACCTCTTGTACATACTTTAGTATATACTTATATATGTATGTACTTTGTGGGCTCTGGAGATCAGCCCTAGGACTTGTCTGCTTCCGCTTAGGGACTTTTTTTTTCTGTTCAACTGCCTCTATTTAACTGTCTTGATAGAAAACGACCAGCAGAGGTCAGTAAAATACCAGAATTGCTTTCTGCTGAGAGACTTTCTTTTTTTAATTTTTCTGGCAACTGTCTCTATTTAACTTTCTTGATAGAAAATGACCAGCAGAGGTCAGTGAAATACCAGAATCACTTTAGCTTTCTCTAGATTCCAGTCTATAGAAATGGTCTTCCACGAGCACCCGTAGACAATAATATTTTTTTCAAATCTTGTATTTTCAGTGATATGACCACCGAAGGCCCTGATTTTATATTAAAAACAGAGCTTTGGCCAAAACTATTTCCTGCTGAAAGGCAATATTTCTCTCCATGTGTTCCCATACCTGGCGTGTCACGCAGTTTGGTGCTTACTTTCCCTCCATGTTGAAGAACAGTAGATGTTTCAGCACCCAGGCTAATGTGCTGCATAGCTAAATACATATAAGGTCCCAAAGGCGAGACCGATTGCATTGCAAATGCTTGTTTTTAATGCGGCTTTGTCCACCACAAGGGACATCATTTTTACCTTTTTATTTACCAGTTCTTTAAAGGTTTTGTGGGACCCTACATTCTCCCAAAGATCTCGTAAGGCCAGACAGTCGATTGAGTCTTGTAGGTAGTTCATGGCCGCGTTACATTTTTTTGACTTAAGCTCGTTCCAAAGGTGCGCGTTTAGAGTCCCTGAGTCCACTCCCTTTATTTTGTGCCAGCATTTGACAAAGGCTCCCTTGCGTGCTATTTGTTGATTCAGTAGGCCGAATTCTAGTCTTATTTGTGCCGGCGAGGTGTATTTGGGGAGACTGAATATTATTCTCATTGCCCTGGCCACCGTGCTGTCCAAAGTGCCTGCGTCTCTTCCTCGTAGGCACTGGCTCCCGTAGGTGATGGTGGGGAGGAGCTTCGCTTGAATTACCTGTAACAAAGGAGTGAGACATGGGCCAGTTATATTGTGTTTGATGTTTTTTAATGCAACCGCCATTGCAGTCCCTCTTCTTGCCATAGCTGCTTTTTGTTGCGAGAGCGTGCATTTACTATCCAATATTATGCCCAGGTACTTGTATTCTTCAACAGTATCAAGTGGGAGTCCCCCCGTTTGCCAGTGCTGTCTGTGTGCATTCTTGTTCTGATGTGGTTCTGACGTGGATCTGGAGCATTGCTCCTGAATTATCTGGTATTCCAATGACTTCGAAACTTTTCACAGTGAGCTAGGGAATGATGTCACCCCCCCACCCCCCTCCGCTCCCTGCGCTTTCAAAAGTGACAGGATTCAAGCTGTGCCATGACTTCAGAAAGCAGTTCTCAGTCATAGTGTGCCTTCGGTGCCTGGTTTTGGGACAAGACTCTTAGATTGTGTGATAAGTACGCCTGATGTACCCGTAGGCGATTCAAGACCGGGATGCAAAGCTGTATGCTGCTGTAGAGCACAAGAAGTAGTTGCAGCCTTCATCTAGATCCTACTACCGCTACAAGTCAATGGCCCAGAACCTGTCCCGGTTATGGGGCCTTTCCCTTGACCATTACACTTCCAGCTCGAAGTCTTCCAGTAAGTTGAAGTCCAAGTTCAAATGCATGCATAAAAAAGTGCAGTAGGATTTGATCCCATTCCGTCACTCCAACTGCAAGAAAAGGGTGTTAAAATGTAAGTCGCACTCTGCCGATGTCAAAAGTCACTGAGTCGATTCTTCAGCTGGTCCTGATGCATCCCGAACTTCAGAGCTCATTATTGATCCTGCAGCGGAAGGAGGCATTCAAAGAGGTCATATTGCAAATATTCAGTGCACTTTCGGCTCCCTTTGGTGCACCTTAGGGATTCAAAAAACTGCAGGCGCCTAGAGCCCAGTTTCCGCTGGTGGGTTCTACCCCTGATCCATCTGTTCCCTTAGCACTTAGTGTAGTACAGATGTCTACTCCGTCTCCACTATCCACACTGGTTCCAACACAGCCAGCACCGGAGAATGGATCACGAACCTACGTTGGCCCAAGATCGATCAATGTTGTGCTACGAAATTACAAAAGCTCAACTGATTGTCATGCAGCTTGATATCCGCCACGTCAAGGCTATCAGCAGATTACTTATTTTTTCTGACATTGACCCTGTGGCAAAGCAGGATGCACCTGACACTGACCCTGTGGTAAAGCAGGGGGCACTCGGGTTTTTGATGATAGTGATGGTGAGGGGGATGGTTTGCTCCCAGTTCATTACAATGATGATGCCATATACCATAATTTGCAGAACATCAGTGGAATTGGCACCTCCACTGAGACAGAGCTTTACTTGCCTCGTGGACCACCAATGGAAGAGAATGTCTCATTTTCACTCGTGGTATGGAGGGAAGTCCATATGTGAGAGTTACTGCTTCCCTCCGTTGAGACTACAACAAATGTGTTAATTAAATCTGCAGCCTGCGGCAGCAACATCCGAGACCTTACTTCAGTTAAATAATGTCCTCATAGATATCCTGATGGCTATCTGCTCGAAACGGTCTTGCCAGCCTGTCAACAGGCAATTGGCGAGATGTCATATGCCGGAGCCTGGTGACCCGGATTTTCTCACCAAGCCCACTACTTCAGATAGCCTTATTGTGCATGCCTCGACCAGTAAAGTGAATTTAATTACTTTCCCACCACTTCTCTGGATAGAGAATCTAAATGGATTGACATCTTTTGCAAATGTATGTTTTATTCACCTAGACTCAGATGACCTCAGGCACCTCTACTCGGTAAGCTACCAATTAAACCCTACTATCTTGTCGAATCTACATAATGTAGGCTTATTAAATAATAACATCTCATCAAGAGAATCGGTTATATCAACTGATCCCCTCGTCACCGCCCTGATTGGGATTTCTACTTCCGTCAAGTCAAACATGTAGAAAAGTAGGATCTGCTTCTTATCGTTACCCCCACTTTTTGCTTGATGCTTCACTGTTTTTGACTAGTCTGACTGGGATCCTGCTAATCAGGACCCCAGTCTATCTGCTTTCTCCCTTAAATTGTCATGCATGTACTTTGGTACACTCCAGATTGGATACTGGGGTACCCTTATCAGTCCCTAGCATATGGTACCCATGTACCCAGGGCATAGGTACCCCAGAGGCCTCCCATGGGCTGAAGCATGTATTATGCCACCCATGAGAGGCCATG
This sequence comes from Calotriton arnoldi, assembly GCA_963921515.1. Classification (NCBI taxonomy): domain Eukaryota; kingdom Metazoa; phylum Chordata; class Amphibia; order Caudata; family Salamandridae; genus Calotriton; species Calotriton arnoldi. The sequence goes on from CAWUFW010002187.1 coordinate 2,264,767, forward strand.
CAAAATGGAACTCCAGGTCTGCTACAGCAGCCTGTGTAAGATGGTGCTTGCACCACTTACTTTAGATATAGGTTCACTATATCTATAAGTCACCCCTATAGCAGGCCTTAACAATCCTGAAGGCAGGGTGCTTGGTTTTTAGTGAGAGGGTGCCCCTGCATGAGCAGAGCCCCTCTGCAGCCTTCGGAGACCATTCTCCCGGGTTGTCTGTGACTCAGCCGGACATATAGGTAGAGGTGCATTATAACCTTGCAGTAAATGCTATGTCGAAAACGACTGCATAGAAAAATATCGTCTTTGGTATCAAACACCTTGGAATCATACCTCCACACCGGTAACCGGTGTGGGAGGTATGATTCCACCCTTCAGAAGCGAGCTTCGTGGGGTCACTGGTCTATCCGGTGCCAGCCTTCTCAACCCGGTCAGCACAAAATGGATGCTGCCGAACAGAGACACACTTCTGCCCTCCTGCTGCTGAGCCAAGCTCGAGCAGGGGAAGGCAGCACAACAGGCATCCTGTCACAGGGAGGTGTGACCACCTCCCAGACAGGATTTAGTGTATTGGGGCTGGGTGGGTGCACTCTGAGAGTGCCTGAAAGTCTGCACCCGGGGCACATTTGGTGTCCCTGTACATAGTCCAGCTCAAACCAGTTCTGGGAGCCATTGGCTCCTGCTCTGGCGCGAAACTGGACAAAGGACATGGGTGTAACCACCCCTCTGTCCTGACCCTCCCCTAGGAGGGTCCCCCAAATCTGTCCAACCCTCTCCCGTGGGTACATAAGGGCTTACCTGGCTGTAAGACTTTAGATTTTACGTGGACAAAATTCTACAAGAAGAAACCACTGACCTTCGACCGTCTGGACACGCTGGACTTCGACTGGGCCCGACTTCGTCTCCCTCTCCGTCCAAAGCTTTGTCTGTGCACTTGCTCCATACAGGCTCCGTGCAGGACCTGTGGTGCACTAACGACAACAAAAGAATCTCCCTTGGAGTGAAGGAGTCACTCCCCTGCCCTAGCAGGCACCTTAATGCAACTGACTGGTCTGCTGCTCCTGAACTCCTGCGGACTCCGAAGGTTTTAGCAACACAGGAGGTGGGTTTCTGAAGGTCCCTGAGGTCGATCTGCCCTCTCAGCAGGTCTGAGGCCAGTATCCCTCGTGGGTACTGCATGACCCGAACCCCTGTGCACCGTGTCCATTTGCAGTTGCATATGCTTGTTGGCGATTCCCGAGCTTGTGCATTGGACTCCGTGTAGTCCTGACCCTGAGCAGTATTTGCACCAAAGAACTCTGGCCTCCCTGCACCGAGTGCTCCGTGGGCTGGTACTTTTCAATCTTGCCCGAGGTCCCCTCGCGACTCCTGGTCCTTCGGCCTGTGGGTCCCTCAGAGGGCCATCTTGATTTCTGTTGGGCTTTCCTGGTTGCTCCAGACGTGCCCTGACTCCCCATTGCTTGGTGAATCTCCTGGACCTTGCTGGTTCACACCGTAACCTGTTTTGACCTTCCTTCGTGGTTGCTTTTGCCAAGGCTTGTTGGTGCTCCAGCTGAACACTGACCCCTCAGCACTCGACATCGTTTGTGGGACAGCTCACCTCCGACTCCTGGTTGTCCTCGACATCTCCTGGTCCTCGTGGCTGCAGAGTCAAGCATCCTTCTTCGCACCTGAAGCACCCAACATCGGTGGGCATTCGTCTACAGAGCCCCTGGTCACTCTGAAATGACCCAGACTCTGTCCCCTCTGCTTTCAGGTTCCTTCCTTCCCGAATCCAGGCTTGGATTCCACCGGACCCTTTTCTCCTTCACGGCAGCAGTACTTCTTCACAGCCCTCCATTGAGAACGACAGCAGTTTCCGACGCCACTTCAGACCTATGCACTCGGCTCCTCTGGGATAGGTAACTCGGGTACTTCAGTATCCACGGGTGGGGTGTCTCTTCAAACTCTTAAGTTCCGAAGGGTTTGCTCGAAGTCCTCCTAGAAGGGTCCTTAAACTTTAAAAGTGTAACCGCGACTTTCCCATAGAATTGTACGGAGCCCGCGGTCGTGTTCCCACACTGCACCCGGCCTCCGTGGGGTCCCTGTCTACTCACCTTGGGTGGTTCCTTGGGGTCTCAGTGATTCTACGTGCTCCAGACCTTGTCTTGATCTCAGTCATGACTGTTCTACCACTATTTTAGTATATGGTTTGGTCTCCCCCTGGATCCCACTGTGTATTGTGCTACTTACAACTGTTCTATTGATCTCGTATTGTGTGCTTTATGTTCTATCCTCGTGTAGAGGGTAGTAGAGAGTGTTATATTAATAAATACATATTTTTATATAACTACTGTGTGGTTCTCCTTAGATTTAGTCAATATAGGAGGTGATATTCTGGTAAAACAAGCTGCTTTACATTCCTTCAAGATTAAGCCTGAAGGCTGCTCTCCACAGCTACCACTAGGATAGCTTTCTAAAGGTTATCTTTGACCTCATACATCATAAAGGTCGTTTGGACTGGTGCAAGGTGCCCACTTTAATTAGTGGACAGCATATACCAGGCCAACTTCTCACAAAACACTAACCAGCTCACAGTCACATACTTCAACACTAGATCTATGGTTAAACATCAAACTGAAATATTTCACCTACTTGATTCTGAATTGCCGGATATATTACTTTTAACTGAAATATTGTATTGTATTGGAATTGCATTTATATAGTGCTTACTACCCCTGACAAGGCATCAAAGCGCCTTTTTGGCAAGTAGCACGCTACTCCGGAACCCATAAAGGATTAGTGGTGAATTAGTATAGTGAAATATAAAAATTATTTTTAGTGATGGATAGTGGAGGGATGGAAGAGGGAAAAAGGTTTGCATTTATATTGTGTTTGCTTCCCCTGATGAGTTGTTGAAGTGCTTTTTCGGCAAGTAGCACGCTACTCCGGAACCCATAAAGTATTAGTAAAGATGAGTAAAAGGGAGGTGAAGGGGGAAGAGACCGAGGGAAGGGTTTAGAAAGGCTTGTTTTGGGGATTGGAATAGTAAAAGAGGTATGAGATGATGCAAGGAGGGGTAGAGTAGGGAAGAGTCTAGAAAGGGTTATTTTGGTGATCATAGTAGAGGTATGGGGTTTGGGATGAATGAGAGTGGAGGTAGAGGATATATTGATAGAAGTATAGGGTGAGAAATAGGGTAGGGCATTGGAAAGAGTAGTAGAAAGACATTTGAGATGAGTCAGAGAGTTGAGGTAGAGGATATATTGAAAGCGGTCTAGGGTGAGAAATAGGGTAGTGCATTGGATTTTTTTTTTAAACATATTTTATTGTCCTTTGTATACAGCATTATGTGCATATGTCCAACATACCAACATGTTACTTAATACATGTGCCTTTACCATAGTTGCATCCCTTGTGTCTGCAAGACAGTACCATTGATTCAGTATCATTTAACGCACTATTCTACGAGCATTCCCCAATCTATATGCGTGTCATCATGCCCCCCGCCCCTAACTTTCCCCAACTACCCCCCACCCCCCTGCGCTGCTGCCAACTAGAGTATTGCACTACCTTCCTCCGAGCTTTGCTATGAGCAGATATCTGGAGTATCATTGGTGCGTGGGGCCGCCCAACCCTCCCTGTGCATCGTAGGCGTTAAGACGCTTCCCTCCCTCGAAGCTTGCTCCCTTCTCTCGTCTTGCTCCCGATCCCCGGGGCTCCCGTGCCTGGATGGTCTCATGGGGGTATTGGTTCCTGAGCCTTGGCCAGCATTTTTCATGTCCTCGACCAACGCCTCCCAAGCTTGCGCCCTCTCAACTCTGCCTATCCCCCTTCTCGCATTCCTGAGCAGTATTCTGCCCTCGCAGCTTGCCCATTTCTCCAGCTCTCGTTTCCATCTATGGATACTGGGGCCATTTGGTGCTTTCCACTTGCTGGCTATTTCCCGCTTCGCCAGTATAAAGGCTAGGTCTTGAAATTTAGCAGTAACCTTAGTCTTAGCTGAGTGAGGAAACATATTTAGTAGTACGTGTGCTGGCGTGCATGGCACCATCCGCCCTATAACTATCGCCGTTTCCCTAGCCACTTCCTGCCAGTAATTCGCTAACGGTGGACAGCTCCACATCATGTGCATGAAATCAGCTCCCTTTTCTCTGCATCGCGGGCATTCCGCATCCTCCCTGTGGAAGAACCGATTGATTCTGTCCGGTGTGATTTATGCCCTATGTAATGTATAGAAGCTGATCAGGCTAAATCTCACATTGCGAGAGACTTTAGTGGCCCTTTGTAGTATGTTTTCCCACTCTTTGTCCTCTAAGGGTCTGTCCAGGTCAGTCTCCCATTTGGTCCGTAGCTCCTCCAGCGGTTGTGTAGGATCACGTCTGATGGCTCTGTATAGGCATGTGACAGCCTTTATTATACCCCCTGCCAGGCCTATGTATTCACAAGTAGAGTGAGTCGGTGGTTCCGTCGTCCCCACCCCCCAATGTCTGCGCAGTGCCCCCGTGATTGCCCCGTAGAGCAAGAAGTGCCCCTGCGGGATATCCCATTCTGTGCGGAATGCCTCAAAGGTGAGTAATTCCCCGTCTCTGTATAGGTCTCCTATTTTGGTAACCCCTGCTTGTTTCCATTCCTCTATCCTCCTCCACTGTCCCCCGTGTGGGAGTGCCTCGAGCAGTGCAATCGACAACTCTGGCGAGTATGGGCGTTTTGTCCTCGTCTTTTGGAGACATCTACCCCAGCAACACCGTATCACCTTGTGTTCATTGGTACAGACATGCTGCTGTTTAATTGTGCCCATCAGGGTGCCAAGCACCTCTGCCCTCTCCGGGGTAAAGGGAGGCCTCCTTCGTTCTGGGTCCAGGCTTCCCGCCACCCACTGTGTGAACCGCTGCAGTTGGCCCGCTAGGTAGTATGCCTCCATCTCTGGGACCGCCAAGCCCCCCTCGGGTTGCGCCCGCCTTAACGTGGAAAGGGCCACTTTCCTTCTGCTCGCACCCCATATAAAAGCTGAGATACTTGAATCCAACTCCCTGAACCATGCCCCCGGTATCCACACCGGTAGTGTGGTGAAGAAGTACAGCAGCCTGGGGAGAGCCACCATCTTCAGCAGGGAAATCCTCCCCGTCACAGACAGGGGCAATCCCCCCCAAAAGACCATATTGCCCCTTAGTGATCTTAAGGCTCCCCCCACATTCCCCTCCTGCACATCCGATATGGAATGAAAAATCTTCACTCCCAGGTATCGGAAGCACCGGGGCTCCCACCGCAGCTCTCCCAATTCTTCAGGAGGTGGAGTATCCACCGTCACCGGGAACAGCCGGGATTTCTGCCAATTCACTTGGAGTCCCGATATTGCGCCAAACACTCCCGTCATATTCTTAGCCCCCCTCAGGTCCCCGTCTGTATCCTTTAAAAAGAGTAGGAGGTCATCCTCGTACAGCGCTATATGATGTGTGTGTCCGCCCAGCTGCAGCCCCCTGTATGCGCTCCCGGACCGTGCTCTGCACGCCAGCGGCTCTATAGTCAGGGCGAATAAAACGGGGGTATAGGGGGCACCCCTGACGCGTACCCCGCTCCACCCGGTACTGTGCCGATATCGTACGACCCGTGCGGACCCTAGCCACTGGGCCCTCGTAAAGCAGCTTCACCCATCTTATGAATCCCTGCCCAATCCCCATTCTTGCCAACACGGCATACAGAAACTCCCACTCCAGGCTGTCGAACGCTTTCTCTATGTCGATAGCGAAGACAGCTCCATCGGGTTCCTCCTCTTTGCTCAGTTGGAGAATGGCAAGAAGGCGTCTTATATTGAGAGTCGTGTTCCTGCTTGGTATGAACCCTGCCTGATCCTGATGGACCAGTGAAGTCATGTGTGGCAGGAGCCTGGGTAGTGCATTGGATATGGTGAATTTGAAGAAAAGTAATAAATATATAAATCCATAAGTATATGGAAGGTATATTGATGCATAAAGGAAGGTAGTATATATAGATTAAAGATGCATTAAAAAAACTCTGGCTTTCAATTGTTGTACTTAAAATTAATTTTATTTTCTTTTTATATATATATATATATATATATATATATATATATATATATATATATATATTTTGTAATTTAATCGTAAAGCAATTGTAGATAGTCATGATAAAAGATTTACTTATTTGTGCAGTCACTTATATACATGTTGAAGAAATAGAATAATGTAACTATCAGTAATATGTACATTTGTTAAGCAGAACTAATGAATATCTATACATATATATATATTTTTAACATTATTATTCTACACATTTATACAAAGCAATATACGTATATATCGGTACATATCTATAGTACAAATAATTGCTTATATACAGACGGATATGCTGTATATTTCTGTTTGTGTGTGGTGGTTATGTGGGAAAGAGCCAATTCTTGAGTAGTTTTCTGAAGATAAGGTGGTTATCCGTGGATCTTATGTTGGGGGTAAAGAGTTCCATAGTTTGGCTGCTTGAACAGAGAAGGATATGCCACCCATGTTTTTTTTCTTGTATCTTGGGATTTTGAGGCGAGGTGCCACTCTAGAGCGGAGGTTCCTTTGTTGAATGTGTTTGGTGATTTTATTCCTGATGAAGAGCGGTCCCGTTCCATGTATTGGTTTGTGGGTGATACAAAGCAGCTTGAACGTGGATCTTCTGGCAGCCCGTAACCAATGCAGGGCTTTCAAGGCAGGGGAAATGTGGTCTTTCGGTTTTATATGTAAGAGTGGTCTGGCAGCCAAGTTCTGAATCCATTGTAGACTTTTCATGGTCGTTAAAGGTGATCCATGGTAGAGGCTATTTGCATAATCGAGTTTGGACAGAACAAGGGAGATGGTAGCCTGGACCTTGTGTGGAAATCCCAAATGGGGGAAAATTCAGTGCAGGGTTTTTATAGTAACAAAGCTTAATCTTGCTAGTTTGTCCACTTTGGCATTCATTGATAGCTTGGAGTCCATGGTCATTCTGAGGTTCCTTACTCCCTTCGATACTTTAGGCGGTGTTCCCAGATCATCAGGCCACACGGCGAGCGGGTCATAATGTTTCCAATCGCCACACGTGAGTATTTCCGTTTTGGAAGCATTCAATTTGAGATGGCTCTGCGTCATCCATTGATCCACAGCTCTGAGACAACTGAAAGTTGGCGAGTTTCTAATATCTTTGGGGCATTCCAGTTGAAGGAGTATTTGCGTGTCATTTGCATAGTTATAGCATGTGAGGTGAAATTGATTGATCAGTGCCGGTTTTTACTTCATGTAGATGTTGAAAAGCATGGGCGAGATTGGAGCCTTGAGGGACCCCTGCTTTTGTGAAGTACGGTTTGGACGAGAAAGGTGGGGTATGGATGGCAGGATTTCGGCCAGCCCACTCCATTGAAGGGGTCATCTTCTCAGTCATGGACAACCTGCAAGAAGAAGCTTATAGGGGTTTCACCCAGGTGCTAGTCCTCCTCGATCTATCGGCAGCCTTCGACGAGGTCGACCATGAGCTCCTGTATGTTTTCCCACTACTTCCTCTCCTGCCAAGAGTTCTGAAGAAGGTCAACAATGACTATACCGAAGTCACCCAGGTGCACCGGATTGGGCCAAGAGATTGTGGTATTCGGAACTCCTGAGGATGAACATCTGTCCTCAGATCATGCCGCCACTTCGGGAGGACCTCAGGTTTCAGCAACAGGGTCCTTTACTCAATTTACAGCACCATGCATGGAGATTGAGCAGCAGTGGTTGACTGTGTTGGAGTTTTAGATTGAGCTGGTGGATGTCGGCCTCGCCAGTAGGTGCTCTTTGATGAATTCCTTTAGGCCGGGCGCTGGGACAAATTTGTGACCTGGTGTTTACCATACAGATTTCTCACAGACAAAGCTGTCAGATATCTTTGTATTTATTTTGTATTTAGCCAAGCAAGCCCTTGCAGTGTGCATTGTCAGGTTATTTGTCATTACTTTCATCCTTTCCATGGTTGGTGGACCAACTGTCCTTGTTCAAATGAGCTGTTGTAATGAGATTTGTTATAAGTTTGATACATGTTTCCCCACAAGCTTCAGTAGGACCTTAACCTGGTCTTGACACTCCTCATGTTTTCTTCATTCGAGCTGATGCATAGCTGCTCGCTGCGTCTCCTGGCCTTGAAGACTGCCATCCTCATTGTGAATACCTCAGCTTGTCACATGAGTAAACTACAGGCACTCTCAGTACATCGTCCCTGCACCACTTTATTCAGTGAAAAATTGGTGTTGAGGACTCGGGCGACCTTCTTACCTAAAGTTGTTGCTTTATTCCATATAGGGCAATTTATCACTCTACCAGTGTTCTTTGGTCCCCCCTCACCTCTCGAAAGAAGAGGAGAGGATCCATCCGTTGGACTCCATATTGGTTTTAAGTTTTTATGTAGATCGTACTAGGGAGAATAGGGTGAACAATCATCTTTTTGTGTGGTTTTCTGGAGCGAAGAAAGGGAAGATGGTGCAGAAGAGATTCCATGTCTAGGTGTGTAGTTCTGTGCATTAAGATCTGCTGCACACTGGCCAAAAAGCAGTTCCCCGTAAGGTTTCGGAGCCATTCCATCAGGGCTAAAGCTGCTACCTCTGCCTTGACATCTGCCGGACTGCAGCATTGGGCATTGGTGCATATGTCTACAAAGTACTACATCCTTGACAGCCTTTGCAGGTCCTGCAGTCTCTCATTATCCCCTCTTCCTGCATCAATATTTTGAATATCTTTTGTAAAGATTTGTGAATATTTCTATCCCCTTTTGTTTTTTTCTCTTCTCCATAGTAAATTTCTCTTTCTCACTCGGTAGCTCTTTCTTTTTCTCTCCCTCACTCTCTGACCAGGGACATAACACAAGCCCCAGGAGCCCCTGCGACCTTCTCAACCTTCCAGTGGGCCCCTATTTAGGCCAATATCGATGAATATCTGAGATTTGAGAGACGTAGGGGCACCTCATTACATTCTGCAGGCGGGCCCCCCTCATTTGGCGTTACGCCACTGTCTCTAACGTCATTTTGTTTGGGGCTCCAGGTGGTAGTAGCAGACCCAGCAAAGGATCGCCTTAGGACATATGTTGACCTGAATTTGGATACTCCAGGCTGAATAATATTTCAGCTTCTAAGGTCTCTTTCTCCATTAGAAATGGGGAGTAATGCTGCCAGGCAAGGTGGGTTGCTGTATTGACTGGCTTTGGAAGGTAGGCTGTAGATTGGGGGATCTCCTTTTCTGTTGTGAGAGCTACTTCTGATCAGTGAAAATCATCGTGAGTTACTGGAGGCTAAGCAACTCGTACATTGTTACCAGACACCCTCATGCCAAGCTCCATTGACTTTAAGCCTAATGTCCATAGAACCAGATATTATAGTTTCAACAAAATACTTTGACTAGGGGCACTATGACAGGACTGCCATGTGTGTTAGTGAGAGTGTTGTCTCTTCGGGATGTATAAACATGTGTGCGTATGAATGGGATAAATGTTTATGGGTGACTGACAGCCTATGTCGTATGTACTTGTGGCACTGAAATACCTTTCATCATATGTGACACCGTTACATGTTTAATGCAAACATATGACCATTTTCTTAAATGGGAGAAATTTAAAGTGCAGAAAATGTTCTGCAAAAATGTTCATGATGTGGAAAAATGTTCTGCACTTTACATTTCTTTCACTTTAAATAATGGCTGTATTTTTCTGTTGTGAATATGGCACCGTGTCTACCAGCCACTGGGTTCAAGACGCCTGCTGTGTCTAAAGGCGACACTTTCAAATGGGAGAAAATTAAACTGAATATTTAACTTCGTTTTTATTGAGTCCATAAAACTCATCATTCAAATGTAATCCCATTTCCAAGTGTCACGTTTACAAACACCACACATCTTGCTCCCAGTGGCCTGTAGACAAGGTGCCATATTTATAACAGAAAAATACAGCCACTTGTTTAAATGGGAGGAATTTAAAGTGAAGAAACATGCTTCATAAAACATTAATACATAATTAGCTTAATTGAAAGTGGAGAAAAACATTAAGACTTCATGTTTCATAGAACTGTTTTTCTTCACTTTAAATTTCTCCCATTTAAGAAAGAGGACTGTATTTTTCCGTTATAAATATGGCAAAGTGTCTACTCTACTGGCTACTTGATGCAAGAGGCCTGCTGTTTGTAAAGGTAACACCTTGAAATGGGAGAAAATTAAAATGAAGAGTTAACTTCATCATTAAGGTAACTTTTCATTTACATTTTCTACCTTTTAAAAGCATTCAGAAACATCAGTTTGTTCTCACACTCCAATATTGAGTTGGCAAGGACTTACTTAAGAGTTAAATACCTCAGTGCTTCAGTTCTTCACCCCTGTGACCTTGGTCATAAATCTGACTCCAGCACTGCTCATTATTGGGCCCTGCTATCTGCAGCCTGAAGAAAATAATGTAAAATAAACACAGCCTTCACTTTACTTTAAAAGAAAAATGTGACCCTGTGCTTTTTTTAAAATTAACTTAAGGCTGTAATCTACTCTGAAGGTGTCAATGAGCTACTGTTTGGAGACACCTGCTGTAAATATTAGCACAATTTCTTGTATTTATGGATAGACAGTGGAGATCAGGACAATATAAGGGTGCTGTGATCAAATTTGTCTGAGGTGGTGGAAAGCCTAGCCACTGAATGGTATACCGCCTTGAGTAGTGCAATGGATGACTGGGGTAGATTGCAAGTTTAACATGCTCATTCTCCAGTCTAGAAATAACTAGTGTGTGTACGGCAGTTTTCAATTGGATTAGATGCCTGAACTCTTTGGAAGGTTTGAAGTTAGAAATGTGTTGACTATGCTGTTGTATTTGCATAGAAAAACACCTATGTTCTTGAGGATCATATATGGATTGAGTAGAGGAGGAGCCAAAATCAAACCCTGTGAGACACCACTGGGCATTGTAGCTGTGTCAGATGTGTTGTTCCCAATCATCTCCGCAAAATATTTGTAGGTGAGGAACCTTCTCATGACCTGAACTCGACAACCCCTGTAATGTGTTATTGTTAAAAATATTCTGCCATGGTCAGACGTGTCAAAGGCCACTGATAAGTCTAGGAGAACTAATAAACATATTATTAGACATAATCTGCCATTGTCAACTGGGTTTAAGGCTGCTGGTAAGTCTAGAAGAACTTGTAAAGAGGCTTCTCATTTGTCCAGATACAATACTCATGATCGAATATCTTCAGGGTAGTCGATACCACACCCAATATCTCTGGTGAAACCCATCCCCTCTGCTCCAAGGAGAACAGAAAGATGTTGAGTATCAGGTCCTGCCTGCACATCAGCCAAGCCCACAGTCATTTCCATTTGAAGAATCTGATCCAGAGGTACTCGAAAAGAAGATCTACCTTCAGGGGTGTGGAATTCCTGTAGCCTGATGCCCAGGACATATTGTTTGGGGTCAAGGACAACAAGCTTTCATGTTTATTTTGTCCTTGGGACAAGTAGACCAAACCCCCTGCAGCACAAACCCTTTGGCTGTTAGTTTACAGTACCACATTATGGATCAGAGTCTACATTGTCTGCAGTTATGGTAATATTTGTGTCAATAAGTTAATGTTTTTCAAACTTGTATTTATGGTTCATTAATGTATAGCCTTTATTATTAGGGTGAGCGCTCTAGGGAAATGTACGCTCAGACTGAACTACTGACAGTGGTTCTGGAATAAAAATGTGCACACCCATTTGCAGGGTTTAACAATATGGGGCTACGTAAAATGCTCCCGGAATGCTCTCTGATCATATGCAAATATTTGCAGAAACTTGAAAGCAAGATTGATAATTCTTTGCTTTGACAATAAAATGTTCACAAAAAAAATGGAACTAAAAAAAAAATGTTTTGCTAAACTATTGTGAAATTTTAGGTACCATTTCTTTGAAGCATCATTTAGTAAAATGGGTTTAAGAAATGCTAGTATTTCCCAAAAATATTCATAATGGAATATCAGCGTAACCAGTTTCAACAAGATTATGGGAAACATGAAAATAAACAAGCATTGGCAAAGCCAATAGGTCTGACACTGGTGGTCAGTCATTTGGTTTTGTCAATGTGTGTCAGGTTTTTATATGGTTTTTGTAAAACTTTCTTGTTGTTAGAGCTGCCAGTCTCTCACCATTATAACAAACAGGCAAAAAGCGAAATTATTTTTTGGTCTGAAAAAACACAAATTCCCACAGTAGTCCCTAGCACTGAACAAAACTGAGCTGATATACTCCTTGTGAAGAAGGGCTCACCTGGCCTAACTATTCAGTGGCAGAGTCAGTGGTATACCTCTAATTAGAAGACATCGCAGTAAGTAGCTGACTTATTGTTGTTTACTTTTTTCATCGTGGCACCGTGAAGTCCTCAGTATAGTGATAATGGGAAAACGGAAAGCTGTGCCTGTCACTGCACCCACGGCCTCAAGCCACGCAACCATTGACTCTTTCTTGGCCAAAGCGGTGGGGGCCATTTCCAAGGAAATTGATCGGGCAGACAGGCGTCTGTCCGTAGGGCCCGGAGGCCCCTCTCTCCCATTGTCTGTGGAGTCCTCGCAGCCAGACGCCCCAGTCACGTAGGGGAATGATCCAGCTGTGTCTTTGCTAAATCTCGATGGTTCTGCACCTATCCCCATCTCTGAGGCCCCGTCCCCTGGTACCCCCACTAGTAGGGCCCTCTGGTTTCACCTTCCCGCAAGCATGATTTTTTCCCCGGCCCCCAAATTTAAGCTGGGTCAAATGGCAAGCAAAAATCCTGAGGCAATGGAGGGCATTTGGGCTCCTGTATTACAAAGACTAACAGACATTCTTACTGACCCCGTTCTGGGGGAAACGCAAAAAACTGGCAACAGACTCTAGGGAAATGTTAAGTAGATCAGAGAAATATTGACTTCTATTGATATTGTATCCCCACCACCACCCCTAAAGCCCCATGATACCCAAGTTGAAGTGCCCTCTTCTGATAACTTAAGATGCAGACAGCCCCGTACTTGTAAATCTACATCTCTTGACCAAATGAGCCAGACAGTCCACGTCCAGCGCCAAAACACCCTACTTTTTAACAACAAACCTGCACCCTTGCTGCAGTGGGCCCTTCCTCTTGTATTGCCTACAATGGTTCCCTGTTGCCAGTAATCAATCTTCCCCCGGCCTGTTGCCCTTACACTGTGGTCTTGACTGGGGTTCCCAGGCTCGCCACCTATAATCCGTAATCCGCAGGCCAACTGATTAATAAGATATCTTATTTGCTCGCAAACACCCCAGATTTAACATCGCAGATCATAAAAACACACTGATGGCCCGGAGGGTTTCTTGAATAGGGCCCTCACGGAAATCTTTTGAGGGAGATTGTGTGATTGGTTTTTTTTGGGGGGGAAATGAAACATACACAGCATGATAAAATAAATCCAATGCAATTATTAGTCCCCATCTCCTTTACAACAGTCTGAAGAAGACAAAAACTCTATGCCACGACACGGGTATTAACCTATTACTATCAGTGCCCCATATTATATAGCAGTAACAATCTAGATCTTGCATCATGCTAATCATGCAGTTTAATAAGATTATATATTCAATTATCTTACACATTTATTGTTTCCTTGTCATCTAACTGGCCAACTGTTACCTTGTATGCCTTAAGGGGAATGCTTCTATATGTTGTCCACCGTGTCCAGATCTTGGTGTGTGTTTGTGGGCAGCCTCGGGCAATGAACACCGGAAGTTCCAGGTCCATTATGTAGTCTATTCCTGCTTTCCAAAGCGATACTCTGGGTGCATTTTCTGCTTTCCATTGTCAGCAATGTCTCGTTTCGCTAACGTGAGGCCTAAAAATAAGAGATGTCTTTTATAAGTATTTCCACCTATGCCATCTGTACAGTGCAGAAGCGTGAGTTTGGGGGATCTCGGTAGTTCCCATGCCAGTACCTCTGTTAGACAGCCCAGCACCCCCCTCCAGAAAAGATCCAAAATGGGGCATGTCCAGACCCTATGTAAAAAGGTGCCTTCCTCCGAATTACACCGGAGGCAGTGCTATGATGCAATCAATCCTGCCCTCCAAAGTCTGAATCTAGTATAATATACCCTGTGCAGATATTTGAGCTGGACAAAGTGAAGTTGGGTGGAGATTGCTGCCTCTCGTGGTGATTGCAGTGCTTCCGTCCAATCGTCGTCGTCCATCGGCCCCACGTCAGCGTCCTGCGTGGCTCTTAGGGTATCAATGGTCGTGGGGCTATTCATAACTAAAGCTTGATGAATTTTAGATACTTTATGCTTCCCCAGGTCTCCCATGAGGAGTTTATCATCTAACAGGCTGAATTCTGGTATGTTTGTTAGGTTCGTAATGTAGGAATGAAGGGCATGCCCAAGTTGCAAGTATTTGAAAATTGAGAGAGGGACATAGAGAATTCTCCATGGAGGTCTCCAAAGGATTTCAGGACTGTCCCCCTAATGACGACGCCCAGGGTTGAAATGCCTATGTGATCCCAATCGTGGAAACCTTGAAGGTCTGCTACTTGCGGAAGTAGGTGATTCCGCCACAGTGGAGTTTCTCGTGTTAGGCGACCCCCACCAGCCAATTCGGCATAGGTTTTGCCACCAAGTAATAATTCCCACTTTTGTCGCCGGGGGAAGTCCTTGGGGTCGGACCTGCTATATAGGAATGAGTGTACAGTGGATTCTCCCATTATCCATTGTTCGACTTGGTATGCAGGGTCATCTCTAGACCCGTACCACCATTCATTTAGTACCTGAAGGTGTGCAGCCGCATGATAGGATTGTAGGTCAGATACGGCAATGCCTCCGCAATACGTGGATTGCATACATGTACGCGGAGCAACCCAGGCAGTGCTACCTCCCCATAGGAAATGCCCCATAATAATGTTAATTTGACGGAACGAAGACATGGGGATTGGGTATGGGTGCGATTGGAGTTGATATAATAGTCTGGGTAGAGAGACCATCTTAAAGATGGCCGACCGACCGTATAGGGACAAGGGAAGGGCTGACCAGTTTTTCACCTCTGTTTTATCTCTCTCGGTTGTTGCTTCTAAGTTACGCTCCCACGAGTGGGTTTGATTGTCAGATACATATACCCCCAAATAAGTGAACCCATGTGCAGGGCCGAACTGGCCGTAGCGGGCACCGGGCATTTCCCCGGTGGGCCGCCAGGGCGGGGGCCAGTTTTGGGTCCCTGGGGGGCCGTTTTTGTTACTGGGGGCCTGCAATATCGGCCCCCGGTAACAAAATCGTCCGAAACCGGCCCTTGCAAACAGCTCGGCCGCACCCACTCAGCCCCCTCAGGGGGGCAGGCCGAGCAGTTTGCCAGGGCCGGTTTCGGTTCCCAGTCCGGCCCTGCCCATGTGTCATCAATGTGAGACCTTCCGCCCATCGGCTGTTTCCCACCGACCCTCTTATCAGTCAAAGCAGCGATTTGGAGGTGTTCATATAAAGGCCAGATGTCTCGCCAAAAATGCGCATTACTTGAAGCATTCTCGGGCCTGATCTGTGAGGGAACGTTAGGAAAAACAGAATATCGTCAGCATACAATGCAATTCGGTCAGAGATTTCGGAGGTCCATTCAAAGCTGCGTAATAGTGCGTCCTTTCTCACCCAGGCGGCTAGAGGCTCTCTGGCGAGTACAAATAGCAGTGGGGAGAGAGGGCACCCTTGTCAAGTTCCGCTTTGTATAGGGAATTGCGCCGATGTGGACCCGCCACTCGAATTGATGCGGTGATGGCCGTATATAGAAATCTCACAATATAAAGGAGCTCCCTCATGACCTATCTGTGAGTTACTTTCAGCATGGGCTTACATAGTATGTCTGAACAACAACAACATATAAAGAGAAGACATAAAAGTTCTTTAAAAATTTGTTTAGTTTATTTCAATTTCAATAATTTCTTTACTTTTTTAAATATAAATGTCAAAATATTGTTTTTGAAGCACTTTCATGAAATAGAACATAATAATTACATAAAATATTAAATACAGCAAATTTGAATTAATGACCCCTGAATGCAAATTCATGAAAGAGGAAAACCTTTCATTCATACCACACTACATATATATAACTTCATACATACTCATACCCCATCCATCAACATACATATATCTGGAAAATGGGAGACAACAGATGACATAGTCTCTATGACCAATAGAATTGGATGCAAACAGCAAGATCTAAGCGGCATTGGTCGACGCGCGTTTCGGTGGCTGGAGCAATGGTGACGCCACCTTCATCAGGACCTTGACCAGATATCAAAAACATACAAAAACACCCAGGGGATACCTGAAAAGCATAAATACAGTGTGTTCAGCGCCCAAAATATGAACTCAAATAATCAATTGGACCTTAGTGACAGCATACAAAAAAAAATCTGTTGATGTAAGAATATGGATAGAATCCCAAACCAAAACACACCGAATGTTGTGCAAGCCTCACATAACCATAATGGCATATCTACTATTCTCCCCCTACTCACTAGGGGATGGATGGCTGGTTAATGTTGAAGGATATCAACCACAGAAAAAAAGAAATACATACCAATCATGTGATGACAGACTAAACAGAAAAGAAAAAAGCCAGAGAAGCACAAGACCCACATTTTCAGAATACAAAGTCCGAATTCACAAATGTGTCTCATTTGTGGATAGAATTGGTCACCGCATAGTTGAAAACATGAACTCATTATATAATACTTACTAATATTTACTCAGAGGAGATATATAGGGCAATCCGAAGAACCACTATTTATCACTGTCAAATATTTCCATATTAGTACTGGAAATACACATTCTGTAAGAATGAGAGGCATACAAGATGTAAAAGGTGCCTTTATACGTAACCCTGAATTATTTGTAAGAAAAAGAGATCATTCCTTACCCAAAGTTCTTTTCTATGGGGAGCACTTGATAAATTATACTTCGATGATATGATCAATCAGAAGGAGATGTCCTATGAATACAAAAATAACAAATAGTACCCAATGTTGAGAGTAAATGCTCCCCCGGTAACCTCTATGTAAGGACCATGACTAAATACCTACCTACTGGGCACTGACCTGGTACTGTAAGGCACAATGATTGTATCCAGGACACACTAGGTCAAACAATTTCATCAGTGTTCTCTCTTCGTTTTAGCAGTACTTCCCATTTAAAATTGAGATATTCTACAAAAAAAAACGACATAAAAAAGACTTAACTTCTGAGTCACTACCAATAAAATGGTTATCTCCATAGAGCAGACGTAAGCCCTGTAGTCTAGATGGAATATTAACATATAGGGAGCCTTTTTTTGTAACGATATCTCTATACATTAGAAACGAATATCGCAATAATGTCAAAGTGTTTCTAAGCTTCTTCAGTATCTATACAAAAAACTATCTCAAAAGAAATAACTTTGGTGGTGTTTATAAACTTGAAAAGATGTTCTACCCTAATAACTGAAAGGGTGTTACTAAGCGATTCTAATTGTTTCTGCCCAAAGTGCGCATGTGACAAATTTGTCATTAGTGCTCTCACATTTAAATGTGTATAATCAAAAGGACTTATTCTATATCAGAGATAACTGAGCATCAGGCACAGAAACCGGACTGAACAAATAAAACCTGCCTATCCCAGAGACAAAAAATTACAGCACTCACTCTGGTATACACGAGAGTTACGAGACACGATAGAAACTAACCACGATAGAATCACGGGGCAAGGCAGAAACTTACCAAGATTTATGTCCGCAAGGCCGCCTATAGGTCGACAGCATGGGCTCCGTCCGGTATCCCAGCATAATAAATAACGGCATACAGCGATCACACATTTATAGGAGTCCTCCTTCAGAGAAGCGCACGATATGAGCTAAGTCAAATGATGTGTAATAAACACTGAAATAAGACTCAGAGGCCAAACTTGGGCGCCATATTTAAATGGTGAAATGAGCTCCCTGAACGACAGATAAGGTGTGTATTTTGATATATACATTCAGGAATAGGATACTACTAATAAGCCCAAATTGCTACAGGTCTACTATATAATGGGCATATGAACCCGATCACAGAGTACATGATGGCAAAATTCTACAGTCGAACACAGGCGCCATAATCGAATGATGGAATAGATTACTGACACGAAAGAAGGAAATATATTTGAATGGTAAAATTAACATTGTGTCCCGTATATAGGGAGCCTAATTTACCATTCAAATATATTTCCTTCTTTCGTGTCAGGGAGCTCATTTCACCATTTAAATATGGCGCCCAAGTTTGGCCTCTGAGTCTTATTTCAGTGTTTATTACACATCATGTGACTTAGCTCATATCACGCTGTTGTCTCCCATTTTCCAGATATATGTATGTTGATGGATGGGGTATGAGTATGTATGAAGTTGTATATATGTAGTGTGGTATGAATGAAAGGTTTTCCTCTTTCATGAATTTGCATTCAGAGGTCATTAATTCAAATTTGCTGTATTTAATATTTTATGTAATTATTATGTTCTATTTCATGAAAGTGCTTCAAAAATAATATTTTGACATTTATATAAAAAAATTAAAAAAAGAAAAAAGTAAAGAAATTATTGAAATTGAAATAAACTAAACAAATTTTTAAAGAACTTTTATGTCTTCTCTTTATATGTTGTTGTTGTTCAGACATACTATGTAAGCCCATGCTGAAAGTAACTCACAGATAGGTCATGAGGGAGCTCCTTTATATTGTGTTATTGCTTTCCCCTCTTCTCCCTGACCTTAAATTACTCTATTTAGAGGGGGTCCCCCATTTTTGCATTCGTACATAGAAATCTCACCATGGCTATGTACCGGGGCCCCATATTAAGGTGTCTCGATAGTATAAACATGTAAGACCAACTTACGGAGTCGAGTGCTTTGTCCATATCTACTAGGATGAGGGCTGCTGGTCTATCCAATTTTCAATGGCTGTGATCGCATTGTGTACCCGGCGTATGTTATGTCGGGTCGCTTTATGTGGCATGAAGCCGGCCTGATCTGGATGGATCAGATCTTGAAGGTATGGTATCAGTCTATTTGCTAAAACCTTGGCTAATATCTTAGCTTCAATATTTAAAAAAGAGATTGGCCGGTAGGATGAGCATGATTCAGGTGGACGCCCCGGTTTCGGGAAGACCACTATTTTACCGTGTCTCCGGTCTTGGGGCACGAATTTATTTTCGATGGCTTTATTGAGGGTTGCGAGGTATCGAGGACACAGTATCGTTGCATACATTTTGAAAAATTTGCTAGGGAATACATTGGGACTCGGGGATTTACCCAAGTACATTTCTGCAGTGGCCAAGGTTAATTCTTCCTGTGTAATCGGCATGTCTAATGAGCCTTGTGCGGCTGCGGTTAACGTCCTAGGTGGTATGTCGCGAAAAAAATCCTCAATCTGAGTTTCAGATAATACCTCATGCTTGGTGTAGAAAGTTTGATAAAACTCAGCAAAGGATTGTGAAATATGTGTAGGATCAGTGATCACCTCGCCCGTGTGTGATGTCATGGTTGGTATCTGCACTGGTTTCAAGTTGCTACGGCATAGTCTGTGTAGGAGTTTCCTGGACTTGTCCCCTCATTGGTATATCCTGCTTTGTGTAGCCTGCCGTATGTGTTTAGCCTCGCCCAGCTGAATACTTTGATGCCTTCTCTGTAATGAGAATTTCTGACCCGATCAATCAGTGAAAATGTTCTCTGGTGATGAAGATATGGTCAAATCTGGAGAACGACCCATGGACCACTTAGAAATATGTAAACCCGGTGGTGCCTGGATGTCGTGTCCTCCATGTACCTGTCCAACCCAGAGCATTCACCATTGGTCCGATGCGAGATTCTCTTGATGTGTGTTGTATGGCTGTGGGGCTGCATCTATCCTGGTCAGGGTGCATTACATCATTCCAGTCCCCCCCTATCAATGTGAGGACATCAGGTGTTGATCCCCATGTATCAATAATGCGTACGTGATTATGTGGTTGATTGGCGGGGGTATGTATATGCTACCCAGGACTATAGACTCTCCATTAATCATGCCCTGTACGAAAAGATATCTGCCTTGAGTGTCTGCCCATGTGCGAATATGCGTAAATGAGAGTCTGTGGTGAATCAGGATAGGCACTCCTCTGCAGCCCCTTGTAAAGCCAGAATGGAAGACATGTAAGTAACCATAGCAGGCCAGACATGGGACTTTAGATCCCATCATATGTGTTTCTTGTAGTAGCAAGATGTCCACCCCCAAGCGTTTCGCATGCCTAAGGACAGCCCCACGTTTGATCTTATCAAGGAGGCCTCTGACATTCCATGTGACCACCTTGATTTCTCCCATTAGATTTGAGTTGCTTAGATGTGTTGTCATATTGTGTGGCTTGCAAGGTAGCGAAGTGTATAACACAAGATCCAGGAGAAGTCAATGCAATGCGGGCACTTTAAAACCTTAAAATACAACATTTCTAAAAACTGTAGCTCAATTCCCCCTCCCTCCCTCTCCCACCCAAACCCACCCCATTACCTCAAGAAACAATAAAGTATCTGTCTCGGATGGTATACAGATCCCACCCCAACAGAGGATGAAGGCTGAAGTGGTCCAACAGAGCCCCGAAGATCCCATCCCTAGCAAGTGTCTCTGGGATCTGAAATGGCCAGTTCAGAAATGGTAGCCCATTATTAGTGCCGGTGAATGTTAATGTTAATAGGATTTCCATGTACAGAGTCACTCTGTGGTCCAGGGTGTGGAGATGGTGAAGTATATGAATCATTTATCTTGTGACCCTTCTTGTTTGTCACCTCGGGAGCGTCAGTTTTATTTTTATTCTGATTCAGACGTAGGTATCCGAGTCACAGGGTGGCAGGGTATGAGGTTTAACCGGTCTGCGTTCATCTGCCCATTGAAAGACCTCTTCAGGAGTATCGAAGAACATAGTACTATTCTTATAGCTGATTCAGAGCAGAGCCAGAAAGAGCAGCATGTAAGGAATTTGCAGTTCCCGTAGTCGTGATTTCGCAGCTGTGAAGGATTGCCTCTGTTGCTGTACTAGTTTGGTATAATCAGTGAAGATCATTATTGAATGAGATTCGAAGATGAGGGACTTCTGCACCCAGGCTTGTTGCAGGATGATATCTCTGTCATGGTAGTTTAGGATCCGAGCAATGACTGGTCGAGGACGAGATTCCGGGGGAGCCCTGGTGGCGAGGGCTCGGTGGGTCCGCTCCAGAATGAAGCAGGGGTACAGCTTCCCATCCGGGATCCATGATTTGAGCCACTGTTCCAGGAACACGCACATATCTGAGCCCTGGCAACCTTCTGGAAATCCCACAAAGCGTAAGTCATTACTGCGGGCCCTCCCTTCTGCATCGTCCACGCGTGTGGCTATACACCGCGTGAGTGTTTCAAGTGTAGTAACTCGACTCTGCAGTGCAGTGATGGTATCTTCTGCCCCCGAAATCCTGGTTTCAGCCTGTGTTACTCGCTCCACGATGTTGCGCAGGTCTGGTCGCAGTAGCATAACATCGGCTCCCACTGCGCAAATTTTGGCGTCCAGCATGTCGCACGATTGCGTTATTGCAGCAATGATTGTGGCGGTATCCGGTGTTGTACTGGGATTGTCGCCCGCGACGGTAGGGCTAGTGCTTCCGCTTGTGAATTCATCCATTGTACTTTGCTTCATTGCAGGCCCGGTTGACTGGCATTAGACATACTGGATGTATGATATAGACTCGCCAAGGGTGGCATGGATTATTATTGATTTACTGTAAGGCGCCAAGCCCATGTTTCAGGGGGCGTGCAGTTCAGGTGTTAAGCCCGAGGGGGGTCACCTGCACCAACAAGCTGCGCCGGGCCTAGCCTGGCCGCCTCTGCCGATGTGGCAACACCCCCACCTCTAATGAGCACCACCCTTAGTCTCTTTGTGCCCCATTGAAGGCCCGGGGGAGATCGTTGTGGGACGTATAGGTTTCACTTTTGGAATTTGTTTTACGTGAAGGCATTGTATTGTTCTCTTCCCCCCGAAGGCCAGCTTATCTTGCCTGATAGTGCTGTGGTGCCTGTCCCTCCTTGTCTAGGCTGTGCTTCTTCTGTCTCTCCCAGCTGAGTCTCTGTGTGTAGGAGTCTCCGTGTGTAGGAGGGGTCCTAGTGGGTGCACCTCTAGATGTCTTTTGCTATGCTATTGCCTAATGCGCTGTATCATCCTGCCCCCTTTGCCGGTTGCACAGGATATGCCCATGGCCACTCAAAGCATGTTGGCTCCTCACCTGAGTTCCTTCCGATGTGTAGTAGAAGCTGGTTACCAGATCTTCTGCGTGGCGTGCCGGCTCTGCTCTCGGCCGGTGCAGCCCGCCGCTCAGGCCGTGTCACTCCTGCACTCAATTTAGGAACTCCAGCTGACCTTGGCGAGTGCCTCTAACGGGGAGGAGCCGCCCGGGGCCCCGGCAGTCGATCTCAGTGGGGCCGCTGTGTGCAGAGTTGTGTGTTGAGAAAAAACAATGGTTCAAGGTGGCCCTAAGGGTCCATATTACAGATAGTGCTCCCCAAGGGAGACACTGTCAGGAGATTCTTTTACAATGACAATTAATCACGTTGGGAGTATCTAATAATGTACAGGGGCAAAACTGTCTTTGTGAGGTAGGGTATTTATTACAAAAGGATCACAAATGGATATAGTCTAATAGTATTCAGGTGCTCACATATAAGTGAAAAAAAGCGTGAAGTGACAAAGTGGGAGTGAATTAAAATCTTGACATCGCATTGACAACAAGAAATGGAACTCCACATGAGTTAACAAAATGCAGGGAGTTCCTGTTGTAGGGGGTCGACGGCGTTTCGATCTCATAACATTGAGATCATCTTCAGGACAATTAGTGAGCAGTCTGAAATAATGTAAGGGGGGACACAAGGACCTCAAACTCAATCACGGTGGAAGTGAAAACAGGAAATTGAATTTTAAGTTGGATTTAATGCTGGCCGAAATGGGGGCTTGATGGGTCCCAATGAGAGGTGGAGGGTATTCAAGACTTCCTCACTGTTGTGCACTGTGAACCTGAATTAGAAGGGGAGGAATCCCAAGGTTGAACAATTAGGACTGAAGTAGATAATTGGCGATTTAGTTATGAGGCTGAGGTAACTGAAGTGGGTATCTGCTATTAAGGGAATAGGGGCTGATGTGCAGGGCACGCACTGCTGCAACTTGGTCTGGGCCAGAACCAAGTTATGGGTAAGGCCCAAGGTGTGAGGACCGGTAGAATCAGTATGGAAAGGCTGGAACCGATAGCGCAAGCGGTTCCATGTAAATGAAGGGAACCGCTTTTGACAATGTTAATTGGTATCTCCTGCGGCGGCAATTATTTGACAGATTTTTTCGCTACAGTGATTTATTTGATCAAGGGACGGGTCTCTCTCAGAATACAGCCTGTGCTCGAGTCGCGTCTGCCATGTTGGACCGCTTGACCACGCCCCCCAGATTGTGTGATTGTTAACGTCAGATACCCAGAAATTGTTCGTAATATCCTGAGGGGGCCCTCGCAGATATACTCACTTTATACTGGTATCAAAACACTACTGCTGGGCTTTTTTATAGACCCCCACCGTTTGCCTTGAGTTTAATTTAGCCTCCAGGTTTTGCGGGTGTTGGTAGTGCTCCATTCGGGCAGTTGGCACACCCTAATTGTTTTGCACCCCTTGTGGATCTTAATGATTTGCACTGACTTCCTGAGCACTATACTACAATCCGCCCTCAATCAGGGCCTCCCTCACAGGGCTTGGTAGAACATGCAGGCTTGTCCCCCTCAAAACCTATGCATCAACCTAAACCTTTTTTAGGCACAAGGCATTGCCACAGTAGGTTATATTCCTCTGGGGCTCCCGCCCCTCTAGTCGGGTCCTTAACTTTTTATTTAGGCCCGTCACATGGTATTGGTAAGGATCTAAGACTCGCCTCTTGGAATGTTGCAGGTTTGTCTTGAAAATTCCTAGACAAGAACTGGATCTTGTTTATCAAGTCTTTTAATATTATCTGCCTACAGGAGATGTGGGAAGTAAAGAATATTTTTTTTCCTGGAGTGATATAAAATCTTTTTTTGACCTGTAGTGGGCTCAAGCCCCGCGAAGGCGTGGGTCTAATTATTTTTGTTTCCCTTGAGCTTTGGGTCTCCATTAAGGATTTGAAGTGGGGTTCACTTGTGTCTCAGGGTCTTAAATTGCTCGTCAGAAGATCATTCCCCTGGTTTTGATTAACTTTTACAACTCAAAAAGGGGGTTACGAGGGACCACAAACTACTTAGCCTTAAGTGGCACCATTGATTTATATTGGGGGGCCTTGTTCAAGAGAAGCTTATGTTGGCAGGGGATTTTAATTGTCATTTGTGTTCTTTAAATCTTGCCCCCAGTCAACCAACCTGCATGATTATGGAGGACATCCATATGGAGCACACTCCCCAGGGTGCGGAACTAAATAGTTTTCTACATACTCATAATCTGATTTTTACCCTAGACAAGATGACTAACCCGGCTGATCATCAAATCCCCCCACATACAAAGGGTAGGGTAGTGCTATGATTATTGACTTCATTTTTGTCTCTGCTTCCCTGGGATGGCCTTCTGTTACTTTTAACATCACCCACAGCTCCTATAGTGGCCATAACACTTTGTCTTTGGTACTTGAGAGGGTGGGGTGCGTAACAGAGCACTCTTGAAAACCCCTAGAATCGCTTTCCCCATTTGACCAGGGGAGGCGATTGAGGTGGTCACAGGTAGACTCCAAGGCTTTTAAGTGCTAACTTTTTTAGCTTGTCACAAGGAGATAATCACCTGCATCGACCCCCACTAGTGCCGTGGGAAGAGATTTTAGGCTCCTTTGTTTTAATCGCTCAGAAGGTGTCTGGCCTGTTAACGGTTCCTGTGGTCGGATTCTGATCCGAAAACCCTAATTGGTTTGACAGTGAGTGTTCACAGGCCCTCCGCCACCTGAAGAAAGCCTTGAAGCAGTCTCCTCGAGATAGAGAGTGGGTGGCAAATTGTTGTTCTGATTATAAGGGGGCTTTGGAAAAATTGAGGCAATTGCTACAGAAGGAGGCATTGGACAAGCTCATTAAAGCAAGTGAGCTGAGGGATAGTACACTTTTCTGGCAAGTCATAAACAGGCCTTGCTTTTCGGAGCGCATAAGGCCAGCGTTATGCCATCACTCCTCAATAGTGGGCTGAACACTTTAGGGCATGTACAACTTTGGGCAGAATGAAGGGACATCTACTGAAACAGAATTGACAACGGGTAACACCAAAGTTACCTTCTCTTTGGAGGAAGTCTGTCAGGGCATCCAAGCATTGTCCCGCAAAAAAGGCCGATGTGATCCCCCCAGACCTTTTTCAGGATAATAGAGAGGTTTGGGGCTCAGTTTTTAACTATGGTGTTAAATGCAGCAGCAAGGGAGGGGATTCTGCCATCCTGGTCAACTGCCTCTATAATACCAGTTTTTAAGAAGGGTGATAAGGACAACCCACAGTGTTACCGCTCTATTTCCCTTATCGATGCAGTTGTCAATGTCCTTGGCAGGGTATTATTGGTTAGACTATCATCATGGGCTAACACAAACCAGATAATATCAGAGGTGCAATTCAGTTTCTGTCTGGGCAAATCAACTACCTAGCAATGTCTTAATTTCTATTTAATAATTAATAAATATACGGTAGCCCAACCTGGTGCCCTGTTTTTAGCATTCAAGGACCTTACGTCCGCTTTTGATCGGGTGAACCCAAAGAAACTGTGGGACTTACTTATTACCTTAGGCATTGACCCGGATATTGTAACTTTATTGACGAATCTCCATGCCCACACCACAGCGTGGCCGGATATTCCCAGGGGGCGGGCCTTATTGAACAGTTTACATGTACAAGGGGTATTTGTCAAGGGTGCATACTTGTCCCCTTTCTGTATACTATCTACATCAGCGGCCTAGAAAGCCCTCTCCTCATTACAGTCTGACTGCCCTAGAGTTGGCAAGAAACTATTACCAGTTTTATTGTATCCAGACGACACTGTGCTCATGGCGTGCACAGCTATGGGTCTGCAGGTTTTAATTGATGGATTTGTCTCTTTTATGGACAGATTGGACCTGACGGTCAACTTTACAAAATCTTACGTTTTGGAAGTTGGCCCTTGGTCGACTAGATCCAACACATTTAAGGCGGGGTGCCACATCCTAGCAAAGGTCCCGGCTTTCTCATATTTGGGAACCTTGTTTGATGCAAAACGGAACTGGAGGGTAAGCTGGGCAACATGAATAAAACAATAGGGGCCATCGCCAGCTATGCTCAGAGATTGAGATTGTGGTCGCCAAGCGTGCTTTTAAAGCTTTACCAGTCTAAATGTATCTCTAAAGTTTTATATGGTAGTGAAGTTTGGGGGTAGACCTCTCTGCATAAGTTACAGCTCATTAAAAACAAGTTTTTGATACGAAGTATAAAGGTCCCTAAAAGAACCCCCTCGTTCTCTGTACATGAAGAACTTGGAGTAAATTATATTGTTGACTTGGTGGGAGTGAAGTCTCTGTTGTGCTGGGTGAAAATACGGTCGAGGGATGGTGCTGGTCTAAACCACCTGATTATGTCAGATTGTTTGTCACTAGATCACGCGCTCAAAATTCCCTGGATCTCATAAGTAAAGGAGTCCCTCACCAAGCTAGGCAGGGCAGACATCTTTCTCAAGCACTACTCCTTGAGTTCTCAAGAGCTCAATATAGTAAAGCATCTGTTCTTTAAGCATGCCTCTGCTCACCGCGAAAATATTGAGCTCTTGAAACCTGCAGTGAGGGGGCACATTTTGCTGAAATCTGTGCAGGGTATGGAGAATTACCTTTTTATGCTCACCAGTGCAAGAGATAGGTTATAGGTTTCTCGTGGCCCGATTTAGGTTCAACCAGCTTCATCACCTCTTGGCTATCCCTTCCGGTTAGATTCACTCAAATCTGAAAGGGCCCTGTGGCTTCAACTGAAGGTCTCCACAGGATACCCTACAGTTTGTATTTTTATGTAAATATTTTAGCCACCCTAGGAGGCAATTTCCTGTTTTGAAAGACCTGAATTTCAAGCAAGCCCGAATGGCACTCATGTACTTGCAGCTTTTGCCTAACGAGTTAACCCTGTTTGCTATAACTAATTTCCTGCAGGCCGCCTATAGGTCAAGACAATCAAGACCTGATTAATTCTCGAGTGGATTTATTCCCCCCCCCATCTTGTTTTTAACTGGATGTAATCAGAAGTTTTATTGTTATTGATTTATGGAATTGTAATGAATGTATTTTGTATAACGATTTTATCTTTTATGGTTGTGATTGCATCAGAATAAAGATTCATTTAATTTCTTCTTCCTGGTGACAGAGTAGAATCTGGTGAAGTCTGCCGATAATTTATTTATTTATTCGAGAGTTTTATATAGCGCCAACTTGACCCAAAGGTAGCGGGTATCAGAGCGCTTTACATGAGCACCAGTTGCTTACACAAGGACACATTCATTTTTGTTAGGCACGGGGAGATTACCTGATTTGCCCAGAGTCACAGGATGTTGAGTGTCATTGACGAGACTCGAACCCGGTTCCCCAGATTTGAGATCGACCACCCTAGCCGTTAGGCTACATCCTCTCCCCAAAATAAATAGAGAGAGGGATAGAATTTTAATACAAAACAAAAGGTCCTGGTTAATCCCAACCCTAATTAGGGGCCCAATTCTTAAGGAAAGTCGCAAAAATGCACCCATGATAGAGGTCCTTGCATTAGTGCATATTTATAGCTTTCATGAGTTCTCAAGTATTTACAGAAGTAGGTCAGGAAATCGTACTCCTACACAATATTTGTGAATTGCATTTTAGCACAAGCACATATGCATGTGTAGATTTGCTCATGCAAAAATCTGTTGAGCGTTTACAAGATTGTTTTCCTCCCAACCACTTTTTTCCCCAACCATGGCGAAACACGCGAAAATATCGGAGCGAGCTACAAGAGACTGCATTTACCAGAATGCCAGGGGCGAACCTTGCCTGAGAGGTCAGCGGTGTGCTCCCACATCCTGTTGTCTATTTAAAGTACTCCCGTGAGTCATTGAGCTGACGAGCTCGTGGATGAAGCACCTGCGCGCCAGTGAGAGGTACCGGACCTGATATAATGTTTGGCAGCCTACTCAGCAAACCCCAAAATACAAGACTGTATTCTCTACTGATGACGGTTAATAAACCAGCAACACGTGTCTAGAGATCAGCACTATCTGCGCCAACCTTGGCGAAACACTCGAAAATATCGGAGCGAGCTACAAGAGACTGCATTTACCAGAATGCCAGGGGCGAACCTTGCCTGAGAGGTCAGCGATGTGCTCCCACATCCTGTTGTCTATTTAAAGTACTCCCGTGAGTCATTGACCTGACGAGCTCGTGGATGAAGCACCTGCGCGCCAGTGAGAGGTACCGGACCTGATATAATGTTTGGCAGCCTACTCAGCAAACCCCAAAATACAAGACTGTATTCTCTACTGATGACGGTTAATAAACCAGAAACACGTGTCTAGAGATCAGCACTATCTGCGCCAACCTTGGCGAAACACTCGAAAATATCGGAGCGAGCTACAAGAGACTGCATTTACCAGAATGCCAGGGGCGAACCTTGCCTGAGAGGTCAGCGGTGTGCTCCCACATCCTGTTGTCACTTTTTTCCCCAATCCTGGAAGAAGTTTTACTTCTGCCCTTGTCAGGAGTAAATTTCTAACCTTTCTCAGTATGGGAAAAGATCATAGAAAAGCTGGTGAAAACCCCTAAAACATGCAAGTTAGTAGGTTTGCGCAGACTGGAAAGGGAAATCCAACCATGGAACTATTGCTTACTGCTACCTCCAGCCCCAGTATGTAGATTTATGGAAAGGAGGCAAAATAATGGAATTGCTAATGTTCAAACTCTACTGTATTATGAGCCTTGGCATAATCAGAGAGGCTATTATCAGAGCTCATATGGAATTGCTGCCATAATGTTTTGCCGCATTACATGGCACCAAATGGACAGGTGGATATTTTTTACAGGACAAGTAGATTTATGAAGCAGCCTGTCCCATGGACAAGTAGATATTTTATTAAATTCCACACCCTAGTTCAACCTTGATATGATCAAACAAGTAGATACCAAGTCGGAGCACAGCCCCTCCTGGGGACAGGCATCCAGCATATCTCATAAGACTTTGATTCATCTAGGGCCTCCATAGCTTTCATGCTCTGGCTGGCTTTAAGGCAAGACATTGGATCCAAATATTGCCCAAAAAAAGTTTGGGTCTGAAAGCACACTCTACTTCTAGTTCGGAGGGCTCCCAAAGGGCGATCCTCAAGAGACTGCAGAAGGAAATTGATGAGAGGCAGCACCACATCCACACATAGGGAAGATCTCTTCTAAGAACCTTAATGACTCAGCACTCCTCCCCTGGAAGAGGAAGCTCACTTTTGAGAAAGAGCCTAGAGTGGACACTCCTTCAGGCACTCTACCACAACCCAGGAACTTTAAGAATGCTGCCACTAGTCCTTCTTGGCATGCGCCTGCTTCCCTACCACCTCCATGAGAGGTGACTCCCACATTACCCTCCTCTAACTCCCCGCCGGGCTGTCCACAGTGCTGTTACGACACACATGCCCCTATAGTCCCCCTATGACTACAAGGCACCCTTCTATTCTCACCCAGCAGATAATACTTGGTAGGATTACGATGTTGATCCATCCAAAGAACGCAGACCTAGACTCACGATGAAACGGACATCTACAATGGGGCCGTTCAGAGGCCTGCACTGTACCATAAGGAAGATAGGCAGATCGGTCCAGAAGAAGAGAACTTCCTTGTTAAACTGTATTTAGATAGGAACAGTCTATGCAGTTCCTCCCAGTTTAAATAAATGCTTAATCCAGCCCCAGACATTTATAAAGATCAATTCAGGAGTGGGGTAGTTACCCCCAAGAAAGAAAGTACAAGCATTCTCCCTCAGACCCCATCTGCCTCAGGGGTCATGTCTTTCCAGACTGCCTAATGGTGCACACTGCTTGTAATGGGGCCTCTACACAAGTCACAGGGGATGCTTCTCCACCAGACAAGGAAAGTAAAAGAATAGACGCTGGGGAAGAGAACTGAAGTGGGAGCTTCCACTCACTGGTGGATCACCAACTCATTGGGCTTCCTCTCTAAAAGTGGTAGGACATAATGGGAGGAGATGGAAGCCCTTTCTGAAAAATTCAGAAAGAGGGTGTGAAGAAATTGTTTCAGAAGGTACGCATTTGATACCGCAGAGAGTGCAGCCAGAGCGGTTAACCCCTCAGTTATTCTACGTGAACACTCCTGCCTCCTTATCTCCAGTTTCAAACCAGAAGTAAAGCAACACCTGGTCAGCCTACCTTTAGATGGGGTGCACCTTTTTTGATCCGCAAGTTGTCCAAAAGTTAGAAAAAATAAATAAAATACCAAAATAGCTAAAAGCCTGGAAACTCTGCAGACCCCATCCTCCAGGGGTTCCTTTTAAAGGTAACAATACTAGAGTACAGCAAAAGCCTCTTCCCCAGAACACCCCCAATCATACCAACCCCAGCAGCAATTCCTTCACCAACATGCAGGCAGGGAGGACTCATGTGGTTCCTGTAGCAGAAATTCCAGCACAGGCAAAGTCAGAGGCACTCCAATAAAGGAGCCTCCACCACAAAACACTGACTTGACACTCAAATCAAATCAAAATCCTCTTTGTTCGATTCACAAAGTGTATCATAAAAGTATGCATAACAATACATGAAAAAATTATTAAAAAAAGGTTTAAAAACAGAAGCAATTAAAACACAGTCGCAGTTTAACATACAGCAGGTATTGACTTTCTTCTAAAAATAACGTCCCTTAAAAATCTTGCTAATATCAAGCATGTGCACAGGTTTGGGAGCAATTGCAGATACAGGAACGCCGGCCTACATTGCTTAAAATTTAAAGATTTCAATAGAGGCTTAATAAAGAATTCCTCAGATCAGTATAGAATTTACAAAAAAACAGTATATGTATAGTCGATTGATTAGACATCTTATCGCAAGGACAATACATTAGTTCATGTGACCAGTTGTTAATATGTGGGAAGCTTGTCAAACGGTGAAAGGTATCAAGCCTAAAACACGTCAAGACAAATCTATGCTGAGCATTAAGAACATTGATTAAATAAGGTTGCATCGAGAAACTGGTCAAAATCATTTGGTTATGTTGTACAGTTGGTTTGACTTGCCACACATCCCCCATTCTCTCCTCCCCTTGATCAGACCACACCTGTTGGGGATGGACTACAGGGCTTTATTCCTCATTGGGAAAAGATTATGTCAAAACGCTGGGTTCTAAAAATAATACAGCACAACTATTGCTTAGAGCTTTCTCCTTCCTCACCAAACATACCACCCCATGTACAACACTATCACCTTCTTCAAGAAGAAGTACAAGCACCCCTGGTTCATAAATATTAATGAATCAAGAAGCCTCAAATCCCTGCAGATTGGCTCAAACTAAGGGATGGAGGTTTGCAAGGAACAGTAAAACTATCCTTTCAGTGCTCCCTCTGTCTGGAAGCATTGATTTAACAGCAGGTTGTGGTGTTGCTTTAAAAAAAAAAAAAATCCATGGAGGGAACTTGCTATTGGGAGCATGCATTCTGGAGCTTCCCATGGACCATTGTTTACTACTCCTAAGGTTACCCATAACAAATCTCAGAGGGTAGTCTTTCATTTGTGTATCAGTCCCTACTCCAAATTGATGCAACCTCCAACCATATACATTTGTGACTCACCAACAAATGCGGGACACTTTTTTCATGACCCCCTGCTATTCAGGAAGGGTCTCAAAAACATTTTGCAAGCCTGAAAGGCTTTTCATTGCAGCAAAATTGCGTTTGTGCAATCCTGCAAGGTAATTTGAATTTACAGAGCCTATGATTGTGTAATTAGCACACTTTTTGACTACAAAATACCTCTGTATTTCCGGCTCCTAGTCCCTAGCTCAGGTTCTTTCCCATAAAGGGAGCTAGAAATCGGAACCATCAGCATAGCACATCTTAAAGTATTAAGCAACGCACCACTCTTGGAGTTACCCACAAAGGGCTCCACCTTCTTGTCCATCTTCAGTGTCCCCGTCTTTACAAAGCAAGAATGTACCAAGGTGGGACACCAATCTCAGTTATGGTGTAAAACAAAACAAAGATGACTTGGGTAACAACACTTTGTGATAGACACCAAAGAAAACGAAGGAAAAAGAAAAAAAATGGAATAGGCTACAAAGGCCCTTACATGAGAGGCATAGAAGCCATGAGGCCACCAAGCACCTTCAACCCACAATTAGACAGTAAGGTGTTCAGATGCAGCCAAGATGCCGTGAAGTAAAACTTTACCATGACAAAAACTCTCAAAAGCAGCACACGTTCAGCAGAATGACCCAGAAACGGACTAGGGTGAACACACACCAAACTCCCTATATACCAGACAAACAGACAAACAGGCACATAGCAGCGTGCCTCAGATCTATGATAGCACGATCAAAAAAGAAAAAGGGGAACCAACTAACCAATAAGCAGCAGATCCAGGAAAGAATTGTGTGAGGGCTCTGCATATGGTGTGTTTGTGGACCTTCAACGTGGGCAAGCAAAGATCTTGAAAAAAACAGGTAGAATAAAAAAACCTGTGCAAAATAAAAAAACATGAAGACACCCCATACATTCAAATGTGAACATCCAGCAAATACACAATCTACCCAGTGACTGTGACCTGCAATGGACTTACTTGGCAAATTGAGCTCAGTATGAACAATTGGTTCCCAATAGGTTGTCTTAGAGAACAAAATTCCTTGATAAAGTTCATGAAGTTTGAGCTGGAGCGAAACACAAGTGGGCTCATCACAGAATGGATTATTAAATGTGAAGAACTTAATGATTATCATTTGAAATAAAATAACTGGATCCACAACGTTAGGCTGCAATCTAGATGGCTACCTGAAGCAGGGCAAAAGGACAATTATGATGGTGGAAAAGCAGAACCCTATAGCAGGAAAATGTCGAACTGATTCTGTACCATACCCAAGGAGATCGCAACCGAAAAAAAGCACAGCAGTAGGAAACCTCCAACCAACCAATTCAAATGTACCAGGTGAACTCCCTGCGACCCGAGGAGAGCCAAAGGGTGGTTCAAGATTTAACAGGTGAAGAATTATAATGGAAATCCATGCATCCTATTGACTGTGTAAAGATCAGTGTATATGACAGAGACTTCCAGCTGCAGATTCCTTACCTTAGAATTATCCCCAGGGGAAAGACTAGATCTGGAATTTTTTTGTGAGCAGTACACGTGTGCGCCGGTAAGTGGCGTCGTTCGGTTACACGTGGCGATGTCGACGTCATCCACACCAGAAGTGACGTGCCTGGTGCCTAAATAGGTGCCACCCCAGTGCGCTGATGTCAGTTCTTTTCTTTCCACGCCAGTCTGCATATCCAGAGAGAGCTACCCCCAGTCAATTTTTGACTGACCTTTTTTGACTTTTGTCAGTCTTTTTGAGATTTTCTCATGGTGTGGCAGGATGTCCATTAGGAAGGCTGGCTTCAAGCCCTGCGACGCATGTCATCTGCAGATGTTGGTGACCCACCCATTTCTTGTTTGTCTCTGGTGCCTGAAGAGCAAGTTGCAAAGAATAAACTTTGCCAGTAGCAGCCTTATGAACAGAAGACAGAGGTGCCAGAAGGGTAGGCTCAGACAGGGAGCCAGACACCATAGATCCTGGAGTGGAAGCATCTATCCAAAGTGGCGCAGACAACTCATAATAATCATCCTGCAGCAACAGTAGCAACATAGGACAACCCTTGAGGTGCACCATCAACGGATACACAAGCAGATCTATGTCCGTAGTTTGTGCAAATTGTATAGCAAGGCATATGTCTAGTGCGCACACAAAAGAGCACCAGAGGCAATGAAACATAGGCTGTGCACTCTAAAACCACACAGGCCTGAAAGACAAAGACCAGTTGTTGTTCAATTCCAGCAGCAAAGACAATCCAAAGTACCATTTGGCCTTGTTGAGGAATATCCATCGAAGAGCAACAAAAATGTGACCAAAACTGCAATCAACAGAAATAATACCAATGGAATGCCTGAAAATAGAGAATGTATAAAAGACGGAATCACTCTGAGTGCAGTTTGAAATGCAGAAACAAATCCAGACTGAATCGCAATAAACTAGTGGTTTTGGAAGCATTATAAATGCGTGCACAAGTTCACCAAAATGTAGCAGTAAGTTAGTACATAAGGGTGATTGCACTTCTGAGGAAGACCGAGCAACTTGGAGATCAAAAGTTTGTTGGCCAGATGTTAATGCCATGTCTTTTTGAAGCAATAACTCTTTCAGTCAGCTTGACTTATCAAAGTTCATTTTAGACATAGGGACTGTTGGCCACAAGGTAATTTCTCCAGCCATAGAAACTATTACAATGTAAGGGACACCTGACTTAATTCCACAGCAACCTTGGTCGTTCAGAATCCAGTAACTTCCATTAGAAATGAATGAGAAAACTGTCTTAATCAAGGATACAGGAACTCCCTTCAAATAACACCCCAAGTTAGTCATGGACACATTGCACGCTTAAAGCAGTGTTATCTCTTTACAAAGTAATGAATGGCCCAAAGAAATTCTGCAGTCATTTCTAATAAGAAAAACCCCTCTGTCTCCACTCACACATTTGTAATCGAAGGGAAGAAACCATATTTCATGCAAAAAAAATCTACCCATGTGCTCATATCTGCCTACTGGAAAGTGTTCCAGACAAGAGACTAAATAAAATGTAGAAATAGGTAAAGAAATGAAAACATGTATTAACCATATATCTGAAGGCGTTTCAGCTACTAGTGAAGGGCTGCTTCTCTAAATGCTCTAAATTAAGCATAATGTAAGTTGTATTTTCTTTGCCATGATCTATGGAATACGTGACAAATTATAAGGCAAAAGCAATTCTCTAGCATTCAAATATTTGTTAGATTATGTTATAAGTATTTATTCAGCGCAAACATTTACCTGGAGGTGTCAAGACGCTAAATATTTCCATGGCAAACGGTTTGATTTTAAAACCTGCAATGTCCAACTCAGTTGAAAAATTGGTCTTAATTGACTTTGACCATGTAAAAGGGCAGGCAGGTCATTTCAATGAATAAATATGAGTGAACAATGTAGTCATGCCATTATCATCAACTGCATGTGCTTTTTCTAAATTTACCTCATCAATTTGTCGCAACCTTTCAGCAGCTTCTTGTTGGGAAATCTTCCAAATCTCATTATAAGTTGGATATATGAAACGTTTAGAATGGGGAGATCTGGGACCTAATAAAAAATCTTGCAAATCCATGTTTTCAGAAATAAGAGGTAAGTGTTGCTTAACCACGGACAAGGTGGAATGTTCTGGCCATTGCTGGCATAACTTACCTACACTATAAGTAGTTACTACACCCGAGTGTTCTGAGTGGTCATACCGAGGGTCTGGTCTGCTAGCTTTAAA
The DNA here is from genome assembly GCA_963921515.1 of Calotriton arnoldi. Classification (NCBI taxonomy): domain Eukaryota; kingdom Metazoa; phylum Chordata; class Amphibia; order Caudata; family Salamandridae; genus Calotriton; species Calotriton arnoldi. The sequence goes on from CAWUFW010002187.1 coordinate 2,300,298, forward strand.
ACCCCTAGAAGAGTTTAAAAAACGGGAATGGCAGCAATAAGTGTCAATAAGCCACACTAACCCCCCATCTGAACTGGAAAATAAAGAGTTGTCTGTACCATCTGCCCCGTATAACTAAGCTGTTCTTCAGTGAGATTAATGTACTGTTGCCATTTGTCAAATCTTCCATTAGAGGACATGATAAGTGTATTTAAATTCTTAACGTTAGCTAATCCAAGGCACATTGTCTGTTGTCCTGTTGTGTTTAAAAGTATCATTTGTTGAGGGATCAAACAAGGCTGAAATAAAGCATCAACGCCCTGGATTTGCCAGTGTCTTGTACCCCGAATTGATTTTAGATCAATATTGTTTTTCCAATAATCATAACACAGTACAGTCAAAATGAAAATGAACGCATCAGAAAAAATTAATTTAGTTTGTTTCAGCATGTTTTTAGATGCTTAGGAAGGCATAAGCCTATACTAAAATGAAACTGAGTCTGTGGGGACATGACCAGAAAAGTAAGGGAACATTTTCAAATATTGTTGGGGACTCCCCACAGATGGTGTTGGGCAGTGTTGCCACTGTGCATAGTTAAAATCAGCACATAGTGTACTTGCTCTGTGTAAATAATGATGAGCATAGTGATGGTAGCAAAACATTTCACCATAGTTTGCAGAATTCAAATACAAATCCTCATTTTCAAATACCATTTAGGATTCCAATTCAGATGACATGTTTGAAACAGTCGCAACATCCCATTCATCTGAAACTGAACCTGAAGTTATTATATCGTCCATAGCAATTTTAAAAACATGGAATTTGTAAAGTTTCTGGAGGCTCAAAATGTCATAGGGGACCTTATCCTAAACAATACCATCATGGACAGGAAATGAGGTAATGTTTCCAAGGGATAAGTCTCTTCGGACCTTATGTGAGAAAGAATGGGGCGTAAGTACCTCAGCTACCAGTTCTGGAGAAGAACATTCTTAGAGATAGTGTCCATTGAACAGCAGAAAAAAACACTGTAACAAATAGAATCCAGATAAAAGGAAAAACAATGAAACAAATCCAAAGGTAGGACCACAGAGGAATCAAATAAGTTTTTTCAACCAAAACCATAGCGCATGTGCACCATGCAAGGAGTTATGTGAAGAATCTGAATGAAAAATGATTAATGTTGGAAAAGTAACCAGAAGCAGTCTGCAAAACCAAGGACCTCATTGGGCAAAGGAGAGCAGGTTGGTCCCTCCAAAGGCAGTTGATAATATATAACATTGTTGCCGGGAGCAGCAATAGAAAACTGTAAACCCATATCAGAGACCTATCCTGTGTTGGTTTAGTAACAGGCACGAGTGCAAGTTTAGCATCAGAAGACCCCAGCCAGGGAGTAGTTAAATTAGGACTGCTTAATGCATGTAGAGGGGTCTCTTGCAGGGTAAGGAGAGGAGATATGGAACTATCCAGATACCCTCGTGGCCTACTGTGGAGAACCGGCCACGAGGTGCAACTTGATTAAAACAATGTAAACTTGTCTTTTCTGTTTGCAACTAGCGGGCAGTGGCAAAATCACAATTAGAGTACCTTGAACAGCAAGGACACGCACCGGTGCATGATAGGATGAGCCACATTCTTTTTGGTCTGTAATCTTCTCCTGGACCAGATCTCCAATTTTAGGAATCCAGCCAGAAGTCACTGGTTGCTCCTTCACTTTGTCAGAGGCTGAACGTTTAGAATTCACATTCGAGCACTCATTTCTGAAGTCTTGTAATTCCTGTAAGACAGCGAAACATTCATTGATGTCAAAGTCCTAGGGTTATCAAGATCTGTAACATACTTCTGGACCCAAAAAAGGACCTAATGGGGGGCCGACCACCCAAAGATCTTATAGGCAGATTATTTAAAGCTCTCTGTACTCCATACAGGTGATGATCCAACTATGACCTGAACTAATACTCTAGCTGTTAAGGACTGCTTTAAGTCATGGTTCTTTTGCTGTACTATTTAATTTCCCTCAGGATGATGGGGATAGGAATTATGCACAGCAACACCAAGGGTGCCCATGGTATTCTGGTAAGCCTTAGAAGCAAAGGGTAGCCCCTGGTCCGAGTGGAATGCTGCTACTGCATATGTACAGAGAAATACCTGCTAATCTTTAATAATAGTTCGAGCATCAGCCAATTGCTGTGCCTGCACCCATAGACATCAAGAACATGAATCAACAGCCAATAAAATAAATGTAAACGCACCATCCAAATGGAGCGGTCCACAATGATCCAAATAGACACATTGTAGTGGTTTATTAAAAACTAGAAGGGGTGTCTACGGTGGGTGGACAATGGTGGAACCTATAATTTCGTGACAAATGTCACAACAAAGGACGTATTTTTTAGTCTGTTTATAAAGACCTTGCCACCAATATCGTCCTGTAACAAGGAAACTGTAGCTGCCACACTAGCATGCGCAGACACTAATCCTTCATGTGCAGCAATTATTAGCTCTAACCTGCAACCTTGGTTGGGTATCACTCAATCACACACCCCAGGAATGCGAGCAAAAGGAATGTTTTGGGCACTTAACAGATAGGAGTATTCAGCTGGATAGGTTTTAGGTTGGGGCATGCCAGTAGTCGAAGCAGTGACTGCAACTATAATGTCATCTATTCCCATATGTGAACAAGTAATCTCAGCTACTAAAACTGTCTCAACTGCCACTTTGGCAGCTTCACCAGCCAATGAATTCCCTACAATGTGTACACCAACATGTTGATGACTCAATGTGTGAATGGCATGAGCCCATGGTAAAGCATCTTTAAGAGCTGTCACCTTTGCCAAAAGCAACTTATGCTTGGTAGCGTTACCTTTAGACTCTCTGAAACCATTCAAGCGCCAATTATATAAATTGTTATTAAAGGATTGGATGCAGTAATAGGAATCACACACTATAAGTGTCAGTACATTTTCCTAGGAGACCTCAACTTTCACCTTGAGAAGACCGACAACACCAACACGGCTGACCTCCTAGAAAGTATGGCCACCGCTGAACTCAAGTAACTGGTCACTAACCCCACCCATATCGCAAGACACACTCTCAACCCTATCTTAACAGCCAGCAACAGAGTAAATACACCCACACTGACGAGCTCACCTCTGCGTCCACTTCGCCATCTTGGAATTCCTCAACACCTCCACCGCCAGCGTAACACGGCGCAGCTGGTCCGAGGTATCAGAACAATGCGGGACCAACGCCCTCAACTCCCACCTACCTACCACCACTCAGAACACAGAACAAGCAGTGGACAACTTCACAAACTGGATCACAGCAAGTGCTGATGAGAACGCCCCAAGGAAACCTACCTACCCAAGAAACGAACACGACCCCCCTACTGGTTCACGGAAGAACTAAAAACCCAGAAACGCAACTGCAGACCGACTGAAAGGAGATGGCGTGCCAGTAAGACCTTCAAGGACTGAAAATAAACCCGAAGAAAACTGCCCTAGCCGCCCAAGCCAATGACAGCTCCAAAAACTCCAAGGAACTGTTAAACATAGTCAAGGAATTCGCCACCCCTTCAGCAACAGAAAACAACATCACTCCCTCGCAAGATCTCTTAGCACCATCTACCAAGACTTCACACCCCAAACCCCTGCCGCAGACAGCTTCAACTTCCTCACGCCAACCGATGCCCACCCGCACCAGCTCACCTTGTGGAACCCCCTCACCAAAAAGGAAATGGCTACCATCATGAGATCCGTCCACTCTGGAGCCCCTGCAGACCCTTGCCCCACCACGCTTTTAACCTCGGCAATCAACTCATCAGCAAAAACAGTCGCCAAGGTCCTCAACTCTTCGATCACCACAGCCCACTTCCCCCACAATTGGAAACATGTTGATGTAAAGCCTTTGCTGAAGAAGCCATCTGCGTACCCAGGAGAACTTAAGAACTACTGTCCCATCTCTCTGCTCCCCTTCCCAGCCAAGGTAATCGAGAAGGCAATCAACATCTAGCTCATCAGACATCTGGAGAACCACAACCTTTTGGACCCCTCCAAATAATGCTTCAGAGCAAACCACAGCATTGAGAAAAGCTCTAGTCGCAGCCACAGATGACATCCGAATGCTGCTAGACCAGGGAGAAACAGAGGCCCTTATCCTCCTTGACCTCTCAGCAGCATTCAACACTGTATCCCAACACACATTGATCAACAAGCTCAATCAAATTGGAATCCAAGGAGCAGCACTAGAGTGGATCGCATCATACCTCACAGGAAGAACACAGAAAATTATCCTCCCTCCCTACTCCTCGCTTCCTAAGAACATCTGCGGGGAACCTAAAGGCTCATCCCTCTGGCCAACCCTCTTTACCACATACATGGCTCCTCTGACCAACATCGTCAAAAGCCACGGAATCAACAACATCTCCTATGTTGACGGCACCCAACTCATCCTCTCTCTGACTAACAGTTCAAGAACCATCAAAGACAAGTTCCAAAGATGCATGAAAGATGTTGCTGACTGGATGAACATCAACTGACTCAAACTCATCTTTGGGAAAGGCAAGGACACACACTGGAACAACGAAGGTGGCTCCCAGAGCTTGGCCCCACCCCAATACCCACCGAACAAGCCCGCAACCTAAGCATCATCCACGACAGCCAGCTATCCATGAAGGAGCAAGTCAGTGCTGTCTCCATCGCCTGCTTCCTCACGCTCCGTGTGCTCTGTAAGGTGCTTGGATGGCCCCGGACCAACAGCAGGCGAACGGTCATGCAAGCTCTCATCACCAGCAGACTCGACTACGGCAACTCCCTCTACGTAGGTATAACAGCCCAACTCATGAAGATGCTCCAGACAATCCAGAACGCAGCAGCCAGGCTCATCCTCGACCTCCCCAGATGGATGCACATGGACGCTCAGGAAACTCCACTGGCTATCAGTCATGAAGCGATGCCAGTACAAGACACTCACCCATGCATACAAGGCATTAGACTTTGAAGGACCTGCACTCCTCAACCAACTTGTGACCTTTCACCAGGAAACTCGGATCCTGATCCCTCGCCCTAGCTGCCACCCGTCGCATCTGCCGGACAAACAGCGGAGACCGTTCCTTCTCCCATTAGGCAGCCTTAGACTTAGAACGACCTCCCCCTGCACGTCAGAGCCTCACCATCGCTCCAGCAATTCAGGAAGAACCTCAAGACATGGATGTTCAACCGATAGGAGAACAGGCAGTTTTTTCAGACAGCAACGCGAGACCCTCATGGGTGATGCAGCTGTGCTCTACAAATCCTGATAGATTGGTTGAATGAGGAATTCTGGATCGGTATTCTGCTTTTCCAGAACCAAAGCTTTTAATTCAGCCAGCTGAGTGGTACAGTCACCCAAGGTTTCTGTGTATGTTTTTGTGCCTGAAGCTCGCCATCTTTCATGACACCCTTCACCGCAGCACATGCTGCTGAGTACTCATGCTTAGTACCATCCGCGGGCTGGGCTGAACTAGCTGTATATATATTATGAAATCATACTGATTTAGAGGCAAAATTTCACTCAACATGGGGTATTTTTGTCCATACTGTTGAAATTCTTGTGTTCTTAGTGTAGTGTCAAAAACATAATCTACATCAGTAGCTGTCAGGGAAGTGGCCCACTGGATGCATTGTGAATGGAAGGCTTTCGGGCTAGGAATGCTTTCCTTGGTGACAGCCTTTAAGGCTAGAATGGGAGAAACCACAATTATGTGTTTCCCCTGTGCCAATGGATGCTACTTAAAGACAGGTGTTTGAACTACAGTCCGAATTTTTTCTTTCGATTCAAAACACATTTCTGCATTGGAATATAAATGCGATTTATATGCAATCGGTACATTTCACCTTCATTAAAGGTGATGTATGTATAGCCAGTGAAACCCACAAGTAGGTGGATCACCAAATTAGTGGTGTTAACACGAGTGTGTAAGTGTTTGGATGCAAGCATGTCTGTTTGCCATGTTCTGAGAATATCAATATGTTCTGTAGCCCAATGTTTGTCTGACAAATAAGGATTAATTAAATTGTACAACTGTTTAACCTGTTGCGCATAATCTTGTATGTATGTTCAGCCAAAGTTTAGAAAGCCTAAAAGTGATTGTGAAGAAGTGTGCTATCCTGCAACCACCAAATACATTAAAAAAGCTACAAAGTGCGGTGCAAGGCTTCTGGCTTCATTTGATAATCTGTATCCTAAAAAAGGACATTAAGAAAAGCAATTTTAGATTTTGGAAAATTAAATTTGTAGCCATGATCAGCGAAACCCAAAATGATATGATCTGCACTGGCCATATGTGCGTTTAAGTCATTATCTGTAAGATAAATGTCATCAACATAGGACAATGCATCAGAACCAATTTTTTGAAGAATTGATGTTACACGAGAGCAAGCAGACCTGAACTGTTTTTACACCCCTGTGGGAGCCGGCAAAATGTTCTCTGGGTCCCTAAAGCAGTAAACGCCATCAAATCTCTGCTTTCAGGTGCTATATTTTGACACAAAAAGCCATTATAATTGTCCAACGCAGTTTCGTATTTTTTATGAACAATGTTGTTCATCAAAGCTGTGCTATGTGAATTTTGTATAGCAAAGGTGTATATATAACTGTTTAAATGTCTATAGTTTAAGACTATGCAATAGGAATAATCGGTTTAGCTACAGGAAATAAAGGATTATTCATAAGAGAACTGCAAGGCTCAATTAAGCCTTGATATTCTAATTGTGATAAAATTTCTCTAACAGGGTGTTTAGTTCAGGTTTAATAGGATATTGTGGTTGCACTTGTGGGTTGGACCTTATTGATTTAATATGATAAGGGAAGTCCTTATCCCATCCTGTTTGATTTTAATATAATGCTGGGGCTTGTGCAAGAGCCCATACTGTGCCATGCGCTTGTTTTACTGCCTCAGGAACAAGACTAGAAAAGGATGATGGTGCATCTTCCCCCTGTGGGACTTTTGTAACGAACTCAGGCGGTCAGTCTACCGCAGCCAAGAGAATGCCATATGCATTTGTCAAATTCTGCCAGAATATTACTTTAATCCTACATGGTATGCCACTTTCAATTTGGATGTCCAAATCCTAAAGTCTATCAGGAGGGCTTAGCTGCTGATCTGGAGTATCAACTTGAATGTATTCATTAGTCGGTCTGGCCACCAGAAACTCTTGAAGAGTCTGGCGAACTATCGTGACCACTGCTGCGCTGTCGAGCAGTGTTTTTGCCCACGTCTTGTTCAGAAGAAGCGTCGTGAGTATTCGTGGCATATTTAGAGAAAATTCCTGTCACTGTCTTCTTTTTAAAGTGTGGTTTTTATTGTGGAAGTTTCTCATCCTTTTTTATGATGAGATCAAAGGAGCGTTGTGAGCCCTTTTTCAGTTTCACGTACACTTCCTGTCTGTGTTCACCTCATCCCACTCTCTCTGAATTTTTTTCTGAAGAGTTCTGAAAGGAACAAGAGGAATGTGTATCAGAATACTGATATCTATTGAGTTGTTTAATTGTATCACCTTTACATATATTATAGCGTTTTCCAGTGGACTTCTCTTGGGGAAATCTACTCCGCGTTTTCTGTTTTTCTATTTTATTATTTTTATCCAAGCATTTTTTAGAAGTCTCGGGTGTCTGCTTGGTGGTATCTGTATCAGATTTTGTTTTTAGTTGTGACTTATCAGGCCTAGTTCCCAAACTATCTCGACCTATGGAAGCGTCGGTCTCAGAAAAAATTCTAGTTAGCTTGTGTTCCTGATCAACAGCGGGAAAAGACATGAGACTTTTTCGTATCGCCAAAGATGTTGCCTTTCCTTTTGTGTTACTTAAAATCAATGAGGATACTGTGGAAAAATTGCCAATTAATTTCAGTCCCAAATCCAGCGCAAAGGCCGCCTCATATTCATTGTGAATTTGCTTAAGCACTTCAGCTAAAACAGCAATTAATGGGGTACCATGTGCCATATGGCAGCAAAGACCGTACCCCATGTGGCACAGTCTTCAACTGGGGGAACTTTACCAAGAGAAGACTCATAGTGAGAATTCTAACTTTAACTTGGGGTCCCTTATGAGGAAACTCTGCTTCAAGCTGATTTGTTTTTTGTGCAACCCAAAATGGAATTCCTTCCCATTTGGTGGGTATTTTACCCATAATATAATTAATAGTTGCTGGACAAATTGCAGGCACAGCTAACTGTGGCTGCCCAGCTTGAACAGCCCTTGCTGGGGCAGTAATTATTGTACACATAACAAACTGCATTAGACGTCTATATAGTTTAACTAACTAAGTGTAGTGACCAAGCAGATCACGATTATTTAATGCACATGCATTTGGATATGGTGTGTAGATGGCTAAGACTGGCCAGGTTATCCCGTCATTACTGAGAGGACCCAATATTACATGTTGGAGTGTGTGTGGGAGGACACCTTGGAACCAATTCTGATGTTGCTTGTATGTTAATGGTATTTCTAAGTATTCATAAGGTCTCGATGTAGCTGGAACTGCTGCCTCAGCGTATGTATGAAATGTTCAAGTATAGGCGTCTACTGCAGGAAACTGAACCCAGGAATAAAAAACTCGGCATTCATAAGCTTTGTGTGTCCCAACCATGTAGGTAAAGTCTCCCCCACTATTGGCATGTCCAAGTAAATGTGTAGTAACAGCCTGCCTACAAATAACAGGAATATTAACTGGTAGCGCTATTTTTAATGAATGGATTCCAGAGAAAGGAAACACTATAGTGGGGAAATCCTTTTAAAAGTTCAAGCCTGAACAACCTACAGCCATAAATAGGTGCTTCCTATTAAGCTGAGGAGGATGAATCCTTTTCACCATGGACGTCTAGAAGTAGAGGTGAAAAAGAGCCTTGGGCACATGCAAGAAAACTACTCAGGAGACCAATTAAACAGGTACCTGACCTAGAACGTTGGTGGCGCCATGTAACAAGGTTCCTACAAATCTAGCAGGAATTTGTATTAGACCAACACAAACTTCACAATATAGAGACTTAGTCCACATATATCATTAGTAAGTGTTGGTGTGTTTCGGCTAGCTCACACTACCACATCTAACCCCTAAACTGACCAGGGTAACAGATGTTATTGGCAACCTCTAACATGACTCTCTGATTCCCAAGGAATCTGTGGAAACAGATCTAACCCTTTTGTTTGGTCACTCTTGCATGCCTAAGGTAAACACAAAGAAAGATACAAAATAAACATTTATTTAAATCTTATTCTTGCTAAGAAAGCATGAGCTGCAATTATTAGAAAGATGAGACATGTTACTGTAATCAGCATTGTTAGAATGATAAACAATCTGAACAATTCAATCATGTTAATTGTTACTCATATTTGCATACTCCTCTCTGTATCTAATACTATACTAAAGAGAGCATAGCAGGACTACCCTCTGCCAGATCAATTGGGGTAGTCTAATCCCCATACCTTTGTCTTAGGTGTCAGGAAGCCTGTGTGAGGGTATAGGTTATCTTCCTTATCAGGAAAGAGGTCGGGGTCAGCTGGGCTGAATCTCAGTCACAGTGGTTCCATGATAATCCCAGCGGGGAAGTGCTCCTCCCACTGAGCCTTATCATGGAAGCTGTTCATATAACAAATTATTGTTCTATCGCACTGTGGCAGAGGTGCAGAGCAGCTCCTTTGGTTTCGTCTAGGTAAATTAAGGTGTCTTCTAACAAGCATAGGAAGAAAGGAAAACAATTGCATCATGTTCTAGATGTTTGACCCTGAAACTAACTGTACAGACTACAGGGCTTCAATGCCTATCAGAATGGCACATACAGCACATTCATACATTATCAGGAAAGTGTGTGAAAAGTTACCACGAGAAAGAGATGTAAATTTTAAAAAGGCAAGTCTTAAAGGGAAACTAAACTTGAGCCATGTAACACTCTTTCCTAGATTTTGGTGAGACTAACTCTGAGGCTGCTGGACTTCATGGCCTCCTGCATCCTGCTTGTGACACATGCCCACAGGCATATGCAGCATCAGGGGGATCTCTCTGACATGGTCCAGATCTCGGCAGGAACTGCAAAAGATCTGCAGTGGTGGTTAACGAACCACAAGTGGGTCAGGGGCAGACCCCTCCCCATTCCCAAACCAGTTCTGATAGTAGTGACAGATACATCACTTCTGGGATGGGGCAGCCATCTGGAAGAGGAAGACATCAGAGGCCTCTTATCTCCAGCAGGATACAGACTCCACATCATCCTACAGGAGCTCCAGCGATCCGGCAGGCATTAAAAGCCTTTCTTCCCTTCATCAAGGGAAGGCTAGTGCAGGTGTTCACAGACACCACCACCATGTGGTACTGTAACAAACAGGGCGTGGTGAGGTTGTGGACCCTCTGTCAAGAGGCCCTGCGTCTCCGGACGTGGTTGGAACGTCGGGGCATTTCCCTGGTTGTTCAACAATTGGCAGGCTCTCTGGACGCCAGGGCGGTCAAACTCAGCCGAAGATGCCTAGCGGATCATGAGTGGGGTCTCCATCCAGAGGTGGTGCTAGGTCTCTTTCAGCAGTGGGGAGAGCTTTGGTTAGGTCTGTTCGCCACCACTGAGAATGCGCAATGTCAGTGGTTTTGCGCGCTGGAGTTTCTAAGGTGGCTTTCGCTCAGAGTAGAGCTCACGCTTCCTCTATGCCTTTCTGCCCATACCACTGCTGCCCAGGTTCTCAAGAAGATCAGGAACGACTGGGCCCACGTCATCCTTGTGTCCCCGGACTGGCCTCTGAGAGTTTGGTATCCCGAGCTGTTGAGCATGGCCGTCAGCCCTCCGATGAGGCTGTCCCTTCAGGAGGATCTTCTGTCTCAGGGGCAGGGTAGGGTTTTCCACCCAAACCTGTCAGTGCTCCACCTTAATGCATGGAGATTGAGCGGCAACAGTTGATGACTTTTGACCTTCCCCCCAAAGTCTGCACTGTTGTTTAGGCAGCCAGGCGTCCCTCCACCAAGACTGTATACACCTGCCATTGGTGCACGTTTGTGGCGTGGTGTGCAGAGAAACAGGTTGAGCCTCTTTCTGCCCCCTTCTCTCAGGTCCTTCTCTTTATCCCTAATTTTACACAGCAGGGTTGTGCCCTGGGCACCGTAAAGGACTATATCTGCCATCTCAGCCTTTCTGCGGTTGGCTGATCAGCCATCCCTCTTCAAATCCCCTGTTGTAAATAGGTTCTTGAAAGGTTTGCAACATATGTTTCCACCTTCACCCTACATCATGCCTCAGTGGGACCTTAATCTGGTCTTAACTTTTCTGATGTGCGCTTCCTTTGAGCCATTGCACAATTGTCATCTCAGGCTCCTTACCATCAAGACGTCCTTCCTGGTGGCAATAACATCTGCTCGAAGAGTCAGTGAGCTTCAGGCTTTGTCATCCAGGCCTCCGTACCTGAACATCTACCCAGACAAGTTGGTTCTTTGCATTAGAGCTTGTTTCTGCAGAAAGTTGTCACTCACTTTCATGTAGGCTAGTCTATCAACCTGCCTACTTTTTACACTCTGCCACATCCCTCCAAGGAAGAGGAGCACCTTCACCGAATGGACCCAAAAGAACATTGTCATTCTACCTTGACTGCACGAACGAGTTCCGGGTAGACCAACTCTTCATGGGGTATGTCGGAGCAAAGAAGGGAAAATCTGTGCAAAAATGAACCATCTCCAGATGGATCATGCTCTTCATTAAAATCTGCTATGCACTGGCCAAGAAGCAACCCCCTGAATGCTTGTCTGCTCTTTCCACTAGAGCCAAGGCTGTGATCACTGTGCTAGTGCATGGAGTCCCAGTCCTGGACATCTGCCAGGCAGCAACATGGTCCTTGCAGCACATGTTCACAAAACAATATTTCAAATAAAAGAGAGGGACCCAGTACACGAAGGAAGTGGACGGAGGCATATACCCCGATCCCGCTATTGTGTCGATGAGAAGCGCTGAGGTAACTCGATGGAAGTGGCTTGAGTACTCTTGAAGCACATCATTGTGATACATTTGGATTTGTAAATAATAAAAAATAATAAAAGAGGACTTTGAAAAAACTTCTGGATGGGCCATAGTTGCTGGAAGACTTAAATTGCCTACTAGTGGAGGTCTGGGCTACCAGTTGCTCCTATGTGGAGCTTTTGAGACAGAAAGGTTTCGTTAGCAGTAACGCAGGGCAGACACTTAAGTTCGAACAAGCTACGTGGTGTACCCATAAGAACATTGCGAAACGTTATGGTCAGTTTATGGAAGCTTTGTGACCCCTGTTTAACCTGTTCAAGATCTTTTGAGTTAAGGAACGGGTTGTGATGGTGGGAATATACACTTTTTCCTGATGAAGGTGTTGGTCGAAAGATTGTGACCTACCGAAACGCGTCGATGCTCATTTAAAGTTGTGCTGTGTAACTGTATGGACATTTTTGCGGTTAAGAAAAAACAAAAAATATATATGCACGATTGTGTACTCTTTTCCGCTGTATGATTTTGATCCACTTTAGTGCCAGCCATACTTTCTTTCTTTTTAGGAACTATCTTTTTCCTATCTCGTTTTTTTCCCCCTTCTTTCTCTTTTCTTTTTTATATTTTAATTGAATTATTGCTGCTAACTGTGTTTATTGCGTTTTTGCACACTTTTTAACTTATCTGTTGATTTTAATGAAATAATGGCGTATATTATGATATGAAGATCTTTTTATACTTGTATTGAATAAAAATTTTTAACTTTTTGAACTGGTGGCTCCTATTGATATTTCTTGCGTGCACTGCCAGGACACTGGTACCCTAAGAGATCCTTTTATTGAAGTTTGTTGGTATGTGTATGAGTTGATTTAGAATATTCTCGAAGGAAGACTTTCTTTTGTGACGCAAAACAATATTACCTGGACAGCCAGGTCCGTCGGGATGAGCACTTTGCCCGTTCGGTCTTGCAGAACTTTTTGGTGCAAAATTGTTTCGCAGACCCACCTCCAGGGAGGTATTGCTTGGGTATCTATTCTAATGTAAGGAGTTTGTGGCTAGAAGGCTCTGTCAGATGAACAAGTTACTTACCTTCGGTAACGCCTTATCTGGTAGAGACTCTGTCTGGCCGCAGTTTCCTTACCGACCCTGCCATCCTCCCCACTCTGCAATCAGATTTCTAGGGACAGAGCTTTCCTTTTTCATGGCCCTAGTTTTCCACACCAGTGGTCAGTGTTCTTTGTGGCTCTGCACTCCTAGCGTGGAAAGTCATGAAAAGAAAATGACAGCGCACTGGGTGGCGCCAATATAGGCACTGCACACATCAGAACTGGCAGAAATGATGCCACGGGGAGCCAAACGACACCACCTACCAGTGCGCAGGGATACTGCTCACAACAAATGTCTTGATCAAGTCTGATACCTGGGGGTATTCTAAGGTGAGGAATCTACGGCTAGATAGAAACTCTACCAAATAAGGCATTACCAAAGGTAAGTAACGTGTTCTTCATGTACTTGTACTTCATGCAAAAAGCTATAGCTTCCAACATAACAAATGTTGATAACTTCACGGTCCTTGGAGATCTTAATCTCCATATGGATATCGTCAAAGATGCTATAGCAAGGTCCTTTCTAGAGATATTTATTTATTTAAGAAATTTATAGAGCGCGCAGCTACCCCTAAGGGTCTCCCGGCGCTAGAGGCAGACAGTAGCAAGGGACACAGCGAAGTATCAGGGCAATGGCTCAGTCAGGGCAGTTGAAGAGCATGGTTTTTAGGTTCCTACGGAAGGTGAGCAGTGAGTCACAGTTACTGAGAGCTACCGGAAGAGAATTCCAGAGTTTAGGTCCTAAGACGGAGAAAGAGCGCCCCTTAATACGGGCTCTACAAAACCTGGGTGTGTTAAACAGAGTGAGGTTAGCTGATCTCAGTGATCGGGAAGGGACATACGGGGATACCAGATCTTGGATGTAAGAAGGGCGAGGCCATGTCTAGTACGAAACATATAACATAAGGCCTTGAATTTAATTTGTTTGTCAACCTTCAGCCAGTGCAATTTGTGGAGCAGGGGAGAGACGGAAGCATATCTTGGCAGCCGGAAAAGAAGGCGGGCGGCCACATTCTGGATGATCTGCAAGCGATGAATCAAAGCTTTATCAGCACCCAGATATAAGACATTCCCATAGTCCAATCTAGACGTTACCAAGGCCTGCAGCACTGTTCTCTGGGAGCTTAGAGGGATCTGTCAAAGGATTTTCTTGAGCCATTTCATAATGGAAAAGCAAGAGGCTGTGAGTTTGGAAACCTGTGGTTTCAGGGAGAGATTCTTATCAATAATGAAACCGAGGTTCTTAACCTTATCAGCCAGCACAGGTAGAGGCCCCAGTAAGACGGGTCAGTGGTTAACTCCCCAAAGTTCGGGGTTACTTCCCAGGATCAGGACTTCCGTTTTATTGCCATTGAGTTTAAGGGCATTTCTGTTCATCCAGAGGGCGACGTTGAGCAGGCCTTGCCTAAGAGGAGAAGGATCTTTATTTTGAGCATCTGATAGTGAGAAAATAGTCTGAGAGTCATCCGCGTACGAGAAGACGGTGAGTGAAGACTCTTCAATCGTTTCCATCAAGAGGCGAAGATACATTTTAAAAAGCAGGGGGCTCAGTATAGATCCCTGAGGAACCCCGAGGTCAATGTTAGGGTCATAGAGGTGTTGTTTGCTAATGAGACCTGAAATGTTCGATCTTTCAAAAAAGAAGATAACCACTGCAAGGCAATGCCAGAGATACCTAAGGCCTCCAATCTATCCAAAAGAATGGAATGTGAGACCGTATCGAAAGCCGCACTTAAATCCAGGGGGATAAGGGCGGCTGTCCCACCAGAGTCAAGTTCTTGCTTCAGGAGTTCTGTAACTCCACGTAGGGCGGATTTGGTGCTGTGGCCAGCCCTAAACCCGGACTGGGATGGATGCAGCGGGTTGTGAGCAGTAACAAAGGACGAGAGGTGAGTGTTAACATGTTTTTCCAGAATTTTGGAGAAAACAGAGAGAAGCGAAATAGGCCTAAAGTTTGACCAGCATTGCGGGTCAAATTCATTCTTCTTGAGCAGAGGGAGTACCAAAGCATGCTTCCAATTCTGAGGTACCTCACCTGTGATCAAGGAGGAATTAAGGCGATCCAGAACTACTGTGAGGGCAGCCTCCTCTAACAATCGAAGTTTTGATGGTGGGAGGGGATCAAGTGGGGAGCCAGATTTGATGGTAGCCAATGAAGTTTGCAATAGTGCAAGATCCAAAAGGGGCCAGGCATCGATTACCAAGGGCTTGTCAGACTTGACTGTGGGCTGACCGTCCACTGGATGTGGGACCAGTGGCCCAAGTGGTTGGGTGTCCGCAGTTGACGGTATCACTAACATAGAAGCGTCTGCTTCTAATTGGCGATGAATTAGCTCGACTTTTTTTCAAGAAAAGAGAGGCAAGTTTGTCACACTGTTATTGAGAAAGAGAGGGGGGGGTGAACGTGCTATCTGCGGACAGATCATTTACTACCTTAAATAGAGTTTTTTGACAATTTTGGGAGTTGGTAATCAATTCTATATAGTAGACTGCCCGTGCAGATTTGCAAGAGTCATTATATTTTTCCAATGCTGCTACATATTCAGCCTTGGCCATTGGTGCATAATGCTTCCTCCAAACCCTTTCGAGGGATTAACAACCCTTTTTTTCTGAGCGAAGGCTATCATTAAACCAGGGTGCCGGAGGACGCAATCTGCCTTGAGTGTTAGATGATCGAGGCAGAATTGAGTCCGTGGCTCTTTCAAGCTAGTGATGTACAGCGATTTTATCGTGTGGAAACCAGGGCAGGGATGGTATGTAATAGTAGTTTGTTTAGTTCCATCATGTCCAATTCAGCCCAATGCCTGTTAGTAGTTTGACGTATCGACTAAGGAAAGAACGAGAAATGTACTGTAATATTAAAAGGTACTGCATAATGATCAGTCCAACAAAGTTGGAGTGGGGGTCGACAGCGAAGGAAGAGAGGTTAGAGAAAATGGGGTCCAAGAGATGGCCCACAGTGTGGGTGGCTACAGAATTCAGAAGCGAAAGATTAAGCGATCCCAAATCCTCTCTGAGGGTTAAAGATAGCTTATTTTTGGGGTCCTCAAAATGCAAAATAATGTCTCCAAGCAAAGTAAAATTAGCTGCCTGTAGGATGTGTGACGCCAAATAATCTGGTAAAACAGCACACCAAATACTAGGCGGTCCTGGGTAACGGTAAATAAGGGCCCCAGAAAGTGTGAATTTAGGTGAAACAAGGAGAGAGAAATGAAGAGCCTCGCAATTAGGGATTTGAAGGTCTTTAATATTATAATTGACCTGATTCTATTGAACACTTCTGTTATGACAGCCACTCCAGTAGAGGTTACCTGGTCAGATCATATTCTAATGCCATTTGCCTGGCTTCTCCCCAGACGTCCGGAGAAGAAACTTGCGAGTAGTACTTCTCTTGTTAAGTGTTTGGCATAAAGCGCTGATTTACGATCTTCAGATGCTAGAAGTTTCCAGACCTCCCCTTTCAGGAAGCACCAATAAGGATGCCATAGCAGTAAACCAATTGCTGTCTACGGCCGCACACACTGCGTCCACTTTTAAAGTTAAAGGGGGACAGAGGCATACACCATCTGCACCATGGTTTTCTCCTGAACTCTCCACTGAAAGCACTGCAAAAGATTAGAAAGAGTATGGAGGCAACAGTATCGGGACACGGATGAAACGGCCTGTAAACTAGCCTTAAGAAAATATCACTATATCAAAGTGGCACGTAGTGTCTTCTATACTCAGAAGATAAGTGATGGTAATGATAGTTTAAAGGAGATTTTTAAAACTGTTTCTTATTTTATGGACCCTAAATGATCTCCGACCCTCGAAGCTAATTCAACCTTATACCAAAAGTTAAGGGATTTTTTTAAAGAAACAATTGTCAAAATACAGTCTAATCTAGCAGCCCCAATTACGGATGTTCCTGGAGAGGCATCCTCCTTGACTATGGCTCCCTTTCCAAAAAATATGCTTCTAAAATGTGTACCCCCAGAAAAAGCGCGGTTAATAGCATGTTTTATGAGATGTAAATCAGGCTCACCATTAGACCCGTGCCCTCCCTATGTTCTGAGAGACAGAACAGTAAGAGTATTTGTCCAACTTACCTCACGCGGTTCTGCTCCTCCCTGCAGTCGGGTGCTGTCCCTGATAAGTGGAAAAGAGCCAGTGTTATTCCACTCCTGAAAAAGCCTACTGCTGATAGTTCGGTCCTCTCAAATTTTAGACTGATTTCCCTCCTTGCGGCAGACTCTTTTCTTTTAACTTTGCATTTGCACTTTGTTCCTCATTGAAGTGTTCACACTTCCACCTCGGCCGTTGCACAGCGCTGATTGGTTGGTCTTGGCCAATCAGACGCTAGCTTGGGAGGAGCCAGTTGTGCCCCCAGGCTATTTAATGCACACCGTAGCGTGGACGCCCACTGGCGCGCCAAAGGCAAGCCCGTTTGTGCCCGTCCGCGCCACGACGCAACCAGGCGCCAGGCACGCTGCCTGTTTCAATAGCCATAAGACAACGTAGTCTCATGGGGAGCTCCTTTCTATAGGGACCCAGTCTAACCCATGTTCTAAACACACCTGGGTTCCACTGGAGAGTTCTCCTCATTGCAAACACTGTGGGTTCAAGTTGAGGGAGGGTGGGTGAATCTCGATACCATCACCCCACATCTCGGATTTCAAACTCCTCAGTCTGAACTGCCGGTCCCTGGTCAAACATTATGCTGAAGTCTTTGACTTGCTATATGAAGAGTTACCTTAAACAGTAACCTCACAGTGGCAGGTTTGTTAATTTACCATCCACCGGGTCTGGCTAAACCATTCAGAGAAGCACTGGTAAACCTGGTTACCATATTGGCTAGTAAATACGCCAATTTCAACATCCTGGGGGATCTTAATCTGCATTTGGAAGACTGTCACAATAGGGAGAGTACCAACTTTTTAGCGGACCTGGCAGCATGCCAGCTGCTACAATGCATTTCTGGTTCTACGCATCTGGCAGGGCATCTGTTAGATCCGTTTTTTTCCAACCTACCTTCATTGAAGGTCTTCCCCACCTCCCCGATGGCCTGGACGGACCACTTCTTTATCACTATGTCGTTACGCTGGCAAGGCAAGCCACATCCGTCTCACCCCCTTCCCATTGTGAAACAACCATGGCACAAACTAGATGAGAACCATTTTATTGACCTTTTGCTAGCACAGAAGCCACAGCTGCCTCCCAACATTGAGGCAGCGAATGATCTTTTTCAAGACTGGCTTACACATGCCCTCGATAGCTGTATCCCTGCGAAGCTTACCTACAGACCAATCCTTGATTTAATGAGTCCCTGTCCATCATGAAGAAAAAATGTAACCAGTTAGAATGCACTTGGAGACGCTCTTATGATCCAGAGGCAAAAATACAGTACTGTGCATCAATTAAAGATTATCACTGGCAAATACGCAAGTCCCTTCTTAAAGACTTGAAGAAGCCCAACTCGGGAGATAAATCTCCCATCACTTCAGACATCCAGTGCGATGAGTTGGCTATCTACTTCATTAACACGTTAGAGAATATTTACAACGATGAGTAGTAAAGCAAAGGACAATGAAAGGTCGAAGGACATTGTGAACTGTAAGGAAGGGATTAGCCCTTTGGTTCCCTCATTGCGCTCTTTCCCTTTACTATCCCAGTCAGAGACGGAGATATTATGCAATAAAATTAAATCTGGTTCTCCAGCAGACCCTATGAAATCTGATCAAATTGGTAAATTTCAAAAATACCTCCTTCCGACATGTGGTGAACTGATTAATCTATCATTGGCTACGGCAATAGTACCGGCCGCATGGAAGCATGTCAAAGTTGCGCCACTGCTGAAGAAACCTTCTTTGGATGCATCCAGACCAGAAATCTACCGCCCCATTTCTCTTCTCCTGTTTTTGGCTAAAGCAACTGAATCGTATGTCAATTCCATCCTGACAAAATATATAGAGGCTAATGAAATATTGGATTCCTCTCAGAATGGCTTCAGACCACTCCATAGCACCGAATCCGCCTTATTGGCGGTTACAGAACATCTACGGAGCTCGTTAGATGAGGGATTTTCCGCAGCCTTAATTCTTCTCGATCTAAGTGCTGTGTTCAATACGGTATCTCATGAGATCCTGCTACGATGTTTGCAGGAGATAGGGATTGGCGGCGCTGTATTTGCCTGGATCGCATCATTTTTGAATGGCAGATCATTTCAGGTTACTGCACCCCCTTATTGCTCTCAGGAGTTCGATGTCCATCATGGTG
This sequence comes from Calotriton arnoldi, assembly GCA_963921515.1. NCBI lineage: Eukaryota > Metazoa > Chordata > Amphibia > Caudata > Salamandridae > Calotriton > Calotriton arnoldi. The sequence continues at coordinate 2,319,598 of CAWUFW010002187.1, forward strand.
TTCCACAGGGATTAACACTGAGTCCCACGCTCTATGATATTTACATCCAACCTCTTGCGGTGGTGGAGAAAAGCAGAGGACTGTCATTAGTATCCTATGCAGATGACACTCAGCTGGTTATTTAATTTTCCAACAAATCCAACTACAATCTTATTAAATTTCGGGATGACATGTTGGCTATAGCGGAATGGATGTCAGCCAACTGTCTACAGCTCAATGCCGGCAAAACCGAAATCTTGTTGTTGGGAAGAGACAGACATCTATGGACAGGCCAGTGGTGGCCGGACGCAATGGGGTTCGCTCCCCCGCCTAAGGAGGCGGTAAAAAACCTAGGCGTATGGGTTGATAACACATTGACCCTTGAGGCCCAAACTAAAGCGGTGGCAGGGGCTTGCTTTGGGCTCATATGCGGTCTTAAGCCTTTGTTAGGTTTTTTTGACCAACAGACACGTCAGATCATAATGCAAGCCACGATCCTGTCCAGATTAGATTACTGCAACTTCTTGTATCTAGGTGCTAACAAATCTGGGCTACACCGTTTGCAGAGGGTGCAAAATGCGGCAGCACGTACTCTCTTTGCGCTTCCTAAGTCTTGCTCAGTATCAAAACTCATCCCCAAATTACACTGGTTGCCTGTGGTTAAGAAAATCCATTTCAAGACCCCATACATCACCCACAAAATTTTCTTTCGCCAAGCACCCCATATTATATCAGATCTGATCTCACCTTATCCACCACGCCGCACGCTGCATTCCACGGAGTTGCATCTGGCTTGCATCCCTCGAGTACAAAGAGCTAGGGCTGTGGGACAGTCCTTTAAAGCACTGGCACCAGCCCTCTGGAACTCCTTACCTGTGACCATCAGGAGCATACAGAATCATGCAGCTTTTAGAAGAGCCATAAACACCTGGCTTTTCCAGGTGCCTCTCACTTTTCTCCACCTTGCAATGCTATTTCTGGTTTAGCGCTGGACGTCCCGTGGCTGGGGCAGCTACGCGCTGTATAAATTTAATTAACATAACATAACATAACTCTAAAATATTCGAATCGGTTGTCAATTAACAACTATCAGAGTTTATTAAAACCAAAATTTATTTTCTACCCTTCGCAGTCCGGTTTTTGGGTACATCATAGTACTGAGACGGCCCTGTTATAGATAACTGATTCCATCAAGCTGACACTGGATCCGGGCCAGAACGCTGCCTTAATAATATAAGATCTCTCTGCAGTGTACAACACCATCTGTCTCGATACTTTAATCCAACGTCTAGCAAACTGTGGACTGGGTGGAGAAGCCTTGAAATGGCTTAGCTCATTTTTGGCTGACAGAGAACAGTCAGTATGGATGAAACCATACTTTTCCAGTGCAAAAACCCTCAATTACGGAGTTCCTCAAAGGTCAGCATTAAGCCCTATGCTGTTTAATGTGTACATGTTCCTGCTGGCTTTTCTGGTGAAGCCATACAGCATTAAGACTATTTCTTATGGTGACGATACCCAGATTCTGTTTTCCTACGAGGGGGGCCTTGGATACAGCAAGGGAATCTTTCTCAGCTTATATGAGGACAGACATCAGCTGGTTGAAAGTAAATCACTTACAGTGCAATCTGAACAAGACAGAAATCCTTCATTTCGGGTTCCATCTGTCCCCTGGTTGGTTGGGTTGCTGGCCTGGAGATGGTCCTCGGATACAGGATCTGCTAGAAATCTAGAGGTTGTAATTGATGTTTGGCTTTCCTTTAAGGACCATATTTCTTCTGTGGTAAAAGAGGGCTTTTGGATAATGAAGCCTTTATAAACATTCCTGCCTATTTTACCTTGGGAAGCTCAAAACCTATCATACAAGCATCCATCCTATGTAGATTGGATTACACCAGTACTCAAGTCAAGTCAAGAATAACTTTATTTCGGTTCAGAGAACCATTAAAAGTATCACAAATTCTGAAAATAAAATACAAAACATACAAGATTCACAAGAAAAGTTAAAAAAAGCACTTTATAAAACTACAGCTATAGGTCAGCTTCAGCAACAAACTGGTACCCTAATAATCTTTGTACAAGTTTACTCATAGTGCTTTCTAATCGCAATAGAGCCTCTTATGTAATTAGCTACTGCAATGCAGATATCAGCAGTAGCCAATGACTGTAAAAAATTAAAACTGTCAATATACGAACAAGGGCGAATGTTCCTTAATAGAGGCAGCAGGAATCTAGTTCTCTCCGATTTATACGATGTGCAAAATAGTACAAAGTGCATAGTGCTTTGGCTGGAGGAATTGTCACACGGACAGGGCATGAGCCTGGCTGACCACCCTCCTTGGCATGGAAATGCGAGCAAAAACTGCACAGTGCATGCACGAATCTTTGTTAGATAAAATCAAAACTGAGACTTAATAGAGAAAGTTAAATAAGAGGGGCAGGAAACAAGCAGGGCTCTCCCATATCGCCATGTTGGTGATAAATACGCCTGTTACCCCTGGTGCCTCTTTGATAATAATTTTAGCCTTTGAGGGAATTCTTTCAGGGTTTTCAAAAAAGTGTTCTAGACCTATCTCATGGTATTTTCTCCTCAGATAATGGAGCCAGGGAATCTTTAAAACATTGTCTGATTTTAGGCAGTCTTTTATAATATCATGTGAAAACATTAAGGGGCCGATTCCGATTCGGGCCGGAAATCTCTCCGACCGAGCCGGACTCGGAGAGAATTCCGACCGAATCGGACCCTAGCAGTCCGACCGAACGAGTACGATGCGCACGTATGCTATCGGACTCGGTTCGGTCGGACTCCCATTGAAGTCAATGGGAGCCAGTCGTATGACGCGTACACGGGCTCCCATTGACTCAATGGGCACGCACCGAACAAGGGCGCCCCCTACAGCGTGTTCGCGTCGATGCGGGTCGCACTGTACATGCACGTGTAGGGGACCCATGGCTCCCCCTGTGTGCGACTCGCGTGCCTACGCTTCCAGGGGGTCCGACACGGACCCCCAAAGTGCGGCTCCAACAGCTCCTTGGAGCCGGACTGCGCGAGTCGGTCGGAGCGGTCGCGATGCGCATCGTACTCACCCGGCCGGGGAACGTCTCCATTGCGCGGTGCGAGTCGTCCCCGTGCGAGTCGGTCGGAGCGGTCGGGTCCTGCGAACGAGTCGGTCGGAGATTTCGCGAGCGCACGCATCGTACTCGCTCGCCCGGACGCACGTACGATTCGGTCGGGAAATAGGGCTCCGAATCGGATCCGGTAAAGCCGAATCCGATTCGGAGCCCTACCGGCCGAGATCGGAATCGGCCCCTAAGTCGTCCGAAATCCAAATCTTGGCCCATAGGAACAAGGGGCACTGCCTATTCGGTCTTCTGTAAATTCTAAGCCTGATTCCGTGTGACAGAATAGGGTAGGAGCACTTTTCGGTAGCCTCAATAATCTTTTAATAAATTTATTTTCAATTACTACAAGCTGTTGTCTTTTTTCGTAGCCCCAAGACCCCGCTCCATACGTGGCGATAGAGAGACATTTAGCTCTATAAAGAGTAATTAGTTCCCTCACAGGCTTGTGCTCCAGTTTACAAGCAAAGTGAAATAGTGCATCCACCGCCCTACTTGTCTGCTGCACTCTCAGAGTTAAAAGTGGTTCCCATTTCAACTGATTGTTAAATAGATTGCTCAGGTATGAGAAATTATTAACCTTTTCTATTTTCTTTCCCTGCACAATAAAAGTTTTAGTTTTAGGTCCACATACCATTGTGTATGATTTGATCAAATTAACTTTTAGATCTAGAGAGATCATAAAATCAGTAAAAGCATCAAGAGATTTCTGCGAGCTCATAGCTGTCTTTGCTAATAAAACCGTATCATCTGCATAATATAAAAGCGGGACAGGTTTATTACCGATTTTGGGGTAGTCAAGTTCCCTACTTAATAAGAAGGCCTTCAACCCATTTGTATAAAAACAGAAAAGGGGCTAGGATCCATCCTTGCCTAACTCCCTCTGTTGAAATAATTGGGTGGGTTCTTTCCCCTTCACAGCCATATCTTATAGTGACTGTAGTACTGGGTGAAGCATACGGAGAAGGGTTACTAACGCTTTTTCGACACCCATGCCTTCCATCATGGCCCATAATTTATCTTGGTTGATGGTGTCAAAATCGCTTGATAGGTCCATGAAGGTCAGATTAATAGAACTCTTCATGGACCTAACATGCTTATTAATGTTTAAGGATAAATTAAGACATTGTTCAGTTGTACCCAGCCCCCTCCTAAAACCATATTGAGTGTCGGACATAATCCCATTATTGGATGCTGAATCTTCCAGGCGTGCAAGAAGGACCCTGCCCAGAACCTTAACTGTGGCATCAATCGATGAAATGGGACTAGAGCATGCCGGATCACTTCTAGCACCTTTTTTAAAGACTGGGACCACAATTGCTTCCTTCCACGAGGGCAGTGGGCCAATAATAGCTGCTTTGAAAACAAACGTTTGTTAGCAGAGGGTACCAACAGCTTAAGTAATTTTTAAAGAGGTCAAGGGGCACACCATCTGGGCCAGGGGCTTTCAGACAAATGCCCTGCAGTAACGCCACCTCCACCTCTTCTACTGTAATGGATATACTAAGTTGGGTTGCTACGGGTAAGTCAATAACTATTTCCCCTGGTTCATCCTCTGGCACCTTATCTAAGGGATTAAAAATACCTGAGAAGTGGGCTTCCCATATTTCACCTAAGATCAGCGAGTCCATCTGCCTCACTTCTTTGGTGAACAATGGGCGATTTTATAATTTCCCAATTTTTTAAAAATCTTTCAGAGAGCCTGCTTTTCCCAGGTCCTCCCATGGGTTCACTGACACAACATCGATGTAAAAAAACAATCGATGTTAAAAATATTGAGTAAAAAATATAGACAACAAAAATATCGACTCCTATACTTAAACAGGTAAGTACAAAAATATCGACTAAAAAATATCGATGTAAAAAATATAGATGTAAAATATCGACTTTTATATAAATATAAAATAAAATAATATATGTTAAATATATTACATATTAAATATAATATTAACAAAATTAAATAAATGTAATATACATTTTAATAAAATATAATAAATAAACTTACTAAAAATAAACACACAAACATTATAATTTATACATATATATTTACTTTAAAACTATTAATAAACTATTTTAAATTTATGTTAAAAGTTAAAAATAATATAAAAAATACATATATATATTAATGATTTAAAATATAAAAAAACAAAAATCTATAATAAATTAAAACATTCGACTATTAGAAAAATATTTAAACTTAAATTTCACAGTACAATCAGTGCAACAGTAGGGTAAGTGTTGGATAGCAAAGGGGTAAAAATAACTATTCCCACTCCAGTGAGTGCAAAAGTAGGGTAAGTGTTGGATAGCGGAGGAATTCAATTTACTATTCCAACTCCAGTGAGTGCAACAGTAGGGAAAGTGTTGGATAGCGGAGGGGTAAAAATTACTATTCCCACTCCACTGAGTGCAACAGTAGGATAAGTGTTGGATAGCGGAGAGGTAAAAATTACTATTCCCACTCCAGTGAGTGCAACAGTAGGGAAAGTGCTGATTGCAGAGGGGTAAAAATGACTATTCCCACTCCAGTGAGTGCAACAGTAAGGAAAGTGTTGGATAGCGGAGGGGTACATTTACTATTTCCACTCCAATGAGAGCAACAGTAGGGAAAGTGTTGGATAGCAGATGGGCAACAATTACTATTCCCACTCCAAAGAGTGCAACAGGAGGGAAAGTGTTGGATAGCGGGGGGAAAAATGACTATTCCCACTCCACTGAATGCAACAGTAGGATAAGTGTTGGATAGTGGAGGGGTCAAAAATTTTATTCCCACTCCGGTGAGTGCAACTGTAGAGAAAGTGTTGGATAGCGGAGGGATAAAAATTACTATTCCCACTCCAGAGAGTGCAACAGTAGGGAAAGTGTTGGATGGCTAAGAGGTAAAAATTACTATTCCAACTGCCGTGAGGGCAACAGTAGGGAAATTGCTGGATAGCGGAGGGGAAAAAAATCACTATTCCCACTCCAGTGAGTGCAACAGTAGGGAAAGTGCTGGATAGCGGAGAGGTAAAAATTACTATTCCCACTCCAGTGAGTGCAACAGTAGGGAAAATGTTGGATAGCGGAGGGGTGAAAATTACTATTCCCACTCCAAAGAGTGCAATAGTAGGGAAAGTGCTGGATAGCGGAGAGGTAAAAATTACTATTCCCACTCCAGTGAGTGAAACATTAGGGAAAGTGTTGGATAGCGGAGAAACAAAAATTACTATTCATACTCTAACAGTTAAAAAATAAATTAAACATATAAAAAAAAAAAAATCATACATATAAATATACAATATTTAAAAAAACAAAAATCAAATATATTAATCATATAAAAAGAACACATGTTATAATGTTCATTACATATAAGAAAAACCTACAAATATTATATAAAATAAAATTAATTCATTTATAAAAAAATCATTCTTTTAAACTAGAAAATATTTACACTCAAAAAAATTAATTAAAACATAAATGTATTTATTTTATTTCCTACCCTATAACACCACACTAATAACAAAACACTTCAACATTTTTAATTACATTTATTTCCATAATTAACATAATTAATAACCAATTAAAAAAATATGATTAATTAAAAAAACTAATAAATATTAATTGACTACACACACTTTAAAACTATAATATCCACAAGAGACACAAATTAAACTATAAAATAATAAACCACAATTAAAAACTTTTTTTATATTAAAAACTATTACTATTAACAACTAATAATTAAATATTTTTAAATGTATTTAATACCCCCACACTTTACCCCTTTAAAAGTAAAAACAACATAAAAAAATTACCCAAAATAAATATCAAATAATAAACATTATTTAACAACTATATATTAATTAATTAAACGCAAATTACTTCCCACCCGTTACTCCTATAAACACCACAACACACACCTAAAATTAATTACACAATTACCATAATTAATTACCAATTAATTAATTATAATTAATTAACAACCAATTATTAATTCATCAATTAAAAATAAATTACTTCCCACCCTTTACACCTGTATAAACACCACAACACACACCTAAAATTAATTACACAATTACCATAATTAATTACCAATTAATTCATTAAAATTAAGTAACAACCAATTATTAATTCATAAATTGAAAATAAATTACTTCCCACCCTTTACAACTATAAACACCACAACACATACCTAAAATTAATTACGCAACTACCGTAATTAATTACCAATCAATTAATGAAAATGAATTAACCAATTATTGATTCATAAATTAAAAATAAATTGCTTCCCACCCTTTACACCTATAAACACCACAACAGACACCTAAAGTTAATTACACAATTACCATAATTAATTACCAATTAATTAGATAAAATTAATTAACAACCAATTAATTAATTAATAATAAATTACTTTACACATTTAACACTATTATTATTATTATTTTCAGATTTATACAGCGCATAGCTGCCCCAGCAACGGGGCGTCCCAGCGCTACCCCTATAGTGCCCGTGAGTGATAACAGCTCGGGAAAAGGGAAGAAAGTTATGCTGGGAAAAGCCAGGTCTTTATGGCTTTCCAAAAGGCCAAGTGGTCTTGGAGCCCTCTAATAGCAAACGGGAGGGAGTTCCAGAGTCTGGCAGCCAAGACTTTATAAGAGCGACCACCAGCCCTGGCTCTTAGAGCTCTGGGGATGCAGGCCAGCCCTTGAGCAGCTGACCGCAGGCAGCGACTCGGAGCATACGGTGTTAACAGGTCAGATAAAACCTGGGGGGCTTGTTGCGTCAGGATTTTGTGAGCGACGCATAGCGTCTTAAACTGAATTCTCTTCTCTACCGGTAACCAATGTAGTTTAGGTAGAGACCTGGACACAGAGCATGTTCTCGGAAGCGCCAATAGAGTGCGGGCTGCTGCGTTTTGTATCCTCTGTAGACGTTGAATACAGGATTTGTTGGCACCTAGGTAAAGGGAATTACCATAATCCAATCTGGATAGGATTGTGGCTTGTATTATAGTCTGCCGGACTTTAGGCTCAAAGAAGCCGAGGAGGGTTTTAGTCCTCTTAGGAGCCCAAAGCAAGTCCCTGCAACTACTTTGGATTGGGCATCGTAAAGAAAGCCCTCTATCAATCCAAAATCCCAGGTTCTTAACCACCTCCTTTGGTGTTGGTGCTGGTTTTAATTGATCTGGCCACCATTGTTCTGACCACATATCGCTGTCTTTACCAAACAGCAAGATTTCCGACTTACTGGCATTTAGCTGTAAACAGTTTGTTGTCAGCCAATTGGCGACTGCCAGCAGGTCCTCCTTAAATTTAACAAGATTGTTATTGCAGTTCTTGGAGAAGGCGATGACTAGTTGGGTATCGTCGGCATAAGAAACCAACGATAGCCCTCTGCTTCTTGCCATCACAGCCAGGGGTTGTACATAGATGTTAAAGAGCACGGGGCTCAGTATCGATCCTTGTGGAACCCCGTGTTTAATCTCCAATTCCTGGGAGTAATATGGTGGCACTAAGACCTGAAAGGTTCTGCCCTCTAAAAGGAGCGAAACCAGGCCAAGGCCAGACCTCAATCCCTATCTCCTGTAGCCTGCACAATAATATCTCGTGCGAGACAGTGTCGAAAGCGGCACTTAAATCTAACAGAATTAAGGCCGCAGACTTTCCGTCATCTAGGCTGTTACGAATTTCCTCCGTCACTGCCAACAAAGCCGATTCCGTACTATGGCGGGCTCTAAAACCGTTTTGCGAGGAATCCAAGATGGTATGTTCCTCTATAAACTTTGTCAGAGTCGCATTGACATGGGATTCAGTGACCTTAGCTAAAAAGGGAGCTGAGAAATGGGGCGGTAGTTACCCGGTTCATATGGGTCTAATGATGCTTTCTTCAGGAGAGGTGTTACTTTCGCGTGCTTCCAAGCTGATGGTAAGCACGCTGATGTCAAAGATAAATTAATCAGTTCCCTGGCCACTGGAAGAATAGGGTTATAGAATTGGCGGAATTGGGCAGGTCTCAAGAGGTCAGCTGGAGAGCCTGATTTAATTTTCAGGCAGAGATGTTCAGTCTCCGTGAGGGATATTTGGGGGAAGGAGCACAGAACATCTCAATTAAACAAATATTAATAAATAAAAAATAATCAATAAATGTAATATAATTAAATTACTTCCCATCCCATTCCCCCTATAAACTCACAACCCGCTACAGAACTAAAAATGCAAAATTCAAATAAAAAGAATTAATAACTACAAAAAATTTAACACAATACAAACAATTCTTATACAAAAAAACATACATCACATACATATAAAACATATACTAAAATACATAACATTAATTAACCAGAATCCCTTGCAAACCTCAAACTTTGTAAAAAAAACAACACAATTGCCTACATTTCTGTGATGGAAAGTTCTGGAATCTGCGTGGATCCACAAACTTCCCAATACCTCGAATTCCCAAACGATATCAAACACTTCGATATTTTTAAAATCGATATTACTTACCTTAAGTCGATATTCTTGACCACGATATTCCTGCTGTCAATATTTCTGAACCACGATATTAATGACTCGATATTTGTGCAACTCAATATTTTTTACTCAATATTCTGTCTCTGCACCAATGCCATGCTCCTCAGTTCCTTCTTTCTATCTTCGATCACCTTTTTATATTTGTTCCTCGTGGCTATGATTAGTTCACTATCACGGGGGTAATACGTAGGGCACTTTTACTTCCTTATGGGCCTTGGAGCATTCTGAATTGAACCATTGTGCCTCAAGCGGTTGCTTTTGGGTGACCTTCCTGGTCAGTCTCTGGGCTACATCACAGCAAAGTAACTTGAATGCCCTAACTAATTCTGCCGAGGAAGAATTGAACTGTAAGCATCCATCTATTAGGTTATAATTACTTATAATAGTATCTTCCTCAAATTTCTACGGATTTACATGTCCCCAGCTCAACCTAAATCCTTTGTTAAGGTTAAAATGGATTGGGCGTTTATCACTATGCCTTAAAGTTGGTTTCAGGTTAAAAGAGGGAATAAGAGGATGGTAATCACTTGCACAGTTTGGCTTGACCTTAAAATCCTGTACAAGAGTGGTAAAATTATTCGACGTTAACATGAAATCAATAGAGCTGACCCTACCACCACCAGTAAAGGTTGGGTACAGCAAAAAGGCTTGCAACCATGATTAATTAAAAGCTTAGATCATTAGCCACAAGAATAGAATGTAGGGCTTCACCCTGGGGAGAGTGACTAAAGTGAGTCAGGGGCTGACCCTCAATGTCTTCCAGCCCACACACACGCTGAGAACTGAACTTACAAATTGTACTGTTAAAATCCCCAACCCATAAAAGACATGGTGGTTGCCACTTAATGGTGGCTTGGGTAATTTCCACTTGCAGGACTCTATTACTTGACAATTCCCTTTGTCAAAAATGTTATGGTACCAATTTACCAATAGTATTTTGAACTTGGCCAAACCCGCAATGGTTACAAGTTGGTACCAGGGGATGCACTTATACATTTGGCTACTATCGGTCCATGTTTTACCGCAATAAGCACCATAATACCACCCTTAGCTCTCCCTGATGGAGAAGGAGTTGCAGGGACACAGACAGAGCGGTAGCTATCGATATAAATGTCATCCAAGGACCAGGTTTCTTGTAAGCATAAAAGATCGAAGCCTTTAATAAAACCCATCCAGTCCACATTCCCCAATTTAGAGCGTATAGTCCCTATATACCATGATAAAATGTTTAAATTTTCCATGGTAACAACTGCCTGCTGAGCAAGGCCCTGGTCTAGACTATCAGGCACTTCAGGTATGCCATCATCTGAAGTAGCCACTTCTTCGGGTGCATTCACCTCTTCACATATCATACCCCATTGATTTTTACATGAGTTGGCCAGGCTTCACTCATTGTCTGGCTGACAGGGCAAAACCTGCAGTCAATCAAACTCAGTTAGACCAGAAAGAGCTTCAAAACGGTTTGTCAGGGTGATAGGCTGCCAGGATTGCCAAGATTGGGTCTCTCCAGGGGGTATAAACCCAAATAGGGAGGATAAAAGAACCCTAGGGGATATGCCCTTACAGGGCCATTCACTCCCATCGCTTCCGTTAGGCGTTTCAACACAAAGAATGCACATCTAGGGTCCCTGAAGGTCTTAAATATCAAGCAGGCTCCCATACTATATTGACAAGACTAAGTAATTTCGCAAAACTAACCATCTCTCGCTAGCTTTTGCTAAAACTCACAAAGGTCACCAAAGTTCCAAGGCAGGCATTGCAACATGTACTCGGTTCGGTTCATAAACTTTATTCGGCTAGTTAAAAGCAGCCATAAAAGTACATTTACATAAAATAGTCCCAATAAAAATTACATCTCAATAAAAGAGGTCCATTTTATATCCATTCGGTTAAAACCATACAAAAGACAGTTTAGGATCAAAACTATCTAATACAAAAGGCTTTTCCTTACATGCATAGCTTTCAGAATAAAAAGGGCCACACTGTAACACTGTAACACACAAAGTGTTCGCATAGTGCAATCAAATATTTCATAGAAGCTATATATGATCTGATATTACATCTAACAAATATAGGTTTTTGATAAAAACTCCTAAAATACTTGTAAAATGTACAAAACAAATTAAAGTGCTTTGCTTACTTTGTCCATCACATGGACATGGGGTCTATTCAGAAGGACAAGACTTCATATTTGGGAAAGCCAGTATGTTGTGCACAATGCCACATAGTCTTACCAAGACAAAACAGTGTTGCATACTTGTCATGCCAGATAGATAGTTGTATCCACCCTCCTCTATCTCATATGACATGTATAAAATGACTTAGGATTTTGTATTATTAACAGCCAATCGTTGTCCAGATCTATACTGAAAAAGTATCCTTGATCATCATCTTAGTTAATGATAACACCTGTATAGAGTCTGACCATATGGGCAAATTAAACGGCATACTAAAGTAGAAGTTAATATACGATAGCCATGGAATACTCAAGGCCTTATCCAAGGCTAAACAATTTAAAACAATAGATCTGGTAAACATAATATCTTCTTTTGCTCATAGTGATAACCCTAGTAGCAAAGGTCTTATCAAAAGTATATCTTCTAGATACTGCAGACCTACCTCCTGATGGACAATCATAGTTGAAATAGAAGTAGGTAATCAAAGTAACCATTTTACTTGTAAGGCAGTACAATTGGCATAGCCCCAGAGTCCGGCCCCATATGTGGCAGTGGACACGCTTCTAGCCTTGTAAATTTCAACCATTTCTTTGATGGGGCGGCTACCTAATTCAGATAAAAATTTTAAAATCCCTTGCGAAACCCTGCTCATTTTAGCTTTTGTGTTTAAAATCTGTTAACCCCAGGATCCGTTACCTATAAATAAAACACCCAGATAACAGAATTAATTACTGAAACAATTGGGGTAGGATTAGTATAAAAAGTTCTATGTTGTTTATGCTTGGGCCCACAAACCATGGTAATTGTTTTGGATTTATTAATTACCATTTTCTTAGATGACATATATTCCCCAAAACCATTCATTAATCTTTGTGAGCCAACCGGGATCCTAGATAACAAAACCGCATCATCAGCATATAATAATACTGGAATAGGACGCCCGGCATGCCCTGGGGACATCAGCTTGCAAAGCCTGCAAGTGGATATCCACCTCATTAATAAATAGAGAGAACAGTAGGGGGCTACACACAACCTTGACAAATACCTTGCCCTACTTTAAACGTAGGTGAGCACTCACACTGCGGCCCAAAGTGAACTTTACTAGATAAATTCTCATTCAAATGGAAGAGAAGCCCTATAATTGGCCTCGGTGCACCTAAAGAAATCAATGTTGACCAAAGATGATTATGGTCAACCAAATCAAAAGTGCTGCTTAAATCAGCAAAACAAAGATATAACAATCCCAACTTAGCTCTAGTATATTTCCCGATTAGCAGCTACAAATGTATACATTGTTCAATAGTCCCTATCTGCTTTCTAAGACTCTACTACGCTGTGGATAAGATAGATTGTTCTTGAGCCCATTCCTCCAACCTGAATAATAAAACTCTACTCATTACTTTCACTGATGAGTCCAGGAGAGAAATAGGATGATAATTTTTGGGATGTTTTGTCACCCTTTTGATAAATGGGTACAATTATTGAAACTCCCCAAGAGCGTGGAGTGTTGTCGATAGCAGCTGCATTAAACAAAACTTGTACTCATTGCACCTCCCAGGAGAGAAATAGTCTTTACTACACAGATTTTAGCACGCGTGCCTTTACCACGCATGTGCCTTAACCATGCATGCCTTTACCACACATAGTAAATATATAAGGTAACTGTAAAAGGTAAGGCTAAATTTAGGGTTTAAGGGTGGCTAGCGGTAGAGGGTGGTAAAGGGTAATGTTTGGGGTAGGTAGCGGTAAAGTGTGATAAGGATAATTTTAGGGATTACAGTGGGTAGTGGTATATGGTGGTAGAGTAATTTTAGGGTTTAGGAATGGGTAGTGGTATAGGAAAGGTCATTTTGTGGCTTAGGGGTGGGTAGTGGTAAAGGGTGGTGTAGATTATTTTAGGATTTTGGGGGGGTTTGCAAAAAAATGACATTTAGAAATATATATATATATATATACATATATATATATAGCTTCACTCCGTGTACCACCGGATTCTGCTCCAAACACGGACACGGACCCAGACTTTCAGTTGTTTTAATTTATTGTTGCTGTGCCGCCATAACGTTTCAGCTCCTACGAGCCTTGATCACATGACACAGTAAGAACACATGTGGACGAATTTAAAGTGACAGGTGCGTGAACTAATTGCAATTACGTGATGGTTAAAATTCATAGACATAGAAGTTGCATCAAGACAAACAAATAATAGTATAATTACATAATATCTCCTACTTGGTATGTATTATTATATCGAAGGTATATATGTAATTTCTCTTTTAGTGTTGTTGTTTCGGTGTAATACCTCACTTTATACAATTTATTACATAATCATAAATTTTGCGAGTTTAAAATTCACTCCATCAATAAAATATTGTAATTTCTCATTGTATAAATATTTGTTGCGTTTTACCATAATACAATAAATAACCTTAATGTTAATAAGAGTTATGTGAAATTATTGTAAAAAGTCTATGTTATCCTAAAGTGCCAGTGCAATTTAAAAAAAGGAATGTATAAATAGATGTGTTAAAATCATTGAACTCCTTGTTGATCTCATGTATGTGCTAAAGTAGATATCAATATCTGAATTAAATGCAGAACATAGTATATGGTGGCCATATGGATAAAAATAAATATATCCATATGTAGTATTCATTGATGTCTGAGGATCTGTACAATAGTATTCTGAATTGTTGATTAAAAGAATATGTTGGGCTATGCATAATTAGAGGTAGATTAAATATCACATTAAAAGGTAACATGTGAACAGTGTACAATATGAGTACATTGTTGTGTATATTTATGATAAAAGTCTAATAAAACCTATAAATATATGATTTCATAAATATATAAATATATAAATATATAAATATACTAACATATACATACATATATATACAAAAAATGATGTTAAGAGATTGTTAATAGGAAAGTCAGATTGCTGATAAAAACATCATCCGATCACCGTCTTAGTATCAATTCCTTACATGTAAATATTTGTTCAAAAAATACTATTTTCTCATTGTGCTCAATCTATAGTGATTGTACGATCAAGGATACCCTTATTTCTTAATGCACATTTTTTTGATACTTGTAAACACTTGATCACTGCATTAACATCAACATGTTAACCTCCATCACCTATGATTGTCATGGTTATTTTCCTCCCATGCATCCAAACATATTAAAAATCAAACATGATGCTGAATTCATTCTATACTATTAACCTAAACAGGTATACATATCCTCCGTTGCGTTCAGACCTCCTGGTGATTTGGAATCTAATTGTAGTATGTATCTTGTTTCTAATCTTCGTAATTTTGATTCCCTGTCCCCTCCTCGTCTGCTTGGGGGTACACTGTCAATCACATAATATTTAAGGTCTGTATTATTGGAATTGTGGGCCTCTCTGAAGTGGCGTGCCACCGGATATGTATTATCCTGATTACTGATGGCACGTAAGTGTTGTAAGATACGTTTATGCACTTGTAATTTTGTGCTGCCTATGTACTGGAGGCCACATGGACATTCCAGCACATAGACAGCATATTCAGTTTTACATGTGAGATATCTCTGTATCTTAATTGCCTTATCACTGAACGGTGTTGTATATGTGTTTTTGTTCATACCATGGGCACACGCCTTGCAAGTTCTGCACTTGAAAAAACCCTTATTTGATTGCAACCAGTTTGTCTTTTCAATTATCTCTGGACTAGTGTTCACAAGAACATCTCTCATAGAGGGTGATTTGCTATATGTGATGGACACCCTCTGCGGCAGCAGGGGTCCAATCACGGCATCATTTAATACTAGTGGCCAGTTTTTTTGTATAATTTTTTGTATTTTAATGTGCTGGTTGCTATATCTAATGATCATTCTGAATGTGTTATCTGTATCTTTTTTGTTTTTTCAAGACCTGCATTTGATATATGTGTGCTCCTAGGCTTCTCATTAAGTAAAGAGTCTCTACTAGGTAACATAGATTTTGATATAGCTCTCGTGATAATATGTTTGCTATATCCTCTTTCCCTGAGTCTCATGCAGCTGTCTGCTTGTGCTGTTTTTAAGTCTTGTTCATTGCTGCATATACGGCGTAGCCGTAACATCTCACCATATGGTATACTGTTAATGAGATGTCTTGGATGAGCACTGCTTGCGTGGAGAGTAGTGTTTCCCGCCGTTTCTTTACGGTACAATCTACTTTCTATTTTACCCTCATTAATGTATATCTGGGTGTCGAGGAAGTTGACTATATTGGCACTTATATTGGTTGTGAAATGTAGGTTCAATTGGTTGTTGTTCAAAGTGTCAACAAAGGAAAGAGCCTCTTGTTGAGTGCCATGCCATATCACAAATAAATCATCTATATAACGGAGCCAAAGTTGTATATGGTTGCCAATGTGATGACTGTATTTACTTCTGAGGACCACTTCCTCCCAGTAGCCCATATGAAGACAGGCATAACTGGGAGAAAAATGACATTTAGAAATATATATATATATATACATATATATATATATACACATACATACAAAACTTCCCATTTCTCCATTAAGAAGGGTCCTGCACTCGAGTCTCTGTCATAATCCATTTTATTTCAAAGGCAGCACCAGTAAAATATGGAACGCGTTTCGGTTATAAAATCAGCCTTTGTCAACCATACAATTCCTTGATACTCATTGAATTTAAATCATTCCCACAGGTGTTGAAGATTAAAGAAACATGGAAGAGTTACTTCGTTTTTCTCATGTTTTTAAAGCTATATGCAGTCTTTTAGCAATCACCTGTAGAAATACATATTTAAAAATGTTATCTTTCAGTTCCAGCAGAAAAGTAATAATGAAAACCATCTGTTAGAATATTGTTTTGCATGCTGCATGTTCTTCGTGGACCATAAATCACTTCTCCCTTTTCAAACGCGCTGGCAGCCTTTCACTAATACAAATCTAGTTTGCCGATAAGTGTTCTTGATAAAGTTCCCACTTAATGTTCTGCCACCTATGTTTGAACTTGCAATACACAATTTGCTTGCTGATCCACGAAGTTAATGCATCAGGGCTCACCTTTTTATTTCTTGGTTTTACCTCCTGGAACATGCATTTCAATTGCTAAAAGACTGCATATAGCTTTAAAAACATGAGAAAAACGAAGTAACTCTTCCATGTTTCTTTATTTTCAACACCTGTGGGAATGATTTAAATTCAATGAGTATCGAGGCATTGTATGGTAGACAAAGGCTGATTTTATAGCCAAAACGCGTTCCATATTTTACTGGTGCTGCCTTTGAAATAAAATGGATTATGTTATGTTATGTTATTTATATTTGTAGCGCGCACGGATACTCCGAGGAGTGTCCCGGCACGAGCCTAGGAATGCGGGGATCAAATTAAACAAAGAGCAATGTTTTCAGTTTTTTTTTAAACAGACTAGGGTCCTGAATGCTCCGGAGAGCGAACAGCAGCGAGTTCAGGCTAAGGCGGCTTTCAAGGCAAGGGAACTGCCACCCATCCTTTGCAGCCGGAAGCGCGGAACATGGGCCAAGAGTTGTGTGGTAGAGCGCAGATGTCTCGCAGGCATATAGAAAGAGAAGCGCTTTCGTAGGTAGATAGGGCCTGAGGCATGAAGAGCGCGGTGGGCTATAACTAAGGACTTGAATTTAACCCGTTCGGCTATGGGCAGCCAGTGAAGGGAGCGCAGATGTTGTCTCACGCTACTTCTGGCGGGGACGTTGAGAAGAAGCCTGGCTGCCGCATTCTGCACAACCTGCAGTTTGTCAAGCAGATATCCCGGGATGCCCACATACAGGGCATTGGCGTAATCCAACCGGGATAAAATCAGGGCTCGGGTGACCGTTTCTTTAGCGTCCCTGGGAAGAAGTGCAAGGAATTTCCGAAGGCTTCTAAGTAGCCCGAAACACTTCCCAGCTAACTTCTTGATCTGGGTCGCAAACGTGAGGTTCTCCTCAAACCAGACCCCAAGATTCTTGGCGGGTTGCCCCGTTGAGGCTGGCATAGCGAAGTCGGACGGCCAGAATGTATCTCTAAACTGAGATGGAAATTTTCCATACAGGAGGTTATCGGATTTCTCCTCATTACATTTTAGTTGTGCAGAGGCCAGCCACTGAAAGACCTTGGTCAAACAGTTTTTAACGGAGGAGGTGGAGCACTCATTTTTCCCCCATGTGAACAGAAGCTGGGTGTCGTCAGCATAGGCAATGATTTTGGCCCCAAATCCTCTGCCAATTGGACCAAGGGAGTGACATAAATGTTAAAAGGAGGGGGCTCAGGGAGGACCCCTGTGGGACCCCTGTTGACACCCTCTGTGGTGAAGATGATGAGGGGGAGCCAAACCTGTTGCATCCTATCCTCCAAGAAGGATTTGAGCCAGCGCCAGGCAGTGCCAGATATCCCAATCTCGGCGAGTCGGGTACGCAGCAGCGAATGAGGGACAGTGTCGAATGCCGCCGAGAGGTCAAGCAAAATCAAGGCTTCCCTCCCGCCAGCATCCAAACAGTCTCGGATGGCCTTGGAAACTTCCACTAATGCCGCCTCTGTGCTATACGAGGCCCTGAACCCCGACTGGGCCGGATGAAGTAGGCCCCGCTTTCAATGAACTCAGTCAGCTGTTTAGTGACAACTTTTTCACATACTTTTGCCACGCTGGGCAAAAGGGAGATGGGATGATAGCTTCCTGGGCTTAGAGGGTCAAGCGATGGCTTTTTTAATAGAGGTATAATTTTGGCCTGCTTCCAGGCTGCCGGAACATAAGCCTCCTGCAGGGACATGTTAACAAGTCTGTTAACTTCCGGGTTAACAGTCTCTGCCACGTCGGCCAAAAGTCTGGCAGCGCAGGGGTCCAAGGGAGAGCCCGATTTCAGGCTCTTAAGGATTCTGGAGTGAGCTAGGCAGGTCGATAGAACCAAAGGCAGACAAGGATTGAGAGGGAGAAAAGGTGGAGCCCCTGATGTCAAGGGCGCATCGGTGTCCCCTCTGCAGGAACTGAATGAGGCCTGTATCGTGCAAATTTTATCCATAAAAAAACTGGAAAGATCATCACACCAGGCGTTTGAAGGTGGAAGCGAACACAATTGGGCTTTGGGCGCCATAAAGCTCTGAACGATGGAAAAAATTTCCTTGGTGTTGTTCCTGGCTAGGTCAATACGGGACGAGTAGTAAAGACTTTTTGCATGGGCTATGGCGGTGTAGTAGGTTTTTTGTTTTGTCCTAAGCATGAGCTTTGCCAAAGGGCAAAATTCCTTCCGCCAACCACGCTCCAATTTCTTGCACTCCTGTTTCAAGTCCCTCAAGTTAGGCGTGAACCACGGTTTAGAAGGAGAGACCCTGGAATGCTTGTGGGGGCAGCAGGGGATAAGAGATCCACTGTTTTAGAGATCCAGCTTGTAAAGTGGGCGAGCCCCCCTTCAAGGTCATTGGCGGGATCGGGTCTAGAGGCCGCCAGAGCCTGGCTAAACGCGAGCGGGTCCATTTTGGCGAAGGCAGGCTCACAATTGGTCGGTGGCGGGGCATTAATGCCACCTGTCGCCCAGGAAAAGTAGGTCAAGAAGTGGTCGGACCAAGATACCGGGAGAGGATCTTCGACCAAGATGGGAAAATTCGAGCAAATTGGGTCGAGGATCTGGCCCCCAAGATGCGTCGGAAGGCTGACCCATTGGGAGAGTTGGGCAAGATTCACTGTATCTAGGAACTCTAGAGTATCCCCGGCAGCTATCTGGTCAAGATGTATATTCAAATTCCCAAGAACAATATAGTGGGTGAAGCGAAGTGCCCGGGGAACAATAATATCTCCTAGTGTCTTAAGAAAGGCCCCTGCCGGACCCGGGGGCCTATAAATTAAAGAGCCTCCCAGGGTGAAATGTGCTGAGAAACTGATGCTAAAATCCAAGACTTCGCATTCCCCCCACGACATAGCCTCATCCCGCTGGAGGACCCACTTATCCCTATATATAATAGCCACCCCTCCCCCTCTCCCCCCTGAGCGGTCCGCTCTAGAGACCCTGTAACCGTCAGGGATAGCCATCACGACAGTGGGATTGGAAAATTCATCTAGCCATGTCTCCGTGATAAACAGGAGATCGAGTGGCTTGTCCATGAGGAGGTCAAAGACATCTTGATGGTGCTTCCTGAGCGAGCGAGTGTTAATCAAGGCAGCGTAAATTAAAGGCCTCTGCTTGCCCATACTGGAAGGGGCGCTGGGTCGGCAATGCCAGCTCCCAACCCAAAGCCACAGGTCGAACAAATGGAGTCATGACACACACGCAAATCCCACCTGGTAAAGTGAGGGCAAGGGCGAGAGCGGAGTATCTGCAGTTGATCGCTAGTAAAGCACAGCCTGTTCACACATTGGTGGGCGTCACGGGCAGCATGGCTGGCGCTGGCCGCTTCCGGGATGCTGACGGGTGCAGACGGGCTTGCCTTAGGTGTGCCTTCGGCGCGCCAGCGGCGCGTCCGCTGCGCGTCCACGCAGCGCGCATATTAATAGGTAAGCCCCTATAACAACTAGAGCGCGCCTGAGCAAAAATGGCGTCTCTAGTTATCCACCCCAGGAAGTAACAGGAAGGGGAATAAAGTGCCGTGACAGAGACTCGAGTGCAGGACCCTTCTTGATGGAGAAATGGGATGTTTTGTGTGTTTAAAGGGCATGATGTGGCATCGCCTTTACCCTGCACCACTGGCGCTTTGGTTGCTCTTCAGAATTCCACATGACCCAGTTTCGCAGATATATATATATATATATATATATATATATATATATATATATATATATACGTAGTCTCGCGCTGCCGCGCAAAGAAGGAACCACACTCCAGGATCTTATGAAAATAAAATTTTTACTTTGACTGACGCGTTTCGACCTGAACGGTCTTTGTCAGAGTTACTGTCAACACACGGAAGTGCTCTATTTTCTATGAAAACAGTGAATAAACATAGATAAACATGAAAGACAGACTCATAGGAAAATGTGTAGTATACATGGTACATTTCCTGGAGAGAAAACGGACTATTTCACCATAGTCAAAGTAAATTGATATACATTCATAAATATATCTAAATGAATATCAAAATAAATTATAATCATGATTAAAGCACAGGTTTACGGAAAATCATGTAAAGTTGTTAAAGAGCACGGGGCTCAGTCAGGGGCGGCTGGTGACATTTGAAAGTGGTGGGGCGTAAAATGATTGGCATACTGCACCGTAGCGAGCGAGCGTAGCAAGCGAGCCCGAACAACCGAGAGAATTTTGAAAAAAAAGCGGAAAAATTGTGCATTTTCAAGCAAATTTGAGAAAGCAGGAAGGTAAATAAAGCAATTGTGAAAGTGCAGTTATTACATTAATAAAGAGATGTCATATAACATAGGTAGCTGCTTATTCAGTATAACCACAAAGCTCCATTGCTCTCAAACACCACTTGTGCTCTCCAATACCAGCAGAGCTCTCAACCAAGTACAGCACTTTAAAACAACTCCTAAACTCTCCCGGTACTGCCAATCATTACCAGTGCTCTCAAAGATATCCAGTGCACTCAATCACCGGCAGTGCTCTGAAAGACCCCTGGGTTCTCCATCACACACAGTGCTCTCAAACTGCCACACGCACACAATGACAGTCAGTCAGTGGCACCATACAGCCCGTGCTCTCAAAAAGCTGAGGTTCTCAATCACTTCCAATGGCCTCAGACGCTGCCAGTGTTCTCAGTCACCTGCAGTGCATACAATCAGCCACGGAGCTCAGAGATAGCGCTATGCATTCGAGCACAGTCAGTGGCACCCAGCAGCTCGTGCTCTCAACAAGCCCTGGCTCCCAATCACCCCTACTGCTCTCGAGAACTGACAGTGACACATTGGTCTGAACATCCCTAGGCCTCCTACACACCCACACTTCTCTCAAATATCCCCCAGTAGTTTCAAGCGCCAGAGGTGCTCTTAAGTGATAACGGCGTTACACATCGCAGGGCTTTTCGGCACTGCCAGTACTTTCGGCCACTGCCTCGAAGACCACCTGTTCCCTCACGTACACCCGACTCTCGCAAACATTCCCGGTGCGGTCACCCCCACGCGCTCCTAAACACCTCGGACACTGGGGGCGAGTTGTTCCACCACTCGCTTGTCCTATTATTACTGTTTCGTTATTTGGAGGTCTTCGGGGTGTCTGCGAGCTTTCCCCTGCACTGCCCCATAGCACCTTCCTGATGCTGCTTGGTGATGAACCCCATTCGTCAGAGGGGAGGGGTTCCAACAGAGGGGGTGTCTTTCCCTCCTCGGTTTAACAGGGCCCCCTTTGTAGCTCTCCGCTTTTCAATGCTCTGGAAATTAAAGGCCCCTTCACAGTTCGGGCCTTGGTTATTGGCATTCAGGCGCGCGGGCACACTCTGTACGCCCCCACCACCAAGACTTCATGGTCATTCATATGGAAATGTACCATTCAGAACCACCTCTTGTTCTGCCTAATTTACTCCAGGGGGCTTATGAGCTCAATTAAACTTGTTGAATTGGTGGGGAGAGGCTCCGGGGTTTAAAAGAACCTGGTGGGCATTCAACGGGGCTGAAGGGTGGGTGATGGTGGAGAGATAGCCACGGAGGCCCCCAGGCCTTTTGAACTGCCAAGGATGAACCTTACACATCAACGCAGTGGTGTAGCAGGGACCCCACGGGCCCTAATGCACGCCTGGAAATGGACACCCATGCTCCCAGCTGTTGTAAAATGCAGACATGTTGGGGTGAGTGACCACCACCTCTCACAGAAGCAGATTACTGGGGCCTGGCATAATCTGTGTTCTGCATTGCAATCAGATTGCAATGCAGAACACAGAATATGCCAGGCCCAGGAGGCCCTTTCTACAGGCAATCCCGTCTGCAGACCCCGTGCGTGCGCCTGTACACCTCCCAGCCTGCACACACTTTATTATTCAACTTCAACTGTTCAAGGAGCCGGGCCTTCGGTACCTGGTCTCGGACTACTCGTCGTCGTCGTCGTCACGTCGAGCCAGCCAACACGAGCAGCAGTTGAACAGTTAGTCAAGAAGAAGACACTGTGACCGTCCGTCACCGCGCACGAGGTCTGTGTGTGTCGTGTGGTGGCGCGGTGACGTGAATGCTGCGCTGAGAGGAATGAAATGGCCATCCAATCACTGCATGGCTTCCACATAATAGCCACAGTGATTGGCCAGACAAGTGCGGCTGCGGCAGTGCCACCACCCACGTGGGCACCCATTATACTACTATAATTCCTGCCCTCAGGCGCTCAGGCCACGCGGTGTTTCAGCCAATCCTGGAGCTGCTTGCAGCGCCAGGATTGGCTAAGAGCAGGGTGAGTCACCGCCCATATGAGACCCAGGGGGCTGCTGTAGAAGCTCCCTTGGGTCCCTCCCTCGCCAGTTGCTCTGTGGGAAGGTGGTGTGCTGCGCATGTTCCGGCCAGTCATAAAAATGACCAGCCCAAAAGAGGACATGCGCACTACCGCGCTGTCTAGTCTGTCACTCAAGCTGCCAAGCCCCATCCCCTTCAGCGCCGTCCGCGTCTGCTTCATGCCTCGAGTCGAGTCGGGACTCGGGCGTCAATCACACTCACAGATGTTGGTGGTGGTGTGACGGTGACGGTCGGTGGGGCAACGCCCCAACGCCCCCAATGGACGCACCGCCACTGGGCTCAGTATCGATCCTTGTGGAACCCCGTGTTTAATCTCCAATTCCTGGGAGTAATATGGTGGCACTAAGACCTGAAAGGTTCTGCCCTCTAAAAAGGAGCGAAACCAGGCCAAGGCCAGACCCTCAATCCCTATCTCCTGTAGCCTGCACAATAATATCTCGTGCGAGACAGTGTCGAAAGCGGCACTTAAATCTAACAGAATTAAGGCCGCAGACTTTCCGTCATCTAGGCTGTTACGAATTTCCTCCGTCACTGCCAACAAAGCCGATTCCGTACTATGGCGGGCTCTAAAACCGTTTTGCGAGGAATCCAAGATGGTATGTTCCTCTATAAACTTTGTCAGAGTCGCATTGACATGGGATTCAGTGACCTTAGCTAAAAAGGGAGCTGAGAAATGGGGCGGTAGTTACCCGGTTCATATGGGTCTAATGATGCTTTCTTCAGGAGAGGTGTTACTTTCGCGTGCTTCCAAGCTGATGGTAAGCACGCTGATGTCAAAGATAAATTAATCAGTTCCCTGGCCACTGGAAGAATAGGGTTATAGAATTGGCGGAATTGGGCAGGTCTCAAGAGGTCAGCTGGAGAGCCTGATTTAATTTTCAGGCAGAGATGTTCAGTCTCCGTGAGGGATATTTGGGGGAAGGAGCACAGAACATCTCAATTAAACAAATATTAATAAATAAAAAATAATCAATAAATGTAATATAATTAAATTACTTCCCATCCCATTCCCCCTATAAACTCACAACCCGCTACAGAACTAAAAATGCAAAATTCAAATAAAAAGAATTAATAACTACTAAAAATTTAACACAATACAAACAATTCTTATACAAAAAAACATACATCACATACATATAAAACATATACTAAAATACATAACATTAATTAACCAGAATCCCTTGCAAACCTCAAACTTTGTAAAAAAAAAACAACACAATTGCCTACATTTCTGTGATGGAAAGTTCTGGAATCTGCGTGGATCCACAAACTTCCCAATACCTCGAATTCCCCAAACGATATCAAACACTTCGATATTTTTAAAATCGATATTACTTACCTTAAGTCGATATTCTTGACCACGATATTCCTGCTGTCAATATTTCTGAACCACGATATTAATGACTCGATATTTGTGCAACTCAATATTTTTTACTCAATATTCTGTCTCTGCACCAATGCCATGCTCCTCAGTTCCTTCTTTCTATCTTCGATCACCTTTTTATATTTGTTCCTCGTGGCTATGATTAGTTCACTATCACGGGGGTAATATGTAGGGCACTTTTTAGTTCCTTATGGGCCTTGGAGCATTCTGAATTGAACCATTGTGCCTCAAGCGGTTGCTTTTGGGTGACCTTCCTGGTCAGTCTCTGGGCTACATCACAGCAAAGTAACTTGAATGCCCTAACTAATTCTGCCGAGGAAGAATTGAACTGTAAGCATCCATCTATTAGGTTATAATTACTTATAATAGTATCTTCCTCAAATTTTACGGATTTACATGTCCCCAGCTCAACCTAAATCCTTTGTTAAGGTTAAAATGGATTGGGCGTTTATCACTATGCCTTAAAGTTGGTTTCAGGTTAAAAGAGGGAATAAGAGGATGGTAATCACTTGCACAGTTTGGCTTGACCTTAAAATCCTGTACAAGAGTGGTAAAATTATTCGACGTTAACATGAAATCAATAGAGCTGACCCTACCACCACCAGTAAAGGTTGGGTACAGCAAAAAAGGCTTGCAACCATGATTAATTAAAAAGCTTAGATCATTAGCCACAAGAATAGAATGTAGGGCTTCACCCTGGGGAGAGTGTCTAAAGTGAGTCAGGGGCTGACCCTCAATGTCTTCCAGCCCACACACACGCTGAGAACTGAACTTACAAATTGTACTGTTAAAATCCCCAACCCATAAAAGACATGGTGGTTGCCACTTAATGGTGGCTTGGGTAATTTCCACTTGCAGGGACTCTATTACTTGACAATTCCCTTTGTCAAAAATGTTATGGTACCAATTTACCAATAGTATTTTGAACTTGGCCAAACCCGCAATGGTTACAAGTTGGTACCAGGGGGATGCACTTATACATTTGGCTACTATCGGTCCATGTTTTACCGCAATAAGCACCATAATACCACCCTTAGCTCTCCCTGATGGAGAAGGAGTTGCAGGGACACAGACAGAGCGGTAGCTATCGATATAAATGTCATCCAAGGACCAGGTTTCTTGTAAGCATAAAAGATCGAAGCCTTTAATAAAACCCATCCAGTCCACATTCCCCAATTTAGAGCGTATGTCCCCTATATACCATGATAAAATGTTTAAATTTTCCATGGTAACAACTGCCTGCTGAGCAAGGCCCTGGTCTAGACTATCAGGCACTTCAGGTATGCCATCATCTGAAGTAGCCACTTCTTCGGGTGCATTCACCTCTTCACATATCATACCCCATTGATTTTTACATGAGTTGGCCAGGCTTCACTCATTGTCTGGCTGACAGGGCAAAACCTGCAGTCAATCAATCTCAGTTAGACCAGAAAGAGCTTCAAAACGGTTTGTCAGGGTGATAGGCTGCCAGGATTGCCAAGATTGGGTCTCTCCAGGGGGTATAAACCCAAATGGGGAGGATAAAAGAACCCTAGGGGATATGCCCTTACAGGGCCATTCACTCCCATCGCTTCCGTTAGGCGTTTCAACACAAAGAATGCACATCTAGGGTCCCTGAAGGTCTTAAATATCAAGCAGGCTCCCATACTATATTGACAAGACTAAGTAATTTCGCAAAACTAACCATCTCTCGCTAGCTTTTGCTAAAACTCACAAAGGTCACCAAAGTTCCAAGGCAGGCATTGCAACATGTACTCGGTTCGGTTCATAAACTTTATTCGGCTAGTTAAAAACAGCCATAAAAGTACATTTACATAAAATAGTCCCAATAAAAATTACATCTCAATAAAAGAGGTCCATTTTATATCCATTCGGTTAAAACCATACAAAAGACAGTTTAGGATCAAAAACTATCTAATACAAAAGGCTTTTCCTTACATGCATAGCTTTCAGAATAAAAGGGCCACACTGTAACACTGTAACACACAAAGTGTTCGCATAGTGCAATCAAATATTTCATAGAAGCTATATATGATCTGATATTACATCTAACAAATATAGGTTTTTGATAAAAACTCCTAAAATACTTGTAAAATGTACAAAACAAATTAAAGTGCTTTGCTTACTTCGTCCATCACATGGACATGGGGTCTATTCAGAAGGACAAGACTTCATATTTGGGAAAGCCAGTATGTTGTGCACAATGCCACATAGTCTTACCAAGACAAAACAGTGTTGCATACTTGTCATGCCAGATAGATAGTTGTATCCACCCTCCTCTATCTCATATGACATGTATAAAATGACTTAGGATTTTGTATTATTAACAGCCAATCGTTGTCCAGATCTATACTGAAAAAAGTATCCTTGATCATCATCTTAGTTAATGATAACACCTGTATAGAGTCTGACCATATGGGCAAATTAAACGGCATACTAAAGTAGAAGTTAATATACGATAGCCATGGAATACTCAAGGCCTTATCCAAGGCTAAACAATTTAAAACAATAGATCTGGTAAACATAATATCTTCTTTTGCTCATAGTGATAACCCTAGTAGCAAAGGTCTTATCAAAAGTATATCTTCTAGATACTGCAGACCTACCTCCTGATGGACAATCATAGTTGAAATAGAAGTAGGTAATCAAAGTAACCATTTTACTTGTAAGGCAGTACAATTGGCATAGCCCCAGAGTCCGGCCCCATATGTGGCAGTGGACACCCTTCTAGCCTTGTAAATTTCAACCATTTCTTTGATGGGGCGGCTACCTAATTCAGATGAAAATTTTAAAATCCCTTGCGAAACCGTGCTCATTTTAGCTTTTGTGTTTAAAATCTGTTGACCCCAGGATCCGTTACCTATAAATAAAACACCCAGATAACAGAATTAATTACTGAAACAATTGCGGTAGGATTAGTATAAAAAGTTCTATGTTGTTTATGCTTGGGCCCACAAACCATGGTAATTGTTTTGGATTTATTAATTACCATTTTCTTAGATGACATATATTCCCCAAAACCATTCATTAATCTTTGTGAGCCAACCGGGATCCTAGATAACAAAACCGCATCATCAGCATATAATAATACTGGAATAGGACGCCCGGCATGCCCTGGGGACATCAGCTTGCAAAGCCTGCAAGTGGATATCCACCTCATTAATAAATAGAGAGAACAGTAGGGGGGCTACACACAACCTTGACAAATACCTTGCCCTACTTTAAACGTAGGTGAGCACTCACACTGCGGCCCAAAGTGAACTTTACTAGATAAATTCTCATTCAAATGGAAGAGAAGCCCTATAATTGGCCTCGGTGCACCTAAAGAAATCAATGTTGACCAAAGATGATTATGGTCAACCAAATCAAAAGGGCTGCTTAAATCAGCAAAACAAAGATATAACAATCCCAACTTAGCTCTAGTATATTTCCCGATTAGCAGCTACAAATGTATACATTGTTCAATAGTCCCTATCTGCTTTCTAAGACTCTACTACGCTGTGGATAAGATAGATTGTTCTTGAGCCCATTCCTCCAACCTGAATAATAAAACTCTACTCATTACTTTCACTGATGAGTCCAGGAGAGAAATAGGATGATAATTTTTGGGATGTTTTGTCACCCTTTTGATAAATGGGTACAATTATTGAAACTCCCCAAGAGCGTGGAGTGTTGTCGATAGCAGCTGCATTAAACAAAACTTGTACTCATTGCACCTCCCAGGAGAGAAATAGTCTTTACTACACAGATTTTAGCACGCGTGCCTTTACCACGCATGTGCCTTAACCATGCATGCCTTTACCACACATAGTAAATATATAAGGTAACTGTAAAAAGGTAAGGCTAAATTTAGGGTTTAAGGGTGGCTAGCGGTAGAGGGTGGTAAGGGTAATGTTTGGGGTAGGTAGCGGTAAAGTGTGATAAGGATAATTTTAGGGATTACAGTGGGTAGTGGTATATGGTGGTAGAGTAATTTTAGGGTTTAGGAATGGGTAGTGGTATAGGAAAGGTCATTTTGTGGCTTAGGGGTGGGTAGTGGTAAAGGGTGGTGTAGGTTATTTTAGGATTTTGGGGGGTTTGCAAAAAAATGACATTTAGAAATATATATATATATATACATATATATATATATACACATACATACAAAACTTCCCATTTCTCCATCAAGAAGGGTCCTGCACTCGAGTCTCTGTCATAATCCATTTTATTTCAAAGGCAGCACCAGTAAAATATGGAACGCGTTTCGGTTATAAAATCAGCCTTTGTCAACCATACAATTCCTTGATACTCATTGAATTTAAATCATTCCCACAGGTGTTGAAGATTAAAGAAACATGGAAGAGTTACTTCGTTTTTCTCATGTTTTTAAAGCTATATGCAGTCTTTTAGCAATCACCTGTAGAAATACATATTTAAAAATGTTATCTTTCAGTTCCAGCAGAAAAGTAATAATGAAAACCATCTGTTAGAATATTGTTTTGCATGCTGCATGTTCTTCGTGGACCATAAATCACTTCTCCTTTTCAAACGCGCTGGCAGCCTTTCACTAATACAAATCTAGTTTGCCGATAAGTGTTCTTGATAAAGTTCCCACTTAATGTTCTGCCACCTATGTTTGAACTTGCAATACACAATTTGCTTGCTGATCCACGAAGTTAATGCATCAGGGCTCACCTTTTTATTTCTTGGTTTTTACCTGCTGGAACATGCATTTTCAATTGCTAAAAGACTGCATATAGCTTTAAAAACATGAGAAAAACGAAGTAACTCTTCCATGTTTCTTTATTTTCAACACCTGTGGGAATGATTTAAATTCAATGAGTATCGAGGCATTGTATGGTAGACAAAGGCTGATTTTATAGCCAAAACGCGTTCCATATTTTACTGGTGCTGCCTTTGAAATAAAATGGATTATGTTATGTTATGTTATTTATATTTGTAGCGCGCACGGATACTCCGAGGAGTGTCCCGGCACGAGCCTAGGAATGCGGGGATCAAATTAAACAAAGAGAAATGTTTTCAGTTTTTTTTTAAACAGACTAGGGTCCTGAATGCTCCGGAGAGCGAACGGCAGCGAGTTCAGGCTAAGGCGGCTTTCAAGGCAAGGGAACTGCCACCCATCCTTTGCAGCCGGAAGCGCAGAACATGGGCCAAGAGTTGTGTGGTAGAGCGCAGATGTCTCGCAGGCATATAGAAAGAGAAGCGCTTTCGTAGGTAGATAGGGCCTGAGGCATGAAGAGCGCGGTGGGCTATAACTAAGGACTTGAATTTAACCCGTTCGGCTATGGGCAGCCAGTGAAGGGCTCGCAGATGTTGTCTCACGCTACTTCTGGCGGGGACATTGAGAAGAAGCCTGGCTGCCGCATTCTGCACAACCTGCAGTTTGTCAAGCAGATATCCCGGGATGCCCACATACAGGGCATTGGCGTAATCCAACCGGGATAAAATCAGGGCTCGGGTGACCGTTTCTTTAGCGTCCCTGGGAAGAAGTGCAAGGAATTTCCGAAGGCTTCTAAGTAGCCCGAAACACTTCCCAGCTAACTTCTTGATCTGGGTCGCAAACGTGAGGTTCTCCTCAAACCAGACCCCAAGATTCTTGGCGGGTTGCCCCATTGAGGCTGGCATAGCGAAGTCGGACGGCCAGAATGTATCTCTAAACTGAGATGGAAATTTTCCATACAGGAGGTTATCGGATTTCTCCTCATTACATTTTAGTTGTGCAGAGGCCAGCCACTGAAAGACCTTGGTCAAACAGTTTTTAACGGAGGAGGTGGAGCACTCATTTTTCCCCCATGTGAACAGAAGCTGGGTGTCGTCAGCATAGGCAATGATTTTGGCCCCCAAATCCTCTGCCAATTGGACCAAGGGAGTGACATAAATGTTAAAAAGGAGGGGGCTCAGGGAGGACCCCTGTGGGACCCCTGTTGACACCCTCTGTGGTGAAGATGATGAGGGGGGGAGCCAAACCTGTTGCATCCTATCCTCCAAGAAGGATTTGAGCCAGCGCCAGGCAGTGCCAGATAGCCCAATCTCGGCGAGTCGGGTACGCAGCAGCGAATGAGGGACAGTGTCGAATGCCGCCGAGAGGTCAAGCAAAATCAAGGCTTCCCTCCCGCCAGCATCCAAACAGTCTCGGATGGCCTTGGAAACTTCCACTAATGCCGCCTCTGTGCTATACGAGGCCCTGAACCCCGACTGGGCCGGATGAAGTAGGCCCCGCTTTCAATGAACTCAGTCAGCTGTTTAGTGACAACTTTTTCACATACTTTTGCGACGCTGGGCAAAAGGGAGATGGGACGATAGCTTCCTGGGCTTAGAGGGTCAAGCGATGGCTTTTTTAATAGAGGTATAATTTTGGCCTGCTTCCAGGCTGCCGGAACAAAAGCCTCCGGCAGGGACATGTTAACAAGTCTGTTAACTTCCGGGTTAACAGTCTCTGCCACGTCGGCCAAAAGTCTGGCAGCGCAGGGGTCCAAGGGAGAGCCCGATTTCAGGCTCTTAAGGATTCTGAGTGAGCTAGGCAGGTCGATAGAACCAAAGGCAGACAAGGATTGAGAGGGAGAAAAGGTGGAGCCCCTGATGTCAAGGGCGCATCGGTGTCCCCTCTGCAGGAACTGAATGATGCCTGTATCGTGCAAATTTTATCCATAAAAAAACTGGAAAGATCATCACACCAGGTGTTTGAAGGTGGAAGCGAACACAATTGGGCTTTGGGCGCCATAAAGCTCTGAACGATGGAAAAAATTTCCTTGGTGTTGTTCCTGGCTAGGTCAATACGGGACGAGTAGTAAAGACTTTTTGCATGGGCTATGGCGGTGTAGTAGGTTTTTTGTTTTGTCCTAAGCATGAGCTTTGCCAAAGGGCAAAATTCCTTCCGCCAACCACGCTCCAATTTCTTGCACTCCTGTTTCAAGTCCCTCAAGTTAGGCGTGAACCACGGTTTAGAAGGAGAGACCCTGGAATGCTTGTGGGGGGCGGCAGGGGATAAGAGATCCACTGTTTTAGAGATCCAGCTTGTAAAGTGGGCGAGCCCCCCTTCAAGGTCATTGGCGGGATCGGGTCTAGAGGCCGCCAGAGCCTGGCTAAACGCGAGCGGGTCCATTTTGGCGAAGGCAGGCTCACAATTGGTCGGTGGCGGGGCATTAATGCCACCTGTCGCCCAGGAAAAGTAGGTCAAGAAGTGGTCGGACCAAGATACCGGGAGAGGATCTTCGACCAAGATGGGAAAATTCGAGCAAATTGGGTCGAGGATCTGGCCCCCAAGATGCGTCGGAAGGCTGACCCATTGGGAGAGTTGGGCAAGATTCACTGTATCTAGGAACTCTAGAGTATCCCCGGCAGCTATCTGGTCAAGATGTATATTCAAATTCCCAATAACAATATAGTGGGTGAAGCGAAGTGCCCGGGGAACAATAATATCTCCTAGTGTCTTAAGAAAGGCCCCTGCCGGACCCGGGGGCCTATAAATTAAAGAGCCTCCCAGGGTGAAATGTGCTGAGAAACTGATGCTAAAATCCAAGACTTCGAATTCCCCCCACGACATAGCCTCATCCCGCTGGAGGACCCACTTATCCCTATATATAATAGCCACCCCTCCCCCTCTCCCCCCTGAGCGGTCCGCTCTAGAGACCCTGTAACCGTCAGGGATAGCCATCACGACAGTGGGATTGGAAAATTCATCTAGCCATGTCTCCGTGATAAACAGGAGATCGAGTGGCTTGTCCATGAGGAGGTCAAAGACATCTTGATGGTGCTTCCTGAGCGAGCGAGTGTTAATCAAGGCAGCGTAAATTAAAGGCCTCTGCTTGCCCATACTGGAAGGGGCGCTGGGACAAGCTGAGTCGGCAATGCCAGCTCCCAACCCAAAGCCACAGGTCGAACAAATGGAGTCATGACACACACGCAAATCCCACCTGGTAAAGTGAGGGCAAGGGCGAGAGCGGAGTATCTGCAGTTGATCGCTAGTAAAGCACAGCCTGTTCACACATTGGTGGGCGTCACGGGCAGCATGGCTGGCGCTGGCCGCTTCCGGGATGCTGACGGGTGCAGACGGGCTTGCCTTAGGTGTGCCTTCGGCGCGCCAGCGGCGCGTCCGCTGCGCGTCCACGCAGCGCGCATATTAATAGGTAAGCCCCTATAACAACTAGAGCGCGCCTGAGCAAAAATGGCGTCTCTAGTTATCCACCCCAGGAAGTAACAGGAAGGGAATAAAGTGCCGTGACAGAGACTCGAGTGCAGGACCCTTCTTGATGGAGAAATGGGATGTTTTGTGTGTTTAAAGGGCATGATGTGGCATCGCCTTTACCCTGCACCACTGGCGCTTTGGTTGCTCTTCAGAATTCCACATGACCCAGTTTCGCAGATATATATATATATATATATACGTAGTCTCGCGCTGCCGCGCAAAGAAGGAACCACACTCCAGGATCTTATGAAAATAAAATTTTTACTTTGACTGACGCGTTTCGACCTGAACGGTCTTTGTCAGAGTTACTGTCAACACACTGAAGTGCTCTATTTTCTATGAAAACAGTGAATAAACATAGATAAACATGAAAGACAGACTCATAGGAAAATGTGTAGTATACATGGTACATTTCCTGGAGAGAAAACGGACTATTTCACCATAGTCAAAGTAAATTGATATACATTCATAAATATATCTAAATGAATATCAAAATAAATTATAATCATGATTAAAGCACAGGTTTACGGAAAATCATGTAAAGTTGTTAAAGAGCACGGGGCTCAGTATCGATCCTTGTGGAACCCCGTGTTTAATCTCCAATTCCTGGGAGTAATATGGTGGCACTAAGACCTGAAAGGTTCTGCCCTCTAAAAAGGAGCGAAACCAGGCCAAGGCCAGACCCTCAATCCCTATCTCCTGTAGCCTGCACAATAATATCTCGTGCGAGACAGTGTCGAAAGCGGCACTTAAATCTAACAGAATTAAGGCCGCATACTTTCCGTCATCTAGGCTGTTACGAATTTCCTCCGTCACTGCCAACAAAGCCGATTCCGTACTATGGCGGGCTCTAAAACCGTTTTGCGAGGAATCCAAGATGGTATGTTCCTCTATAAACTTTGTCAGAGTCGCATTGACATGGGATTCAGTGACCTTAGCTAAAAAAGGGAGCTGAGAAATGGGGCGGTAGTTACCCGGTTCATATGGGTCTAATGATGCTTTCTTCAGGAGAGGTGTTACTTTCGCGTGCTTCCAAGCTGATGGTAAGCACGCTGATGTCAAAGATAAATTAATCAGTTCCCTGGCCACTGGAAGAATAGGGTTATAGAATTGGCGGAATTGGGCAGGTCTCAAGAGGTCAGCTGGAGAGCCTGATTTAATTTTCAGGCAGAGATGTTCAGTCTCCGTGAGGGATATTTGGGGGAAGGAGCACAGAACATCTCAATTAAACAAATATTAATAAATAAAAAATAATCAATAAATGTAATATAATTAAATTACTTCCCATCCCATTCCCCCTATAAACTCACAACCCGCTACAGAACTAAAAATGCAAAATTCAAATAAAAAGAATTAATAACTACTAAAAATTTAACACAATACAAACAATTCTTATACAAAAAAACATACATCACATACATATAAAACATATACTAAAATACATAACATTAATTAACCAGAATCCCTTGCAAACCTCAAACTTTGTAAAAAAAAACCAACACAATTGCCTACATTTCTGTGATGGAAAGTTCTGGAATCTGCGTGGATCCACAAACTTCCCAATACCTCGAATTCCCCAAACGATATCAAACACTTCGATATTTTTAAAATCGATATTACTTACCTTAAGTCGATATTCTTGACCACGATATTCCTGCTGTCAATATTTCTGAACCACGATATTAATGACTCGATATTTGTGCAACTCAATATTTTTTACTCAATATTCTGTCTCTGCACCAATGCCATGCTCCTCAGTTCCTTCTTTCTATCTTCGATCACCTTTTTATATTTGTTCCTCGTGGCTATGATTAGTTCACTATCACGGGGGTAATACGTAGGGCACTTTTTACTTCCTTATGGGCCTTGGAGCATTCTGAATTGAACCATTGTGCCTCAAGCGGTTGCTTTTGGGTGACCTTCCTGGTCAGTCTCTGGGCTACATCACAGCAAAGTAACTTGAATGCCCTAACTAATTCTGCCGAGGAAGAATTGAACTGTAAGCATCCATCTATTAGGTTATAATTACTTATAATAGTATCTTCCTCAAATTTTACGGATTTACATGTCCCCAGCTCAACCTAAATCCTTTGTTAAGGTTAAAATGGATTGGGCGTTTATCACTATGCCTTAAAGTTGGTTTCAGGTTAAAAGAGGGAATAAGAGGATGGTAATCACTTGCACAGTTTGGCTTGACCTTAAAATCCTGTACAAGAGTGGTAAAATTATTCGACGTTAACATGAAATCAATAGAGCTGACCCTACCACCACCAGTAAAGGTTGGGTACAGCAAAAAAGGCTTGCAACCATGATTAATTAAAAAGCTTAGATCATTAGCCACAAGAATAGAATGTAGGGCTTCACCCTGGGGAGAGTGACTAAAGTGAGTCAGGGGCTGACCCTCAATGTCTTCCAGCCCACACACACGCTGAGAACTGAACTTACAAATTGTACTGTTAAAATCCCCAACCCATAAAAGACATGGTGGTTGCCACTTAATGGTGGCTTGGGTAATTTCCACTTGCAGGGACTCTATTACTTGACAATTCCTTTGTCAAAAATGTTATGGTACCAATTTACCAATAGTATTTTGAACTTGGCCAAACCCGCAATGGTTACAAGTTGGTACCAGGGGGATGCACTTATACATTTGGCTACTATCGGTCCATGTTTTACCGCAATAAGCACCATAATACCACCCTTAGCTCTCCCTGATGGAGAAGGAGTTGCAGGGACACAGACAGAGCGGTAGCTATCGATATAAATGTCATCCAAGGACCAGGTTTCTTGTAAGCATAAAAGATCGAAGCCTTTAATAAAACCCATCCAGTCCACATTCCCCAATTTAGAGCGTATGTCCCCTATATACCATGATAAAATGTTTAAATTTTCCATGGTAACAACTGCCTGCTGAGCAAGGCCCTGGTCTAGACTATCAGGCACTTCAGGTATGCCATCATCTGAAGTAGCCACTTCTTCGGGTGCATTCACCTCTTCACATATCATACCCCATTGATTTTTACATGAGTTGGCCAGGCTTCACTCATTGTCTGGCTGACAGGGCAAAACCTGCAGTCAATCAATCTCAGTTAGACCAGAAAGAGCTTCAAAACGGTTTGTCAGGGTGATAGGCTGCCAGGATTGCCAAGATTGGGTCTCTCCAGGGGGTATAAACCCAAATGGGGAGGATAAAAGAACCCTAGGGGATATGCCCTTACAGGGCCATTCACTCCCATCGCTTCCGTTAGGCGTTTCAACACAAAGAATGCACATCTAGGGTCCCTGAAGGTCTTAAATATCAAGCAGGCTCCCATACTATATTGACAAGACTAAGTAATTTCGCAAAACTAACCATCTCTCGCTAGCTTTTGCTAAAACTCACAAAGGTCACCAAAGTTCCAAGGCAGGCATTGCAACATGTACTCGGTTCGGTTCATAAACTTTATTCGGCTAGTTAAAAACAGCCATAAAAGTACATTTACATAAAATAGTCCCAATAAAAATTACATCTCAATAAAAGAGGTCCATTTTATATCCATTCGGTTAAAACCATACAAAAGACAGTTTAGGATCAAAAACTATCTAATACAAAAGGCTTTTCCTTACATGCATAGCTTTCAGAATAAAAAGGGCCACACTGTAACACTGTAACACACAAAGTGTTCGCATAGTGCAATCAAATATTTCATAGAAGCTATATATGATCTGATATTACATCTAACAAATATAGGTTTTTGATAAAAACTCATAAAATACTTGTAAAATGTACAAAACAAATTAAAGTGCTTTGCTTACTTCGTCCATCACATGGACATGGGGTCTATTCAGAAGGACAAGACTTCATATTTGGGAAAGCCAGTATGTTGTGCACAATGCCACATAGTCTTACCAAGACAAAACAGTGTTGCATACTTGTCATGCCAGATAGATAGTTGTATCCACCCTCCTCTATCTCATATGACATGTATAAAATGACTTAGGATTTTGTATTATTAACAGCCAATCGTTGTCCAGATCTATACTGAAAAAAGTATCCTTGATCATCATCTTAGTTAATGATAACACCTGTATAGAGTCTGACCATATGGGCAAATTAAACGGCATACTAAAGTAGAAGTTAATATACGATAGCCATGGAATACTCAAGGCCTTATCCAAGGCTAAACAATTTAAAACAATAGATCTGGTAAACATAATATCTTCTTTTGCTCATAGTGATAACCCTAGTAGCAAAGGTCTTATCAAAAGTATATCTTCTAGATACTGCAGACCTACCTCCTGATGGACAATCATAGTTGAAATAGAAGTAGGTAATCAAAGTAACCACTTTACTTGTAAGGCAGTACAATTGGCATAGCCCCAGAGTCCGGCCCCATATGTGGCAGTGGACACCCTTCTAGCCTTGTAAATTTCAACCATTTCTTTGATGGGGCGGCTACCTAATTCAGATGAAAATTTTAAAATCCCTTGCGAAACCCTGCTCATTTTAGCTTTTGTGTTTAAAATCTGTTGACCCCAGGATCCGTTACCTATAAATAAAACACCCAGATAACAGAATTAATTACTGAAACAATTGGGGTAGGATTAGTATAAAAAGTTCTATGTTGTTTATGCTTGGGCCCACAAACCATGGTAATTGTTTTGGATTTATTAATTACCATTTTCTTAGATGACATATATTCCCCAAAACCATTCATTAATCTTTGTGAGCCAACCGGGATCCTAGATAACAAAACCGCATCATCAGCATATAATAATACTGGAATAGGACGCCCGGCATGCCCTGGGGACATCAGCTTGCAAAGCCTGCAAGTGGATATCCACCTCATTAATAAATAGAGAGAACAGTAGGGGGGCTACACACAACCTTGACAAATTCCTTGCCCTACTTTAAACGTAGGTGAGCACTCACACTGCGGCCCAAAGTGAACTTTACTAGATAAATTCTCATTCAAATGGAAGAGAAGCCCTATAATTGGCCTCGGGTGCACCTAAAGAAATCAATGTTGACCAAAGATGATTATGGTCAACCAAATCAAAAGTGCTGCTTAAATCAGCAAAACAAAGATATAACAATCCCAACTTAGCTCTAGTATATTTCCCGATTAGCAGCTACAAATGTATACATTGTTCAATAGTCCCTATCTGCTTTCTAAGACTCTACTACGCTGTGGATAAGATAGATTGTTCTTGAGCCCATTCCTCCAACCTGAATAATAAAACTCTACTCATTACTTTCACTGATGAGTCCAGGAGAGAAATAGGATGATAATTTTTGGGATGTTTTGTCACCCTTTTGATAAATGGGTACAATTATTGAAACTCCCCAAGAGCGTGGAGTGTTGTCGATAGCAGCTGCATTAAACAAAACTTGTACTCATTGCACCTCCCAGGAGAGAAATAGTCTTTACTACACAGATTTTAGCACGCGTGCCTTTACCACGCATGTGCCTTAACCATGCATGCCTTTACCACACATAGTAAATATATAAGGTAACTGTAAAAAGGTAAGGCTAAATTTAGGGTTTAAGGGTGGCTAGCGGTAGAGGGTGGTAAGGGTAATGTTTGGGGTAGGTAGCGGTAAAGTGTGATAAGGATAATTTTAGGGATTACAGTGGGTAGTGGTATATGGTGGTAGAGTAATTTTAGGGTTTAGGAATGGGTAGTGGTATAGGAAAGGTCATTTTGTGGCTTAGGGGTGGGTAGTGGTAAAGGGTGGTGTAGGTTATTTTAGGATTTTGGGGGGTTTGCAAAAAAATGACATTTAGAAATATATATATATATATACATATATATATATATACACATACATACAAAACTTCCCATTTCTCCATCAAGAAGGGTCCTGCACTCGAGTCTCTGTCATAATCCATTTTATTTCAAAGGCAGCACCAGTAAAATATGGAACGCGTTTCGGTTATAAAATCAGCCTTTGTCAACCATACAATTCCTTGATACTCATTGAATTTAAATCATTCCCACAGGTGTTGAAGATTAAAGAAACATGGAAGAGTTACTTCGTTTTTCTCATGTTTTTAAAGCTATATGCAGACTTTTAGCAATCACCTGTAGAAATACATATTTAAAAATGTTATCTTTCAGTTCCAGCAGAAAAGTAATAATGAAAACCATCTGTTAGAATATTGTTTTGCATGCTGCATGTTCTTCGTGGACCATAAATCACTTCTCCTTTTCAAACGCGCTGGCAGCCTTTCACTAATACAAATCTAGTTTGCCGATAAGTGTTCTTGATAAAGTTCCCACTTAATGTTCTGCCACCTATGTTTGAACTTGCAATACACAATTTGCTTGCTGATCCACGAAGTTAATGCATCAGGGCTCACCTTTTTATTTCTT
The DNA here is from genome assembly GCA_963921515.1 of Calotriton arnoldi. Taxonomy (NCBI): domain Eukaryota; kingdom Metazoa; phylum Chordata; class Amphibia; order Caudata; family Salamandridae; genus Calotriton; species Calotriton arnoldi. The sequence goes on from CAWUFW010002187.1 coordinate 2,358,697, forward strand.
GGTTTTTACCTGCTGGAACATGCATTTTCAATTGCTAAAAGACTGCATATAGCTTTAAAAACATGAGAAAAACGAAGTAACTCTTCCATGTTTCTTTGTTTTCAACACCTGTGGGAATGATTTAAATTCAATGAGTATCGAGGCATTGTATGGTAGACAAAGGCTGATTTTATAGCCAAAACGCGTTCCATATTTTACTGGTGCTGCCTTTGAAATAAAATGGATTATGTTGTGTTATGTTATTTATATTTGTAGCGCGCACGGATACTCCGAGGAGTGTCCCGGCACGAGCCTAGGAATGCGGGGATCAAATTAAACAAAGAGAAATGTTTTCAGTTTTTTTTTAAACAGACTAGGGTCCTGAATGCTCCGGAGAGCGAACGGCAGCGAGTTCAGGCTAAGGCGGCTTTCAAGGCAAGGGAACTGCCACCCATCCTTTGCAGCCGGAAGCGCGGAACATGGGCCAAGAGTTGTGTGGTAGAGCGCAGATGTCTCGCAGGCATATAGAAAGAGAAGCGCTTTCGTAGGTAGATAGGGCCTGAGGCATGAAGAGCGCGGTGGGCTATAACTAAGGACTTGAATTTAACCCGTTCGGCTATGGGCAGCCAGTGAAGGGCGCGCAGATGTTGTCTCACGCTACTTCTGGCGGGGACGTTGAGAAGAAGCCTGGCTGCCGCATTCTGCACAACCTGCAGTTTGTCAAGCAGATATCCCGGGATGCCCACATACAGGGCATTGGCGTAATCCAACCGGGATAAAATCAGGGCTCGGGTGACCGTTTCTTTAGCGTCCCTGGGAAGAAGTGCAAGGAATTTCCGAAGGCTTCTAAGTAGCCCGAAACACTTCCCAGCTAACTTCTTGATCTGGGTCGCAAACGTGAGGTTCTCCTCAAACCAGACCCCAAGATTCTTGGCGGGTTGCCCCGTTGAGGCTGGCATAGCGAAGTCGGACGGCCAGAATGTATCTCTAAACTGAGATGGAAATTTTCCATACAGGAGGTTATCGGATTTCTCCTCATTACATTTTAGTTGTGCAGAGGCCAGCCACTGAAAGACCTTGGTCAAACAGTTTTTAACGGAGGAGGTGGAGCACTCATTTTTCCCCCATGTGAACAGAAGCTGGGTGTCGTCAGCATAGGCAATGATTTTGGCCCCCAAATCCTCTGCCAATTGGACCAAGGGAGTGACATAAATGTTAAAAAGGAGGGGGCTCAGGGAGGACCCTGTGGGACCCCTGTTGACACCCTCTGTGGTGAAGATGATGAGGGGGAGCCAAACCTGTTGCATCCTATCCTCCAAGAAGGATTTGAGCCAGCGCCAGGCAGTGCCAGATATCCCAATCTCGGCGAGTCGGGTACGCAGCAGCGAATGAGGGACAGTGTCGAATGCCGCCGAGAGGTCAAGCAAAATCAAGGCTTCCCTCCCGCCAGCATCCAAACAGTCTCGGATGGCCTTGGAAACTTCCACTAATGCCGCCTCTGTGCTATACGAGGCCCTGAACCCCGACTGGGCCGGATGAAGTAGGCCCCGCTTTCAATGAACTCAGTCAGCTGTTTAGTGACAACTTTTTCACATACTTTTGCCACGCTGGGCAAAAGGGAGATGGGACGATAGCTTCCTGGGCTTAGAGGGTCAAGCGATGGCTTTTTTAATAGAGGTATAATTTTGGCCTGCTTCCAGGCTGCCGGAACATAAGCCTCCTGCAGGGACATGTTAACAAGTCTGTTAACTTCCGGGTTAACAGTCTCTGCCACGTCGGCCAAAAGTCTGGCAGCGCAGGGGTCCAAGGGAGAGCCCGATTTCAGGCTCTTAAGGATTCTGAGTGAGCTAGGCAGGTCGATAGAACCAAAGGCAGACAAGGATTGAGAGGGAGAAAAGGTGGAGCCCCTGATGTCAAGGGCGCATCGGTGTCCCCTCTGCAGGAACTGAATGATGCCTGTATCGTGCAAATTTTATCCATAAAAAAACTGGAAAGATCATCACACCAGGCATTTGAAGGTGGAAGCGAACACAATTGGGCTTTGGGCGCCATAAAGCTCTGAACGATGGAAAAAATTTCCTTGGTGTTGTTCCTGGCTAGGTCAATACGGGACGAGTAGTAAAGACTTTTTGCATGGGCTATGGCGGTGTAGTAGGTTTTTTGTTTTGTCCTAAGCATGAGCTTTGCCAAAGGGCAAAATTCCTTCCGCCAACCACGCTCCAATTTCTTGCACTCCTGTTTCAAGTCCCTCAAGTTAGGCGTGAACCACGGTTTAGAAGGAGAGACCCTGGAATGCTTGTGGGGCGCGGCAGGGGATAAGAGATCCACTGTTTTAGAGATCCAGCTTGTAAAGTGGGCGAGCCCCCCTTCAAGGTCATTGGCGGGATCGGGTCTAGAGGCCGCCAGAGCCTGGCTAAACGCCAGCGGGTCCATTTTGGCGAAGGCAGGCTCACAATTGGTCGGTGGCGGGGCATTAATGCCACCTGTCGCCCAGGAAAAGTAGGTCAAGAAGTGGTCGGACCAAGATACCAGGAGAGGATCTTCGACCAAGATGGGAAAATTCGAGCAAATTGGGTCGAGGATCTGGCCCCCAAGATGCGTCGGAAGGCTGACCCATTGGGAGAGTTGGGCAAGATTCACTGTATCTAGGAACTCTAGAGTATCCCCGGCAGCTATCTGGTCAAGATGTATATTCAAATTCCCAAGAACAATATAGTGGGTGAAGCGAAGTGCCCGGGGAACAATAATATCTCCTAGTGTCTTAAGAAAGGCCCCTGCCGGACCCGGGGGCCTATAAATTAAAGAGCCTCCCAGGGTGAAATGTGCTGAGAAACTGATGCTAAAATCCAAGACTTCGCATTACCCCCACGACATAGCCTCATCCCGCTGGAGGACCCACTTATCCCTATATATAATAGCCACCCCTCCCCCTCTCCCCCCTGAGCGGTCCGCTCTAGAGACCCTGTAACCGTCAGGGATAGCCATCACGACAGTGGGATTGGAAAATTCATCTAGCCATGTCTCCGTGATAAACAGGAGATCGAGTGGCTTGTCCATGAGGAGGTCAAAGACATCTTGATGGTGCTTCCTGAGCGAGCGAGTGTTAATCAAGGCAGCGTAAATTAAAGGCCTCTGCTTGCCCATACTGGAAGGGGCGCTGGGACAAGCTGAGTCGGCAATGCCAGCTCCCAACCCAAAGCCACAGGTCGAACAAACGGAGTCATGACACACACGCAAATCCCACCTGGTAAAGTGAGGGCAAGGGCGAGAGCGGAGTATCTGCAGTTGATCGCTAGTAAAGCACAGCCTGTTCACACATTGGTGGGCGTCACGGGCAGCATGGCTGGCGCTGGCCGCTTCCGGGATGCTGACGGGTGCAGACGGGCTTGCCTTAGGTGTGCCTTTGTTAGAGGGAACGTTGTGGTTGGTCACACTCTTCTGCGTACCTCTCCCCTCTCAGAATCTCTTTCACACTTTGCTCGGTCACTTGGCAAGAAAGAACCATGTGTTAAAATATCATAGTTTATTAAACAATTCAAAAGCATAAAAGAAAATAC